>CM076574.1:1120691451-1121315454 GCA_034641835.2 Pinus albicaulis
ATAACCATAAATGGGCATCAAATCCCTGAATTCAAAGCTTGATAGGTATATGATTGTATCATATTTCATATGTTACTAATGTTCTTTATTATTTTCCAAATATTTGCATCAACTACCAGATTTTGATGTTTCTACAAGAAGAATCTAATTTTGTAGCTGAGTCCATTATTGTACAGGATCCAAGGTGCGACCTAGAGCAAAAGATATATGGGGAGATAGTGATTAGTATACCCAATGATTTCCTCCTATCTTCATGAATCGAATTTATGAAATAAATTTCCAATAGAATGATCAAAGGTGAAGGTAAACGAGTTAGCTACAACAAGTGAGCGAGAAGAAAAACAAATGCCTTACGATTTTCTTTGTCAAATAGAAAATCATGAGCGATTTCTGATAGAATATATTCTAAGATTAAATTAGTATTATGTTAGCTAAAGAAACTTTGAACATTTATGAAAGAATATTTATAAAAACCACATAGCATAGATGCTATGCATTGGTATCATTATTTCATGTTATGTAGCTATGAACTATTATACTTTTCTTTAACATAAGAAGAAGTCTTCTTATTTCAATGCATGGTTGATTGATCAGTTGAATTGTGCAACCATATCCTTGGGGAGGTCCCCCCTCAAGTAGTAAGGGTTTTTCATTTATGTCATTTCTATTTTTGAATTTCATGATCAATTAGATGGATGCATCCCCTAATGCATCTTTATGTCGATTTTGAATTGAGAAACAAATTAGATGTGTAGTGTTCATGTGAAGCATATGACCAAGTTCATAGATAGAAAAAATTTTGGTTATTTTATTAATAATTTTATTTTATTAGTCCAGGAGCACATGAATTGAGTTGGAATTGAGAACAAGAGTGCAATTTTGATAATAAGAGAATTAGTTTGTAGGCTTCATTTCAGAGCATGAGTGTTGTGAGTTTTATTTCAAATTAAGAGTGATTTATCAATTTGAGCAAGTGTGAACATATTTTTAACTGACAATTTGATTTTTGTTGTCCATGTGTGTTATATTGATATTTAGTTTATTCTTTATAAAGTGTTTATTTCTAAAGAACATTTTAGGTATTTTGCATCATGTCTGAGTCTTTATAAGTCTGAATGCATTTCCTTGCAAGTGGGAGATTAATTTATGAGTTTGAGATCTTACATATTGTATGGATTTCATAATTGATTATTAATAGATAGCATTCTTCCGGAATTAGTTTCATGAATACCCTATCATGTCATTAACTTAATTCACCCTAATAATTTCTAAATAAATAAGGTCATACTATACAATCTCCTGAGTTTATTAGCATCAAGTCTTATTAATTTATAACTAATTCAAAGATCAATCAAATTGAAAAAAAAAGGCTCAATGACCTCTCTAGACAACTGCAACAACACTTGTTAGCCCATTCATTCATTAACCATTCAATAACTTATCAAATCATGAAAGAGATCCATATCTAAAGCACATAATGTAATGAGGTATATAAACAACACATAACCAGAATATAAACTAAGGAAAACTATCCAGATTTGCTGATAATGCCAAGAGTGCTCATAGATCACATAGAAAAATAAATCATAGTAAACATATCTGTGTCCATAAACAGCAGGACTTCAGTATCACCTTCAGGATTGGGACAACTCCTTTCTCATCCAATCCCCTCACAGCTGGTATTCCATGTATGAAGGCAGCAATGGTTGCTAAACAAAAAAAAAATCAACTAGGGATTACAGAGGCCAAACCACCTCAATCCTCAACCACAGTGATCTCACCTATATGTTTTGGAAATCACTAACATGAACCAGATCGATCTCAACCAAATTTTTATAGGGCTCTAAGAAATATTAACTCAACACAAAGTTAATTTAGGGCTCTAGAAAAAATTTCCCAACCAATGGTTCCAAAGACTAGTATCTCAACCCATAAGGCTCGAGAGTGTTTTTCCCAAATTTAAGGCTCCAGGAACTATTAACTCTATCCAAGTTTGAGGGCTCTAGAGCGTTTTTTATGACCCACAACCATAGGGAACCTAATAACGAATAATAAAAACAAGTGGGAATAAATGGAAAAGAAAAGGATGAAACCACCGTCAATCCAGACAAATTTCCATCCCAATGACAACACATAACCAAATACCCACATGCATATACCATACATGGAAAAATAAGTAAGGAAATCACACATGCAACCTATTATCTGCAAAGTAATCCCATAGTAGTTTCTTATCCAACTATCCTCTTGCACTCCCTTGCATTCCTTTTCTTTATTTCTCAAATCCAAGTGAATGCTAGAATACTCCAAGGATGCTCCAAGAATTCTCTAAGTTTTGAAGAGTATGAGAGAATAGGAATGTTCTAAACTAAAAAATTTCAAAAGGGTAGAAACTTATTCTCTAATGCCTTTTTATCGTTGATCTCCCTTTTTTCTTCATTTTCCCTGTAATTTTCCTTGCATGTAAATTTATGTCTCTTCACCTTCTTTTTATCCTATTTTCCTTTATTTTGATAATTAAATTCCATTATTTCCTCTTTTCCTTTGCCAATGCCTTTGCCAATTTTCATGTCCATTATTAATCCACAAGTGATGCCCACTATAATTTGTTTTGAAACATTCATATTGGAGTACGTGTCCCATGACCTTGGTCTTATTTTTTTTACATGGAAAATTAACCAGGGGTTGTAACAAACCCCCCCCTTTGGGGGAACACCGTCCTTGGTGTTTAATGAAACTTATAACCAAAAAAAATTCTTTCCCGTGGAGTTTTATAACACAACTCGATGAAACATTTACATTATACCAAACTATTGAAATCATGAATACCCTACTTCTTATTAGAGGTTTATAACACAATCCACTACAATATTTACAATACACATATGCATATATATATAACCAAAACACATATACCAAACCCATGTGCTCAACCAACAAATAAAGAAGCATACAAAGACCACATATGATCAACAATCTCTGATGTAGATTTAACGGGACCAAAGTGCTTCCATTGCACTTAAAATTTTTTGATTGCTCGATTCTAGAGCATGAGATATTTCATCTACAAAAGTCATTTTGACTCTGGCTGAAACTCTCCCTATGTTTCCACCTATAATACCGATCAATTAATCACATGATCAACATATTTCACATATCTCTTAAGCAATGAAACACATAAAACATCATGGAATTTCACTATTGGTGGAAGTGCAAATTTGTAGGCCACTAGTCCAATCATCTCAAGGATCTCAAAAGTCCCACGATACTGAGTTTTCAGCTTGAAAAATGACCCAATCCTCAAGAGCTTCACTTAGGCTTGATGCGCAAGTAAATATGCACCAAAATATAAAACTTGAATTATATATGCTGATCCACATAACCCTTCTTCTTGTCATGTGGTGCCTTGAAATTCCTCTTGATAACCTACATCTCCTGCTACATATCAAAAAAGGCCCAATCAACACACTGTTCATTGGATCACTCAAAATTATAGGAGTATTAAAACTCTTCTTATAAAAAGCTTCAAAAGGACTCATCTTCAAGGATTCCTAATACCCATTATTATATGCAAACTCCACCAGTGGAAGATACTCCTCCCAATTCCTTTGTTGATGCATGACATACATCCTTAACATATCCTCAAGAATCCTATTAACACTCTCTGTCTATCCATATTTATGTAGAATATAAGCTATACCGAAGGCTAACTCTGCCTCCAAATGTACAAAGAACTCATTCCAAAATTTGGAAGCGAATTTGGCATCTCCATTTGATATAATCTTCCTGGGAAAACCATGCAATCTCAATATCTCCCTTATTTTTACACAGTAACTAGTCATTTAGTGCTGTCATCACCCTTATTTATTGGAAAACAACACTGATCCCATTTCTAGTGGTCTTTCCTCAAATTGAGGAGAAGTTTTGACCTATAGAATCTCAAATTCGGAGAGTTGGTTGTGAAACGGTGGTGACAAGGTTGAGCTCGCTGATTTTAGATATTTGATCTCATCCATGGGGGTTCATCCCTTAGAAATTGGGCCTTCCTACTCCTTTCACGGGCTCCGAACCTCTTCTCCCTTCCTCTAAAATCACATCGCTCATTCCAACAACTTTAGATCTTGGTTGGTCAATGTCATACTCATTTGAACTCTCATCCCCTTGCATCCTAGAATTGTGATAAAGTGTAAGTGTTCGAGAGAAGGAATTATTTTGAGCTTCGGTGAAAGACTCAGATTTTCACCCAAGGATGCCTCCAACATCAAGGCCTAGGTTGTAATCTCTCCTTTTTTATTTATCAATAATAACATCTAATGTTTTCTTTATAGTTTTGTCTAAATGTTTATGCAAATATTATGGTACTCCTTGATCTGCTAGATAACTAATGTTTACATTTATTATGTATTGTATAAAATTTTATGTTGTCTCTTTATCATCCGCAGGTATTCACGTGCCATCAGTAGCAGAGAGCGAGTCTACAAGGATCATGGATCAAGGTCATCATCAACAGATTCAAGCATAGCGTTGGGAAAAAGGTACTCATGTCTCTTTTATTGTCGCATTGTAATCATTAGTTAAGAGAGACTTGCATTAGAAAGAATCTCGTGTTGCTAGACCTACTCTATGGCTGGAGAGATCGCCTTTTTTCTACATAGGGGATTTATCTTGAAAATATAACTAATGGCTCTGATAGGGAGCTTAGTCTCTTAGTCTTCCTTCCCCGAACCGATCTTCGATCAGTTTCATCGATTTTTGAAATCTAAATCTTCTTAGGCCTCTGTTAGCTTGTGTAAGGATTGATAGTCACTTCACTACGTCAGGTCTAGTATTTGTGTGAGACTCTTTTTTATTTTCCTTGTTTTTAGTGACCAGCGTGACTTCTGTTTGCACAGTAGCACTGAAAACACTGTTCTTTAAAGTACAACCGCACTCATTTTCCTTTCAACACCCTTCTGCTTATCATAGAAGCACTGATCTCAGTCTAGGAAAAATTTGGGTTTCCCATTTGATTTTACAGTGTGTCCTGGCCCTTGAAGGAAGTCTGTAGGATCTCAGTGACCTCCTTGATGTGTTTTTGGCTTACTCATCTTCTATGATCAAGTCTTTCTTGTTTATTTGATTTGTTTGTAAATTTGGGGATTTTTCATCATTTCAAACACCCCTTTGTCGCATTGTTCTTGACTTGATTTGAAGTGATTTGTTGTATGCTCTAGTCATCACTTCATATCTAGTATTCCCTTAAGTTTAGTGTCAAACATAGGATCACAAATTGTTTGATTCACAAGTCTAGATGATTGTGTCTTTCATCTGAATACAAAAGAAATTGAAAGTGATTTTCATTTTAGTTTTGATTTAGATTATATTTATCGTTTTAAGAAGAGTGAAAATAATTTCATTTGTGCATTATTTAAAGTAAATTTCGTTTCGTTCGATTGAAATAAAAGTTAAAGTATTTGCATTTCTTATTTCATTCATTTGTTTTTCTTTTGATTTCATTTCAAAGTGAAAAACGATATTTTTTTTTGTGCACCTTAGTGAAAAGAGAAGCATTTTCATTTTTTTCAATAAGTTGCATTTGTTTGGGAAAAGTGAATTCGATTGAAAAGAATTGAATTTCGTAGATTTGAGCTAGCTTGGGGGGCATTATTATTGTTGTTTGATTGCACTTTTTCTTGTCTCTATTCCCTAAATAGTTTAGGCTTCATCGAAATAGAAAGGTTTCTTTCACTATAAGGATTCAGGTGACACTCATTTTGAGCCTTGAAATTGAAAATTTAATCAAGATCAACTTAAAATGAACTCAATTTACCTTAAGGAGAATTGGAACTAATGAGAATATTTAGTGGTCTAGGCTAGAGACGTGTTCCTGCATCATAAAATGTAGGAGATGTCACTAACGGTATGCGTTACAGCCCGCAGGTGATATCTCATCCCACGTATGGAAGTATATTGATATATGATAAGTATATTTTGGGTGCTCTCATCAAATGGTTATGCATTAGACAACACTACTATGGACTGGACTCCAACGTACCGTCGCATATATTTGGGGAGACACCACTAGGTTGCAAGCCTACCATAGGCAACCGAGTTGGCCGCCTTGTAAATGTGATACACCAAACACAACATTCAAGGAGATTAGTTGCTGTATGTTAAGTCCTTCGTCATTTTTCTATCATCTATCACCAAGGTGTATATTGGAGTTCACGTATACTTGGTAAACCTTTATGCCTAGCACACCGATTTTTATTTATTTTTTGTTAATTCTAAAAGTAACTCCCACGCCGAAAACATCTTACCCATGCAGTTCTCGAGCCTCATTATTGCTTGGTAAATTGTGAATTTGCATTAGAGTAAATTTCAGCCTAAAGGTGGCCTCCTAAGGAAAACTAATAAAAAAATAGTTAAACTAATAAATTAAGGGTTATGAATTTTGGAGGGAAAAAATAAAACTACTTTTTAAATTGTATTTTGGAATTATCTCCTTATAGGTTTACTCAAATTTCAAGCTTAGACACTCATTAGATGTGGAATTAAATTCCACATCCAACGAGTACCCACTATGCATACTTTTGAGAAGATCCACTTTGATAAAAATTGCAGATACATTAAAAAAGCGTGTTGAAATACATTTTTTTAATGTATCTGTAATTTTTATCAAGGTGGGTCTTCTCAAATGTATGCATAGTGGGTAATTGTTGGATGGGGAATTTAATTCCATGTTTAATGAGTGTTTAAAATTGAATTTGAGTAAACCTATAAGGAGATAAGCCAAAAATTCTTCTTTTCCCTCCAAAATATTTTTATGTACATCTTTTTAAATTTAAAGCATTTTGATTGGTTTACATATTATGACATGGAAATTACATGAAAATTTCATGGGCACTTTTAGGTTTAAATTTCCTCTAATTTTCACCTCTTCTTTATTTGATCTTCCTTTGAAAGGTCATCGTGGCTGAATCATCGAATTTGCCCATTCCCTCCTTTGATGGATCTCAAGAACCTCCTCCTGAGGTCCCTCAGTTTCCAGTTGGAGCCCTTGAAGTGCAAGGTGAGGAACTTGGGATTGTCATTAGTATTCAACCCATATCATCTTGACCATCGCCTGACGATTCTCCTTGGACGACATCGGAAGACTCTGAGCTAGAAAGCCCCAGACCATTTGCACAATTCTCGGCCTTTCCTCGAAATCCTCTCTTTGATCTGATTGTGGTCTCGCCTCAACAACCTTACAATGTTTTTGATCAACTGGAAATCCCCTTTTGTGCTTCTCTAGTAGCATCTCCTCTACTATCCGTCGGTTATTTCAGGTTGATGAACAAGGTGATAGTGAAGAAAAACTATAAATTTCTAAGGATGGATGATTTTTTCGATCAATTGAGGGGAGATAATGTGTTTTCCAAGATTGACCAATGGTTAGGGCATGATTAGGTGATAATGAAGGAGGAGGATATTAGAAAGAAAACATTTAGAACTCAACATGGACATTATGAGTTTATGGTGGTGATATTCAGGTTTTCCCATGTACTAGGTGTCTTTATGTGCCTTAAGAATGATCTTTTCTAGAATTATGTGGAAAATTTTGTCATCATATATTTAGATGAAATCCTTGTGTATTCAAAATCCAAGGAAGAGAATGAGAAACACTTTAGGATGTTTTATAAGTGTTGAAAGATTATTATTTTTATACCAAAATGAGTAAATGTTAAGTTTTATCAAAATCAATTTCATTATTTGGGTCATATCATCTTAGAGGAAGGGGTGGAATTGGAACCGAAGAAAATAAAACAAATTAGACTAACCACTACCAAAAAATGTAACAAAGATTAGATTCTTGATGGGATTAGTAGGTTACTATAATAGATTTATCAACGTGTTAGAAAAAAATAGAAACATCATATCATTTCACTGGAAAATAAGGATTTGAGTGTTTAGTGGTCTCATAAATGTGAAAAAGGAATTTCAACATTTGAAAATTATATTAACAAATGAACCAATATTAAGGATAATGAATAAAAATGAAGACTCTATTTTTTGTATTAATACATGCAAGGAATAATTTGGAGGAGACATGAAAAAAGGGCACATAATATGTTATGAGTCAGGGAAGTTGAAGAACCATAAGAGGAATTATGTTATTCATGATTTGAATTTGGAAACTATCATTCATACCTTCAAAAGTTTGGATACATTACCTCATGGAAAAGATATTTGAATTGAGAGCATACCACAATGGCATAAAGAATTTATTTGGACAAGAAAATTTAAATGCTAGACAAATTAGATGGCCAAACGTTTTGGTTAATTATGATTTTGAAATAAAGCATGTACAAGGAAAGAAAAATAAGGCACCTAATGCACTCAGTAGAAGGTTGCATTCAATGCGTGCTATAGCTATATGTACATGTAAATTTTATTTTAAATTCATAACTTTAGAGGTTGAAAACTCATATTAATAATACATGTGTTGGTTCCTTCGTTGTTTGAATAGTTTTGATAAATTTTGTCAGAAAAGAGTCACAGATATGAATAGTAGAAATGGAAAAGAAAATGTAACAACAAGACAGAAAGCAGGACCAGAAAGGAAGGAATTGGAAGGCAAAGAAAGGAAGTAGCTACCTTGGGAATTTCCAAAGCCACAAAAAGAAGGACTGAGATATAAATTTTGAAAGAATCAAAGTGGTAGTGGTTCCATCCTGCATTCCTTCTCACACTGTAATGGGATGTGTATGGGATGCAATACAGTAAGGGAACCCTACTGTGCTCATGCATAAGTATGTTAGTCGAGGCTCTAGTGGTATTGTTTGAAGCATGGATTGCGAAACTCTCTTAGATCTAATTATAAAGAGATCAACCATGTATTGGCCATAGTGTTTCACTAAGAGTTTGGACCTAAGACATAGTCTGATTCTTTCCCATTGGGTTCGATGAAGAAAACATGATGCTATCCCTCCTAATATTTCCAAAAGAATTCCATCTCAGGTTTCTTGATGACAAGAGTACAAGGCTTAATTCAAGGACTTGTCCATATAGTCCAAACACATGTCCATTCAAACTCTTAGAGATTTGTAGTCCCTTGGGTCCTGAATTTCATACTGAGAGTAGATCGAGCTTGGCTTTGATATCTATAGGTTTCCTTTGAGAAAAAAATAATTTGTAACCATCCCTCTGAAATTTACCCACTTTTACAAGCTCTCCAGGGAAAACATGTGCTGAGTGTCACTATGATATGACTCAACCCCCAAGTTCCAATTAGGAAAGTGGGGCCGAGAAACCGAAAACAAACTCACATCCCTTAGGAAATACATACCACTCAGGATATTGCAACCACCTAGGTGTTTAGTCCCTGAGATAGAACTCTTTTTCACATAGTATACCCCCAAACCATACCCAAAATACTACATGCATGTGGTTGGGAGGATATAACTGCACTCAGGACCAGAAAGGAAGGAATCAAAAGCCAAAGAAATGAAGTAGTTACCTTGGGAATTTACAAAGCCACAAAAAGAAGGACCGAGATATAAATTTTGAAACAATCAAAGTGGTAGTGGTTCCATCCCGAATTCCTTCTCACATTGTAATGGGATGTGTACGGGATATAATACGGAAAAGAAACTGTACTATGCTCATGAATAAGTATGTTAGTCGAGGCTCTAGTGGTACTGTTTGAAGCCTCGATTGCAAAAGTCTCTTAGATCTAATTATAAAGAGATCAACCATGTACTAGCCACAATGTTTCACTAAGATTTTGGACCTATGACATAGTCTGATTCTTTCCCATGGGTAACTATGAAGAACGCATGATGCTATCCCTCCTAAGTTTTCCAAAAGAATTCCATCTCAGGTTTCTTGATGACAAGAGTACAAGGCTTAATTCAGGGACTTGTCCATACAGTCTAGAGACATGTCCATTCAACCTCTTAGAGATTTATAGTCCCTCGGGTCCTGAATTTCATACTGAGAGTAGATTGAGCTTGGATTTGATATCTATAGGTTTCCTTTGAGAATTTTTTTTTTGTAACCATCCCTCCCAAATTTACTGACTTTTACAATATCTCAAGGGTAAACATGTGCTAATTGTCACTATGATATGACTCGACCCCCAAGTTCCAATTAGGGAAGTGGGGCCGAGAAACCGAAAACAAACTCACATTTTTTAGGAAATACATACCACTCAGGATATTGTAGCAACCTAGGTGTTTAGTCCCTTAGCTAGAACTCCTTTTCACATAGTATACCCTCAAACCATACCCAAAATACTACATGCATGTGGTTGGGAGGCTATAACCGCACTTTGAACCAGAAAGGAAGGAATCAGAAGCCAAAGAAAGGTAGTAGTTACCTTGGGACTTTCCAAAGCCACAAAAATAAGGACTGAGATATAAATTTTGAAAGAATCAAAGTTGTAGTGGGTCCATCCCGCATTCCTTCTCTCACTGTAATGGGATGTGTATGGGATAAAATATAGTAAGGGAACCCTACTGTGCTCATGCATAAGTATGTTAGTCAAGGCTCTAGTGGTCCTATTTGAAGCCCGGATTGCAAAATTCTCTTAGATCTAATTATAAAGAGATTAACCATGTATTGGCCATAGTGATTCACTAAGAGTTTGGATATACGACATAGTCTGATTCTTTCCCATGGGGTCCTATGAAGAACACATGATGCTATCCATCCTAAGATTTCCAAAATAATTCCATCTTATTTTTCTTGATGACAAGAGTACAAGGCTTAATTCAGGGACTTTTCCATACAGTCCAGAGACCTGTCCATTCAACCTCTTAGAGATTTGTAGTCCCTTGGGTCCTCAATTTCATACTAAGAGTAGATTGAGCTTGGATTTGATATCTATAGGTTTCCTTTGAGAAAAAATAATTTGTAACCATCCCTCCCAAATTTACCCACTTTTACAAGATCTTGAGGATAAACATGTGTTGAGTGTGACTATGATATGACTCGACCCCCAAGTTCCAATTAGGGAAGTGGGGTTAAGAAACCTAAAACAAACTCACATCCCAAATACATACCACTCAAGATATTGCAACCACCTAGGTGTTCAGTCCTTGAGCTACAAATCTTTTTCACATAATACACCCTCAAAACATACCCAAAATACTACATGCATTTGGTTGGGAGGCTATAACTGTACTCAGGACTAGAAAGGAAGGAGTTAGAAGCCAAAGAAAGGAAGTAGTTACCTTGGGACTTTCTAGAGCCACAAAAAGAAGGATCGAGATATAAATTTTGAAAGAATCAAAGTGGTAGTGGTTCCATCCCACATTCCTTCTCACACTATAATGGGATGTGTATGGGATACAATACGGTAAGGTAACCCTATTGTGCTCATGCATAAGTATGTTAGTCAAGGCTCTAGTGGTATTGTCTGAAGCCTGGATTACAAAAGTCTCTTAGATTTAATTATAAAGAGATAAACCATGTATTGGCCACGATGTTTCACTAAGAGTTTGTATGTACGACATAGTCTGATTCTTTCCCATGGGGTCCTATGAAGAACACATGATGCTATCCCTCCTAATATTTCCAAAATAATTCCATCTCAGGTTTCTTGATGACAAGAGTACAAGTCTTAATTGAGGTACTTGTCCATACAGTCTAGAGACATGTACATTCAACCTCTTAGAGATTTGTAGTCCCTTGGGTCTTGAATTTCATATTGAAAGTAGATCAAGCTTGGCTTTGATATCTATAGGTTTCCTTTGATAAAAAAATGATTTGTAACCATCCCTCCCAAATTTACCCATTTTTACAAGCTCTCCAAGGTAAACATGTGCTGAGTGTCACTATGATATGAATCAACCTCAAATTTCCAATTAGGGAAGTGGGGCTGAGAAACCGAAAAAAAACTCACATCCCTTAGGAAATACATACCACTCAAGATTTTGCAACCACCCATGTGTTCAGTCCCTAAGATAGAACTCTTTTTCACATAGTTTACCCCCAAAGCGTACCCACAATACTACATGGATGTGGATATGACCCAATTTCCTCAGTTTAATGCATGTATTCATGATATATATGCCATTTTTTTAGGCAAGCCTTCATACCACTACCCAAAACTACTTGTAAATTTCCAAAATCATGATTAAAATGAAAAAGATGCCAAACATTTAAACTTGAACAAGACCTTGAATAGGACATGCCTAATGTAGGATACACTTTTTTTCAAACATATAACAAACATATAAGCTATATTTATGAATGCATATCTAATCATAAACTTATGAACTTCATCTGTAAATGACCAAGAAAGTTGTTGAGCCTCATAGTTGTTTCTTTTTTACAATCTCTTTTCACCTACTTTGACCACCATAACCATCAACGGGAATCAAATGAGTGAATCCAAAGTTTCACAGGTATATGATTGTCTCATATTTCATATGTTACTAATGCTCTTTACTATTTTCTTAATATTTGCATCAACTACCATATTTTGATGTTTCTGCAGCCATAATCTGATTTTGTAACTGAGTCCATTGTTGAACAAGATACAAGTTGATAACTGGAGAAAACAATTATGGGAAGATAATGATTAGTCTACTCAACGTTTTCCTCCTATCTTGATGATTTAAATTTATGAAAGAAGGTTCCAATCGAATGGTCAAATGTGAATGTCAATGAATTAGCTACAACAAGCAAGCAAGAAGTGAAATGATTTTCTTTGTCAAATAGAAAATCATGAGCAATTTATGATAGAATATCTTTTAAGATTAAATTAGTATTATGTTAGCTAAAGAAACTTCGAACATTTATGACAGAGGCTTTATAAAAACCACGTATAAGAGATGTTATGCATCATTGTTATTATTTTATGTTATGCAACAATGAAGTCTTAAAATCTATATTAATATAAAAATAAGTTTTCTTATATTCATGCATGGTTGATTGATTAGTTGAATTGCACGACCATTTTCTTATGAAGGTCCCCCTCAAGCAGTAAGGGTTTTTCATTTATGTTATTCCGATTTCTGAATTTCATGATCAATTAGATGGATTCATCCCCTAACGTATCTTTATGTTGATTCTGAATGGAGAAACAAATTAGATATGTCATGTTTATGTGAAACATATGATTAAGTTCATAGATAGAAAACAATTTAGCTATTTCATTAATCATTTTATTTTATTAATTCAGGAGCACATGACTTGAGTTGGAATTGAGAATTTGAATTGAGAACAAGTTTGTAATTTTGAGAATAAGATAATTAGTTTGTAGGTTTCATTTCAGAGCATGAGTGTTGTGAGTTTTATTTCAAAGTAAGATTAGTTTATCAATTTGAGCAAGTGTGAACATATTTTAGCTTCCTTTTGATTTTTCGTGCAAGAGGGTGTTAAATTGATAGATAGCTGAGTTTATTCTTTTAGAGATGAAGTTTCTTTCAAAGAACATTTTATATATATTTTTAGAATGTATTTGTGTGAGTATTTATGAGTTATATTTCATTTTTTAAGTGTGAGATTAATTTATGAGTTCGAGATCTTTATTCATTGTGTGGATTTCATAATTAGATATTGATATGATCATCTTTTGTAGAATTAGTTTCAATGAATAATCCAATCATGCACATTAGCATTTTAATTCAATAATTAAGGATTTCTATAACAAATAGTGTACTTACACTTTCTTAGTTTACTAGCCCTAGTCGATAATTTATGTAATGAATTTAAGACAATTAAATTGACAAACATTTTGGTGCCATTTCTAGGGAATTGTAAATAGGAATCTTGTATTTTATTTTGAAAATAAAAAAATACCCAAAAAAATAAACATAATATGCATAGGAAAAGAGATTCTAGAGGTATATTTGTAAGTAGAGGAAGTATTTTAATTCCAACAACACCACTCACCCCACCAAAACCTTGTAGTGCCACACCATCCACCCAAACTCGCATACCATTCATTGTAGGTAGGGATAGGCTTCTTGAGGTACTTAGATCTAAAATCCAATCTAGGAATTCACCAACTTCATCAACTGAAGCAGTATTAGAAGAAGAAGATCCTTCATCCCCCAAAAAAGGAATAATTTTCCTAAATTCAACTAGAGAACAACTTCTAGCTCAATAATTAGAATTACCTAGTGAAAAAGAGGAAGAAGAAACCTATTTTAATATACCATTGATAGAGGAACCATAAGAACTAGAAGAGGAACAAACAAACCCAATTTCTGAACCTTAAATTAGTTATGAAGAATCCACAATGGCTGGAGAAGGGGACGGAGATATACACAATGTAAATGTTTTTAAAGAGAGAATCCATACAGGTGAGATAGTTTATAGAAGAGAGGAATAACCTGTTACTGAGTTTTTTTAATCACCCAAACTCAGCAACAGGTTATTCCTCTCTTCTAACAGGGTGACTAAAAAAACTCAGTAACAGGTTATTCCTCTCTTCTATAAACAATGTAAATGGTGAACATATTAGGATTGGAGGTGGAAGAGGAACTAGTATTGGAGGAGGAAGAGGTGGAAGAAGAGTAAGAGGAGGAGGAGATAGAAGAGAACTAGATCCTGTTGGGTTTCCTATCTTCGATGAAGATACTAAAGTAACAATGAAAAATATATCACCCTTTGTCCTTCCTAATTAAACGGATTAAGAAGTGAGGATCCTAAAAATTTTCTTTTTGAGTTCAAAATTTTATGTAGATCTTATGACTATTTTCTCAATTCTCAAAAGTTGAAATTGTTTCCAAAAACTCTTAAGGATGCAACACTAAAATGGTTCATGGGTTTAATAAAAAACTCTATTAAAATATGGGAACAAATGAAACTACATTCTTAGAGAAATACAAGGATTACTCCATGCCCCATAAACTCAAGGATGAATTTTTCAAAATGATGCAAAAAGAAGATGAAAATATTGAGGATTTAATTGAAAGGTTTAACTAAAATCTTAAGAGAGATAAAATGGAAAATTTAGATGAAGACATTTTGAAAGCTCTCCTATTAAATTTCATTAGAGATGAATGGATAGATATTCTCAACATAATTTTTAAAGGGGATATTTCTCAGTTATCATTACCAGATATTTCTGAGCTATGCATACACATTTGAAGAGGAAAGACAAAAACTCGAAAAATCCCAAGAGATCCTATTATTTCTAGGATTAATAAATCTGTGACTGAAACAGTATGTAGGGCTAAAATAGGAAATTTGATTGCTGATTTTAAGACATACATTTTAGGGAGTCTTAGTGGAAAAAAAAATACCCTTAAAATAAAAAAACAAGAAAAAATTTGAAAATTCTGCTCTATCCATCTTTTTTCCTAAGTGCGGAAAGAAACATGCCATGAGAGAATGACCTCTTGACTTGAAGAATGTAGAAATTTTTTTTATATGTGCAGAAAATCATGATACTAAAGAATGTCCTTCAATACCAGGTATTAAATCTGTTTACCAAGAGTAAGTAGTCCTATATAAGGTATATCCTCTTTGTTTTTTTTTCCAAGAGACCATGGAAAATTCAAGGATTTAACACCCAAACATATGCACAACCACCGTAAAATTACTGGACTGCACCCATGCCTTGGAAACCTTGGCCTCAACCTTGGGCACAAGGATGGAAAAGTCCTTATGAAATATATCCTCAATACTCTAAATAACCTCAAACTTATCCTACTTTTCCACCACAATATTTTCCTCAGTCTATCTAACCACCTCAAGTTCAATTACATAATCCAAATCCAAAAATTTCATTGCCATTGCCACAAATACCTAACCAATTTCCAGCCCAACTACTTATGAACCCAAATAATAAAAATTCACATCCTATTTACAATATGGAGGGAAAAATTTCCAAACTTACATGATAACTCCATTAGATCTAAACAATGTTCAACTTAGATCTGATAGAGCATTGGAAAAGAAGTCACCATATGTTGTTATTCAGGAAAGTGAAGAGCATGATCATTCTCAGGAGGAGACATCTCTTCAATAGGATGAAAATCCTCAAAATAAGGATGATCACTTTGAGGAAGGGACATCTCTTCATCAAAAATCAAATCTTCAAAAATAAGCCACTCCTACACACTTTAATGATACTCTAATACACTCAACTCTCATTATGGAACAACCTTCATTATCTGTTTCAAAAGCACCTTTTATTGAAACATTAAAAATTGATAAAGGGGTAGAAAAACATATTTTATTTTTTGTCTATGATATGTTGTATTAACTGAATAATGTTTGCATAAAAATTCGTTTATTACAGGCAATTGAAGAAATACCAATTTTTTCAAATACAATTAGGAAATTAAGACTTAAAATATCAGGAAGGAAAAATAAAATAAGTCAAAAGAATTCGACTACTTGGAAAATTGCAGATATCATGATGGGAAAAACAACAACTCAATTTTTTTTAGATCCAGGAAGTCCCATTGGGAAAACACACATTAATGGTGTTGAAATACCAAATACATTGATTGATTTAGGAGCAACCATAAACATCATGAGTAAACAAACTATGGATTAATTAAGTCCTAATCTTCAATATACACCTACATTGTTACAATTGGCAGATAGGTCTGTAATTAAATCTGATGGTGTTTTAGAAGATGTATATATATCCTTAGATTCTTGGGAATATCTTGTTAACTTTATGAGTTTAACCCCGAAGAATAACTTAGGAGGACACCCATTGAGCCAAGGAAGGCCATGGTTAGCCACATTTGATGCTTTTATAAGCTGTAGATCTAGTCACATTCTTATCTCTGATGGAAGTTAAACACAAAAATTTACATTGTACCCACGTGCAAAAACAATGATAAAAGTATGAAGTGAAGAATGGATAACTAATGATATTGATATACGTCCACTTTTTCTACTTCACAAATAGATGAAGAAGATAAAATTTTAAACTTGATGGAAAATAATGAATCATATTCATACTCTGAACCTAGTCAAAATTTTCAAGAACAATGTAATATTGAATATTTATCATCTCACCAAATGTCTTTACATTCTATGGAAAAATTTGGCAATTCTTTAATAGAAAATTTTCCATGGAAAACTTTGAATATAAATCATAACTTGGAAGAATCTCAAAAGACAGAATTAGTGAAAATTCTACAAGAAAATTCCTGTTCTTATGCTTGGGAATATACTGATATGAAAGGAATTAACCTTGAAACTTGTATGCATCAGATCTATATTGAAGAAAATGAAAAACCAATCAGACAACAACAAATGGGGATGAATATAAATTTAATGGAAATCGTTAAGGAGGAATTACAAAAAATATTAAATGTGAACTACATTTATCCTATATATGATAGTCAATGGGTTCCACCACTAGTAATTGTTTTGAAAAAGAATGGAAAATGGAGAGTATATGTTGGCTATAGAGAACTGAATAAAGGCACTTTAAAGGATCACTTCCGGCTTCCTTTTATAGATCAAGTTATAGATGCATTGGTAGGAAATAAATATTTCTCATTCTTGGATTGTTTTAGAAGATATAATCATATCCAAGTAGCTCCAGAAGACCAAGATAAAACCAATTTTACATCTCCATGGGGAAATTATGCTTACAAAGTACTTCCTTTCAGATTATGTAATGCATTTGTAACATTCCAAAGGGTAGTTCTAGTATTTTTTTTCCAATATAATTCATGATTGTGTGGAAGTATACATGGATGATTTTAATTCCTATGGGAAATATTATGAAGAAGCTCTTAAGAATTTAGAAAAAGTTCTTATTAGATGCAAATAATATTTCTTTCAGCCAAGAAAAATGTTTTATGATGTTTATTATAGGGGTTCTTTTAGGTCACCATATCTTGGGAGATGGAATCTAGGTGGATGTATCTAAGGTAGAAGTAATTTCTAGATTATTAGTTCCTAGTTGTCAAAAATATGTTAGAAGTTTTCTTAGTTTCACTAGTTACTATAGAATAGTCATAGAAAACTTTACACAAATCACTCTCCAATTTTAAAATTATTAACAAAGGATTTTGAATTCACTTGGAATTTTGATTGCCAAAAAGCTTTTGAATTTTTAAAAAGAAAAATTTCTAAACCACCAATATTAAGGGGACCGAATTGGAAGTTACCTTTTCATATTTCAACCGATGCTTCAGAAATAGCCTTGGGAGCTGTTTTAGGAAAAAATACTTGAATCCTTATGCTATTTACTATTAAATTACAATTTTGACTCCTGTAGAGTTAAATTATACTGTCACTGAGAAGGAGTTTTTAGTAGTTGTACATGCCATCAAAAATATCACTGGTTATGAAACATTTACTCACACTGATCATTCTGCCATCAGATAATTAATGAATAAATCAATTAAAAATGGAAAAATTAAAATATGGTTACTTTTGTTACAAGAGTTTAATATTACTATTTTGGATAGACCTAGAAAACAAAACACAGTTGGTGATTTCCTGTCTAGGTTCCAAAATGATAATAATAATACTCTTGTAAAAGATGATTTTCCTGATGAATATCTTTTTGCAGTATCTACTAAATCCCCTTGGCTTGCAGAGATTTCTAACTACTTGGCTATAGGAAAGTTACCATCATACTTATCTCCTCGTGAAAAGAGAAAGGTAATTAAAACTAATGCATCTTCCTCATGTATAAATGAAGAATTGTACAAAACAGGACCTGATCTAATTATCCAAGGATGTGTTAGAGAAGATGAGGTACCCAAAATACTGAATATTTTCATGATGAACCATGTGGAAGACATTTTTCTAATAAAATAACTGCTTACAGAACCTTCCTCTTAGGATATTATTGGCCTTCTATTTTCAATAATGTCAAAGAATATGTTAAGGGATGTGATAGTTGTCAAGAACGGGGAAAACTATCCTTTCAGATGAAATGCATCTACAACCTAAGGTACTCATTGAACCCTTCGAGAAATGGGATTTAGATTTTTGTGGTCCTATTAATCCACCATCAAGATAGAAAAGGTACATTATTGTTTGCACTTATTATGTTACAAAATGGGTAGAATCTAAAGCACCTCCTTTTGCCACTGAAAATGTTGTAGTCTCATTTATTTTTGAGGATATTTTTACTCGTTTTGGTGTCCCACGGGAAATTTTGACAAATCAAGGTACTCAAATTACATCCAAGTTGGTACATAAGATAATGGAGGAATACAAAATAAAAAATCGGAAGTATACTCCATATCATCCATAAGAAAATGGATAAGTGGAGTCCACTAATAAATTAATTGAAGCCATTCTTACCAATATTGTGCATCATCATATATGAGATTGGGTAGAAAATCTTCCAGAAGCTTTATGTGCATCTTGTAGCACATGGAGAAACACTACATGACATACTCCCTATGAACTTGTTTATGGGAAGCAAGTCTTGTTCCCTATTGAATTTCAAATAAAGACTTTCAAGACAATAGTCAAATTGGGTCTTGATCTTTCAGAAGCACAGAAACAAAGGATGGAGAAACTAAATGAACTAGATGAGATAAGACAAGATGCTATCCAAAGAAGCAATATAGTTCAACAAAAAATGTCTAAATGGCATGATAAATATAAAGGAGAAGAAGGTCCAGCAAGTGGATTTGGTCCTACTTTTTTATTCAAAGTTCCAATATTTTCAAGGAAAAATTCAAACTCATTGGCTTGGGCCTTATGATATTGAAAAAATATTTGATAATGGTGCAGTCAAGATCAAAACTACTAATGAAGATAAAATTGGGTTCCTTGTAAATGGACATTGATTGAGATTATATAATAAGCCATTAACAAGGGAGGATTTTGTTGAAAATTTGCAGAAACAAATTGATTTAAAGCTTGTTAAGAAGGATTTTTCGTCTCCTTCAGCCTGAATCACCAAGTGTTCTTTATTTTCTAAAAATAAAAAATATAAATATATATAAATACACACACACACACACACACACACACACACACACACACACACACACACACACATATATATATGAAATTGTATAAACATGAAAACCAAAAAATGTTGGCATCTTTATACATAAAATCTAGGGTGAAAACCAAATTTTCTTGGCATCATAAATTTTATTTTTCAACACCAATATAATTCCCATTTTTCTTTATATCCCTCTTTTTCATTCAAAATAAATATCTACAGAATTTTTAAGAATCTGTAGCTTTCAAAAATTTCTGCAGTCAATACTAAAAGGAAATTAGTGATTGGAAAAATTTAAGACTCCAAAAGAGGAATAATCAAGTCAGTAAATGAAAGTACCTAAGGAAAAATCATAATAAACAACCAAGCATTAGAATTATCAATTCAAAGGTATGTAAGTATTAGATTTATAATGAAGGTAAAACATTAGAAGTATGAAGTAATAGGGACGTTAAATCATAAGTATTATATCATATCATCTCAAACTAGTCGTAGAATCCTATATGTCATCCATCATTACATTACCATTGCATTTTGAAAACCATTTTTTATTATTAATTGTGCCTCTCATTCATTTATATTTCATCCTTTTGAAAAATCATTCCATTCTCGTCCCTCCTCATATCTCAACCCTACTCATATCCCTTATTCCACTTTCGTCATCACTTATATCCCTCATTTTTCTCTCGACCATACCCCATTTCCATAACTCTATCACACGAACAATTGTGAGACAAAACTTCACTACCATGGTGGTAATTTTTCAGATTGAATATAATGGGAAGAAATCTATGGAAGTATATCCCCAAATCAAGAAAATGTTAGAGCAACTGCAATGGTGGGAATTTATAGAAAAAATTTATGGTTTTGATAGAGAGGTGACCAAGTCATTTGCTCGAGCTTTTGATGGAACAAAGAATGAAATTGGAGATATCAGAATAGTGGTGAGAGAGTCTTTCATAGATGATGTTACCAGAATCTAAAGAGTTGGATAAATATGGTTTAAAACTAGAGTAATTGAAGGGGACGACTGGAGGACATTCTTAAAGAATACAAGCATGGACACCATTTTTTTCAAGAAAGGTATTCCTAGTGAAATCTTTAAAACTAAATGGAGGAATTTGCTTCTAGTTATCCAAAAATTTAATGCATGCGAGGGTAGCTTTGGTAGTGTGTTTTTCTTCCATATTCATCTCATGATGCACTTTATTGAAGAGCATGAAATACATTTACCTCATTTAATACTGAATAGCTTAAGGAAAATGTGTGGTAATACTCAGAGGAGGATAACATATATTGAAAACACTATACACCACCACGGTCTTGTTAAAATTCTCATTGAACCTTAGGAAAATGTGTGGTAATACTCAGAGGAGGATACAGTTTATTGAAAACACTATACACCACCATAGTCTTGTTAAAATTCTCATTAAACCTCATTTAGAGAGCCTAGGAGATAATTGGGAAAATTTTCTAGTCAGAAACCACTTTAAGGAAGAAAAAAAAGACATAGCCAACAATAGCAAAATAAGTAGAAGTAGAAGGAAAATGCCTAAAAGATTTGTTGAAAACCCTCCATAAGAAGAAAAAAATTAATAAGATGAAACTTCTTTGGTGAATATTTTGGTAAACATGAGAAAGAAAAATGTTGGAAGAAATAAATCCAGCTAGAAAGAATAAAATACATCGACAAAAGAAACATAAGAAAATAAAAAATAAAAAAGAAACATTAAAAAATAAGTACCTCCTTGATCCACTAAAAGGCGATGTGAAAGGATTCACAAAGTAAAAAAGTAACCATACACAGAGTATAATTTGATTTAGAAGTGGAGGAGGAATTAAAGCTTCCCTTACCTACCGTTTCATCCCCAAAGAGAAGGTCACCATAAATTGACCCAATACATCAAGAGATATATGATTATATTGAGTCTCTGGAAAAGAGAATATATGGTTCAAATCAGGTAGAAGGAATTCAAGCTGTCAACTCATGAGAACCTCCAATAATCAATACTCTAAAGTAGGAAATATTTGAATTGGAGACACTAAACAAACACCTGAAACAAGAACATGAGACCTTAAAATCACAAAATGAAATACAAAGGACCCATAATGATAACATTCTCTTGAACCTAGGTATATGGCATAAGAAGAATAAAAAGTTGAAGGAAAAGTTTTGAAATAAAAAACTTTGATGAAGAAGCCTAGATAGAATTTGTTAAGAAGATGGTAAATAAGACAAATTTGGATGTTCTAGCTCAAGTTTCTAAAGAAATGCAGTGCTAAAGGAAAGAATATCTGTTTTGAATTTTTGCATGAGGACATGCAATGACCTCCATTTGGGGGAATGTTGAGCCTCATAATTGTTTATTTTTGACAATCCTTTGTCACCTACTTTGACCGCCATAACTAATCAGATTTGGACTAGGACGTAAGGATTAGGTCTAAATTCAAAGCTAAAGGATTGGGTTTAAACCAGGATGGTTGCATAGATCTCGTCTTCCTGATTCCGGCGCTATGAACGGTTCGAAAAACTAACACTGTATGAAGAAGTTATTGAGTTTTAAAATTTCCTAATAACCTCCAAAATTGAATTTGGATTCATGTATTTATGTGCTGGAAAATTATTTTATTTTTAATTATAAGCTACCATATATATATATATATATATATATATATATATATATATATATATATATATATATATATATATATATATATATATATATATTCAAACTTTATTAAACTTATTAATCCTGTTAGCCATCAGCAAATTTTTGTCATAGCAAATGATGGCTCAACAAATCTTGAGCCTTCAAGAGATTATTTTCATGGAAAAATTACTCATTCTTGAAGCCTTATGGTGTTTTCTAAAAAAAAAAGGCAATCAGTAGCTGTTCCTTAGCAAAGATGTTCCTTAACTATTGTTGCTTAGCCCTGTTGTTCCTTAACCTACTGTTCCCTAAGCTGTTGTTCCCTGACCTGCTGTTCCCTAAGCTACTGTTCCCTAAGATGCTGTTCCCTAAAGTGCTATTCCCTAGCAGTGCTATTCCCAAACTATGCTATTCCCCAAGCTGCTATTCCTTAATGCTATTCCCTAGTTGTTGTTCCCTAGTAGTGTTGTTCCTTAGCGTTGTTCTCTCCGCTCCTAGTCACCTTATCCCTCCACGTGACCATACCCCAGTGCCTATGCTTAAGCCCCCATCGCATTGGCATTTCCATGAAGAACCTGTGTCTTCTTTATAAAATTCCCACCCCGATATCAACACTCCGATGAGATCTTGCCCATAGATCCACGTGATCTAACGGTGGAAATTCACCCACGCCGTCCCGTCCTCCCTTGCCTAATTTTCCCTTATCCCTGCCTTACTACTCCACCAATCAATCTTAGCCATAGATCGTAGGCCTCAAGCCTTGATCTAACAGCTATTATGCTGCTCCTCCTATCCATTGATTGTCTGGCCCATGTATACTCATCGCCCCTCTGCACTAATCATGGCCATTGATCTACATGATCTAATAACCCCAATCAAACCAGACTACCCAACTCCACCGGGGCGCATCTTCCACTATTCAAACCCTTCATTCAATCATCGCTTGGCACCTGGCCCCCACTCAAACTCTCACCGTGCACCTCTCTCCATTGAGTTCCCCTGTAGCCATTGGATATTCCCCCCCAGATCCAACGGTCTACGTTATATATCGTGTCAATTTACCGTTCGAAATTTAACAATCAGAAATCGCGTGATACCACCAGTTTTACAAAGGCCACACGTCTCCGCTTAATTTGATCATGTTCGATCAAACGAAAACCACTCACCGCCTGAGGCTCACATGAAAACCATTCGCGGTTTTCGAAAAACCGCTAATCACTAATTTCGCGCCAAATATAGTTTTGAACCGGTTTTAGTGTGTTTTTTCTCCATGAAGCCTTCTCCACCTGCATTTCATCTCCTCTGCATACGCTCCTCCACCCACGCCCGAGCCCTTTGTTGCAGCCAAACCAAGAGGAACAATATTTCTTAACTAGTTTGTCATTGTGTGTGGGTTTCATGGTGGATTTATCCAAAGGTCTCCAGTAGCCAAATAATTAGTGTTTAAAGGGTCTGAGGGGTCGAAATTCCAAGCTTAATCAGTGTTTTAATGGACACGATCACACATAAATCCCTCTAGAACAGAAGAAGCTGAGCCACCTGTACATGTAGGAGATAAGACATATCAGCATAAAAGGCTTCGAATGCCACATCTACAGCAACTATTTCTCCACCAAAGGACACCTGAGGTCTGCTTTGCTTCTCAAATACACTATGACAGCCATCCTTATGACAGAGACTTCATTAAAAAACTGTCAGAACAGTTATTAAGCAGACGTGGGGCTTTAGAACCCAAAAAATGACAGTTTACTTGTCATGGAGGTCAAACAGAGTGCTTCATACCACGGTTTGCTTCAAAGAATACACTTCAAAGTTAATACATGCCTACGATATATGCATAAAAAATAGGAAAAACTACCAAAATGATACAAAAAGTTAATGCAGCGGTCATTAAGCGGAATGGGCATTCAAACACTTCTCCCACTCCGTCTTAATTCATATTTATTACCATTTTAGCTGCGCTCTTCCTCTTTCACCTATAAATATTCAAAGAAAATTCATTGTAATGGTTGGAACATTGTTAATTGTTGAACTGTTACTGAGTTAGAGTTACTGAGTAGTTGTAATATAGTAGGCTGGGAAGAGAAGAATTGGACTGTAAAGGTTGTTGGGCTCAAATTATGTAAATGGTTTTGGACATCAATACACTAGCAGATTCACTGGATCCTGATCTAAATCATTGGTGATGTGTCCCCTCATTGTATTTGTTACTTTCCTTATGTTTTCCACTCTGTTCACATTCTCTGATAAAGATAAGTAAAATATAGCATAGGATTTATTTCTAAAGTACCCTAATTCTAACTGGTGAGCTTTATCTGTAGGTTTTCCTCTAAATGTGTATTTAAGAGTGATATCAATAGAGTATAACCAGTCAAGAATGTTGGTCAGCCCATGTCTTGGTGAGTAGAACTTGAGATACTGTTATTTAATGTTATTTTCATTGCATGCTAAGTAGGGTCTTAAGCAAGGGAGTCTATGGTTAGCCTTGTCCCTTGTTTGGTCTTAAAGAGTTTCTTTGAATATTTCCTTTAAGAGTAGGCTGAAAGTAGGAAAGGTTTAAAGTCCTTGCTTGATCTTAGGTTTCTTTTTATGTTTATCTTATATTTTTTTCTCATGAGTGTATGCCAAAAGCAGGTTAGGTTAAAGGTCCTTGCTTGATCTTAGGCTGCCTTTTGTTTTCTTACATGTTGCTTCTTTCATTTCACTCCTTAATGTTCCATACCACAAACTCAACTTAAAATATCTTCTAACATAGATTAATTGACCTTTGAAAACTCTTGGATAGTTGATGTGTGTGTAAACCCTTTTATGACTCCATAGCCCAATGGTTTAGCACTCTTTGACCTATCTTCCCATGCTGAAACATCCTTCCACTTACTTCCTTCTTCACTTCATATGAACTTCTTAGTTAATAATTCCCAATCAAAACAAAACAAAAAACCTCTTGAACTTCATAACTAGCCTAATATCATACCTAAGCATAAAGAAATATCTTTGAAAACAATACTTACATAGAGAGATCCCTCTCTGAATCCAGGAGGGCTAGATCCTAGGATTCCAAAGTGGTTCTGATGTTGCCTTGTCATTTGATATGCCAGTCTGCCAAATCACTAGGACACCAACATAATGGCAACCATACTGGGGAATTTTTTAGTAAACTACTATCTTAGACATCCTTCAGAACTCAAAAAACCCACAACAGCCTTAGACTGGTAATTAATTATAGTGGTGGACATCAACTCATCTTGAACATTTGAAATCATCCACCTAGCGACTCCACAACTCCTAAAAGATCAAAATAATCCACTGGTGATTAGTACACCTGCTGATTATTCCTAGTTTCACAAAGACTACACTGGGGTAGCCCACGCTACCATAAAAACATTGTTCACACTCATGGTTAGGAAACTCTGAGGATTAAAGTTTCTTTGTTAAAGACTAGTTTTCCTCTTAAAGATTGTTATATCTGGCTAAATTTCTTCTTTTTTGGTCTGAAACTTAACATACTGGCTTCAAGAAGAATCCATACCAGAGCTTATCCTGACCCAAATCCTCCTCAAATAGTTGATAATCCAGAAAGCATTCTTTGGAAGTCTCCTGTATCTAGGGATCCAACTATTATCAGGCCCATTCATAGAGCTAACTCAGTGCCTGAAAACCTTAAAACTCTATCAGACACTCAATTTGACTTAGATTTACCAAGTAATTTACCAAGAACTAAGTCACTTAGTGGTATAGATCAGATAGACTTTGAGCCTCCAAGTTCACCAACACATAGTGGTCAACATATTAGTAGTAGAGAAACCCCTCCATCCACACCTCCTGACCTCCATTTCATTCATAACTTGGGTCTCTCTCACCCTAAATATGCTCAACAGTCTCTTGCCGGTCCAAGAACTTCTTCCATCCATATACCTTTTGTTCAAGCCACTCCTTTACTCCCACAAAATACTATCATGACAGCATGGTATGCTCCCCTATTGTTACCACGGCCTCTTGTTCCTTTACCCAATGAATATCAGTCTAAAATTCCCCATTTCAAGGGAAACAAATCCACTACTGCTCAACAACATGTAGACAAGATGAATGATGCCTTTGATTATATGGAAATAGAATATGAGACCATTAAGATGAGAATCTTTGCCCAAAGTTTAGGAGGAGAAGCCAAGAAATGGTTTAAAGGATTAACTCCTCATAGTATTCATGATCTCCCTTCTTTACATCAAACGTTCATAAAAAAATGGGAAATTAGGAAGAATCCACTCCAAATACTTTCATATTACAACAACCTAAAGAGAAACCCTTGGGAGAGTGTTCAGAATTATTGCACCAGATTCAATAATGTGTATAACGCACTACCCCCAGATTTAAAACCTCCACAAGGATCAGCTTTGGCAAAATTTCCTGAAGGATTTGATCCTGAAATGGCCTATTAGCTTAGAGAAAGGGGTCCCTTAACTTTAGAATACATGCAGAAGGGAGATCTTAGTGTGGAAGCTAATTTGATTGAAAAGAGAGCCAGGATGAGGACTGAAAATAAAGTGACATATAGAGAGGACACTGCACCTTCTACATCTGACTCAAAATTAGACCATCTAGCCAAAAACATGGATAGGTTAGAAAAAATGATGGAGAGGTTAGCTGTCCAAACAAGTGCCCAAAACAGGAACCAAACTCAAAATCATAACCAGAACTTTAGGAGAAACCCCGCTCAGATGAAACAAAGAGATTTTGATCAACAAATCAGACCTCCATTTCAAGAAAATTATGTTGATGAAGAGGAGGGAATGATAGAAGAGTCAGAGGGAACTATTATAAACATGTTGGGAGTTAATAATGAAGACCCTACCTTTTTCACAAAGGATGACCAAGCCGCATATACATATTATGATAATGAATGTTTAGAATATGAAGATTATAGGCAAGGCTTTGAGAATGCAATCATGGAGGTCCAAAAGCAATATGAAATCAAAATAAAAAAGAAACAAGAAACTCCCCAAACAAAAACCTCTGATACTACTGTTAAGAACAGATCTGAAAAAGTGGTTAAAGGGGCTGCTAAAAACAACAAAACAACAGCTAAAATTTCTGGTAAAAACAAGGGCGAAATCACTCAGAACGCTGATAAATCGAGTGTTGGCCCCAACAACACTAGTACTTCAGCTAGTACCCCTGAAATAATTGTTTTAAATAATGTACATAGTGAAAACCAGCAAGCTGATTTTGCTAGTAAATTAGTGACTAACAGGACATATTTGAACCTTTCAAAATGTCAGATCCCTTTCAGTTTAGAAAGTGAAATTGCTAAAATCAAAATCTCTGTCCCCCTCACTGAGTTAGTCACTCAAGATGTATATAAATGTCATGTTTTGAAAGCTTTAAATAGAGAAGAAAAAAATGACTCTGTCAACCTCAATGATGATCAGCCAGCCCTTTCATTTGATCCTAAAATTGAAGGGAAATTCCAGGAAGGAGTGGCCCCTCCTTTCTATGTCATTTTGAATATCCATGATAAGATTTTACATAATGATATGCATGATTTAGGGGCATCACATAACCTCATGCCAAAAGTAATCATGGAGAGATTAGGCCTTGAAATAACCAGACCATACAAAGATTTGTACTCTATTGACTCCATCAGAGTAAAATGCTTAGGCCTGATCAAAGATCTTTGTGTGAACTTGACCTAGATCCTAGCCAAATGGATAGTGATGGATGTGGCAGTGGCTGATGTGCCCCCCAAATATGGCATGCTTCTTTCAAGACCATGGGGTGCTAAGCTGCAAGGTACCATGCAAATGGACATGACATATGCCACCATCTCGGTCTTCAGTCAACTTAGGAGACTGTATAGGGAATCACACATGAAATTTATGGTGAGCAGTCAGGAAAATTGGAAAAATCCCCTCTTTATTCTGTCCATACCGACCTAGAGTCGTTCATTCTCTGCAATGATGAAAGCTTTATTGAACTAGAGTTGGATAGTGAGCAATCACCCAACATAACAGAAAATAGGGAGGACGAAGCTCTCAAACCGTCTGCCCACTCTGAAATTTACAAAAAACAAAATAGAGAGTTTGAAACATCCACTGTCCATCAGCTAAGTGCAAATCAAGGGAGTCAAGAAGAAAGGCCTGAAATCCATCAAAAACTTAAGGAACAAGTCCAACCCAAACATGCTGCAGAACCCATAGAACTACATTATGACATTCAGAACACACAGGACAAAGAGGACACCAATGAAAATAACACCAAGTCTGAAACTAGCCCTCTTTGGAGTATGAGTTTTGATGGGTCTTGTAATAGAACTGGTGCAGGAGTAGGTGTATGGCTTCAAAACACTGAGAAAAATTATGCTGAAAGCCATGCATACAAGCTAAAATTCCAATGCACTAATAACATAGCAGAGTATGAAGCATTCCTCGTAGGACTACAATCACTGAAGAAATTAGGAGCCAAGAGGATAACTGTTCATGGAGATTCTGAAATGATCATTAGGAAGATAAATGGAGAATACACTGCCAAACATCCAAGACTAAGAGCCTATAGAAATGATGCCATGGACCTTTTGCAAACCTTTGAGGAATATGAACTTGTTTTTGTCCCTAGAAGCCAAAACATCCTTGCCAATGGAGTGGCTTGCGCTCCCAGCTCATGTCAAAGACCCTATTACAATAAACACTTCAATGTCAAAGTGAAATATAGGCCAGCTATCCCAGACAATGAAAAATATTGGTAGGTATTTGAGGGAGATAAATAGATAGAGGACTTTTTGCAGTTCAGAAATGAGTTTGAATTTCCTAATTAAGACTCAAAGTATGATAAAAACTGTCTGGATGAGGAACAACGTGAAAAAAAAGAACCTCCTCCCATCGTAGAAATAAATCTGTTAACCAGTGAGTTCGAAAATAAAACAGAAGAATACATAAACTTAGAAAAAGAAGACATAGAGGTATTACAGTCCAAAGACAAAGGCTTACCCAAAGGACTAGTGCCTCTAGAAGACTTGTTTGATTTTAATGACGTTGCCAAGAAACCAACAATAGAACCCATTGATTTTGATATTGAGGAATGCAATATAGGCAGTAAAGACAAACCTAAAATGATCAAACTATCTAAAACATTGCCAGCTCTCATTAAACTGAAATACGTTTAGATTTTTAAAGAATTTTCTGATGTATTTTCTTGGAGCTATGAAGATCTAAAGGCATATGACACAAAGACCATTCAGCACAAGATACCTCTTAAACAAAACCAGAAACCATTCAGGAAAAAACTACACAGAATAAACCCTGTACAGTTACCTCTGGTTGAGAAAGAAATTAGGAAAATGTATGATGCTGGAATCATTGTCCCTGTGAGATACTCAGAATGGGTGTCTAATATTGTAGCTGTGAGGAAGAAAACAGGAGAAATTAGGCTCTGTATTGACTTTAGAAACTTAAACAGAGCCTCATTAAAGGACAACTATCGCTTGCCCAAAATGGAGCACATCTTACAAAGGGTAGTTGGTTCCAAAAGAATTTCTTTTCTAGATGGTTTCTCAGGATATAACCAGATATTGGTACTGCCAGAGGATCAACTAAAAACAACTTTCACCACTCCTTGGGGCACTTTCATGTATGTGAAAATGCCTTTTGGGTTAATGAACGCGGGTGCCACCTTTCAAAGGGCCATGGACATTGCTTTCTCAAAAGAAATAAGACACTTCATGGTGATTTATTTTGATGAAATTACAGTCTATTCCAAAACATATGAAGAACACCTAGCTCACCTCAGGAAAGTCTTTGAGAAATGTAGAAATTTTGGGTTATCTTTAAATCCCAAGAAGATATTGTTTGGTCTCCAAGAGGGAAAACTTCTAGGTCATATCATATTAGAGAAAGGGATTAAAATAGACCCAAAAAGGGTTGAAGGTATATTTAAAATCAGTCACCCCAGAAACATCAAAGAATTTCAATCTTTCATTGGAAATATTAATTTCCTTAGAAGGTTCATACCCAACCTAGCAGAACTCCTTAGAAACATGACAAACATGCTAAAGAAAGAGATAGGAGTTAAATGGACCTTAGAAGCAAAGAAGTCATTTGAACTGGTCAAACATGCACTCACCAAAGCACCAATCCTTATCAACCCTGATTTCTCTAAGGATTTCCTCATATTTTCCTTTGCATCAGAACATACTGTGGCCGTTGTCCTATTACAAAAAAATCCAGAGGGACAAGAGCAGCCAATTTCATTTTTCAGCAAGGAATTAAGAGATGCACCTCTGAAATACAATATCATGGAAAAACATGCCTATGCCTTGGTCAAGGCCTTTAAGGATTTTAGAGTTTATATTCTACACTCTCACATTATTGCTTTTGTGCCTAATATAGTGGTAAAAGAATTTCTGTCACAAGATCTCGATGGAAAAAGAGGGAAGTGGATTGTTGTGATATTGGAATATGATTTGGAAATTAAACCCACTAAACTCATCAAGGGTCAAGGCCTAGCACTATCAATGGTTGAATCAAACTTGCAAGTACTTGATATAAACATGGTAGATGCTCTAGATGAACAGGAAGAATTACCGGCTCCACTTGTTGAAGATCATTTCCTCAACTCATCTTGGTATGCTGATATTTTGTATGTGCTTACTAATGTCAATGCCCCTCCTGGTTTGTTTAAAATAAAGGAAAGATTCTTAAAGTTAAAAGCTGTTAATTACTGCATTTTAGATAATTTTTTATATTGGACGAATGCCAGTGGTTTATTGCTTAAATTTTTTCTTGAGGTTTATGTAGAGAGGATCAAGCATGAGCTTCATGAAGGAGAATGTGGAGGCCACCTCAATTGGAAAACCACTTCTAATAAAATCATTAGAGCTGGTTATTATTGGCCCACCCTCTTTCAATATGTCCACAAAATGATAGTTTCCAGCCACAAATGCCAAATATTTGAAGGCAAGAGAAAACTGCTTCCCTTACCTTTGCAACCAAACACTGATGAAGCTCCTTTTCAGCAGTGGGGCCTAGAATTCATTGGGGAAATGCATCGTACCTCATCTACCCAACATAGATGGATACTCAAAGCCACTGAATATTTCACCAAATGGATAGAAGCCATCCCTTCTAGGAATGCCACAGACTTAGTCATCATAAAATGCCTTGAAGATCATATCCTATCTACATTTGGCTGTCCTAGGAAAATTATCACTGACAATGCTGCTGCATTTGGTTCCAAAAAGATGGTTGATTTCTGTCATAGATATAAGATTGTGCTTGGTCCTTCTACAGCTTATTACCCTCAAGGTAATGGACTGGCATAATCTTCCAATAAAAGCCTAGTGAACATAATAAAGAAGCTGGTGGAAGAAAATCAGAGATCCTAACACAACAAGCTGGTACATGCCTTATGGGCAGATAGATTGACAACAAAGAAATCAATTGGGATGTCTCCCTATCAGTTGGTTTATGGAGCAGACACAGTTCTTCCTACTAGTTTAGGAGTGCCAGTGACGAAGTTGGTACTGGAAATACAATCAGAGGAAGATAGCATGATGAGAAGGATAAATCAGACCATACATATTCAGCAAACCAGAGAGGAAGTTTATAACAGAGCACAGAAAGTACAAGAGAACATCAAAATGTTGTTTGATAAGAGGACAAAGGCCAGTGATTTCAAGATTGGTGACAAAGTACTCAAATGGGATTCCAGGAGAGAAGATAAGAGAAAACATGACAAGTTTGACAATTTATGGAAAGGCCCTTACATGATTCAATCTGTTATTGGTCATAATGCTTTTTTTCTACAGGAGATGGATGGTACAGACCTATTTGGGGGTCATGTCAATGTCAGGATGCTCAAACATTACTATTTCTGAAACCGTTGCTTGAAGCTTTCATTTTTCATTGTAAATATCACTGCTTTGCTTTGTTTTGAAATTTTTTTTGAAAAATACAAAAACAATAGAAAAAAGAAAAGAGGGCAGATTAGAAAAACAAGGAAGGTACAACCCCATACCAAAAATAAAGAAAGTCTACAAGTGTGCAAGCTTAAATGCCACTACTTAAAGAAGCGCTACTATCTACTCATATAGCCTAATCATGGCTAGATAGATTTCAATTTACTGCTCATAGGTTAGTGAATAAAGATCTTCCAAACAATTTAATCTTGGCTTATCAGTAGATTAGATTAGGATAGAAAAATATTGGTTCTAATACGCTCAAAATTAAACCAAAGAATCAAAAGAAAGATGGCTCTAATCAGATCAAAACTTGAGCCAAAAAAGAGGAAAGGGATTGGTTCTAACATGCTGAAAACTTGAACCAAGAAAAGAAGAGAAATACAACTCCAAAAGATCAAAATCCGAGCTGAAAGAAAGAATGAAGGAGGCTTGTAATGTTCAGATCTTAAGCCCTCCAAGTTTGGCTTTTATTTTCTGCAAATAAAGGTCTATGAGCAGCTTGTTTTGATGCCATAGTCTCACAACAAATTAGACAACTTAATCCTGATTTGACTGTGTTTCAATTTCTGTATTAGAATATAGAGAATGTCAGATCTATCAGACAGTTTAATCCTAACAGATAGTAGATTAGGTAGAGAAGTGATGAGTTCAATTGTTTAATCTAAATTCATGGAGAAATAAGGGTAGATTTAGATTAGTTTTCATGTTTTCAAAAGAATAAAGTGTTGATGTCAAAGGGTTTGCAAGTCTAGGTGCACCCTGCTGAAGAAAAATGCTAGGAAAGTAGGCTTTGTAGGTATTTTTCTGGGGAAAATTGATTTGATATAATGCAATACTGATCATATTTTGTAAGCAGCATGATCAAGAAAGAAAGGGTTGTCAAGGATAAATCATTGATCTACATTCCAGAGTTAAATTTTCTGAATTTCTTGACACCTCCAAGGAGCTGCCATCCCGAAGTGGAGCCACTATTAGCCATCAGCAAATTTTCGTCATAGAAAATGATGGCTCAACAAATCTTGAGCCTTCAAGAGATTATTTTCATGGAAAAATTACTCATTCTTGAAGCCTTATGGTGTTTTCTAAAAAAAAAGGGCAATCAGCAGCTGTTCCTTAGCAACGATGTTCCTTAACTACTGTTCCTTAGCCCTGCTATTCCTTAACCTGTTGCTCCCTAAGTTGTTGTTCCCTAAGCTACTATTCCCTAAGATGTTGTTTCCTAAAGTTTTGTTCCCTAGTAGTGTTGTTCCAAAACTATGTTGTTCCCTAAGCTGATGTTCCCTAATGCTATTCCCTAGATGTTGTTCCCTAGCAGTGTTGTTCCTTAGTGCTGTTCCCTCCGCTCTTGGTCACCTTATCCCTCCACGTGACCATACCCTAGCGCCTATGCTTAAGCCCCCATCGCATCGACATTTCCATGAAGAAACCATGTTTTCTTTATAAACTTCCCATCCCGATATCAACACTCTGATGAGATCTTGGCCGTAGATCCACGTGATCTAATGGTGGAAATTCACCCCTGCTGTCCCATCCTCCCTTCCCTTCTTTTCCCTTATCCTCGCCTTACTAATCCACCAATCAATCTTAGCCATAAATCGTAGGCCTCAAGCCTTGATCTAATAGCTATTACGCCTCCCCTCCTATCCATTGATCGTCCGGCCCATGTATACTCATCGCCCCTTTGCACTAATCGTGGCCGTTGATCTACATAATCCAATGGCCCCGATCAAACCCGACTACCAAACTCCACCAGGGCCCATCTTCCACTACGCAAACCCCTCATCCAATCATCGCTTGGCACCTGGCCCCCACTCAAACTCTCACCATGCACCTCTCTCCATCGGGTTCCCCTGTAGCTGTTGGATCTTTCCCCTCGGATCCAATGGTCTACGTTATATATCGTGTGAATTCACCGTCCGAAATTTAACAATCAGAAATCATGCAAAACTGTCGGTTTTACAAAGGCCACGCGTCTCCGCTTAATTGGATCGCGTTCGATCAAACTAAAACCACTCACTGCCCAAGGGTCACGCGAAAAACATTCGCAGTTTCCGCAAAACCACCAATCCCTAATTTCGCGCCAAATACAGTTTTCAACAGGTTTTCGTGTGTTTTTTCTCCATGAAGCCTTCTCCACCCGCATTTCATCTCCTTTTCATACACTCCTCCGTCCACCCCCAAGCCCTCTGTTGCAACCAAATTAAGAAGCGCAGGATTTCTTAACTAGTTTGTCGTCATGTGAAGGTTTAATGGTGGATTTATCCACAGGTCTCTAGCAGCCAAAGAATTAGTGTTTAAAGGGTCTGAGGGGTCGAAATTCCAAGCTTAATCAGTGTTTTAATGGACACGATCACACATAAAGCCCTCCAGAACAGAAGAAGCCGAGCCACCTGTACACGTAGGAGATAAGACGGATCAGCATAAAAGGCTTCGAATGCCACATCTACAGCAGCTATATCTCCACCAAAGGACACCTGAGGTCTGCTTTGCTTCTCAAATATAGTATGACAACCATCCTTATGACAGAGACTTCGTTAAAAAACTGTCAGAACAATTATTAAGCAGACATGGGGCTTCAGAACCCAAAAACTGACAGTTTACTTGTCGTGGAGTTCAAACAGAGTGCTTCATACCATGGTTTGCTTCAAAGAATACACTTCAGAGTTAATACCTGCCTACCAGATATGCATAAAAACAGGAAAAACTACCAAAATGATACAAACAGTTAATGCAGTGGTCATTAAGTGGAATGGGCATTCAAACACTTCTACCACTCTGTCTTAATTCATATTTATTACCATTTCAGCAACGCTCTTCCTCTTTCACCTATAAATATTCAAAGAAAATTCATTGTAATGGTTGGAAAATTGTTAATTGATGAACTGTTACTGAGTTAGAGTTACTGAGTAGTTGTAATATAGTAGGCTGGGAAGAGAAGAATTGGACTGTAAAGGCTGTTGGGCTAAAATTATGTAACTGTTTTTGGGCATCAATACACCATCAGATTCACTGGATCCTAATCTAAATCATTGGTGATGTGTCTCCTCATTGTCTTCATTTATTTCCTTATGTTTTCCACTCTGTTCACATTCTCTGATAAAGAGTAGTATAATATAGATTAGGATTTACTTCTAAAGTACCCTAATTCTAACTGGTAAGCTTTATCTGTATGTTTTCCTCTAAATGTGTATTTAAGAGTGATATCAATAGAGTATAACCAGTCAAGAATTTTGGTGAGCCCATGTCTTGCTAAGTAGAACTTGAGATACTGTTCTTGAATGTTATTTTCATTGCATGCTAAGTAGGGTCTTAAGTAAGGGAGTCTATTGTTATCCCTGTCCCTTGTTTGGTCTTCAAGAGTTGCTTTGAAGATTTCCCTTAAGAGTAGGCCGAAAGCAGGAAAGGTTTAAAGTCCTTGCTTGATCTTAGCTTGCTTTTTATGTTTATCTTATATGTTTTTCTCATGAGTGTATGCCAAAATAAGGTTAGGTTAAAATTCCTTTCTTGATCTTAGTCTGCCTTTGTTTTCTTACATGTTTCTTCTTTCATTTCACTCCTTAATGTTCCATACCACAAACTCAACTTAAAATATCTTTTGATATAGATGACTTTCCCTTTGAAAACTCTTGGATAGTTGAAGTGTGAGTAAACCCTTTTATGACTCCATATCCCAATGGTTTAGCACTCTTTGACCTATCTTCCCATGCTGAAACATCCTTCCACTTAATTTATTCTTCACTTCACATGACCTTCTCAGTTAATGATTCCCAACCAAAAGAAAACAAACAACCTCTTGAACTTCATAACTAGCCTAATATCATACCTAAGCATAAAGAAATATCTTTGAAAACAATACTTACATAGAGAGATCCCTCTCTGAATCCAGGAGGGCTAGATCCTAGGATTCCAAAGTGGTTCTGATGTTACCTTGTCATTTGGTATGCCAGTCTGCCAAATCATTAGGACACCAAAAACTTCCACACATTTAAATAAATCCAAATTATTTAAAACCCAACAAAGTCATGGTTTAAATTATACGTTGGCATGTAATGGTGGCATTGTATTGTATTAAATATGCCAAGGTTTAGTTCAATCCATTGATATATTTTGGATGTATTATACACCAAAGTTTTTGGTTTAATAAAACTTATGCCTAGATCCAAATCAATACTCATGCCATGCTAAAAGGCATTGGAGCATGGGAGCAGGGTCAGGGTTTGAAATTGATACCTTTGCCCCACAAAAACCACGCCTTAACATTTGGCTGTGGCTCCAAATTAAAAAAAAAAATTGTGCCATTATATACTTAATCGTGTGGAAGCAACGGAGGGTGGAGGCGCCAGCCCATGGCCAACCCCTCCACCATACGACCTTACCTCATATGACCAGCGCTAGAATTAAGGCACTAATTGTGCTTAGCGCTTATCTTAATTTTAAAATGTGCTTATCTCTTAATTAAGTGAATTTAAAGATGGTAGAGATTTTGGAGGTGCCCCCAATTTTAGGCGGACCTTCACTTTTAGTGGAGTTAACTGGCAGAGTTCCCAGATTTAGTGGAGGAAATTGGGGAAAAATTGATTGTGCTCTATCTGGAGTGTTAATCAACCATTCTTGGAGTGTGAATAGCCAATTTTGACTAAATTTGACATTATAGAGCCATTGGTGAGGTTTTCAGAGCTAGGTGAGGACTTCTTAGTGTGATTTTTCTTCAAAGAAGTTCCAAGGACCATTAGGGCCACAAGGAGCCAACAGGAGAATGAGGCCTAACCAGGGCAACCAAAGGCCATTCTCAGAAAAACAATAGTCATTTCTGACTATATTGAACCTTCTTAATGAAATTATGGGGTTTGAAGAAGCGTTTCGAGACTTCTGAAGGCCGAGATGCTTTAGAGAATTTTTCAGTGAGCTGAAAGCCACAAGGTGCCACCAGGAGTTGGGGGCTTAACCAAAGCAATCAAAGGCCTCTTTCAGCAAGTGAATAGTATATTATGACTATTTTGGACACTATAAATACATTGGAGGGAATTTTAGAGCCATTTTGAGACTTTTATATCCGAAGAAGCAAAAGGGAAGTTTCGAGCAGCCCAGGGCCAACAGGTGTTGGAGGCCTATATTGGGGAGTCAGAGCTCATTTCGAGAAAATGAACATTCTATTTTGGAGGTATGATATATGCTAGAGATAGTAGAAAATTTTTTAGGGACATAAAAGGACTTCTTAGGGAGTTTGCGCCACAGAGAAGCTCAGGGAAGCTTAAGGGCACGACAAAAGAGGTCAAGTCTAAGGGAGCCTAGGTCCATATTTAGAGAGATATCAGCCATTCCAAGGGTATTATGGTATTATAAAACCAATGGTATAGTCCAAATAACAATTGGATTTGAGTAAGTAACTTGTAAAATAGATTATACATCATAATCCCAAAGAGCCAAGTCAATTGACAAAGGCTCAAGGAGACGTAACCCACGACATTCAGGTGAACTCCTTTATTAAAATTTTTGTTATGTGTTGATGCTTATTTGCAGAATTTTATGGTTGTTTTACATGCTTATTATCAGAAAAAAAACATTTAATTCCTCACACTTAAAGCATTAAAAAAATTTAAAACACATACACCTGATTCAAGTATTCAATTCCGCACTATCAAGTATAGGCAAGATCTTAATTTGTTTAATTGAAAGGGAGGTGCTTGCATTTCTTAACAAGTCAACCACCCATTTTAGATAAATAACCATAAATGGGCATCAAATAAGTGAATTCAAATCTTGAAAGGTATACGATTGTCTCATATTTCATATGTTACTAATGTTCTTTATTATTTTCCTAATATTTTCATCAACTACCGGATTTTGATGTTTCTACAACCAGAATCTGATTCTAGAGCTGAGTCCATTATTGAACATGATCCAAGGTGAAAGATGGAGAAAAAGATATATGGGGAGATAATGATTATTCTACTCAAAATTTTCCTCCTATCTTCATGAATCGAACTTATGAAAGAAAGTTCCAATCGAATGGTCTAAGGTGAAGGTCAACGAGTTAACTACATCAAGCGAGTGAGAAGAAAAAAAAATGCCTCATGATTTTCTTTGTCAAATAGAAAATCGTGAGATATTTATGATAGAATATCTTCTTAGGTTAAATTAGTATTATGTTAGCTAAAAAAAATTTGGACATTTATGAAAGAAGCTTTATAAAAACCGCATAGAAGAGATGTTATGCATTGTTGTTATTATTTTATGTTATGTAGCAATGAACTGTAATACTCTACTTTAATATAAAAATAAGTTTTTTTTTTTTTTTTTCAATCTCGATACATGGTTGATTGATCAGTTGAATTGTGTGACCATATCCTTTTGGAGGGCCCCCTCAAGTAGTAAGGGTTTTTCATTCATGTTATTTCGATTTTTGAATTTCATGATCAATTAGATGGATGCATCCCGTAATGTATCTTTATGTCGATTCTAAATTGAGAAACAAATTAGATGTATAGTGGTCATGTGAAGCATATGACTGAGTTCATAGATAACAAACAATTTGGTTATTTTATTAATCATTTTATTTTATTAGTTCAAGAGCACATAAATTTATTTGGAACTGAGGATTTTAATTGAGAATAAGAATGTAATTTTGAAAATCAGAGAATTAGTTTGTAGGTTTCATTTCAGAGCATGAGTGTTGTGAGTTTTATTTCAAAGTAAGCTTGGTTTATCAATTTGAGCAAGTGTGAACATATTTTAACTTCATTTTTAGTTTTCATTCAAGTGTGTGTTATGTTGATAGCTAGTTTTATTCTCTTAGAAATCAAGTTTCTTTCAAAGCACATTTTAGATATTTTGCAGAATGTATGCATGTGAGTATTTATAAGTTCAATTTCATTTTGAAAGTGTGAGATTAATTTATGAGTTTGAGATATTTATTGGTTGTGTGTATTTCATAATTAGATATTAATATGATAATATATCTTAGAATAGTTTCAATGAATAATCCAATCATGTGCAATAGAATTTTAATTGAATAATTAAGGATTTCTAACACAAATAGTGTACTTATACTTTGTCAGTTTATTAGAACTGGTCGATAATTTATGTAATTAATTTAATACAATTAAATTGACAAAAAAAGGCTCAATGCCCTCTCTAGATAGTTGCACCAACACTTGTTAGACCATTCATTCATTAACCATTCAATAACTTATCAAATCATGAAAGATGTCCATATCTAAAGCACATCATATAATGAGGTATATAACCAAGACATAACCATAATATAAAATATGAAAAAACAACCATCATATCACCATAATAACCAATACAAGTGCTCAGAGATCACAATAGGAAAATAACTCGTACAAACACATTCAAAATCCAACCAAGTGAGGGACTTCCAAGTACCACCCCAAACCGCCTCAATGCTCAACCACAGTGATCTCACCTCTACGTTTTGGAAATCACTAACATCAACCATATCAGTCTCTACCCAAGTTTTATAGGGCTTCAAGAACTAGTAATTCAACACAAAGCTAATTTAGGGCTCTAGAAAAAGTTTCCGAACCAATGGTTCCAAAGACTAGTAACTCAACCCATAAGGCTCTAGAGTGTTTTTCCCAACTTTCAAGCTACATGAACTATTAAATCAATCCAATTTGTTTGAGGGCTTTAGAGTGTTTTTTTATGACCCAAAACCATAGGGAACCTAATAACCAATAAAAAAAACAAATAGAAATAAATGGAAAGAAAAATGATGAAACCACCCTCAATCTAGACAACTTTCCATGCCAATGACAAGACATAACCAAATACCCACATGCATATACCATGCATGGAAAAATGAGTAAGGAAATCACACATGCAACTGCTACCTGCAAAGTAATCCCATAGTATTTTCTTATCCAACTATCTTCTTGCACTTCCTTGGGTTCCTTTTCTTTATTTCTCGAATCCAAGTGAATGCTAGAATACTGCAAGGATGCTCCAAGAATTATCTAAGTTTTGAATAATATGAGAGAATGAGAGTGTTATAAAATCTAAAATGTCAAAAGGATAGAAAATAATTCTCTCATGCCTATTTATCATTGATCTCCCTTTTTTCTTCATTTTCCTTCATTTTACCTCTAATTGCCCTTGCATGTATATTTATGTCTCTTCACCTTCTCTTTCTCCTATTTTCCTTTATTTTCATAATTAAATTCCATTTATTTCCCCTTTTCATTTGCAAGTTCCTTTTCCAATTTCCATGTCCATTATTAATCCACAAGTGATGCAAACTATAAATTTGTTTGCAACATTCATCATGGAATATGTGTCCCATGACCTTGGTCTTATTTTATTTACATGGAAAATTAACCAGGGGTTGTAACAAACCCCTCCCGTTTGGGGGAACATCATCCTTTGTGTTCAATGAAAATTATAACCAACAAAACATGTTTCCCATGGAGTTTTATAACACAACTTGGTGCAACATTTACATCATACCAAACTGTTGAAATCATGAACATCCTACTTCTTATTGGAGGTTTATAACATAATTTACTGTAGTATTTACAATACACATATGCATATATACATAACCAAAACACATATACCAAACACGTGCTCAGCCAACAAATAAAGAAGGATACAAAGGCCACATATGATAAAAAATCACATATGTAGATTCATCGGGCCCAAAGTGCTTCCACTACACTTTAAATTTTTCGATTGCTCAATTCCGGAGCATAAGATATTTCAGCTAAAAAACACACTCTGAATCTGGTTGAAACTCTCCCTATGGTTCCACCTATAGTACAGACCGATTAATCACATGATCAACATCATACACATATCGCTTAAGCAATGAAACATAGAAAACATCATGGACTTTCACTATTGATGGCAGCGCAAGTTTGTAGGCCACTAGTCCAATCATAAGGATTTCAAAAATCCCACAATACTAAGGTGCCAGCTTGGAGAATGACCCAATCCTCAAGAGCTTCAATTAGGATTTATGCACAAGTAAGTATGCACCACAATATAAAACTCGAATTCTCTATGATGATCCGCATAACCCTTCTTGTTGTCATGTGGTGCCTTGAAATTCCTCTTGATAACCTACATCTCTTGCTGCATATCAAAAAAAATATATGGTCCAATCAACACCCTATTCACTGGATCACTCAAAATTATAGGAGTATTACAACTCTTCCTATAAAAGGCTTCAAATGGACTCATCTTCAAGGATTCCTAATACCCATTATTATATGAAAACTCCACCAGTGGAGGATACTCCTCCCACTTACTTTGTTGATGCATGACATACATCCTCAACATATCCTCAAGAATCCTATTAACTCTCTCTATCTATGCATCTATGTGTAGAAGATAAGCCATACTGAAGGCTAACACTGCTACCAAACCTAAAAACAACTCCTTCCAAAACTTGGAAGTGAAATTGGAATCTCTATTTGATATAATATTCTTGGGAACACCATGCAATCTCGCTATCTCCTTTATTTTTACACAGTAATTTGTCATTTAGCGCTCTTAGCACCCTTATTTCTTGGAAAACTGCGTTGATCCCATTTCTGGCAATATTTCCTCAAATGGAGGAGAAGATTTGAAATTAGAAGCTTAAGGGTGACGAGTTGGTTATTAAATGGTGGTGATAAGGTCGAGCTCACTGATTTTAGATATTTGATCTCATCCATGGGGGTTCACCCCTTAGAAAGTGGGCCTTCCTACTCCTTTCATGGGCTCCCAACCTCTTCTCCCTTCCTATAAATTCACATCACTCATTCCCACAACTTTAGAGCTTGGTTGGTCATTGTCAGACTCATTTGAACTCTCATCCCCTTACATCCTATCATTGTGATAAAGCCTAAGTGTTCCGGATAAGGAATGATTTTGAGCTTCGGTGAAGAACTCATATTTTCACCAAAGGATGCCTCTAACATCAAGTCGTGGGTTGTAAGCTCTCCTTTTGTATTCATCAATAATAAAATATGATGTTTTCTTTCTATATTTGTATAAATGTTTATGCAAATATTATGGTACTCCTTGATCTGCTAGATAACTAATGTTCACATTTATTATGTATTGTATTACATTTTTTGTTGTCTCTTGATTTCCCATAGGTATTCACGTGTCATTAGTAGTAGAGAGTAGGCCTACAAGGATCATGGACCAAGGTCATCATCAATAGTTCAAGCGTAGCATTGCGAAAAAGGTACTTATGTCTCTTTTCTTGTCACATTGTAAACACTATTTAAGAGAGCTTTGCATTAGAAAGATTCTCGTGTTGCTACACCCACTCTAGGGTTGAAGAGATCGCCTTTTTCCATAGAGGGGATTTATCTTGACAACAGAACTGACGACTCTACTAGGTAGCTTAGTCTCTTAGTCTTCCTTCCCTGAAGTGATCTTCGATTAGTTTCACTGATTTTTGAAATATAAATCTGCTTAAGCCTCTGTTAGCTTGTGTAAGGATTGATACTAACTTCACTGTGTCAGGTCTGGTGTTTGTGTGAGACTTTTTCTTATTTTTCCTTGTTTTGAGCGACCAACGCACTTTCTCTTTTCACAGTAGCACTAGAATAATTGTTCTATATAGTACAACCACATTGATTTTATTTTCAACACCCTTCTGCTTACCACAGAAGCACTGATCTCAGACCTAAGAAAACTTTTGGTTTCCCCTTTTATTTTCCAGTGTGTCCTCACCCCTGAAGGAAGTATGTAGGATCTCAGTGACCTCCTTGCAGTGTGTTTGGCTTACTCGTCTTCTCAGAGCGAGTCTTTCTCATGCCTTTGATTTTTTTTTATAAGTTTTTGGATTTTTCACCATTTCAAACACCCTTTTATTGCATTGTTCTTGACTTGATTTGAAGTGATTTGTTGTATGATCTGGTCATCACTTAATGTTTGGTCTTCCCTTCGGTTTAGTGTCAAACATAGTATCAAATTTTTTTTTGATTCACAAGTCTAGAGGAGTGTGTCTTTCATCTGAATTCAAAAGAAATTGAAAGTGATTTTCATTTTAGTTTTAATTTAGACTATCTTTATTGTTTTAAGAAGAGTGAAAAGAATTTCATTCGTTCATTATTTAAAGTGATTCTTGTTTTTTTTTATTGAAAGAAAAGTGAAAGGATTTGCATTTCTTATTTCATTCATTTGTTTTTCTTTTGATTGCATTTCAAAGTGAAAAACGATTTTTTTTTGTGCATCTTAGTGAAAAGAGAAGCATTTTAATTTTTTTCAATAAGTTGCATTTGTTTGGGAAAAGTGAATTCAATTGAAAAGAATTGAATTTCATAGCTTTGAGCTAGCTTGGGGGGCATTATTGTTGTTGCTCTGATTGCAATTTTGCTTGTCTCTCTTCCCTAAATAGTTTAGGCTTCATAGAAATAGAAATGTTTCTTTTTTGCATTTAGTCTGCACTATAAGGATTCAGGTGACACTCATTTTGAGCCTTGAAATTGAAAATTTAATCAAGATAAACTTAAAATGAACTCAATTTACCTTAAGGAGCATTGGAACTAATGAGAATATTTAGTGGTCTCAACTAGAGATGTGTTTTGGCATCGTAAAACGTAGGAGATGTAGCTAACGGTATGCGTTACAGCCAATGGGTGATATCTCGTCCCACGTATGGAAGTATATTGATGTATGATAAGTATATTTGGGGTGCTCTCATTGAACAGTTATGCATTAGACACCACTACTATGGACTGGAATCCAATGTACTGTCACGTATATTTGGGGAGACACCACTAGGTTGTAAGCCTACTATAGGTAATCGAGTCGTCCGCCCTGTAAACATGATACAACGAACACAACATTCGGGGAGATTGGATGCTACACATTAGGTCCTCGGTCATTTTTCTATTATTTTTCGCTAAGGTGTATATTGGAGTTCACGGATACTTGGTAAGCCTTTATGCCTAGCACACCCTTTTTTATTTATTTTTTGTTAGTTCTAAAAGTAACTCCCACACTGAAAGCATCTTACCCATGTAGTTCTCCATCCTCATTATTGCTTGGTAAATTGTGAATTTGCATTAGAGGAAATTTTAGCCTAAAAGTGTCCTCCCAAGGAAAAATAATAAAATAATAGTTAAAATAATAAATTAAGAGTTATGAATTTTGGACGGAAAACAAGAAAACTACTTTTTTAATTGTATTTTGGGATTATATCCTTATAGGTTTACTCAAATTTCAATTTTATACACTCATTAGATGCAGAATTAAATTCCACATCTAGTGAGTACCCACTATGCATACTTTAGAGAAGACCCACCTTGATAAAAATTGTAGATACATTAAAAAAGCGTGTCAAAACACGTTTTTTAAACATCTGGCAAAATGTGCGAATAGTGGTGCACTCGTTAAACGTTGTTCTCCATCTAATGAATTTTCACTTTAATTGAGTAAACCTATATAAATGATGCATTTCCCTCCAAAATATTTTCACGTACCTATTTTTAAATTTAAAGCATTTTGATTGGTTTACATATTATGACATGGAAATTACATGAAAATTTCATCAGCACTTTTAGGCTGAAATTTCTTCTAATGTTCACCTCTTCCTTATTTGATCTTCCTTTGAAAGGTCATCATGGTTGAATCATCGAATTCACCCATTCCCTCCTCTGGCGGATCTTAAGAACCTCCTCCTGAGGTCCCTCAGTTTCCGGTTGGACCCCTTGTAGTTCAAGGTGACGAACTTGGGATTGTCATAAATGTTCAACCCATATCATCTTGACCACTGCCTGATGACTCTCCTTGGACGACATTGGAAGTATCTGAGCTAGAAAGTCCCGAACCATATGAAAAATTCTCGACCTTTCCTTAAAGTATGCTCTTTGATCTGATTGTGGTCTCGCCTCAAAAACCTTATAGCGCTTTTGATCAACCTAAAATCCCCCTTCGCTCTTCTCCAGTAGCTTCTCACTCTAACGTCCGTCAGTTATTTCTTGAAGAAATGGAATCCAATGCTGATGATGTTCCATTCATGAGTGCTCCTCAAGGCACTCTTCACGGAACCACTGGATCTTATATCATGGAGCTGCTTCATCGGCGTTTCCCTCCGAAAGTGAGTTGTTCGATTCCACACCTCACGATTCAGGTAGTGGGATGGAAATAACTTCCAGTCATGTTGCGTCCATGCTCCTGCACAGTTATACCTCTTTCATAAACCTTATTTTTGAAGCTTCCAGTGGTACACCTTTATTCCTGGACCCCGTTTGGTCCACGGGTATTCCTCCATCTTCTGGCCCATTCGTTTTGAATATGGCTGTCATGCCTCAACATGTTATTCAACCTATGGTCACCATTGGTCAAATGACTCTATCGGTCAGATCCTTTGTCCCCTATTTGCCATCTACAATTGTTGCAGTTCCACCATTAAGTGGAAAATACATGGTTTCGTCTGTGCCTGGGGGGTAGTATAACCATATTTATGTACCTCCCCTATTGGGTGGGGAGAAACCGAGTTCTAGATATAATATTGGGCAAGACAACTTCATGTTCAGTATTCCGAGGTTTAGCAGCCCTTTCAGCAATCGAACGTATCATATTCGTATGTTCAGCAACCTAACATCAATTATGTTCAATAGCCAAACGTAAAATATCAGTATGTTCCTCGACCGAATGTGTCTCAATAGTACATCCAACAAACTAAGCCTTCGGTGAGTGTTGTTGTTGGTTCTTACACCCAAGCTTGTCCGAATCTCCTTCTGGGTCATTCTGGTCCTTTCCCCAATTAGTATGGTACTCAATACCAGCCATTTCCTCATGGTCAATATCGAAAACCCTAGTCTGGGCCTCAGCCTAGTGCTTCATATGAACAGATTCCTAAATACCAACAGGCCTAATTAGAACCTCAGGCTGGACCCTATGTTCAACAGAGACCTTAGGCTAGACCCTACGTTTAGCAGGGACCGCAAACTAGACCTCATGTTCAACAGGACCTTACCCTAGATCCTATGTCCATCAAGATCCACAACCTTATTTCCAGTAGGGGTATTATCAACAACCCCACCAAGGTCCCTACCAACAATATCTACAAAAATGTCGTTACAAGCCATGGGGGCAGTATACATATCCGGGACATAATCCACCCTATTGGGGGCATAAATATATGAATTAGGTTGGAACCCCCGACATTTTTTTCCTCATCATCTGCCCTTGCCTTTCCTGGCTACGTTGGAATCACCAAATGTGTCAAAGCTCACAAATGACCCCATCCAACATCAACTACATTGGCTGCCAATTCCAACTAAAACTCCAAGAGATTGTCTAAAGTTCGAAGGAAAATCTGGGGAAGATCCCCAAACCCATGTTATAACATAACACTTGCAGTGGTCCTCTAATTCTTGGGTCAACAATTCTATTCGTCTTCGTCTATTCCAACGTGCTTTGACCAGTACCTTGGCCTAGTGGTATATTGAGCTCCCTATAGGAATTTTCTTCGATTTCAATTCCTTGGCTATGGTTTTCCTCACTCACTTCCAGCTACCTATCTGGTATGAAATCAACACCCATCTTCTCACTTCACTGAAGTAGTCAATTTCTATGCATATTTAGGATCACATTCAAGAATGACAGTGTCATCATCACCTTATCAAATTTGAGATCCCTGATCAGCTATTGAATGAATGGTTTACGAAATCATTCGCTCCCAAGAATGCTAAAGATCTTGCCATGGGTGGGTGTGTCACAGAAGAGGAGGTCATTGCAAGAGCTCAATACTTCTATTTTGTTTATTCCAAGTCTGTGACTCTATATGAGTTATATCTTGAGGTGTCACGACCTTCAACTAATCCCGCATCATCTCAATCTCCTGTTACGGCTCCAGTGGATGGTGTTATTGGGACAATGGCTCATACTGATAATAGTGCACCTAAAACTACTTTGAAGTCTAAACCCACTACTGCTACTATGCCCCCTACTCCTTCTAATAACCAGAAGAATCCTGGTAAAACCTTAGAGGTAAATGTTGTTCAATATCCTGCAGCAGATAAATCCTCGAAAGGTAATAGAAAGGGTAAAGGAAATTCTAAATATGAAAACCATAAACAGGATTCAAAGAAGTCATCTGTTGAAGATTATTCAACACGTAAGCCCAAATATACTTGTATCATATGTGATGACAATAATTACACCAAGGATTGTCCTTGGTGTGCTGAAGTTTCTTGTCTTCTGAAGGGCCCACCCATGACTCGAGCCATTTTGAAAGAACCTTTCCTTCTCAGCAAACACAAATGGTAGATTAAGATCAATTGTCTTGAAGCTCTCATGCTTTCGTGGCTGGAACACAACCTAATGTTGTTACCACGAGAAAAAAAGATTATCCCAATCCGTTCAAGGCTCCCATGGAATTGGAAGTTACAAATTACCCTGCCTCTTCTGTGCCCCCTACCTCTGGTCCTCTCCAGATTGAGAGAACGAGTAAAAACCCGTTCATCCGACCACCCCTAAAAGGTTTTCTTCAGAAGTCATATTATAATCCCAATGTGAGAGCTGCACAAAACTACAATATTGTAGAATATCTAACTCAAGTGCCTTCAACGATGTTAGCTTTGGAGGTCCTTCAGTCGTGCCCATCACAAGGAAGGCATTACTCTTCAATATTGAAGGGATTGATCCCACATATTATAATATGATTACTTTTGATATCGAGAATTTCGTTCCTTGCCTCCCATATCAGGTACTTTTATGATTCAATTTACCACTATGGGAAAGAATATTCATCGGACTGTTGTTGATGAAGGTGCTTCGACCAACATCATGTCTGCCGCATGCTGGAAATCCATCAGCTCTCCCCCATTGAGTCAGTCCCCTAATACCTTAGAAGCTTTCGATGTTATAGGTTCTCAGTCGTACGATATTCTCAAGGCATTGCCCATCCCGTTGGAGGGGAAAACAATAACCATGCAAGTTTCAGTGGTAGAGGCCAACTTGAATTATAATATCCTTCTTGGAAGTAGTTGGAAAAACACTATGGTTTTCATGGTCTCCACCCTTTTTTGTGTCCTCTATTTCCTTCATCAAGGGAAGATAGTGACTGTTGATCAGTTGGCTTTCTTCCCCTCTGATTCTTTAGCAGGAAACATTTCATACGTTGGGAATATTGCTACTCCTTATGAGAACATTGGGCCAGGTCTGTTCAAAGACTGGTCCCTTATGGGAGTTTTTCCAGTACCACCTCCTAATGTCACCTTTGTCAATATGATTTAATCTAGTCACTATCCCTAGATTGTTCTCAATCTCGACCAGCTCAAGAGTTTTGGTGATGTTGTGCCTCTAAGCCTAGCTGAGAAAATGTATCAAAGTATTCTCACGGTTTTTGAGTCTACATCTGAAACCAACACTCATTTGGTTTCCTCTCTAGACACTTATACACAGTCTCCCTGGTTTGGTTCTTGGGACTCTCATAATCCCTTGAATGAGACTTTCCCCACTGACGAGAGTATTGTTGAGGTAATGTTTCTCGAAGAAACTTCGTGGGATGATGGACATCATCATTCCTTGTTTCCCCCAATGCTAGGTGACATATCCACCTATATTGAATCCCATGCTTCACCAGTATCGAATGACCCACTTCAAATTCCAAATTTGATTCATGAAGTGTTGTCCGAAGGGAACATGGGAAATATCACTCCAACGATTCCTATCGAAATATTTGTCAAACCAGGGATTTTCGAGAATGTTCATATTAGTGCATCTTGTTCTCCTGGTGAGATCAAGATCTATACTAATTTTTTTCTAGAATTCCACGATGTCATCGCGTGGTCATACAAAGAAATTCCTGGCATCGATATGAGTATCATTGTCCACGAAATTTGCACCTATCCAGATTCAAAGTCTTTTCGTCAATGATTTCGTCCTATGCACCTGAGAAAGGTTGCTGCCATAAAGGGTGAAGTTGAAAAACTTATAAAATATGGTTTTTTTTACCCTATACCATTGAGATATTGGGTCTCGAATATGTTTCCCATTAATAAGAAATAAGGGACCATTCGAGTTTGCTTTGATTATCATGATGTCAATTGAGCCTGTCCTAAGGACAATTATCCCAATCCTTTTATCGACCAAATCATTGATGAATGTGCCAAGAGTGAGATTTTTTCCTTTGTGGATAGTTTTTGTGGCTATAAATAGATTAACATTGCTCCAGGTGATCAACACAAAACTTCATTTATATGTCCATGGGGGACATTTTCCTATAAAAAGTTCCCTTTTGGCTTGAATAATTTCGGAGTTGCTAAAAAATTATATATTACAAAGAAATGGAACACATAAAATATGCGGAAACACAAACACATAAATAACATATAAAACAAGAGAGACAGATATATGTGGTTCACCCAACTTGGGCTACAACCACAGAAACAACCAATCCTTCCTTTCTATTATATAGAAAAATGAAGAGACAACCTACCTCAGATATGTTGTAATCTCCTCTACTCTTTCACACACTACCCCTTGCTATTTCTCGCTCAGACTATACACACCATAAACAGACATAATAAAATACCCTCATACAATAGATGGGTTGTCTTATGGGAAAAAAAACCCTAAATTAAACATAAATTTTACCTTCAGATCAATGGCCTAATGAACGACCCGGATTGACTACGAAATTACAATATTTTACAAGGAAATTTTACATCTCTTTTTCCTTCAGGGGCGTTACCCCCCCTGGACCCCCTTGGACCCCCTGATAACGTTCCAACAATGGGTGGCATTTCTGCCTTGTTAAGAACAAGGGTCCAATGCGACTATAGATCTAAATAAAGAAAATCAGGCTCCACAACCAATGGGAGCCACCTCCCAGTAAGCTATGTCATATTCTTTTCATGACATCAAGCACATAGTTCAACCATATATCAATGATCTTCCTGCTCATTCTGTGAAAATTTGTGATGACCCATAACACTTTAGAGCTATCTTCCATTGTTGTCGACACTATAATATCAGGTTAAATCCTCATAAGTGTGTCTTCTTCATTAAATGTGGTCGGCTCCTAGGTTTCATGGTGTCCAAAGAAGGCATCTGCTTCGATCCTCTTAAAGTCAAGGCAATCATCAATTTGCCTCTTCCCTATTCTATTCATCAACTGTATATTTTGCAGGGGAAAGCCAATTTTTTCTGCCCCTTCGTACTGAATTATGCTGAGCTTTCCAAAGGCTTTATGAGCTTATTAAAAAAGGGAATCCCATTCTTATGGGAAGAAATTTCTTAGAACTCTTTTGATGCATTGAAATGAGCCCTCATGAGTGCTCTGTTACTGCATCCTCCTAATTATCGCCACGACTACTGCCTGTATTTGGCCACCACTGTCAAATCTATTGGTATGGTGATGGTTCAGGATGATGATGGTGGTCAAGAGCATGTAGTGTACTACTTGAGCCAAAATCTCTTCGATGCTAAGACCCATTATGCTCATGTGGAGAAACTCATGCTGGATGTTTTTCATGTTTTTCAACATTTTTGTCACTACATTCTCTTTCAAAAAACTTTGGTGATTTATGATTGCAACCCCATGAATTAAATTCTCACACGTCAGTTGATTTGGAGAAGGTAATCAAAATGGATTGTCATCCTTCAAGAGTTCGACTTAGAATTCACTGCTACTAAGTTTAAGAAATACCTGGTCTTTGCTGAGTCAATTTTGGATCTTCCCACTGCGGATGATCCCACTGCTCTTGATGATTCCATCCTTGATGAGACTCTCTTTCTCATTAGTAATCTTGATCCATGGTATGGAGACATCATTGTATATGTCCAACCCCAAAATTTTCATCCAATTCTATCTTACTCTGAGCAATGATGAATTCGCTACCAGTCCCAACCTTACCATATCGTTGGAGACACCCTCTATCACACTGGTATTGACTATGTCCTCCATTGATGTTTTAATATCGAGGAAGCTGAGAAAGCTCTCAGTGACTACCGCTCTGGGGCTTGTGGTGGTCACATGTTTGGTTATGTAACCACTTAAAAGATCCTTCATGCAGGGTATTTTTGGCCTTCTGTTTTTAAAGACTGCATTAATGGAGTACGAAAATGCCATGACTACCAGATCTACTCTTGGAAAGAGCACACCCCACTCTCCCCCTTGCACCCAGTTGCAACTGTCAAATCTTTTGCGAAATAGGGCATAGATTTTGTTAGAACCTGATCTAGACCCCAGGCTGAAAAAGGGCAAAATAGGGTAACACTAAACCACGCTCATCCTTGTAGCTAGCCCTACAAGGTCAGGAGAGGGCTCTCTCCATGAAAGGATATTCAATAAAGTGCAATAATGATCTAATATTAGGCTAGGTATAATGATAGGAAAAAGTTTAAAGTTTTAATAAATGAAATGAATTTTCAGGGATGTGTGGGACAAAATGGGACAGTATGAAGCTAGGGAATTAAATCAGGATACAGGTTATTTCATGGGGCAAGGTAGGCAGGAAATTTTAGCAATTAAATTTAAATAAGGATGGGACGGAAAGACTGGTGAGGAGCTGAAAAGGGCACAATAAATGGATCCTTTTCAAATAGAATAAAACACAGAGTATTGAATGATTTCCTAAGGCAAAGCATATAAAATGGATTCTACCTTTCTATCTTGAAAGCATTCAAAAGGAAATGCTTATGGATGAGAGGTGAAACATAACAATTTACATATGAAACAAAGGAGAGAAACCAATGCTAAATCTCATACCACATGGATCCCACAAATCAGAGCTCCATTACTTTATTAATTCCCTATCAAACTGTACAATGGAGCGCAGAGCATTCTTTCCACACTATTCCCCTACTTCTGAGTTACAGACTGCTTTACAAATGATTTACAATTACATTAAATAGACCACATTTGTGGGGACATAGATCCACAGAAAGAGGAGATGTTTGCTAGCTCAAGAACTGAAGTGCAATCATAGGAAATAAATACAAAAATATGCCCCTAAAAATAAGGAACAACTACACATTTTTTTACCATGTGAAAATTGTTGTTACATCCAATGAATGAGAAGAAAAATCTGTAGAAAATATCTCTTTAAACCGTTGCCGAAGATATCTGACTTTTTCATATTTAGTCTCTCAGCCTGTTGACTGTCTCTCACTATTTTTATTTTTTCGCTGAAGACAACTGAATTTAATAAAATACTTTGAAAAATAAAAATGAAATGAAATTATGCCTTTGTGAAGGGAAAAACCGATTTTGGAATGAGAAAGGGAAGAGAAAGGAGGTGGGGTCCACATGGTAAATCGCAATCGCAATCGAATCGATGGGGGAGGAGATACAATATAATAAAACATTTGAAATACATGTTTGCGATGGTATCATCGTAATCGGGATCAGGAGGTTTGAATATTTTTGAAACAAAGCCGAAAGCTCCGATGCGATTGAAATAGTGTATAAGGGATAATGGGGTAGTAACAAAAATATAAAAGGAAATGTTGGGCGCCTTTACAAAGGAAAGAACGATTTTACATTTGAAATGGCATAGGGTTTTAAGGTGGGACCTGGGAGGCAATCATAATGGGGGATCGGAGGAGAGAGCGGGGTATAACATAATGCAATTCCTTTGATGCAACAAAGCGACGGTGTATGGGGGATCCTTTACATAAAACAAAATAAAACGAAATTCAAGTTTCACAAAGGAAATAGCCCTTTATATTATAAATGGGCGGGGATTATATGGTGGGACTGGAGTCAATCGGCATCGGGGATCGGAGGAGAGATCAGAGGAAAGGTTTAATATAATAACGCCGATTGGGACGGTCCGATTGGCTGTGGGCCGTCGGATTGGATGATGAGATCGACAGCGGATGTGTAATCAGGAGTATGGCATTTCGGGAGCGCTCAATCGGAGGATGTCGATTACATACAGGATATTGGATTAAGGAGGCCGATCAATGGTCAGGATGTACATCGGGTGGGGTCGTTACAATCGCATCGGAGAATTTTCAAAGGGCTGATTGGGGTGCACATATAAAATGTTGTGATGCGATCAGAAGGGAAGGGAATTTGAATCGGCAAGACTTATCTATAATAAAAACTTAAACTTTATTATCAGTTCTACGGTGTGGCGGGGAAGTGGTTCATTAAAGCACATGGGATTTATGATTATGTAATTAGAACGGGGCTTTATAATAAAACTTTAAAATGTTTATTATAAAGTTTCAACGGGGTATGGAGGGGAAGTGGTTTTTAACGGGATTTTATAATAATAAAACTTTAAAAGGTTATTATAAAGTCTCAAAGTGTCATGGAGGGGAAGTGGTTAAATAGCATCGGAATTTTGTATTGCGATTAGATAATCAGAAGGGGAAAAAGGGGTTTATAAAAAGAAATATTAAACTTTAATAACATAAATTTTAAGGGAAAGATGGGAACAAGGGGAAGGGTTAGGGTATAGAGGACTTTTTACTTCACTTAGGCATAAATTTCAATCCAGAAGTCAACTTTGAGAGTGTAGTATAGCATTGGAAAGCTCTTTCCGGGCTCTTTCTACTGATCATACTTAGAACATGATTTGATGCTGAACATGTTGTGGAAAAATTCTCTGAAAGGTAGGGTGATGACTTAGTGGAGATGGCAGCTTCTGAAATGTGACTTATTACATATGCTGACATAAAATTACATAATGAATGATAATAAAGGCAAAGTATCATGTTTTCACCTCAAAACATGGTTTTGAGGTGAAAATTACATCAAACTGAATAAAATATTTCTTAGATCTTCCAGGTACTGTGACTTTGAATTTATTGACCTTCTCATGGCCTTGCTGATATTTATTGACACTTGACATCATTAATTTGACCATGGTGAGACCCTAGAACCTAATGAGACCTTTCCTATGACCAACCAACATGACTCACAAAGTGAAAGTATCTCATGACTAAATACCATAGAGAGGAGAATCAGTAAGTTTCACATGAGGGAAAATTGATGAAAAATCACTACCATCAATGAATCCATGACCTAGTGGAATGGTGAGATTTATTGGTATGGGACTCCTAATACGCAAATGAAAAAGAGAAAATTTTGATCACTGATGGCAGTATGACTAGACTGACACTAAAATTGGCTCCAATGGGGATGGTAGCTCCTTGGAGGTGCCAAGAACACCATAGACCAAGTAGCCTTATTCATTGGGCATGGAGTCAAAAATGCTAAAAACTGACCAAATGAAAATTGACTCTGACTCAAGACTAAGATTGAAGACCATAATAAAACCAAAATAACTTAAGACATGACTAAAACACAATTGAAAAACTGGAAAGATGCTCGTAGTTGAGCTTATTCGTCAAACCAACTCTAATTGTTCTATTCACCGCCTGATCAAGTGAAATGGAACAACCAATGCAACCATGTAAGCATCCTGGCTGCTAGTTGATTTCCCCCCAGGTGCTTTCTAATGAGCAAGTAGAGAGAAGAACTAAAAGGAAACTCCCATGGAAACTTGGAATCAAGTTTAATCTTGATAAACTTGCAAAGCATGAGTTGACTAGATGACCTCAAGAATGCTGCGAAAGGGTCTTCATAAAAATAGCTATTGATTTCCATTAATACATCACTGCTCTGTTCCAGGTAATATTCATACCTTGATATTAAAATTTTCCTAACATCTGTGTTGTCTTTCTCTGATGATTTCAGCAAGTTGATAAAAAGATCTTGAAATTCGTGAATAACCAATCTCTGCTGATGATCCCAAACAAAACAAAATTCTTCTTCATTAGTCTCCTCATATGACTGCAAAACTTGATATGAGCTTAGTAATGAAACGCCTGCTGAACAAGACAATGAAGTTGGCTTTCGAATAAAGTTACTGTCAACACTCTTTTCTAACACATGGTTAGCCAATGGAGAAGGACTTTTACAGCAAACATCATCCAACACATCAGCTATAGGGTCATAAAAAACTTGAAACTACTGTTGTGACATATCTATTGATTTTAATGAGACTGCATGACACTCTATAGAATGTTCATATTTTCTTTAGAGATATTATGAAAATTCTATTTTAAGAACTGAAATGCTTCAAAACATAAGGGTACAGAATCATCTTGCATCATTAGATCATATGTTTCAGCTTCCAAACCTTTATTGTAATCTGACCTTCAATTGTGTTTGGTGGCTGCAAATCTGGAGCTAGGGAGGATTTTATATCGCAAATTATTTCATCAATCGTTTCAGGAGAAGGTTTCTCATTGATGACTTGCCCAAGAATTTCACTATCTGTCTCAACCTCGAAATTAAAACTGAGAGATTGTTGATTTTTAATTGCATCAAAGTTATCTTTGATGAACTGAATTGAAGAAAAACAAAGATGAAAAGATCCCCCACTTACTTCCATATTTTCCAGACTTCCTTCATCACTGTCCTGGATGATATGCATCGGATGATTACTGTTTTCAAGCTGTTGAAACTGAACTTCTTCCCATAAAGCAACTGTCGATTGCTCTGCAAGATTAGCTTTTGTTTGGAAAACATAATCATCATCATCATATTGATCAAACTTTGGCAAATCATTAACATAAAATATATCATCAAGAATACATGTCATATCAACAGATATCTCATCTTTGAGATGTTCTATAACACAGTCATTGTTAGATCGATGAAAACTAGGATAAGAAAGAACATGTTTTGCATCAACCACTTTTTCTTGAACATCATATTCATTCCTTGCAGTGATTTTTTGCATCATCTTTTCCACTGCGCTTACCAAATGGTCAAGATTTACCTCTAAAGGTGTCAGGTGCTCTGCAAAAATTTTATTTTCTTCTTCCTTCAGCTTTTCTCTTTTGATCAATAGATTAGCTTCTACATCTACTGTGCTATTCTGTATCTCTTGAAGTGTTGGTAAGTTCCTTTCTCTCAGCTGAAACTCCATTTCTGGATCAAAAGCGCCCGGGTAATTTAAAAGATTTGAGCTAGTAGGAGGTCTTATATCGACAGGTATTGAATAATAGACTTGATTGAACCTGGCATAAAACTGTTGTACTGTCTCCCCTAACTGTCTTTTCAGCTGGTCATACTCTTCTAAAATCAGGAAAGGGTTTTGTTTGACAGAGATGTTAGCACCTGATCTGGACCCCAGGCTGAAAAAGGGCAAAACAGGGTAACAACTAAACCACGCTCAGCCTTGTAGCTAGCCCTACAAGGTCAGGAGAGGGCTCTCTCCGTGAAAGGATATTCAATAAAGTGCAATAATGATATTATATTAGGCTAGGTATAATGATAGGAAAAAGTTTTAATAAATGAAATGAATTTTCAGGGATGTGTGGGACAAAATGGGACAGTATGAAACTGGGGAATTAAATCAGGATACAGGGTATTTCATGGGGCAAGCTAGGCAGGAAATTTTACCAATTAAATTTAAATAAGACATTATGAAACTGGGAAATTAAATCAGGATACAGGGTATTTCTTGGGGCAAGGTAGGCTAGAAATTTTAGCAATTAAATTAAATAAGGATGGGACAGAAAGACTGGTGAGGAGCTGAAAAGGGCACGATAAATGGATCCTTTTCAAACAGAAGAAAACACAGAGTATTGAATGATTTCCCAAGGCAGAGCATATAAAATGGATTCTACCTTTCTATCTTGAAAGCATTCAAAAGGAAATGCTTATGGATGAGAGGTGAAACATAACAATTTACATATGAAACAAAGGAGAGAAGCAAATGCTAAATCTCATACCACATGGATCCCACAAATTACAGCTGCATCACTTTGTTAATTCCCTATCAAACTGTACAATGGAGCGCAGAGCATTCTTTCCACACTATTCCCCTACTTTTGAGTTACAGACTGCTTTACAAATGATTTAAAATTACATTAAATAGACTATATTTGTGGGAACATAGATCCACAGAAAGAGGAGTTGTTTGCTAGCTCAAGAACTAAAGTGCAATCATAGGAAAGAAATACAACAATCTTCCCCTGAAAATAAGGAACTATACATTTTTTGACCATCTGAAAATTGTTGTTACATCCAACGAATGAGAAGAAAAATCTGTAGAAAATATCTCTTTAAACCATTGCCGAAGATATCTGACTTTTTCATATTTAGTTTCTCGGCCTGTTGACTGTCTCTCACTATTTTTATTTTTTCGCTGAAGACAACTGAATTTAATAAAATACTTTTAAAAATAAAAATGAAATGAAATTATTCCTTTGTGAAGGGAAAAACCGATTTTGGAATGAGAAGGGGAAGGGAAAGGAGGTGGGGTCCACATGGTAAATCGCAATCACAATCGAAGATGGGGGAGGAGATACAATATAATAAAAAAAATTGAAATACATTTTTGCGATGGTATCATCGCAATCGGGATCGGGAGGTTTGAATATATTTGAAACAAAGCCAAAAGTTCCAATGCTATTGAAATAGTGTATAAGGGATAATGGGGTAATAAAAAAAATATAAAAGGAAAGGTTGGGTGCCTTTACAAAGGAAAGAACGATTTTACATTTGAAATGGCGGAGGGTTTTAAGGTGGGACCCGAGAGGCAATCGAAATTGGGGATCAGAGGAGAGAGCGGGGTATAACGTAATGCAATTCCTCCAATGCGACAGAGTGACGGTGTATGGGGGATCCTTTATATAAAACAAAATAAAAAGAAATTCAATTTTCACAAAGGAAATAGCCCTTTATATTATAAATGGGTGGGGATTATATGGTGGGATCGAAGTTAATCGACATCGGGGATCGAAGGAGAGAGCAGAGGAAAGGTTTAATATAATAACGCTGATTGCGACTGTTCGATTGGCTGTGGGCCATCGAATCAGATGATGAGATCAACGACAGACGTGTAATCAGGAGTATGGCATTTCGGGAGCGCTCAATCAAAGGACGCCTATTGCATACAGGCCATCGAATTAGGGGCTCGATCAACGGTCAGGATGTACATCGGGTGGGGTCGTTACAATCGCATCGGAGAATTTGCAAAGGGCCTATTGGGTCGCACATATAAAATTTTGCGATGCGATCGGAAGGGAAGGGACTTTGAATCAGCGGGACTTATTTATAATAAAGACTTAAACTTTATTATAAGTTCTACGGTGTGGCGGGGAAGTGGTTCATTAAAGCACATGGGATTTATGATTATGTCATCGGAATGGGGATTTATAATAAAACTTTAAAATGTTTATTATAAATTTTCAACAGGGTATGGAGGGGAAGTGGTTTTTAACGGGATTTTATAATAACAAAGCTTTAAAACGTTATTATAATGTCTCAAAGGGTCATGGAGGGGAAGTGGTTAAATCGCATCCGAATTTTGTATTGCGATTGGGTAATTGGAAGGGAAAAAAGGGGTTTATAAAAAGAAATATTAAACTTTAATAACATAAAGTTTAAAGGAAAGATGGGAACAAGGGGAAGGGTTAGGGTATAGAGGACTTTTTACTTCACTTAGGCATAAATTTCAATCCAGAAGTCAGCTTTGAGAGTGTAGTATATCGTTGGAAAGATCTTTCCAGGCTCTTTCTGCTGATCATACTTAGAACATGATTTGATGTTGAACATGCTGTGGAAAACTTCTCTGAAAGGCAGGGTGATGACTTAGTGGCAATGGAAACTTCTTGAATGTGACTTATTACATATGCTGACATAAAATTACATAATGAATGATAATAAAGGCAAAGTATCATGTTTTCACCTCAAAAAATGGTTTTGAGGTGAAAATTACATCAAACTGAATAAAATATTTCTTATATCTTCCAGGTACTGTGACTTTGAATTTATTGACCTTCTCATGGCCTTGCTGATATTTATTGACACTTGAAATCATTAATTTGACTATGGTGATACCCTAGAACCTAATGAGACCTTTCCTATGACCAACTGACATGACTCAGAAAGTGAAAGTAGCTCATGACTAAAAACCATAGAGAGGAGAATTAGTAAGTTTCACATGAGGGAAAATTGATGAAAAATCACTACCATCAATGAATCCATGACCTAGCGGAATGGTGAAATTTATTGGTATGGGACTCCTAATATGCAAATGAAAAAGAGAAAATTTTGATCACTGATGGCAATATGACTAGACTAACACTAATATACTTAATGACTTGGAACCCTCGCTTGGCCACGGGACATGGTTATATCATCGTTCCCCTCGATTATTTCACTAAATCGGCCATAGCAATGCCTACATACGATAATGAAGGTCTAGCTATGGCACAATTCATACTCAATCATGTCATAGCTCGGTTTGGTGTCCTGAAAGAGATTTTCATTAATCATGGCTCTCATTTTCGTAATCATATGATGATAGAGCTCGCTGCTCAGTTGGGGTTACATCATGATGGATCCACCGCTTATTATCCATAGGCCAATGGCCAGGTTGAGGCTATCAAAAAAGTCTAGGTGACTATGCTTAAACACACCATTGGGAAGCACAAATGAGATTGGAACCCCATGCTCTTCTCAGCTCTGTGGGCATATTGAACCTCTTGTAAGACTACCACTAGATTCACACCATTCCAATTTGGGTATGTTCTAGATTCCACACTCCCGATTGAGTGAAAGATTCCTTCTCTAAAGCTAGATGTCAAACTTCTTCCTGGTACTTCGTCGGAAGAGGAATGTCTATTGTACCTTGAACGTCTCGATGAGACCCGTAGGCTTTTTTCTTTAGTTCTTAAAGCACAGAAATGACGAGTTAAGGTTCAATATGGAAAATCCATCAATCCCCACATTTTATTTGAAGGTGACTTGCTCTTTCTTTTTGACCTAGCCCATGATAAGTTGGGAGTAGGAAAGCTCGATCCAGTGTGGCATGAGCCCTATATCATTCAATGAGTATTGGAGCGAGAAACCTATGAGCTAGTAGATTATGAAGGAAATCCATTGGCTGGGCCCCGAAATGGGCTCTATCTGAAAAATAAATTATGCTTAATCATAAATGTGATACTTTTTACATTAGTGTTTTATTGATTAGTGTGCTTTGAATTGACTTTTGGTGTGATTGTTTGCCTTGCAGACATGTTTCCTCTGCTCATCTTATGTTCCACTTGGTTGGTAGATGTCTTCGAATCATTATGTTGGTTTTGCTGATGGTGCTTGCCGTAGCACACAGAACCTGTCTTCCGCAACATGGTCACTCTTTTCTCATGATGGCGAGTTTATTAATTTACAAGGTATTTGTTTGGGTCGAACAACTAACAATATTGCTGAGTATAGTCCGGTGATCGAACTATTATCAGATGCCATTGATCTTGGAATTAGAGATTTGGTTGTTGAGTTAGACTCACAACTCGTTATGTTACAATTAAATGGTCATTATTCTGTGTGCAATCCTAAATTTTTTCATATGTATTTGTGTGTTATATAATTGGAAATAAATTTTTTATTTTATTGCATATCCACATAATCCAAGACATTTAAATACATAAACAGATACATTAGCAAGTCATGTATTAGATAGATATTTGCGCAATATGTAAAATCAATAAATAATCATGATAGACAAGTATCTATAAAAAAAGTCATATATATATATATATATATATATATATATATATATATATATATATATATATATTGAAAATCTCAAAAATATGTGTTCTTTTACAAAAATGGCTCTCCAAGCCTACATCAATAGAAAAATGTAAAATAGGGCTTCTATCCACCAACATGGTGCTCATTGTAGTAGGTGTCTTCTTGAATCACTTACAAGAGTAATCGACACAGTTTCCCCGGAACTCTGACAGTATGCCTCTGAAGGCAGATAAGAACATCATCAAACATAGCATACTCTGGAATTCCTCTTGTAAGGCCAACCAAGTTCCGCTCTAGCTTGGCTAGTGTATCTTCTCCCTCCTCATCAGGAGCATCCTCTGTTGGGCGGGCTACCCTTCACGCAATCAGTGACATGTTAGGAGTTCTTCGAGGACCCATATCTATAAACACATCATAAGTTTATGTTTCAGAATACATAATAAAAAACATTCAAAAAGAAATAATTTTAAAAAATGATTTTTACTTGCGTCGATCCACTGTGTGTCTGGTGGAATAGGAATATATGGATGTCCTCTAAATTCGATGCCAACATATGCATATTCCTCAACTACGATAAGTTAACACTGCAACCAATTGAGAAAGGCTGTGGGGAAATGAATCTGTTGGCCCCTACCCTATCAAGGCATAATGTTAGACCATCTCATTGGCCTCGGGTTCCTCGAGGTTGGATCATGGATCACTAGTCACTGATACTAAAATAGGGGTACTTTATCTAGAAAAAAGGTCACCATAATCGACCCATACCCGAATTTTTTCAGTCGCCCTGTATTTAACTTGGTCAACTAGCTCTTTCTGTTAGCCAGTAACCCCTCGCACTAGTTGAATATCATTGGGGCCAAAAAGTACACCGTGTATTGGAACTGGTATTTCATTTTCTCATGCAACACCTGAGCTCTTGCCAATCTCGTAATGTAATGTAAAATTGTGAGTAGGGGAAAAAATCTGATGGAAGAAATGTCTACCTTCCTAATCTCTGTTTATTGGGCCCCAAGACAATATGTCTTGATGAGCATGTTGGTATGATCACCCCTTGTATGAGCTTCAGAGAGTTGTATCCTCTCCCCTATCCTGGACAATCTAGTGGTGAAATAGATGTCCATCACATCTAGCTCTAACTCTTGGTCCCCAATGACAAATAATTGTCGGTCCACATCCCGTATACTGATCAATTATTGGAGTAGATCCAGTTTAGCTCTTAGCCCAGATGTTTGGAATAATTTCAACAACCTACAATTGCGCAAAGCATTTACACAATTTTTATCCTTCAAATCTTGGTGGTCTTCCACCTCATGGCCTCGTTCCTTCCATTTAACTGACATATATGAGGAAAGCACCTGCAAAACATGTTTAAATGACATTTTAAGAGTTTTCACTGGATTAATTTTGGAAATTAACCAAGATATGGGTGTATTTATTGTTTTAAAATCCTTCTCACAGCCAATGCGACTGTCCAAGTTAATTCAGCACTAGTGGCGTGCTTCCCTAACGGGCTAAATGCTAGCGCAACCCCGATGGCTCGAAATCATGCTGGTTGCAGGCGATTTTAAAACTTGACATCCTCCCCCCAATCTCCCTATTTCTAAAACAAAATTTCAAATGAATGGAATCAAAATGAAAAGGAGGCTTAGAGCTCTTACCTGACGCTGACGGATCGACGAATGGTGTCGTGGATCGACCGTACCGCTGATTTGAAATTAAGAGGGAAAATGGACAAAATGCTCTTCCCAAAATGGAAAGGTGAAAATGAATTTTTTTTTTTGGTCTATTTTTAGATTTTTGAAAAAAATCGGCAATATTTTATTATTTTTCCTCGATATCTGTGATGTTTGTTGTTTCTTTGCAATACAGGATTTCCACACTGTTGATGATTATTTCTGATGAAAACAAGTTTTATTTTATCTCTTTTTCAGGCTCGTTAGTTGTTTACGAAAAAGTAACTCCCTTGGAGTCAACTTTCAGCTCTTTTCTGACACTCAAAAAATGAAAATATTGTCGAGTACTATTCATTTCAAACTTGTTAAAGTGAATGAATTGACATGATCTCAGTATATGTTTACCCCTTTTTCGGGCTGAGATTTACTATTTATGAAACTTTGATCCAACATGGTCAAGAGGTTCTCTCAGATATTGTTTTCTACCTTGTCAGATTTTAGAGATGATTTACGAAAAGGGACATGATGGATTTTCCTTTTTTGTTTCTTTTAAAACTCGTCAAACGTGAAAATTCATCGAGTTACCCTTTCGTTGGACTTGTTAAATATTTAATGATGAAAGACATTTCACCATGACGAGACCAATTTTCTCCTTGCTATGGCTCATTAAAATTACTAGGATGGATTCATTCTAAGAATGAACGTATATTCTTAGCATATGCTATCCTCTTCACGCTGGCTATAAAAAATAAAGAGTTACTCATTAGCAATAACCCGGGGAAATTATTGTGAACATCCTATGTGTATTTTTTGGCAGCTTGTCGCTCTTGAACATGAAACTCATCTATAGTGCATGTCATGGTGGGGACATCCTACATTAGTCACTTTGCCTCCATGGGTTTTGGAAATCTCTTTTCCTCTCATTTGATTACTAATTTTGTCAACATTAACTCTGATCATATTTGAGTCAAATGCTTCCACACTTCGGAGTCGTAATGTGTTCAAGAGAAGTCCTTTTTTTCAAACATCCTTTGCTTATATAACCTCCTCTGTTACAACCCTGAATCACTCCTATCATCTTAAGATATATGTTGTTTCATGTCAATGATGCGAGAATCATCATAGCCCTCCTTCGACGAATCACTTCCTGTCAACTTTAGCTCATTATATGGGAAGGTGATTTAGAAACTTCTTTCAATACCTTGGAGCTTGCATGCCTCAATGGAAATTTCTTCAAGTTCGATGAAAGGTTCACATCATTGGAATTTAATCAAATGATTCTGCAAGTGTTTGACTTCAACATATTCATTCACACTTGTAGATTGTGTTGTTGTACCTTGAGGTCCATATTCATTATTGGTGTTCTCTCTTGTGCCTGTTAATAGTTCTCATCATTATCTAGTAATCACGTTATACCATGTTCGATGTGAACACATCTATTTGCATGGACAGATCCATACATTGGGTTGATTGAGATCGCGGTGAAGACACAAGGTCACCTTCGGTTTTTATCCAGGCCGCGTGGAGTTATTAAGTATTCATGATTGTATACATGATCCTATCTATACGGATGGCTACATCCATACCGTGGATCCATTTAGATGGATTACTGCGACCATGCTGTGGGTTCATGTGTTATTTGATGCCTATTGCAACATTATGTGCTTAGGCATATTCATACGAGAGATGCCATATATTGTAAAATGTTTGATTTGGTAGGTTTGTCGGAGGTGGTCTGCATTATTTTCCTTCGATCATAATGCATTTCAACCATCAATCCCTATTCCGATTTCATGCTTTAATGGGCATCTGTTACACAGTAATTTGTCACCATGCTCATTTTCCCGTCCCTGATCCTAAAATGCCCCTTGACAGATCTTGTGCAATGTTTCCACCATCAATAAATATGTTAACATATCCCATGAATATACAAAGAATATTTCCTTGGAATATTACTGAAGAAACATGGTCAAATTCCTATTTTCCTGGGTCAACGCCCTTCCTGGGGCCATGACCGCGCTGATGTCCTTTTCAAAGTTTTGGCTTAGTGCTGTCAGCGCCCTTATTTCTTCGAAAACTGCACTAATCCCCTTTCTGGAAGTGTTCCCTCAAATGGAGGAGAAGCTTTGACCTTTAGAAGCTCAAGGGCAGTGAGTTGGTTGTTAAATGGTGGTGTTAAGGTCAAGCTCTCTAATTTTAGAGCTTTGATCTCATCTATTGGGTTTCATCTCTTAGAAAGTGGGCCTTCCTCCTACTTTCATGTGATCCGAACCTCTTCTCCCTTCCTATAAATTCACATCCCTCATTCCCACAAATTTAGAGCTTGGCTGGTCATTTTCAGACTCATTTGAACTCTCATCCCCTTGCATCCTAGCATTGTGATAAACCCTAAGTGTTCAGGAGAAGGAATGCTTTTGAGGTTCAGTGAAGGACTCAGATTTTCACCAAAGGATGCCTCCAACATCAAGTCCTGGGTTGTAAGCTCTACTTTTGTATTTATCAATAATAACATATGATGTTTGATTTATATATTTGTCTAATGTTTATGCAAATATTCTGGTAGTACTTGATTTTCTAGATAGCTAATTTTAACATTTATTATGTATTATATTACATTTTTTGTTGTCTATTGATCATCCACAGGTATTCGTGTGCCATCAGTAGTAGAGAGAAGGCCTACAAGGATCGTGGATCAAGGTCATCATCAACAGATTCAAGAATAGTGTTGGGAAAATGGTACTTATGTAATTTTTTTTGTCGCATTGTAAACATTAGTTAATATAGCTTTGCATTAGAAATAATCTCCTATTTCTAGACCCACTCTAGGGTTAGAAAGACCGCCTTTGTCGACAGAGGGGATTTATCTTGACAACACTTATGAAGATAGGAGCTACCTCACTTGCTGAATTAGTAGACTTCACTACAATGTAGTAAGCTAACTTTCTCAACATGTCAACCACTACCATTATTGAATCATACTGTTTTGATGTCCTGAACAAACTTTTAATGAGATCCACGGAAATGACCTCTCATTGCCATTATGGAATTGAAATATTTTGTAATATATCAACTGGGTGCTTACACTCAACTTTGAACTGTTGACAGTCCAAATATCTCGCAACAAACTCAACCACCTCTTCCTTCAAGTTCGACCAATGATAGAACTTCTTAACAACTATCAAAGTATTCTAATATTTGTTGAAGTTATGATGTTCTATGCTGTTACAATCACTTAAATCCAAAACTTCTTTATGTTGCGAAATAATTAATTGTAGATAGAGCATAAAACATATAAGAAATGTACAAAATAGAAGAAAACCAAGAATTCTATGAGACACAGAGAAGTTAGTTCAATGACCAGGGAAAAACCCACAAGGGGAAATCCCAACCAAATTATTCTTCTATTAGAAATCAATTTCAATAGAGATACAAACAAAAATGAGTGAATGAAGAAGTTCACCAAAATCTAAATAAGGTATCTGCTAGTAGTAGATGATGCAAACACTCAATCACTTTATATCTCCAAGTTATTATCTTTCTCTTCAAGACTCTCTCTCTCTCTCTCTCTCTGTCACAATCTTCCTCTAGACTCTCCAACTCTCTCTTTCTTGAGTTCAGATTCTCCTTTCACAAGCACAAGTGTGTGTATCAAGTGAGGATGGGAGGAAAAAATAAGTTGGAAGAGAAAGGAGGTCAAATTCATGAGGGAGTAACTCCTATGCCTTGAGGAGGAGTTACATATGCCAAAACAGGAGTGTCACTGATGACATGGAGAGGAGTGTAACTTATGAATTTAGGAGATAAGTGTAATTTATGCATTAAAGAGGTCTAAGATGAATATTTTTATGATGATTCATTAAAGTGTGTAAGAGAGTGTAAGAGGTGTGTAAGAGCATTAAAGAGAGAGAGGAATGAATCCATTAAGAGAGAGAGAGAGTAACATATGAAATAATTGAGGGGAGTTACATATGACATGATTGAGTCTAATGATAGAGAGAATTGAATTATTTTTAATAATAATATACTAATATCATAAAGAGGATAATAATAATAATAATAATAATGTTGATAAGTAAGTTAAAAATTAAACAATTATTATTGATTAAGGATAAGTTAAGTAATTTTCCATCATATATATGATTACAAATTGAAGGAAGGTGATTTACTATTTTTGGAAAGTCATGGTTACAAATATAGACACAAATTTTACATTTTTATAAAGTCACTTTAGAAAGGTTAGAAGTGAAATTTTATTCAAGGAAATTCATCCCATAGCTACCAATTTTCAACACTCCCTCTCATCTAGGGAGAAATTTCTTTATGGTAAAAGGAGATCTATTATACCTGCTTTGGAACAATGATGTTACAATCTAATGAAGAAGAATAATCATAGGGGAGATACATCCATCACCCTATACACACTTGGGGGGATTCACTTGTCAATAAATGACAAGCATATGACACATACAAGGCTCATTACTACTAGGGGGGATCCACTTGTCCACACATGGCAAGGATCTTGCTCATCCAAGGCTCATCACTACTTAGGGTTATCCAATTGTCAACAATGACAAGGATCTTGATCATCCAAGGCTCATGATAACTTGGGGGGATACACTTGTCAGCACATGACAAGGGTCTCACACATCTAAGGCTTATCATCCATGCCCACCCTCTCTAGGAAGGGTTACATATATCATTCCAAGTTTCACTCTAAAAACCAATAAATTTCATTTTGGTAAAGAATTGGTAATAATTTCAACAATCTGGTCATCAATCGCCATATGACGAAGTCTTAACACTCCTCTTTACACCATATACCTGATATAGTGATATTTTATCTCAATTTTTTTTGACTTGTCATGGAACATGGGATTTTTAGCAAGTCAAATCCCACTCTTATTATCACAGTAAATTACTATAGCATCCAATACTTGCTCAAAAAATTCTCCAAAGAGCTTCCTTAGCCATACTACCTCACAAATAGCAATGCTAGTAGCAATGTATTCTTCTTCATCCATGCTAAGGGAAACACACTTTTTCTTTCCACTCATCCAAGATATCATGGTAGATCTTAAGCTAAAGCAAGACCCTAACATGATATTTCTATCATTAGAGTTACCAACCCAATGAACATCAAAGTATCCATGTAGCCTTACATCTTCCATAGTATATCTCAATCAAAGATTGATAGTCCCATGCAAGTACCTCAACACATGCTTCTCAACAATCTAGTGTGCATGATCAAGCTTAATAATGTATTGAATTAGAGTATTGATTGAAAAGAATATATCTGGGCTAGTGTTCATTATGAACATCAATGCCAAAATAAGTTGACGGTACTTAGGATGATTGGCCAAATAAGGGCCTAGAAATTTACCCCAAAGCTTCTTGAAAATCATTTCCATGGGACTATTCATGTACCTACACTCAGTCATGCCAAACATTTCTAGTTGTTTGAAAACATATTTTCTTTGAGAAAGGAAAATCTCACCAAAATTTTGCCATACCTCTAGGCCCAAAAATAAGTGCATCAAACAAATATATTTAATTTCAAATTTAGAAGCTAACTCACTCTTACACTGGGGAATAAAAGGCTCACCACTGGCCATAAATAAATCATCAGCATACAATACCAAAGTCAAAGGCATGCCTTGCACTATCTTAAAGTAAAAAATTGGATTTGCATTACTTTTGGTAAAACCAAGCTTCATCAAGAAGCTATCTATGTGAGCATACCAAGCTCTTGGAGCTTACTTCAAACCATAAAGGGCTTTCTTTAGCCTACACACATGAGTTTTTTAATTATGTATTTAAAATCCTTGTGGCTGCTCCACAAATACTTCTTCTTTAAAGAAACCATTCAAAAATGAAATCTTCACATCCATTTGGTGAAGAGAGCATCCTTGTCTAGTAGCTAGAGCTACAATAGTTCGAATGGTGGTGTAATGGGAATTAGGTGAAAAATTATTTGTAGTCTATTCCCACTTTTTGAGAGAAACCTCTAGCAACAAATATAGTTTTATATTTTTCAATACTCGCACCAAAACCATGTTTAATATTATCTAACCATTTAGATAATGGTTATAATCAGTAAAGTTCCTTGAAGCACCACTATCAACCAACTAAATATGACAAGAATTTCACGATATGAACTAGAAAGAGCAGAAACAAGAAAGTTCTCTGATTGAGTCTCAATTGCGTTATTATCATACCTTTGGTTTCTTTAGGAACAATAGTTTCCTCTACGATCAGAAGGGGCTTCTCTTCTTCTTCTCTAACCATATTTTTTGGAACAATTATTGAAGTTGTATTTTTATGCTCTTTTGGTTTTTTAATAGTCACGAGCATAGTTTCCATGCTTGCGATAATTTTAGCACTATACTTTTGATATGTACATGGTCTATTGAGAGGAGATCTTGGGGAGAATAATTATGCATTTCTATTCTTCCTTTCTTCTTCTTTCCTTGTACAACAAAGAAAACAGGTTCTTCCTAAGTCTTGGGAATTCTCCCTTTGGAAATCATTCTGGCTTCTTCTTGACTACACTTTCCCAGGAGCTCATCAAATATAGGAAGCTTTTCATTATTACTTATGGTAGTAATAAAATGTTCCCAATAAAGAAGAAATTCAACCGTATTTAGTACTAGTTATTTATTAGAAGAAACTTCACTAGAAATTTACAACTGGTATTTTATTTTTTATTCACATCCTTGAGTTGACTATTCAGAGTAATAATTTTACTCAATTTTTTCACTTGATACATTCTAATAAACTTGTCATACATTTCTTTTTCTTTATTCAAATTGGAGACATAAGTAATGAGGTGGTCTCCAAGAGAGTCAAGGGTAATTCTTTTATCGATCACTTTTCCTTTCTTGTATCTATATATGATAGAAACATTAGATATTTTAGCTGGGTCTGCTACCTCTCCTTCAACATAATCTATAACATCATGTTCCTCAATAGTAATATCTAATATGGACTTCCAAGGGAAGACGTTTGAGGCATCGACTAACTTCTCTTTATTCTTATAGTAGGAGGAATAAATCTTTATCTACTCATAATTTCAACAACAAATAGAAAGGGACAACAAGAGATATTTTAGCTGTAAATGAGATATTTCAGTAGCAAAAGGAAATATTAATTCTAGTATAAAATGGGTAGCAAGTAGAAGGAACAACAAGAGATATTTCAACAAAAAGAGAGATGCAAATGGAGTGGACAACAAGCTATATTTTAGTATAAAGAGAGTTACACATGGACCAGAAAAAATATATATTTTAGCAGGAAGAGAGTTGAAAATGAAGTGGTGATCCAGGTGGATATTGGTGGCCACCTACCTATTCCATTTGGACCCCCACCATCGGTTATTTTAGTTTCTTAGTTTCAACACAACTTACTATTTTTAGTATTTTTTCGGGTCCTGAATTTCCAGAGCCATTTTGAGGCCCTAAATGATGTTTTTTGTGAAAAAAAATAGCAACATGGAATTTCCTTCAACGTTGCTTACGTCAAAATTTTTAGTACTTGGATAAATATTTCTAACAAGGTATTGAGCTCGTCAAACAAAGATCATATGCCAAAGTTACGTCCTTGGGAAGTTGATGTACCAATTTACCCAAACGAGGCGCATAGTTTTGGCGCTTCATCTTCTAGGGTTAGGTTTCTAGATGTTTAGCAATTTCCATTGTTTCTAAACAATAAATAGGCCTTCAAGCCTCATTTTAACATAGTTCATAGGCCTCTAGCCACCACATCACTTCTCAGAGATAAGCTACCAGTGCCCTAGCTAGTTTATTTCCATTATGTTTGTAAGCATATTTATGTTATTTGATATGAATAAATTGAAGTTTTATTTCCACTACATCTATGCGTTTATGTATATTTCTATATATTATTTTTATCCTGCATGAATTAGGATCTATGGTGTCAAAGAGGTATGCTCTTTCTCCATTTTTCTTTGCATGTCCCGAACGAGGTCAAGGTATAAGGAGTTATGGCTCGACCTCGTTGAACCCTTGCAAGATCAGCCTCGCGAACCCTAATGACCTCCCATGGCAGAAAGAAAGAAAGATGAGGGAATAGGAGATCCTATAAAATTATTGCTTGAGGAGGCCCTCGAGAAACAAAGGAATGTGACAATGGATAACTTTTCCTAGATCTTTCAACAACTTCCCATCGACGACATATCTACATCTAGCAGCCACTCTGGAGGTTCCTCTGCTTTCAAGGTACAGGTCAAATTCAAAATTCCTGTATTTGAAGTCCAGATAGATGCACACATCATAGATAGATGGTTAAATTTGTTGGAAGGGTGTTTCTTGGTCCATGATTGTTATAGCATCATTTCTCACCTTGACATGATTCATGATTGCTACATGGCTTTATGGGCACCCATTCCTACAGACTTGGACAAATTCACTTAAAAACAGTGGAAAATCCTTCATACGCGACTATGCCCGTGTTTTTCCGCGTGTATACGCTAGTACAACTAGACTTTTCCGCGTATGCCATTTTAATGATTAAAAAATATATAAAAAATCCCTAATTTCGCGCTGGGTTGATAGTTACTCAGGTAGTTCAACTACCCCAGCCCGTGGCCAACTGTTTCCAACTGTTGAAACTACTTGGAGGGACTATAAAAAGACCTCATATGTATGGCCTAAGGGGAGGGAGAGAATTATTATTATTATACTCTGTTGGTTCCCTATCCAAGTCTGATTCCCCGTGCCTCCTGCACTTTCCCAGTTCATTTCAGGAAACCCTTGTTTCCTTGAGATACACATCCCTTTATATGTTATCTCGTATGCACTCATTTGGAAGGAGTCTTAGCGAGGCAAGGGCTGGACGGATCCGGACGACGGTCTGCGAAGGCCTTGGAAGGATCGGGTGATCTCTCCACTTACTTTTGTACGTACTATTTTTATAATACAGAAGTATCATGCTGTTCCCGAAGTAAATGTGTTAGTGTATGCTTTAATGTATGAAGAATATTTGTTATACAAGCATTTATGATGATTTATTTAATGTTTTATATGAATCTCACTAACATATAGAGTAGAAATATACTGTACAACTTGTCCTTTGTGCTGGTTTCTTCTTGTATTTCAGGTGAAAGAGGAAGGACGGTTGCGGGGAGTTTGAACTCCACGTGGATCTACTTCAAACGTAGGACCAACGGGTAAACCTCTCGTTCTGCTCTATTTCGTTTTCATGACTGTGCATGATCGTGTGAGTCTCTGTTAAATAGTACGCCCCTACTCTGTGGAGGTTGAATCCCAACCAACCTCTAGGGTGTTAAATCCCCGAAACAGAACTGGCGACTCCACTGGGGATCACATTTTTGTGATTCTCCTGTTGGGTTGTTTCAGCTGTTTGGTAGGTTGCCAACAGTTTCTTCTATCTTTTACAGTCCAGTTTGTTTTCTTGCAGTCAGTTTGACGCTTTGATACCTTTTCCAGGCTTGTACTTTTTATTTTTCATTATCTTTCTTTGTATACGCAATTTTTCTTGCACACAGTCGCGTATACCCGCGAGTTTGTGTAGAAGGAACCGCGTATACGCGGTTTTCCCTCAACACAGACGCGTATACACGCCTGTTGCATAACTGCAAGGTCGCGTATACCCAGGCTGAATTTGAAATTTCAAGATTCTGGTGTTTTTGGTCTGTTCTGGCTGTGGAGGCCTGTGTTTGCAGTGTCTTTGTACTTACTGGAGTGTGACAGAAGTGGTTTTAAGTCTTGGTTCTCTTTCGTTTGCCCGAAAACTGATCTTTTGGCAAAGTATTCTTGTTGGTGCTAGCACTCCTGGATTGAGTTCCAAGATCGCTTTCTGAGCGTTCTTGGCTGTTCTGTTTTACCAGAACAGAGAGCTTTTGCTCACTGACTCGCTCCTGTCTTTGTGTTGTGCTTTGCATCGCGTTCTTTGCTTTGTTTTTGATTGGTTTTCTTGAGTTTCGTAAGCTAGGGTTTTGTTGCATTTTTCGAAGATCTTTTCTTGTTTCTTTGGAGTTTTGTGTTGCAACAAATTTGCACTATTTCTCTTGGCTGTTTGATTGAGTTTTTAGTTTTCCGTTGCCCTTATTGATCTTGCTATCATTAGTTTTATAAGGTTTGGGGGCATAGTTGGAGTTTATGCTTCAAATTCGGTCTCATTTTGGCTTGGATTGAGATAGTTGTTCTTGGTTTTCTTGAAGCTCTTGTTTTATAAAACTGAAAAGCCCAAAAAAAATTTGTTTTGCTTTTTTGTTTTTGCATATCAAAAACTCAAAAAACATTGTTTCTTGTTTTTGTTTTTGTTGTTGCCTTTTTCATTTTCGTTTGGCTTCATCTTTTGGGACTTTAGTGAATTTTCTTGCTTCTAGTTTCCCGCTTAATTGTGAAGGGAGGTTGTCTTTTGATTTCTTCTTTTTCTTGTTGAGTATTTTGGTGTCTTATATTAAGAGTTCTTGTTTCCAAGAATTAGCTTTCTGGATATCAAAAGATTAGTTGAAACTGAAGGAGCCTTTTGGGAAATTTCACCTTGTTTCAAGGGACTTTCTGCATCTTAGAATTTACATGTTAGTGGTCATTTGCATTAAGTGCATTGAATCATTTAGTTAGCTTCTTAATTTTTGTGCGTGTGAGTTTGTAATTCGAAAAGAAAAATACATTTTTAGCCTCGTAGAACTTACATAGAAATTTCTCTTCATCGAAAGACTAAGAACTGCATGTGCATGTAGTCAGGTTTTATTAATTTCTTTTGCGTCAGAACATCATTGGTTTCAACTCCATATCCTTGTGACTTAATACAACAGCCCTTAAAATAAGCGATTAAATCTAAAATCAACTAGCAAGTTTTATTTAGAGTCAATCACCAACTAGCTAGGTTGTGGGGCCTTGGAATAGGAGAGAGGAGAGTTAACTCTCCAAGGCCGCTCAAACAGACATAGAAGTTTACTAATTGAGCGAAATCCAACTCCGTGAAGTAGACTGGGAAAGCTCTCATCCGAGAGTCAAGCGCGAGGGGAAGTGAAGGTTAAGAAGAGGGATACCCCCCCTCCGATTAGCTGAATCTAACCTCAAGACCGTTCCGCCCAGCTTCTGATACGGATTGGTGTCCATAGTTGCTGTTCCTAGGTTCCACACGGGTGACTGCGGGGGAATACGTGGGCCACAGGAACGAATCGCATCACTTCCGACGGTACTTAAGAGGTGCCCTTGCGGCTTGGGTGTGAGCCGGCAAGGCATTTGTTAGGAGGGTGGTGTAGCACCGCCCGTGCCTTAGCTAATTATTCTGACCTAATCATCCCAGACTGCTTTCGGAAGGCCCTATACTTCGCTTTCCTGTATTTTGGTGTCCGGTCCTCATCACCCGGAGCGGAAATACTTGGAGGCTGTTTGCTTGCTGTTTCTCAGGGTTTTGATTTTAGTGAGTGCCTTTTGCTCCTAGCTTGCCTAGCTTTTCGCTTTTCTTGAGTCTAATATAATAAATTTGTAAAAGTGGCTGATCAAGCGCCTCGATGTTCGAGGAGAGTCCGGGGGTTATCTCCCGAGAGTGCAGAGCCTTCTTCGAGAAGGCGTAGGAGCGATCTAGCAGGTGGTTTTCACCCTGTAGAGTCTGACGCTGTGGAGAGAGATCCTCCACTAAGGTTTGAAGGTTTCACTGCTGATTCCGGTGTCGGTTCCGAGAGGAGCGTTTCGCTCACCTCGAGGGTATTGTTTCCTCAGGAGGAAGATTTTCAGATAGAAGATATACCTGAGCCTGCAGCTACAGGTCCATCTCCTCTTCCTCTTGATCATCCGTTTGTTATAGAGTACATCGGACCGGAGTCTGAGAGACCGCCTCCTGGCTAATTTTAAGCAGGATGAGGCAACTCACATTTCTGATCATATTCAGGAATGGAGGAGAAGGAAGAGGCTTATCAAAGCCCATATTCCAGGTGAGTTCCTTCTCGAGTGGTTTTTGAAGTCGCTTCAGTCAGATATTTCAAAAGATGTATCCATGTCAGGGGTATATTCCGAGGAGCAGGCCATCTTTAGGGCCCAGCAGTTAGAGTTGATCTATTCTAAGTCTGGCATGCTTTACAAGTATTTGCCTAATGCTCCTCGCTCCAAATTGGATCTATCGAAACCTAAACCTGGTCCGCATGGTGACGGACTTGTCGGATCGGTTAGTAGTAGTGCAGCCACCCTGCTTTCTCAATTGCAGCAGTTGTCTTTACAATCTGCTTCTTCTGGTCAGGCTGTGCCTGCTGATTCTTCACCTTCCCAGTCTTTGTCCATTAATGCTGTCCAATCTTCTGAACCCAAAGGAAATCAACACTCCGATGGGAAGAAGAAGGGACGTAATAACAAGAAGAAGGGCAAGAATGGGAAGGGCAATGCTAATAAGACCAACGAGCGTGTTGGTGAAGGGCAAAAGGAGAAAAAGAAAGTTAAGTTTCCGTGCAAGCTTTGTGTTGGAGACCATCTCACGCATCTTTGCCCGAAAATTCAGGATGCTCAGCGCCTGTTATCTCAGCAGGGTTCTTCTAGTTCCCAGGCTGTGCTAACAAACCCTTTTCCCCAAGGGCAGCAATTAATTGCTGGCGCGAATCAAAATCCTGGGGCTTCCTCTGGAGGTCCTCAGGAAGGAGAAATTCCATCAAATATCTTTATGATGAGTGCTCACGTGGATGTCGCTACAAGATCCCGTGATTATGGCGGAGAGGAATCTTCGAAAGCTAAGGAAGTCCCTGATGCTACTGAGCTGCTTCATATCACGAAGCCAACTGTCGAGTCTATGCCTCGGATACCGAAGGCATCCTCTAAGCGGTCAACGATTAATCCGAACATGAGGGCTGCCCAGAACTACTCGATTGTAGAAGATCTGGCGCAGAGTCCTTGTGCTATGTCATCTTTAGAGGTACTCCAGTCTTGTCCGGCTCAGCGCAGTGCTTTGCTCACTGCCATTGGAGCTATAGATCCAAAAAATTCTCTTCTGATTACCTTTGATATGAAGAATTTTAAGAAGAGACTTCCTCATCATATGGCCTTCCATATTAAATCATCGTACCGGAAGACTAATATCTTTCGCACGGTTGTTGATGAGGGTGCTTCTACTTGCGTGATGTCTCTCGCATGCTGGAAGACACTAGGATCTCCCAAAGTTGTTCCATCTAGCACTATTCTTACTGCATTCGATGGCCATTCTCATAGGCCCCATGGTATTGTCCCGGCTTTGCCCATCTGTGTTGGGGGCAAAACCGTTAACATAGAGGTTGAGGTAGTAGATGCAGCCTTGGACTACAACCTTCTGTTGGGGAGAAACCGGATATATGATATGGATGCCATTGCATCTTCACTATTTCGGATAGTATGTTTCCCCCACGAAGGGAGGATAGTTACGGTGGATCAACTGGACTGTCCTCCTGTAGACCTGGATGCGCCTCCTGACTCATCTGTCCCTAAGTTGGACAATACTAAGACACCTATCGAGAATCTGGGAGTTGGAATGTATTCTTCCCTGATGGGATCTTTTGATCTTCCTCCTCCTAAGGTGTCTATCAATGCTATTTCATCCTCCAAGGCTCCCCTTCGAAGAGAGTTCTTTCGAACTCATTATTTTTAGGACCCTTGGACCTTACCTTCCCCAACTGCCACTTTGGAGGAAGGGCAAGTGGGTGGAATGGCATTCCCGATTTCTGCAGCTGAGATTGCATATCAGTCTGTTGTTGACACTGCAGAGTCTGATCCAGCTCCTCTTTCGCCGGAAGAGTTGCATGGTGATGTGGCTCCGGCTTGGACGCTTACTTCTTCTTCTGCCCAGGATTGTCTAGATACCACTCTTCCATCTGAAGAGGCCATCCTGGAAGCAATGACAGGTATAGATAGACCGTGGGATGACTTGCATCATCGGTCTTACTTCTTACCTGACTTGAGCGAAGTCGAAACAAGCTTTCCAAGTCCTCAGTCTCCTGGACCTGTTCACCCAGTCTTGAGCCCCTTAGCACCAGCATAGGTTTATGCTGAAGGGAACATGGCTGTGATCTCTCCTACTATCCCGGTGAACATCTCCAGGAATCCCAACATTATTGAGAACGTTTTCATTGGAGCTGAATGTTCCCATGAAGAGGTTCAAATCTATACCGAGCTCTTCAAAGAGTATAGGGATGTTTTTGCTTGGTCTTATGAGGAAATGCCTGGCATAGATCCATCTATTGTCCAGCATGAGATCAAGACGTATGAAAACGCTAAGCCGGTCAGGCAAAAACTTCGTCCGGTTAATCCTAGGAAGGCAGCAGCTATCAAAGCTGAAGTTGAAAAGCTGCTTAAGGCGGGATTCATTTCCCAGTTCCTCTGACTGAATGGGTTTCAAACCCCGTTCCTGTTGATAAAAAGCAAGGAACAATTCGAGTGTGCATCGATTTCAGAGACCTGAATAAGGCGTGTCCTAAAGATAACTACCCCACACCCTTCATTGATCAGATTATTGATGAGTGTGCCGGTAACGAAATTTTTTCCTTCATGGACGGTTTTTCTGGTTACAATCAAATTACTATCCGTCCAGAAGATCAACATAAGACCGCATTTATTTGTCCCTAGGGTACGTTTGCATATAAGAAAATGCCTTTTGGTCTGAAAAATGCTGGAGCCACTTTTCAGCGGGCCATGTCTTACGCCTTCCACGACATCAAGAAAATTATCGAGGCATACTTAGATGATCTAGCTGCTCATTCTCGAAAGAGGATGGATCATCCGGGACACCTCCGGCAAATATTTGAGAGATGTCGTTTTTATAAAATTCGTTTGAATCCGAACAAGTGCGTTTTCGCGGTAACATCCGGTCGGTTGTTGGGATTTATCGTGTCTAGTGAAGGGATAAGGGTAGATCCCTTCAAGGTTGAGGCAATACTTCGGTTGCCTCCCCCGTCTTCAATCCGTCAACTTCAAAGTCTCCAAGGGAAGTCTAACTTTCTTGGGAGGTTTATCGTTAACTATGCTGAGATTACAAAGGGATATATGAGACTGTTGAAGAAAGGAGTCCCTTTTCTTTGGGACGACTATGCTCAACGCTCATTTGATGCCTTGAAAAAGGCATTGACCTCTGCTCCTTTACTGAGTCCACCCGATTATAGCAGAGATTTTCTTTTGTATCTGGCTACAGCAGAATCTACCATTGGTATGGTTATGGTTCAGGAGGATGATGCTCTGGCTGAGCATGTTATTTACTACCTTAGTCGAGGACTGGTAGGACCTGAACTGCGATACACCCCGATAGAAAAATTAGCCTTAGCAGCAGTTCATGCTGTGCAGCGACTCCGACATTATATTATTCTTCGCAAAACTTATGTCTTGGCAGCTGCCAATCCATTTCAGTTTGTCCTCAGAAGGCGAGTGATTGGGGGCAAATATAACAGATGGATTGTGATTTTACAAGAATTTGATCTAGAGTTCATGTCTGCCAAATCCAAGAAGTCATTAGTTTTTGCGGAATTGATCTCCGAGTTGCCTTGAGGAGAGGCGATGATCTATGATGAGTCCTTTCCGGACGAACACTTGTTTCTGATCTCTCCACAAGATCCTTGGTATGGGGACATCATTGTATATCTCCAGACTGCGAAGTTTTCCTCTTCTTTTTCGAAAGATGAGCGTCGTAAGCTGCGTCACTTAGCTAAAAGTTATCTGATTATTGGTGATGCTTTGTACCGTCGAGGGGTTGATTCAATCTTAAGACGCTGCTTAACTTTCGAAGAAGCTGAGGCTGTGCTCAATGATTCTCACGGTGGAGCTTGTGGGGGTCATTTATCAGGGCTTGCTACAGCCCAAAAGATTTTGCGTGCTGGCTACTTCTGGCCCTTGATTTTCAAAGATTGTATTGAATCGGTCAAGAAGTGTCATCCTTGTCAAGTGTATACTCGAAAAATGCGCGCTCATCCAGCTCCGCTTTTTCCAGTCGTTACTGTCGGACCCTTTACAAAGTGGGGTATGGATTATACTACTTGTAACCCGCCTTCGGCAAAAGGTCACAAGTACATTATCGTGGCAGTAGACTACTTTACGAAGTGGGTCGAAGCTATGCCTACTTTTGGGAACGATGGTGAGACTGCAGCTCTTTTCTTCTTCAACCAAGTCATTGCTCGTTTCGGTATACCCAGAGAGATTGTCACTGACCATGGCAGTCACTTTCAGAACAGTATGATGGCTGAGTTGGCTCTTAAATTGGGTTTCCGGCAGGAGCATTCATCTCCATATTATCCTCAGGCCAATGGCCAGGTGGAAGCCGTGAATAAGTCTTTGAAGACAATTCTTCAACGGACGATTGATAAACATAGATCCAACTGGCACATTATGCTATATCCTGCACTCTGGGCATACAGGACGTCAGTTAAAACTGCAACTGGCTTTACTCCGTTTCAGTTAGTCCACGGGGTGGAATTCGTATTTCCCATTGAATGCGAGATTCCTTCCCTTAAACTGGCTGTTGAGCTTCTTCCTGACACTTCTAGTCTGGCAGAGCGGCTTCTTCATCTGGAACATCTTGATGAGCAGCGTCGAGATGCCGCCACGTTGAACGAAGCGCATAAAAACAGAGTCAAAGTCCAGTACGATAAGGCGGTTAAGCCTAGGGTCTTTTCCGAAGGCGACCTTGTTTTGGTCTATGCCCAAGAAAAGGATGCCTTGGGGGTAGGAAAGTTTAAGTCGATGTGGTATGGCCCCTATATCGTCAAAAAGGTCCTTAAGAAAGGAGCGTATACCTTGGTTGACTTCGAAGGAAACGAGTTGTCGGAGCCCCGAAATGGGCTCTATCTGAAGAAGTATTATGCCTAGGCTTTGGCCTGGCATTTTGCTTTGTATATAGTAGTTTTTTGTCTTGTACATTTCTGTTTGATTTTCGATTTTTGATGGGATGGTGATGTTTTTTTGATCTGCTTTGGCAGGTTGTGTTGATGTCATGAGTCATTATGGTTTCGCCGATGGTGCTAGTAGACACACCCGGAACTTAGCTTCCACGGCTTGGGTGCTTCATTATCCTTCCGGTCAGCTGTTGGTATCAAGAGGGGTCTGCATTGGTCCTGCTTCCAATAACGTAGCAGAATACACTGCAGTCATTCATCTACTCTCGAAGGCAATATCTTTGGGTGTTGATTCGTTGGTAGTTTTCTTGGACTCCCAGCTGGTGGTGTCGCAGTTGAACAACACTTATCGGGTACGAGATCCGGTTTTATTACGATTGTTCTTGAGGGTACGTTTGTTACAAAGGTCATTTCAATTTTTAACATTCATTCATATTCCTCGAGCTGACAATTGGTTTGCTGACTCATTAGCTAATCAAGCTTTAGATTGGCATATTAATCATTCAATACAATAAAATCTAAATCATCAAAAACATCATACTTTTGATACATTTATCACATCACATCAAAATATCGCTGTATATATATCATCGGTATGTCAAAAAACTTCACAAAATTTTGGATCCATCAATGCCGTACAAAACTTGGGCTTATGCCCCATCATGTTCAGTCTCAAAAAATATACAGTCATCCAATATGAAAATCTGTCTAATCCTGAGGACCCTGCCCAGCGTTCCTATAGAACATCACTGCAGTGGCCACACGGCGGACCAGTCTAACCCAGTCCCGGGGTACTCCTACAACCCGTCTCTGGACGGCTTCTGGCAAGTCCTCCACAGCAGCCAGAGGGATTTGGCGGGTTAGTCCCTCCAAGTTTCTCTGCACGGCCTGGAGGTTTCTGTCAGAATCCGCTGTCTCTGCTTCACCTCTGCGGCGCTTGTGACGTGCTAGGCCCTCAGGACGCACTGGTCCAACATCTGAAACATGATCATTTTTATTTGTCAGTCATTATGAATCCAATCCAAAAACATGTTTGTTTTTCATTTTTCATACATATTTGAAAAATCCAAAAAAAAAATCATATAAGTTAAAATTTTTGAAAAAAAACTTACCGACTGCTCCCCATGCTGCACCGGGTGGAAGTACTAGATCTGGATCTCCTCGGAAATCCATCCCGGCATAGGGATAGTCATCTACTACGATGATCTGTTCTCTCCACCATAAGAAGAACTCATCATCCCAGGTAGTTCGGGGTACCTCGCTGCCCCCCAGTCTCTTCATCATGTCTGCCCAACGGGAAATTCTTGGGTCCCGAGGGCTGCTGATAGTTGAGATGACTTTGGGTCTCAAGGCTGGAACTCTCTCGAAGAAGAATGTAGTCAAAATGGTTCCATAGCCAAAGTGTTTTGTATGTGTTTTGCGAATCGAGGTCAGTTGTTGTTTCATGTTCAGTAGCAGGGCAGTGCACCAATCATACACATGACTTAAGCACTCTACAGCTATGCTCATGTGCGCCCTGGACGCCTGATGCAGTGAGGCAGATCCTGCCACTCTGCCGATGGTGAACAGGAGGATCTTCATGTGCCAGTCCCTGATATCTCTGATTGCAATCTGTGTGCCTACTTTTTTGGAATCTTCTATGCAATAGAGTTGGACATAGTCCTCCACGGTTAACCCTCCCAGGGGCTTTCCGTGCAAATCCACTGGGTCTCCCCTTCTGGAGAGTCCAGTGATGAAGTATATATCTTCCACCTCTATGCGTAGTGGCATTTGATCAATGATGAAACAATCCTGATCCGGTTCCCAATAATTTACCAGCATTTCAACCAATCTCACATTACTTTTCATATTGGGCATTTTGAAAAATTTGAATAATCCACAGTTTCGGAGGACATTTTGTGCTGCACGGTCTTCCATGACCTCTTGGTCCACTGCACTATGCTCGCGTTCACTCCATGAAATTGTCATCCTGAAGAAATTCATTAAAATTTGCATTAGAAACTCATTTTTAAAATTCGGACTTGCGCATACGCTAGTTTCGCTGTGCACAGTCGCGTGTACACGCGGATTTCCTTCTTTGAACCCGCGTATGCGCAGGTACGCGTTTTTTAATAAGGGTTTCCAGGTAAAAATCCCCTTAATTTTAAATTTTAAACGGACAAAATGAATCAACAGGATGAATAAGGAGCCTACCTGAAGTTTCGCTGAATTCCGACGGTCGGTTGTTGCTGGTTTGACGAAACAAGTTTTTAGCTCCAGAGCTCTTTTTCCAAATCAGCTATGCAATAATGAACCATTTGAGAGGTAATTTGTGTATCTATGGCTAAAAAATTGAAAATTTTCGCAAAAATTTCCTTGTGCTTATTTTTTCGATCTGTCTTATGCTGTATAACTCGATTGCTTGGAAGTGCCCAGTTTGGTATATTTCAGGTACATTTTGACATTTTCGAGATTTTTCCCGGTTTTTGGCCCATGTGTTCGGACTCTTCACGGCAGGTATATGATCTTCACTGGCATATAGGTTAGGGAATCACTTTCCGTTGCATCTTGCATTCTAGCCTCCATACTGATCACTTGCCTTAGGGTCGATCCCATCGGGTCATGAGTATTACACCCATTTCACTCGCCGATTTTTTAATCATGACTTGATGGTAGAGCCTTCCTTTACATGGGCTTCCTAGTTAGTTCCTCGCTATCACTTGTTGCCCATGTTGCTTTTTATGTAGGCTCGGGAGTCCTCTTTAGTCCCGCCATGTCTTTCGTGTTGAAGCTTCATTCTTCTCCTTCATCACTTATCATTTTTCTGGCTTATACCCTAGAGGCTCCCTGGTGTCGTTAAGTTGTATTACTGCATTGCATATTGGCTACTTGTTTACCCGGGCCTTTAGCCGGCTTCATTTGGACTCGATGTTTAAGCCAAATTTTGACCTTGACTTTCTGTACAAGTTAACCATTGCATGCGCTTAGCTATCACGACTTGACACCTTTGTACCCATGGATGGAACGTTCCTCTGAGTATCACTGACCAGTTTTCGCCACCTTGCATTGAGCATAGGATTGTTCCAAACCCCGGAACTAGTGCATCTGCTTTCTTGATACTCGTTCTATCCATTGTATCATAGAATTCTTTTATTCTTTTTCAGGCTTATTATGAAAAAGACAAAAAAATTAAATATAACAAAAAGAGCGGGAACGGGATGTATCTTCGTTATTTCGATGGCAGTACAGAGTCAGTTTGTCGCCCTTGAACAAAGCACATATACTTATATATATATTTCCTTCATTTGGGATGGTTCTAGTTTGACCTAGGTTTAGCCTTTACCATGTTTCACTTGTCAGTTCTCCCCCGGTTGGTTATCTCTTCCAATCATATGGAGAGTTTGTTTTGCCTCCTGCAAGACAGACTTATACAGTGTCACTTTTTTTTTACTGCCTTGGTCATCACAGAGTCGTGCTTTTGTTCAAGGGAAGTTTAGCCTGAGTCGGCCATTCTGCGGTGTCTCTTGACTCATTATTCAGTCGGCCTTCCCGGTCTTGTCAGCATCATGTTCTATCACATCAGATGTTTTGATCTTCTGCTCGTGCTGGATTGAGAAGGTCTCCATTGACTTCTTGCCGGCGGGTTTGTCTCTTATCGACTACGACACATTGCTCTGAGAGCAAGCCTAGAGCCGCACCTTGGGCCTATTTCCATCATTGATAGGTGACCTCGTGCTCGGCATTTGATCATCATCATGGGTCTTTGACTGAGTGGTTTCCCCTGTGTTCGACGTCAGCACACATTATCACACTTGGGATTCGTGCAGTACCTTGATTTCCATTTGACCCTATCGGTAGATTTCTCGCCTATGTGTCAGCTTTCATTATTGGTTGGTTCAGAGGGTTTCTTCCGTGCGCTAGCTTCATGTTGTGCACGTCGGAAACGTACTTCGGTTTTGGTTCCATCACTCTACTTCGTCAGATTCCTTCCAAATCTTGGCCTGCGGGTTACACTCGCGCTGGACTGATGTGGGATGCCTTAATGCCTTCCTTCCAGCAGATCTTTTCCCATCGACTCCAACTCATTGCTCTGGGAATAAGGTCTAGAGTCTTTTTGTCAGTACCTTAGGGTTTGCAGTCATCAGTGGCAGACTCTTCGCTATTGACAGTGGGGATTCATTATTGCCTCCTGATTGGTAGATTCTTTCAAGTGTTCGACTTCAACTCATTCATTCACACTTGTCAGATTGTACTGGGGCACCTTGACACTCATTATCATTATCGGTGGGTTGTCTCGCGTTGGTTAACGGGAAACATCATTGCCGGGTAATCCAACGATTTCTCACATGGTCGACTTCAGCTCATTTATTCCCAGTGTGTAGAATTGTGCCGTTGTGATCGGTGAAGACCTTGGGTTGCATCAGCATTTCTCGGATCACTGTTGACAGTTCTTTCAGTTTCTGCCAGTGTTGCCGTCCACCCTTATATGTTGCAGTTCAGCACAGCAGCATCTTATATGTTGATCCCCGAGTTGCGTGATTGTACCGTTTGATCCGCCTCTTATGATCCGGTACTTGGAGATTCGGTTACTTGATCAGATATCCAGTTGCACTATCTTTGCTCAGCTTTCTATATGTGATACTTGGACATTGATACAGACTTGTCTTTCCGGGCCCTGCTCAGATGATTCACTATGTACTTTCAGTTCAGTTATACTTGTATACATGTTGGATCTATTAAGTACTTTTTCTATATATGATGTATTTTTGACTGAGCATGGGTATGCCCGCCTCAGCATGTGTTGACTCTCTGATTTCTTTCATTGGTTTTTGGCAGGCTGAAATCTGGTGAAGTCCTCTCTTGTCCTTGCCAAGTTCTTTCTATGTGCATAATACATTTCGGCCATCATGTACCCCTTCTGACCTCATATATTAGGGGGCATCTGTTATAGCATCATTTCTCACCTTGACATGATTCATGATTGCTACATGGCTTCATGGGCACCCATTCCTACAGACTTGGACAAATTCACTTAAAAACAGTGGAAAATCCTTCATACGCGACTATGCCCGTGTTTTTCCGCGTGTATACGCTAGTACAGCTAGACTTTTCCGCGTATGCCATTTTAATGGTTAAAAATATATATAAAAATCCCTAATTTCGCGCTGGGTTGATAGTTACTCAGGTAGTTCAACTACCCCAGCCCGTGGCCAACTGTTTCCAACTGTTGAAACTACTTGGAGGGACTATAAAAGGACCTCATATGTGTGGCCTAAGGGAGAGAGAGAATTATTATTATTATACTCTGTTGGTTCCCTATCCAAGTCTGATTCCCCGTGCCTCCTGCACTTTCCCAGTTCATTTCAGGAAACCCTTGTTTCCTTGAGATACACATCCCTTTATATGTTATCTCATGTGCACTCATTTGGAAGGAGTCTTAGCGAGGCAAGGGCTGGACGGATCCGGACGACGGTCTGCGAAGGCCTTGGAAGGATCAGGTGATCTCTCCACTTACTTTTGTACGTACTATTTTTATAATACAAAAGTATCATGCTGTTCCCGAAGTAAACGTGTTAGTGTATGCTTTAATGTATGAAGAATATTTGTTATACAAGCATTTATGATGATTTATTTAATGTTTTATATGAATCTCGCTAACATATGGAGTAGAAATATACTGTACAACTTGTCCTTTGTGCTGGTTTCTTCTTGTATTTCAGGTGAAAGAGGAAGGACGGTTGCAGGGAGTTTGAACTCCACGTGGATCTACTTCAAACGTAGGACCAACGGGTAAACCTCTCGTTCTGCTCTATTTTCATGATTGTGCATGATCGTGTGAGTCTCTGTTAAATAGTACGCCCCTGCTCTGTGGAGGTTGAATCCCAACCAACCTCTAGGGTGTTAAATCCCCGAAACAATGATTTCTCTGACCGAGAAAAGATTAATTTTTCACTCCTCAAACTTTACCCCTCATGTAAAAGAATGGTGGGAAACCTACTGTGAGTAGAAGGAAGAGAGGGAAACCTCTCTCTTCTCGGTCGCACCCACTTGGAATTCATTCTGAGATGAAATCAAGGAACAATATTACCATGTGGGGAGCTATGAGGACAACTACATCCAATGGATGATGCTGAGGTAGTAAAGGGATCAATATGTGCATGAACTGACGAATTTGTTCCATACCCTATGCACAAAGTTGGGTATTAAATATTCAGAGAGACATTTTTTGCTTAAGTGCCGCAGTTTTTTGCACAAATACGTTTAGGAGGAAATGGAATTCCTCGACATTACCTCACTTTCCACGACATATCGCTATGCTACCAAGATTGAGTAGAAATTTAATCATAAGAAGCGAGACTTTGGATTCGCGAATCTGAAGCCAGGTAAAGGCGCTCCTGAACCACAGAACAAGGGGAAAAGCCAAATCGAGGTGACTCAGAAAAACACCACAAATCCAAAGAAGGACATGGGGAAGTGGTGTGAATTTCATAACAACCCCACTCACAGGATAAACGAGTGTCGTACCAAATAGTCATTGGTGGACGAACTGAAGGCACCCAAATTAGGTGCATGTTATGATCCTGAGCTAGAACCAGACAAGGGCGATGCCAAAGGGAAGAAGATCATTGATATAGATTCCAGTGCCATTGTTTCCACCACGAAGATCTAGAGGGAGGATCTCGAGGATCCAGAGGAGGGCGAGCACCTCTTCCATTCGCAGATGTGGGTGAAGGTTTCTCCACTCCAATTACTTGTCGATAGTAGAAGCAAAAAGAACCTCATTTCAGTAGAGGTAATGAAGTGGATTGGCCTACTGACCATAGCACACCTGTAGCTGTATACCATTGGGTGCTTCACCAAATAAGATATCTCTCCGTCCACCAGCAGTTATGCCTTCCATACAACATCAAGCCATTCACGTATGATGTACTATGTGATGTTGCTCCTCTTGATGTGTCACATGTATTATTGGGCCAAACATACGTGTGGAAGCAGAATGATGTGTGTGATTCTAGGCCTCGTTTTGTTGTTATTACTTTGGGAAATAAATTGTATAGGATACCATAGGTAGTAGCGCCTTCTGCCATCTCTTTGACTGCTGCAAAAAAAAACAGTAAGATTGTTTCCAAAACCAGGAGATTTATTTTCATTACAATTCACCCACATGGAAAGAAGAATATTGTGGCCACAATATATGGACAAGGCCGTGAAGGAATACAAGGAAATTTTCTCCTCACCCATAGAGGTTCCTCTACACTGTCAGGTCAAGCACTCCATTTATTTAACCCCAGGCGTGCCGCTCCATGATGTTTCCATATCTCATGCAACCACATAGACATAATCCACACATGTACTGTCTGAGGCTAATAAAGAAACCAAATTTATTGAATGCATCTAGCATGTACGCTAGCAGGTCCACAACATCTTCGACAAATCCAATACCAAGTTCAACACAATATTCCTCATATCATAGAGGAATTCAACACATTGGGGACCATTTCTTCCTTGGGGGGGGAATGATCGAGGTGGATATTGGTGGTCACCCACCTATTCCATTTTGTTAAATTTAGATAACAATGGTGTTCTATTCTCGATGCACTTTTACTTCAATCTTTCTTAGGCCCAATACAAAATAGAAATCACATAAACTTGAAAGTAAAATTATGATAGAAAAAAATGATAGATCGATAGAAGACAAGCCAAATATAGAATATATTTACAATTCCTTATGTCCAGCAAAGATATGAGATATTGTTGCATTACAACAGTTAGCAGGATGCTTCAACCAAAAAAGTATTTCTCAGTCAGCCAACACTTTCATGTGTCACACCCACAACCCTCAAAGAAAAATCATCAGAATTCAACACAAGTAAAACCAGGGACAACGCAGAAAAGTCAATGCAGGAAGCTTCAGAAAATTGAATGCAGCAAACTAGGGCTTTAGTAAAACAACCTAGAATTCCTCGATTTTAGTGCACAACTGTACAAACTCCTAAAATAATTTTTTTTGCAGAATATTGAGGTCAAATGACCAAGGCTTGACCATGGTCAATGCTGGTCAACGCTGTAGCAGAAAAGCCCTAAACAGATCAACGCAGAAAATAGAAAGCCCTAAACAAATCATTGCAGAAAACATCAGCTTCGCTCCACACGTATGAGTAAAAAGGCCTCCAAAGGCTATCGAACCAATCAGATCACAATGAGAGAATGTATGATGAGATGATGAGAAAATGACCTCCAAGGCTCTCCAATTTATATTCATTAGTGAGGGTCTGTGACACATCTCTTAGGCATGCGGGATAAATTTGGCCGACCTTGCACATGTGGAAAATAAATTCAAAATCAATGTTCTGCTTATCCGATCAAGATGATCTTTAGATCAATATTTCACCTCTCTAAAATAGGAATCTAAAAAAAATATGACCATCTTCATATGAGCAGTTAAACATGGAGTTTGGGCCTAGTTTCCCAAAATTAACACTCCCTCTTAAATAGGGAGAACTCCATCTGTACACAAGTGCCATCCATTATGTACTAAACAAAACATCATGTGTCATCCTGTCGTAACTTGCTTTGATGGCTCTTTATTTTAGAAAAAAAGGTGAGTCACAAAGACATCACACATAGCTAACCCAAAGCGATATGAGAGGTAAAAACCTCTCTCAGACTCAAAAAGAGTCTCCTACTAACCCAAAGTTAGTTTACTGACCCGAGGTTAGTTTAGAGAATAAAACCTCATCATACTTGATCCCAGATCAAGGTGTTGGACACATGCCATCCTAGACATAGAGAGTACGACAATATTTTATGCATCCATCGATATTTCTATGGTCTCTATCCACATTTCCCACCTCATTGGTGAAATGAGAGGTACTTCCCATGAGTCCGAAACTCCATGGGTTGGATGCATGTGGGGGGTAGATAAGAGAGAGGCGAACCAACTCAATATCATAACGGTGGGGCAGAATCACAACAAGGTTTAGAAATCCTAGCCTTGTGTGTGCTTATAGCCTTAAGAAGCTATCCCCAAGCCCCCTGGACTCCTAGAGCTCATATTCCAACTCAATTAGGACCCTGATAATAGGGTATTTTCACGATTCCAATATTCTCATGGAAGGTTAGGAACTTGACCTTCCCTAGGGGCTTCATGAGAATATCCACTACTTGCTCATAAGTTCCTATATGATCGAGCCTTACTACACCTTGCTGTACCATAACTTGGATAAAGTGGTACCTGATATCAATATGCTTGGATCAATCGTGGAGCACGATATTCTTAGAAAGACTAATCCCACTTAGGTTATCACAAAGGATAACGGTGGTATCTAGCACATTCCTGAACAGATCACTAAAGAGCTTTTGGAACAAAATAGCTTCATAGCAGGCCATACTCACTGTAATGTATTCCGACTTAGCGGTGCTCAAAGCCACCGACTTCTACTTCCTGCTCATCCAAGATATCGAAGTAGAACCCAAGGTGAAGCAACATCCAAATATGCTCTTGCGATCCACCACACTGCCAACCCAATCGAAATTAGTATATCCATGGAGTCTCCAACTCCCGATAGTGTATTGCATCCCATGGTTGATTGTGCTCCGAAGATATCTCAATAGATTATTGGCACCAATCCTGTGAATGTGATGAGGAGTCAACACGCCCCCCACAAGTTGTTGATACTTGATAGGATTTGCTAGCACGGGCCTGGCAACTTTTCCACTCAAATTTTTAAAGTTGAGCTCCATCAGTGTTGACATAGACTTACAATCCACCATACCAAATCTCTCCAGCAGCTTCACGACATATTTTCCTTGAGAAAGGAAAATCTCACTTGGCCTCTGCTAGACCTCCAAAGCTAGGAAGTAGTGCATCGGTCCTAGGAATTTCATCTCAAAATCAGAAGCTAGCTCCCTCTTACATTGATGAATGAGAGGGTTGGCACATTTTAGGAAGAGATCTTCCACATAGAGAACCAAAATGAGAGGCCTTTCTCTATCAACCTTAAAATAAAGGTTCAGATCAACAATACTTCGAGTGAAGCCCAACTTCATAAAGTAGCTATTTATCTTCTCATACCAAGCCTTGGGGGCTTGCTTCAACCCATAGACAAATTTATTCAACCTACATACATGGGTGTCTCTATCTCAGACTTTGAAACCCAGAGGTTTCTCCACATACACCTCTTCCTTTATAGATTCATGCAGAAAAGTGATCTTCACATCCATATGATGTAGAATCCATCCTTGCGTAGAAGCAAGGGAAATAACAGATTTGATGGTGGTATAGCAGTCCAAAGGTGAAAATATATCATCATAATCTATGCCTTATTTTTTAGAGAAGCCTCGGCTAACAAATCTTGCCTTGTACTTTTCAGCGCTTCCATCAGATCCATGCTTGATATTATAGAGCCATTTTGAGGTGACAACATATTTGTCCTCTCATCTCAGGAGCACTTCTCGGACATCATTCTTCACAATGGACTCATATTATTCTTGCATATAATCCTTCCAAACTTGATTCTTTATGACTTCTTCAAAATTTCCAGACTCATATTGTACTATCGTACTCATCGCTGCTAGATACCCTTGGTATCTCTTTAGCTTATTTCTTTCACGGAATTTCCCCCTTGGGGAAATATGTCTCTCGGCATGTTCAAGAGTATCCATAAGCCATGAGGGTCTTCTATCATTTGAAAGAGGTGGATCAATGGCATCCATAAGTCCTTCAACAGCAGGCATCAGGTCATACTTTGGCTCTTCTAGCTTCCCTTCTTCTTCATCTCCTTTGTCTTCCTTGGAGATAGGAAGATTTCTCACTTTCTTGATGGAAAAATCTTCATCGAAGGTGGCATCATGGAATATCTCCACTTCTCTTTGACCAGGAACATAGATTCTATATGCATTCGAATTTTCACTATAGCCCACAAAAATTCCCTTCTTTCTAGAAGAATCCAGCTTGCTTCTCTTTTCTTTCGGCACATGAAAGTAAACAGGACAACCAAAAAATATAAAATGATAAACATCATGTTTATTACCAGAGAAGACTTATTTGGGAGTTTTGGAGTCCAAATCAGAATGCAGGAATCTATTTCGAACATACACAACATTGTTCACAGCTTCTCCCCATAGAAAATTTGGAATACCTTGGTCACATATCATGGCACAAGCAGCTTCCACAATGGTCTTGTTCTTTCTTTTAGAAACACCATTTTTCTCAGGAGTGTACGTAGATGTGGTCTCCATCTTAATGTCGTCTTCATTAAAAAAGTGATTAAACTCATTTGAATCATACTCTCTCCCATTTTCAGTCCTCAAAACTTTGATTTTCTTCTTGGTTTGATTTTCCACCAAAGCCTTAAAGGTACGGAACCATTTGAATGCTTCGCCCTTCTTCTTCAAAAAATATATCCAAGTCTTGTGGGAGAATTCATCTATAAAAGTCATGTAATACGAACATCCTCCCATGGATATCACAAGAAGCATACAAGATAAGTCAAAATGTATCAATTGCAATATTATATCAGTTGTCTTAGTGACACTTGAGGGGAATGGTCCCCTTGTATGCTTCCCTTCGGCACAACCCTGAAATATACCTTCATGGTCATCTCTTAATTTGGGCATCCCTGTCACCACCTTCCTTTCTTCGGGAAGGGTTTTGTAATGAAGGTGTGCAAACCTCCAGTGCCATAACTCTATTTGAAGAGTTGTATAACATGTCATAGCCCCCAATGGACTTCATCCAACCTCGTAGAGTGTATCAACTCTGAAACCAATAGAAAGATATTCCTTGAAGTTATTATTCTAGATATGTACCTTCCCATCAACTAATTCCACCGCGAACCCTTTGTCTTCCATTTTCGAAATGGACACAAGGTTCTTCTTCAAATCAGGTACTTACAACACATCTTGTAATTGGATTACTTGAACTTGACGTAAATGGAGGGTCATAGTCCCTGTCCCTTTCATGGGATAGGTGGCATTATCTCCAAGGATAATTTCCAAATTAGTATCCTTCTCAACCAAATCAGAAAGGGATTCTTTATAACTAGTGAGGTTCCTTGAAGCACCACTATCAACTAACCAGACATCCAGGGTGTCAAGTGGAGATACAACAGAGAGGGCAGATACAAGAAAAAAAATTTCTCTTATTATCAACAACATTAGACTCATCGTACTTGGAATGTCTTGACCTCTTGAAAGGTTACCCATTTCCATTACGATTAGAGGGAGCCTTCCTTTTTCCTTGGAACCTGTTGTTCCTGCCATTCCTTCTCGAGTTGTTGTTGTCATCATCCCTAGGAGAGTCCCTTCTATTAGGGTACTCTCTTGCATAGTGACCAGTCTTGTTACAAATGTAACAACTTCCCTTCCTTCCTTTAGGCCCCTCTCTACCATGGTTTTTATTTCTCAGGCCACCATGGTTCTTCTTCTTTGCATGAGCGGCGAAGGCAGTAGGGTCACTTCCAATACCATTAGAGGCATACTCCATCATTCTTGTTTCCTCTTGAGTGCATCTCGTCAATATTTCATCAAGACCAAGAATCACATTATTATTGAGAATAGTGGTATTGAATACATGCCAATCATGGGGGAGACCTCTAAGTGCAATAACAACCATCTCTTGATCAAATATTGCTTTCCCAATAGCTAGGAGGTTATTCCTGATTTTAGTGAGCCTCATCAAATAGGATTGAATATATTCATCCTTACCCTTCTTGATATTCTTCAATTGATTCGTGAATAAGAGGATTTGATTAGCATTGCTAGCCCTGAACATGCTCTCTAGCTTATCATACATATCCTTAGATGTCTTCAGGTCATAAATGTAAGCAACCAAGTCCTTATGAATAGAATCCCGAATAATCATCTTTTCTTTGATTTCCCCTTTACTATAATTCAAATTCGTGGCTGCAATTGCATTTGATGGAGGCTCTTGAATATTCCCCTGTACATATTCCATGACATCTTGATCTTATTGCGCCAAATTCAAGGACATCTTCCATGCATGATAATCAAACTTATGAGTCAATTTATCATCAGCCTTGAAACCCTTGTAGGTTGAGGAGGCCATTTTTCCTTGATAATATATCTTCCTTCAGAGATAGCTTCTAACACCAGCTTGGACTCTTGGACTTTGTCTTCACCCCCGCTCTGATACCATGTTAAATTTAGATAACAATAGTGTTCTATGCTTGATGCACTTTTACTACAATCATTCTTAGGCGCAATAAAAAATAGAAATAACATAAAATTGAAAGTCAAATGCTAATAGAACACAATTATAAATCAATATAAGACAAGGAAAATAGAGATAATATTTACAATTCCTTATATCCAGCAAAGATATGAGATATTGTTGCATTACGGTGGTCAGTAGGATGCTTCAACCAACAAGGTCTTTCTCGGTCAACCAACACTTTCATGTGTCACACCCATAACCCTAAAAGACATCTCATCACAAGTAAATGCAAGTCAAAACAGGGACATCGCAAAAATTCAATGCATGCAACTTCTGAAAAGTCAACGCAACAAACTAGGGCTTAAATCAAACAACCCATAATTCCACAATTTTAGTGCCCAACTGTACGTGCTCCTAAACTCAGAATTTTTGCAGAAAATTGAAGTCAAATGACCAAAGGTTGAATATGGTCAACGCTGGTCAACACTGCAAAGAAAATCCCTAAACAGATCAACGTAGAAAACAAAAATCCCTAAAGAGATCAGTGCCGAAAACAATAACTTCGCTCCAAACGTGTGAGGAAAAATGCCTTCAAAGGCTATCGAACCAATCCGATCACAATGAGAGAATGTGTGATGAGATGATGAGAAAATGACCTACAAGTCTCTCTAATTTATACTCATCAATGAAGGTGTGTGACACATCTCTTAGGCATGTGGGATAAATTTGGCTGACCTTGCACATGTGGAAAGTAAATTCAAAATCAATGTTACGCTTCTATGATCAAGATGATCTTTAGCTCAATATTGCACCTCTCCGAAAGAGGAATCCAAAAAAAATATGACCATTGTCATATGAGCAGTGCAACATGGAGTTTGAACCTAATTTCCCAAAATTAACACATCTGGAACCCCACCATCGGTTCTTTCAATTTTTTAGTTTTAGCACGACTTACTATTTTTAGCAGTTTTTCTGGTCATGAACTTCTGAAGTCATTTTGAGGACCTAAACGAAATTTTTTGGGAAAACCGAGAACAACACGAATGCTCCTTTGATGTTGCTCAAATAAAAAATTGTAGTCATCAGATATATATTTCTAACAAGGTATTGAGCATGTGAAATAGAGATCATATGCCAAAGTTATGTCCCCGGGAACTTGATGTACAAATTTACCCAAAAAGGGCCCATATTTTTTGTGCTTCTTCTCCTAGGGTTATGTAATATCCCAAAATAGGGATTGCATCGCAAGACTTCTCAAATAACTCACTTCTAAGAATTCAGTACAATGAAATGAGTTTGTAGCTCCTGGATCCCTTAGATCAGCTTGTCTAAGATCTAAATCCAAAAGGAGAGCAAAAACAAATCAAACTAGTTCTGTTAAACAAATCTCCCACAACCTAGTCTAGATGAAAAACACCCAAAGAGAGGGGTTGCAGCTATATGAAATGGACTGTTTTAGAAATAACGCAATTTATCAATTTAGAAGCTTGAGACCAACAAGGAGGTCCATATTTCATCTATACAATAGAAAAATAGATCTATAATGTAGCTTATATAGTGTATAACAGAAATAGAAGGAATATACAAGACAAAAGCCTCAAAATGAGCTGCTACAACAACATGAAATGGAAAAATAAGCTTGAAAACATTATTTTCATTGCTGAAGCATGCAGTAGATTACAACTCAGATCTAGAGTAGATCTGTACACAAAATGATAGATCTATCTCAGATCTGTATACACTATAGGGTCCTTTATACACTCCCCTTGGGGTTCTCAGCAAAACATGAACAACAGTGAGTAGATCTGAGATCTAAGTCACATATATGCAGAAGTATTCAGAAAATTCTGAATCATAATATCTGCAACAGATCAAATCTGAACTAACATGGATTGGTTGGCCAATCCACGGATCACCACAGTGAAATGAAGGATCCAATCACTAGAGATCTCTCCTCTAAAATGATGCCAAGTCACCCTGCAACTTTGCTCTTGCAAATAATGTAGTCATGGAAGAGGGACTGTGTTTTAGGCTCTGAGAATGCTTTGGACTACTACCAATGTGTGGATATAAATCTAAACAGCTAATGCACTCTTCCAAGAGGTTAAAAGACACACTCACTGAGAAGAGGCACTGGTATAATCTAGATCTGAGCAGATCTAGAGTTTCCACTTGCTGTAGCTTACATGGAAAACACAATACTAAATAGGACTGTGTTGTAGATGCAAGATGTGGCTTGGCCAAATGCTAGATAGTGGACTAGACAAATAAGACTCCTCCAAGAGCTACTCAAGGAAGGAGGTGGGAATCCTAAACAGGAAAACCCAAAGAGGAGTGTCTAAACAGACAAAACCTTCTGAAAATAATATCCTCAACAACCTTTTCCTTTTGTCCTCCTCCTTCCTTTATAAGATGAAAGCCTTGTCAAACCTTAAACCACCTCAATGATTTAGCCCCTTTCACATGTGGGGCCTCCATCTAAAACTGTGTTATGTATCCATGAGGTTCATTGCACCTAGACTGCGTTGCTGATTTGGTCAAGGTTGACCCAATCTCATGATTCAAACCCATTCACACCTGCAAGAGTTTATCTACATGGCCAAAATATGTCTTTGTTTACATAGGCATTGATTTATTCATGGTTTTCACGAGTTTTACATGTCCTCCTTTACATTTTATTCATCAATATGAAATGCAAAATAAAACAAGGCAAAATAGGATATTCCCATTAGCTTGGGCTAAATGGGAATATTATAGTCCTCCCCTCCAAAATGTCGCTTGTCCTCAAGAAAATGATAAGGTGAGTGCTGCAATGCTTCTTCTCCATTGGTGACATCACCAAAGATCAAGCTCTTATCATAAGCTAGATGCTCACCATTCCAAACCTCCATGAATTGTTTCTCCACAGTCAATATGAGATGTGCAAAATCCATCCCACAAGGAAACACAATCTCATGTGAAACACCCATGGTTTGCCTAATGTTTCTTCTGAAATATATAACATAAGACATATGAAGAATTTTCAAGCCATTAGCACATGCATACCTCCCATCCTCCCTCCATAGATTCCCATAAAAAGTACAAGCATGCCATCAATGTATGTGAGCAAAATAATGTACAAACAAACAGAAAGGTGCACATAAGGAGGTGGGTCATAGTCCCACATGTGGAACCAACGTAATGCATCTCCTACCTGCATTAAATCAAGAGGTGGTAAGTGGTTTTCCCACCACTTACTTGCAGCCCATGCCATCTCACTGTAGCTGAATGTGTGAGATATGTTTGGTGCCGTAGGAAAGCACCCATCATGAAACAATATCTCCATTTTTCCACCAAGGGAGTGGCCAAGTATAGCAATTGTTGTGGCCCCATATTTTCCATGAGATTGAGAAGATATAACACTCCTCCTTGGATTCATGGCCTGCATAAACATGGTGAAATAATGCATACAATCAGGAAAATAAACTTGTTTTGCAAGAGCATATTCTTCACCAATAGTCCTCCTCATGAAATTGGAGTGGTGCATAGATCTATCTTCTCCCTCAAGAGGGGAAAGAGAAGGCTGAATTAACTCTCCAAAAGAGTTATGTTGCTACCCCATCTCCACAAATTTCATTCATATTTGACAATGCTAATATAGTTCTCCTTCAAAGCCCTCCCAATAGTAGCTCCTCAAGATGATGTTGTTGAGCTTCATAGAATATTCTTGGCGGAAACAGAACTCCTCATAGGCCCATTGTAGTAACTTCTCCTTGAGCTTGGAGGCTCTAGATAAGAAGATCCTACCATGATCATAGATGACCCCATCTTGAATTGAATAATCCTCCTCATGTACCAAGTCATCAATAATCATTCATGTATGATGATCCTTGGAATATTCCACCAACAGTTCGGATTTCCAGTATGGATCTAGTTTGCCCAACAATGACAACGCTGATAATGTGTCAACTGAAGTGGCTGCCATGTTGTTGCTCTTCTCCTTGACATCCTCCATGTCCAAGGTGTATGTTGGAAGGTCATGCCTCCCATTTTTCTCGTCTTTGACATCTCCCATGCCAAAGGTATGAGATGGAAGGTTGCTATTCCCCTCTTGCTTCTTTTTAGTGTCAACCTTCATTCTTGCAGCATCTTTCCTCAACACGGTATGAGATGATAGAATGGATAGAGAGGTCAAGGGGAAAATTCTTTCCCTCCCTTTGTACCTTTCCCATACTCTCAGTGATGAAGCATGGTCTCCTAATGCTCCCTTCCTTCTTGGATCTATGGTAGGAGCATCAATGCATGAAGCATCTTCCATCAAATCTAAATCAGGTGGTCTCCCAGGAGGTATACCACATGATAAGGATGTCTGATGGCTCATTCCTATGTGAACAACTGATGGGAAAATAATATGACTACTTCCATTGCGCAAATCCATCTCTAATTGTTGTGTGGAAGTATCATGGTAGGGAGAAGTTGGAGCAACTCCCCCATCTTCTTCTTCATCACCCACCTTCTGCAAGAGCTCACAATATAAGGTGCTCCTTCTGGATGCAGTTAACTCATGAACACACCTCCTCTCCTTGGTGTTAAGAGTCTTGATCACAAAGGAATGATCCATCATAGTGTGTATTCCAAAATTTGGATGCAATGTTGGAACGCATTCCTTCCACTGTTTTGTCTCTTTGTTTATCATCATAGACACATGGTGCTCATCTTCTCTAGGTATAGGATCCTTGGGGCCTCCTTGCAGATATAAAAGGGCCATCTTAGTGGAAGCAATAGCTTCAACTCCATCTCTCAAAAAAATTAGATTTTCTCCTGTTGTCACAGCGCCGGAGGAACCCTTCAGTTCTACTCCTCTCTTCTTCTCATCAATAGTATGGCCCATCAATAAGAGATCATTTTCCTTAATATCTCCTTGAGAAAATGACACTCATGTCTTCTTTTTGAGAAGAATGATCTTGCTGAAGTAAGGCCTTTGCCCTTGGAAAATCATGTAGCAGATATTTAATCCTTTCAGCAATGTTCTAAAATGGAGTTATCTCCATCGATCATCTTTTTTCTTTCAGTTGACAAAACTAGGGGAAGCCTAGAAGCTCTTTGAATATTTTATACTGAGATTCATATTCTCAGAGGTAGACACTAAGAGTCTCCTCCTCTATTGTCTCTCCATATTCTTCTCCTCTTGCAAGGAATGCAGGCATGCTGCAACGTTGTAGATCAGATTGTGTGGCTGCATGCTCACACACATCAAATGAAGTAGTGGGGCTTTCCTCATGTGCAAACCTCTTCAAGAGATCTGTTGGTATTTCATTCCTCGCTCCCCTAATTTCTTCCTTCAACTCATGCAAATCTTGAGAAATAATGTTACAGATCTCTACTCCTTTTATTCTTCCATACAAAGGGGTTTCATACATGTTTGCTTTATCTTTGGTGTAATCATTTTTCTTATATCTCATTCTATGATACCTCTTCCCTCCATTAGTGAGAGTCTTTCCTCCCTCTGAATACATTTTGGCTCAAAAAATGCACAGGTTGTGCCAAGAAAGTTACTCTGATACCACTATAATATCCCAAACTAGGGATTGCACAACAAGCCTGCTCAAATAACGCAATTCTGAGAATTAAGTGCACTGAAATGAGTTTGTAGCTCCTGGATCCCATATATTAGCTTTTCTAAGATCTAAATCCAAAATTAGAGAAAAAACCAATCAAACTAGGTGGGTTAAACAGATCTCCCACAACCTAGTCTAGCTGAAAAACACCCAAACAGAGGGGTTGCAGCTATATGCAAAGGACTGCTTCAGAAATAACGTAGTTTATCAATTTAGAAGCTTGAGACCAACAAGGAGGTCCATATTTCAGCTATACTACAGAAAAATAGATCTATAATGCAGCTTATACAGTGCATAAAAGAAATAGAAGGAATATACAAGACAAGAGCCACAAAATGAGCTGCTACAACAACATGAAATGGAAGAATAAGCTTGAAAACGTTATTTTCATTGCTGAAGTATGCAGTAGATTAAAAATCAGATCTAGAGCATATATGTACAAAAAATGATAGAACTATCTCAGATATGTATACAAGATAGGCTCCTTTATACACTCCCCTTGGGGATCTCAGCAAAACATGAACAACATTGAGTAGATCTGAGATCTAAGTCACAGATCTGCAGAAGTATTCAAAAAAATTTGAATCATAATATGTGCAACAGATCAGATCTGAACTAACATGGATTGGTTGGCCAATCCACGGATCGCCACAGTGAAAGGAAGGATCCAATCACTAGAGATCTCTCCTCTAAAATGATGCCAAGTCACCCTGCAACTCTACTCTTACAAATAACGTAGTCATGGAAGAGGGAAATTATTGTAGGCCCTGAGAATGCTTTGGCCTACTGCCAATGTGTGGATCTGAAGCTCAACAGATAATGCACTCTTCCAGGTGGTTAAAAGACACACTCACTGAGAAGAGGCACTAGTATAATCTAGATTTGAGCAGATCTAGAGATTCCACTTGCTCCAGCTTACATGGAAAATCCAATACTAAATAGGACTACGCTGTAGATGCAATATGTGGCTTGGCCAAATGTCGGATAGTGGACTAGACAAACAAGACTCCTCCAAGAGCTGCTCAAGGAAAGAGGTGGAAATCCTAAACAGGAAAACCCAAAGAGGAGTGTCTAAACAGAAAAAACCTTCAGAAAATAATATCCTCAACAACCTTTTCCTGTTTTCCTCCTCCTTATTTTATAATATGAAAGCCTTTCCAAACCCTAAACTACCTCAATGAGTTAGCCCCTTTCACATGTGGAGCCTCCATCTAAAACTGTGTTGTGTATCCATGATGTTCATTGCACCTAGACTACGTTATTGATTTGTTCAAGTTTGACTCAATCTCATGATTCAAACCCATTCACACCTGCAAGAGTTTATCTACATGGCCCAAATATGTCTCTGTTTACATAGGCATTGATTTATTCATGGTTTTCAGGAGTTTTACATGTCCTCCTTTACATTTTATTCATCAATATGAAATGAAAAATAAAACAAGGCAAAAAGGGATATTCCCATTAACTTGGGCTAAATGGGAATATTATAGGTTAGGTCATTGGATGTTTAGGGTTTTCCATTTTTTATCAATAATAAATAGGCCTTCGAGCCTCATTGTAACACAGTTAGAGGTTTGTATCCGCCTCATCTCTTCTCAGAGATAAGCTTCCAGTGCCCTAGATAGTTTATTTCCATTATATCTGTAAGCATATTTCTGTTATTTGATATTAATGAAATGAAGTTTTATTTCCACTACATCTCTGTGTTTAAGTTTATTTCTATATATTATTGTGTTCCTGCATAAATCTGGATCAAGTTGACAATAAGTTATATTTCAAGAGAAAGAGAGTTGCAAATGGAGCGGAGAACAATGTATATTCAAGTAGAAAGATGCTAGAAATGGAGCTAACAATAAGAAATGTTCTAGCAGAAGGAGAGCTGGAAATGAAACTTTTGTTCTTGAACTCGGATTTACCAAAGATATGATACCATGTTGAAATCTTTATGTTTTATGTTGTTACAATCACTTAAATCCAAAATCTCTTTATGCTGAAAAATTAGTTAAAGTAATTTTAGAGAGAACATAAACCGCATTAACCATATGCACAATGGAAAAAAACCAAGAATTCTATGAGACACTTAAGTTAGGTCAATGGCATGGGAAAAACACATAAGGGGAAAACTCAACCAGATTCTTCTTCTATTAGAAATCAATTGTTTAACATAAATACAATGTACAATGAGAGAATGGAGAAGTTCACCCAAATATAAAAAATATCTCTGATAACAGTAGTTGATGCAAAAACTGAATCAGTTTGTCTCTCCAAGATCTCTTCTTTCTCTTCAATACTCTCTCTCTCTCTCTCACACACACACACAATCTTCCTCTAGACTCTCCAACTCTCCCTTTCTCAACTTTGAATTCTCCTTTCACTAGAAGAAGTAAGTGTAAAAAGAAGAAGCGAGACACAAATATCTAGGAAGAGCAAGGAGGTAAAATTCATGAGATATTAACTCCTATGCCTTGAGGAGGAGTTAAATATTCCAAAATAGGTGTGTAAATTATGCCATAAAGGATAGGAGTGTAACAGATGCATTTAGCAGAGAAGTTTAACTTATGCATTAAAGAGGTGTAAGAGGAATATTTTTATGAAAAGTAACTGAACTGTGTAAGAGGGTGCAAGAGGTGAGTAAGAGCATTAAATAGAGAGATGAATGGATCCATTAAGAGTGAGAGAGAGAGAGAGTAACATATGCATTAATTGAGGGGAGTTACAAATGATATGGTTGAGTCTCATGATTGAGATACCTGAATTCATTTTTAATAATAATATAATAATATCATAAAGAGGATAATAGTAATAATAATAATAATAATATCTATGATTAAGTTAAAAAATAAACAATTGATATTTTTTAAGGGCAAGTTAAGGGATTTTCCATCATATATATATGATTACAAATTTATGGAAGGTGATTTACTATTTTTGGAAATTCATGGTTGCAAAGATAGACATGACTTTTAATTTTTAGAAAGTCACTTTAGAAAGGTCATAATGAAATTTTATTTACGGAAATTCATCCCATAGATACCAATTTTCATCAATATCCTGGGTTACCTAAAGACAACTTGACATGAAGCTCCTTCAAGATAAGCTTCTTGAGCTCACTGCTATTTGGCACATAAATATTTTTCCTAAATATCACCAAGCCATCTTCCATGAGGTGATACTCCTCATCCCTATCACCTTCACCCTACTACTACAATATCTGATTCAACTTCTAATACCTGTCATCATGCTTCCGTGCATGAAAAATCCACTTCTACAAATATGTCCCATAAGAGATCACAACAAAAATATTATTTACCTACACTCTCCTACTGAGAGCATTTGCAACCCTGTTCTAATTTTCCTTGATGTACCTAATCTAAAATTGAAAATCATTGAGGGTATCCAACCATCTAGCTTGCATAGCATTCAAATTGGGTTCGTTGAACACATAAATTAATTCATTATAATCACTCATCAATAAAAACCTCCTACCAAGAAGATAATGTTTGGACATATTCAATGCATGAATCATAGTTTCCAACTCAATATCATGAGCCAAATAGTTCTGCTCATTGTCATTCATTGTCCTTGACTAGTAGCATACCACCTGCCCTTACTACACTAGGAATCCATGACATCATTCCTTGCAAGAATTCGTACAAACCAAAAACTCCTTATTAGAATATGAAATCTTCAATATTGGAAAATTTGTAAAAAAATTCTTCTACTACTTTGAAAATAGTTGCAAACTCCTCAGTCCATTCAAACTTCTTCCCTTTTCTCCGCAAAAGATAGAATATGATATCCAAACCTTGATAAGTTCCCGATGAACCACCTATAATAACCTGCTAGTCCTATGAAATATTTGACCTCATCCACATTCCTAGGAGTTTTCCACTCCATGATAGCCTTAATATTTTCCAGGTCCACCAGTATCCCATCCTTTGAAAAAACATGTCCCAGGTAATGAATCTAAGACGGAAAGAAACTAAAATTTTTGAGGTTGACATACAATTGATGCTCTCTAAAAAAAATTAATACTGATGTTAGGTGCTCTAGATGATCTTCCTCATTATTGGATTATATCAATATATCATCAATAAATACTATCACAAACTTGTTCAGGTAAGGATGCAACACATTATTCATCAACCACATGAAAGTAGTTGGAGCATTACTAAGACCAAAATGAACCAGCACAAACTCATAATGTACATACATCATGTGGAATGTAGTCTTGTAAATGTATTCATATTTCATGCACACCTGATGATACCTTGATCTCAAATCAATATTTGAAAACATTGAACCTCCCTTCAACCGATCAAACAAATCATCAATCTGTGGTAATGGATACCTGTTCTTGATAATCACCTTGCTTAACTACATGAAATAAATGCACAACCTAAGAGTACCATCCTTCTTATTTAAAAAAATACTGATGCACCCAAAGGTGACACACTTGGCCTTATGTAGTTGTTATCAAGAATTTCCTTAAGCTGCAACTTCAATTCCACCAACTCTAGAGTGCTCATCTTATAAGGTTTAGTAGATGTTGGTGTTGCTTCCAACATCAACTCAATAGAAAATTCCATCTCTATAAAAGGAGGAAAATATGAAATATCTACAAGAAACACATCCAGAAAAATTTGTAAAATAGGATAACTCTTTAGGAATTCATAATCCTCAACATCCTTCCCTTTATCACTAGAAATATGCACTGCAAATAATAAACATCATTTTTGGCAATTGTGCTTTTTCTACATAGCTATAATGATTCTCACTGATATAGGCTTCTTCTTCCCTACAATGTTATCCTTTCCCCATAATCATCTAGGAACTCAATAGAATTACCATAATAGTCCACTTTAGTCCTGTGAATGAACAAGTAGTCCATGCCCAAAAGCATACTATATGAACCCGAAGGAAGAACATTTAGATATGTTGATTTAGGCATACCATTAAGCTCAAATGAAAAGAATATCACCCAATGATGAACTCTTCTCTTGGTCCTTATAGACAACTGCACCAACCAAGATTGTGCATGCACTTATTTATTCAAGCAACCCTTATCCACTAGGTCATGACTGATATAACTATAATTAGATCCAGGGTCAGTCAAAATTGAAAAAACTTGATCACAAATATTATCTTCCATCACGATAATTGACTCCTGATGATCATAATATATGTTATCCACTGTTGCATAAGTCTAAGGGATACTCTAACCAACATCCCCAACTATATGTGCCTCCTGAGTAATGTAAATCTGAGGCCTGCAATCCTGGTGCGATGGAAAATCTTCCTGTCATCCTCTCCACCACAAGTCCAATACTGGAAAGTCTTCCTTTCATCAACCTTATTCTACTTCTAAGGCTGAAATCCATGTCCTCTATCAACTGCATTAACCTTCTTGCACGTCGCTAGATTCTCCTTGCCACTTACATATTGAGGTCTTCCTTGCTTCTTATCACACTTTCCTCCATTCTTCTCATTACCTTTCAAATATTGCCTAGGATTAGAATTGTGCTTAGAGAACTCATAAAAATTCTTCAAATTCCCAATGAATTCCTCTAATGACCAAGGCTCATCATAGTCAACCCTATCTTTAAATGATAAATACACTTAATTGATGAACCTTTGAAATTTTTCCTTCTCAGCCTTGAGGTGGGCAACATACCTAAACAAATATAGAAACTTGGTCATTTACTCTTTTTCTATCATAAACCCCATCTTCAACTCATATAACTCCTTGTCATTTCCGTCACAATATCTCTTGAACACGTATTTCTTCCTAAAGAGTCTTTTAAACTCATGCCAACTCAACTCCTCTACCATGGCGCCTCTGACACACTTCACATCTTCTCACCAGGTACCTACTTTTCCCTTGAGACTAAATATAACTATATTGGATTTCATATTATCTGAATAATCATGCAATATGAAGAACTTATTCATCCAAAGAAACCATACATTTTTATCTTCTGGTTTCTCCACATCCCCATCAAAAGTAGGAGGTTTGGATTTTTTGAAATCCTATGGAAAATACTTCTTCTCACTCCTTCTATATGGATGTTGGTGATAATGATGATGATGTGTTAGGTCGCTATATTACTAGTGTATTCCCTTATTGTTGTAGTGTATCACCCTTATTGTTATTTTTGTACCCCTGTAGTCCCCATATTGTTATTATTGAGCCCCATAAAACCCCACTATTTCTATTTTTGGCCCTTATATTATTATTTTGTAGGTCGACTAGGATTATATTGTGGCCCCTTAGACTCCTATATAAAGAAAGGAGTTTTTTAAATTTGAATCATCCAAGAATTTTTAATTTATGTAATGTAAAGGAGGTTTCCCCCTCGAAATGGCTGATTTATAAGGCATTGATCTCTCTTTTCTTCTCTTTTTGAGCTGGTTTCATAAAATTTGGTATAATATCTTTGGATTCTAGGGCTTTGTTGCTTCAAACGGGTCATCATGCCATTTTCGCTATAACTTCTTCTTATTTTTTTTACGAAGGTTTAGAATCTAAAAAAAAAACCCATTTGCAAAGAAATCCTGAGGAAGTTTGTGTAAAAATTTCAGATCTTGGTTCGCAATATTTCCAGAGATATGATCTGTGGAAGTGAGGGTTTTTGCAAGCTCCCGAATTTCATCTGAAAGAGGTGACCTTGGGAAAATTTTCATAACTCTCTCTCTGAGCATCATATTGCAATTTTGTAAAAAGTGGCTGAAATTACTCCGAATGTGTTTTTTTGTGTATCAATTTCAGAGCCAAAGGAGAAAACAGTGACATGTAGAACACCGTACAAGTTCGTTCTACTGAACCAATCCATAATTAGGTAATTCTGGGAGATTTGGAATAACTTTTTCTTGAAGAATACAAATCAGGTTAGATATGTGGCATTGGAAAGAATTCTCAGAGGGATATTACGGGACCGAAGGTTAAATATCAGTGATATGAAATTATAGAGATACATTAGTTTCAATATCGAGCTCCTCAAAAGCAGGAAAAAGGTGTGTATTTGTTTTCCAAATTACATAAATCTTGTTTGAAAAATCAGTTTGAAGTGATTCCAAGGGCATATTGAAGCAGAGATATCAATATTGGGTTCTAAAATTCCCCCTAAAATAATTCAACACCCATTAAGCCCTCATAAGGCTCTAATATTACTCATGAAGAGGAAGAAGTGAACATGATATATCAAAATTACAAGAGCAAGTGCACCAAATTTCGCTCTCACAAAGAGAAAAAAAATGAAATGGAAATTTTGAAGAAAGGAGTGGAAGACAAGATGGATGGTTTGAAGAAACGCATGGAAGATAAGATGGATGGCATGGAAGCTAAGATGGATGGCATGTAAGCTAACATGGAAGGCATGAAGAATGATATAAAAGAAAACACGGAAGGTTTGAAACTGTTGATACAACTCATGATGAGAACAAAATAAATGTTAATTTATTTTTAGAATCTCATAACATGAATACTATAGATGGAGTAATATTTTTATCTCCATAATGTGAAAAACACACAAAAGGTACGCATTGAAACTTTACATTTAGAAAAAAAAATACAATTGTATGGTATCAATGGATTTTCTCTCATAAAACAATTGTCACTTGGTCAATTTTTATGGAGGAAATGATAGCACATTATCAGGATACAAAAAGCAACACCTTATTTAGCCAATTGATAAATCTCAAACAAAAAGGTTCAATGGTGTAGCACATTGATGACTTCCAAAAATTGAATATAAGGGTAACTGATATTCCATAAGAACACATGATTGGTGTCTTCATAGGGAATTTAAAGGATAACATCCAACATGAGGTTCAACTTTTGGAACCTAATTCATTGGAGAAGGCATTCAGGTTGGCAAGAAAAACTGAAAGTAAATTTGTGGCAACAAGGAAGCCTACCACTAACATCTATAAACATGGAAGTGTTTCTACTCCTAGACTTCCACAACCTACAAGGTTGACACCACAACAATTGAAAAAAAGAAGAGAAAAGGGGATTTGCTACAGTTTTGATAGAAAATACACTAAAGGTTAGAAGTGTGCTAAGAAGAAATTATTTTACATAGATTGTGAAGAGGAAGATGAAAATGCACAAGAAACTTCAAAAGAAGAGGATATCCACCAGGAAAAAACCCTATAGAAATAAAAAATGATTTCGACCATATCCTGTAATGCATTGGCAAGAATTCCCACTCCTAAAGCTCTCAAGATAGAAGGAAATATCAAGAAGAAAAAGGTAATAGTGTTGATTGATTCAGATAGTACCCATAATTTTATTCATTGTAAGGTAGCCAAGGAATTGAATTTCTTCCTATACCCAGCACCAGAGCGTCAAGTGATGTTTGCAAATGGAGGGACTATAAATTGATCTATAAAATGCCATAATATCAAGCTAACCATGGGGGAATATGTATTAAATAGTCCAATTATTTCCCTTCTAATGGGAGGTGTTGATGTTGTACTATGAGTACAGTGGTTACAATCTTTGGGGACGGTAGCTTTTAATTTTCAAGAAATTTTCTTGAAATTGTTTTCAGAAGGAAAGGAAGTTGAATTACAGGGTATCACAGGGAAGACGAGAAAAATAATAAGCTCTAATATCATGAAAAAGCTTCTGAATAAAGAACAGTGAGGCATAATTTCACAATTATGCTCACTAGAAGTTCCAACATCAAAATAATCTATTTATCCAGATCTCCAAAAAATCTTGGACAATCATTCCAAGGTGTTTGAAACTCACAAAGGACTCCCACCTATTTGGGATAATGATCATTCTATTCATTCGATTCTAGGAAGTGTTCCTCTGAACATCAAGCCTTACACATATCCTTATGTCAAAAATAGTGAAATCCAATGTATGATTGCATAAATGTTAGAGGCTCATATAATTCAACCAAGTCAAAGTTCTTTCTCTACTCCAGTAGTATTGGTGCACAAGAAGGATGGATCATGGCACATGTGTCTGGATTGTAGGGAGCTAAGTAAGCTCACTATTAAACATAAATTTCCCATTCCTATGATTGATGAATTATTGGATGAATTACATGGATAAAATTATTTTACCAATTTGGATCTTCGTTCAGGATATCATCAAATTAAAATGAAGATTGAAGATATTTGAAAACAACATTTCGAACTCATGAGGGTAATTATGAATTTTTGGTCATGCCTTTTGGCCTTACCAATGGACCTTCTACATTTCAAGGGTTGATGAATTCCATTTTTAAACCCTTCCTTAGAAATATTTTGTTAGTATTTTTTGATGATATACTAATCTATAGCATGTCTTGGAAGGATCATGTTCAACGTGTTGATAGGGTGCTCAAACTATTGGAGGACAAACAACTATATGAAAAAACCTCCAAATGTTTCTTTGGAGTACAAGAGGTGGAATATCTAGGTCATAATGTATCTCAAGACGGTGTTAAAGTATACTCGAACAAAATTAAATCCATTGAGGAATGGAAAGTTCCCACAACCATAAAGCAATTGCGAGGATTTCTCACGTTAACAAGGTATTATCGCAAGTTTGTTAAGAATTGTGGGAGAATAGCAACACCTCTAACACCATTATTGAAGAAAGATGCATTTTCATGGACTCCTGAAGCAACTAAGGCCTTTTAACATCTTAAAGAGGAAATGTGCCTAACATCAGTCTTAGCTATGCCAGACTTCATAAAAACCTTTATTGTGGAATGTGATGCCTCAGGAAATGGAATTGGTGTTGTTTTAATGCAAGAAGGAAGACATGTTTCTTTTGAAAGTCTTCTAATTTAAGGAAAGTAGTTATAGAAATATATTTATGAGAAGGAAATGTTGGCAATACTACATGCACTAAAGAAATAGTGACCTTACCTAATGGGAAGACACTTCAAGGTAAAAATTGATCATGATAGTCTTAAATAATTTTTGGAACAAAGACTATCTTTAGAAGAGCAGCAAAAATGGGTCACAAAACTTTTGGGTTATGACTTTGAAATCATATATAAAAAAGGGAAGCTAAACATTGTTGCAGATGCACTCTCAAGAAAGGATGAGGAGGTGGAATCATTGCTTTGTGCCATTTCTATTATCCAACCAGATTGGATAACAAAAGCAAGGGAGGAATGGAAGAATGACGAAGAAGTGTGGACACTCATTCAATATTTGCAACAATATCACAGTACATTTGATACTTTTAGTTGGAAAAATGATTCCTTATGGTACAAATATCGCTTATATATTTGTAATAATTCCCAACTAAAATGAAATATTCTTTTGGAATTGCAGACCTCTCCTATTGGAGGACACTTAGGATTTTTAAAAAATTACCACAGGGTGAAGAATTTTTTTTTTTTTGGGATGGCCTTAAATCCGATATTAAAAATTTTGTGGCCGAATGTTCGGTTTTACAAAAAAATAAAGTTGAGATAATTAAGACCCCAAGTCTTCTACAAACTTTACCCATTGTAAGTCAACATTGGGAGGATGTTTCAATGGATTTTATCATAGGTTTACCTAAGTCGGAAGGAAAGAGTGATCATGGTTGTAGTTGATATAATTACCAAGTATGAACACTTTTGTGCATTATCTCATTCATTTAAAGCAATTACAATTGCTACTGCATTTATGGAAACAATTCCAAAGCTACATGGAAACCCAAATATTATTGTAAGCGACAGAGATCCCATTTTCACTGGAAATTTTTGGACGAAATTATTTTCTTGTTTGGGTACTAAAATAGCCCATAGATCATCTTATCATCCTCAATCCGATGGGAAAAATGAGATAGTGAACAAATGTTTGGAAGGGTATCTTTTTTGTTTTATATATGATAAACAAACACAATGGGTCAAGTGGTTACCTCTAGCTGAATGGTGGTATAACACTTCCTTCCACACTACAACAAAAATGACCCCATTTATGGAACTTTATGGATATAATCCACTATCAATCACATCATCTTTAAGAGAAAATTCTAAGGTTCAACCAGTGGAAGATGACATCGAGCATCAATAACAAGTTCTCCAGCTCTTAAAGGATAACCTAAATTTGGCACAAAATTGAATGAAACAATAGGCAGATCAACATCGGAGTGAGATAAGTTTTGATGTAGGAGACTTGGGATTTTTATGGATACAACCATACAAAAAAATTTCACTCAAGCAAGCTAAGAAGGATGATAAAATTATCACCAAAGTACTATGGTCCTTACAAGGTGTTGCAAAATAATGGTACTATGGCATACAAATTGGAGCTTCCTACATATTCTCGAGTGCACCCAGTTTTCCACATTTCATGGTTAAAGAAGGTTAGAGGTGAAAAAATTCTAGTTCAAACAATATTTCCAAAACTTGATGAGGAAGGAAAAATTATATTGGAACCTAAAGAAGTAATGAAAAAAAGAACTCGACAGCTATGAAATCGATCAATTTCAGAGTATCTCATCAAGTGGAATGACTTACCCACTGAAGATTCCACATGGGAGGATGAGAATTTTATACAAAATAATCCAAATCTACTCAAGAGTTGAGGACAACACGTTTTTGAAGGAAAGGGGCATGTTAGGTCCCTATATTACTAGTGTAGTCCCTTATTCTTGTGGTGTATCCCTGTTATTGTTATTGTTGTACCCCTGTAGTCCCCATATTATTATTATTGTGCCCCATAAAACCCAACTATTGCTATTTCTGGCCCTTAGATTATTATTTTTAGGTCGGATAGGATTATATTGTGACCCCATGGACCTCTATATATATAAATGAGGTTCTTTCATTTGATCATCCAAGAAATGTTCACTTTTGTAATGTAAGGGAGGTTTCCCCCTCAAAGTGGTTGATTTCTAAGGAGTTGATCTCTCTTTTCTTCTTTTTTTGGAGTTGGTTTCATAAGATTATGTGTCTCATAACCATAGCTGGAATAAATTCCATGAGTTTTATCCCACCTGTCAGGTGTATCTGAAGTTTGACACCTCAGACTATATCGTCTATATCCAACCTGTATCTTGATGGAGACTTGATACCATATGCCACATTAGCCTTTTCCACCTGTCAATTAATGATCCTTAATTGTCCCTACTTTTGAAAAGATGAAAGACTCTGAAGGATTACTGCATTAACCTCTATTTTTGTTTTCCTGAGCTCTGGAAAGCCTTTCGCTTGCCTCAATCAACTTGCTATTAACTACCTAACAAATTATGATTTATTCCTTCAAACTTCTTAGTGTATCCATTATCTTAGGAGAGTAATATTCTCCTTGTTTCTCAAATGACCTATCCCATTATGTTTAATTCACATCACACCTGTAAGGGGAATCATGTGAATTGTATTCCACCATTCCACTCTTCATCTCTGATATTGTATCTCCTGCAAAAATGTCATGTTAGATAAACCAAATATAGACATAATAAAAATCATACCTGAATTTATTTCAGGGGAGGCTAAATCATATGCACAATCAATCCATATTAGCACGATATAGATACATTAAGAAATCAACATATCAGAATCACACATGATAACACAAAACTACAATAATGACCTCATACATAATAACCATAACCATCATAATAAATTCATATTTGACACATATATAATGAACATGCATGTATAAAAATATGAATTTATCCCATCCAGTTTAAGTTTTTGAACCTGGAAGCTCCGATACCAATTTGTAACCACCCATCCAACTTTTAGCCACTTTTACAATATCTCTAGGGTAAACGTTAGCTTAGTGTCACTATGATATAACCTGACCTCCAAGTCTCAGTTATGGAAGTGGGGTTGACAAACTGAAAATAAATAGACATCCCTCAGGAGCTACAAACCACTTAGGAGCTTGCGAAGTGCCCCACGTGTTCAATCCCTGAGTTGGAACTCTTTTTCACATAGTTTACCCTCCAAGCACATCCAAAAAACTACATGCATGCAGTTGGGAGGCTATAACCACACTCACAATATTTCTTGCATGTAGTTATGACCCAATTTCCTCATTTCAATGCATGCGATTATGAGATCTATGCTAGTGTTTTAGGTAAGCCTCCAAACCACTTCCCATAATTTCTTATATCTTTACATAATCATGATTAATATGAAGACAATGCCAAAAGTTCAAAATTAAACAAGATATTGACCAAGACATTCCTAATGCTGGATAGGAATTTCGTGAAACATATGAAAAACATATAAGCTACAGATCATGAATTTAATCTGATCATAAAATTTTGAACTTCATATGAAAATCACCAAGAAGGCTCAATGCCCTCTCTATCTAGTTGCAACAATACCTATTAGCCAATGAATTCATTAACCATTCAATAAATTATCAAATCCTAAAAGAGAGCCATAATGTAATATCCCAAAATAGGGATTTTCTACACTATCGGGAATATATTAAGATATTCTAGATGTGGAGATTCAGAAAATAGACTTATATGATGTGCTAAAAAACACATAGCCCTAAAATGAGTGAAACAACAGCAAAGAAGAATGTCTACACATTCCCAAGTGGGGAAAATGCAGAAACAAATGTTATTTATGAAGATATGCATTTTTACTGGGTGAAATAATGCTGGTTTCCCTTAGCATATGCTATTAGTCTATCACATACAAAAGGGGATCAGAAATAAATCCCTTTGTATATGTTAAACAGACCTCTCGGCTACCTGATAACTTAAAAATAGCCAAATCCCATGACTTGAGTTATGCAGAAAAAGAATAAAACATATACAACGTTATTTAATGAGGTTTTCTATAGTTAAATAATGAAATAACATGGATATAGAGTTCCATGGAATAATATGCCAAGAAAATAGAGATCTAGCCTCCTTATTGCATTATAACACTAACCCGACAAGGGTTTCATGGAACACATGTACAAGAAAGAGCAGATCTGAATATTCAGCTCAGAAAATGTAGTCTCACTGCAAAATTACAGAAATATAGCTGAATAATACAAAATAGGGATGAGGATCCATTCGTCTAGCTTTCTAGGAGAAGGGTTGGCCCTTTCCCTAGGAAACTAGCTCAAAAACAAGGGTCTTAACCCTGCATGCAACAACTCTACATAAAATGACGCAGTTCCTTCAAGAGACTGCACTGTAGGAGATGAGAACCACTTTGGCCTACTTATAAGATCTGAAATGTGCTCAGAAATCTTCCTAGCTGATTTCTCAAGAGGAGAAAAGCACCTTCTACTGAGAAATAGAACTGGAAGTGGTGTAAGAATCCTCCACTGCAACACCCTGCAACTCAGAAATATTCTGCTGTAGAAATAACGCTGGGACTGAAGAATTATGATTGGCCTTGAGCTTGGATGTGGATAAATACAAGAAAATCTCTCCCAAGAGGTCTCTCAAGGGAAGAGGTGGGATTCCCGCTCGGGAACACCTAGTGCTACCTTGCCAAACAGCAAGGGGAAGCCAAGTCTAAACAAACAAGATCAATAGATCGAAATACAAAATCATGAATAACAAAGGCCTCCATCCTCTTCATATATAGCAAGTAAAACTCTCCTCACTGGGTCCCATCCACATGTTCCATCAAGCTCATGTAAGTTTTCCTCCACCAAAACTGCGTTGTCCAACAAGGTGGTTCAACGTATGTAGACAGCTTTGTTGACTTGGTCAAAGTTGACTGAATCAACATGTCCCCATCTCTGTTCACACCCAAGGGTGCTCAAATAAGCTGCTTATTCTTACTTTTTTCCACATTAGGAGTTTTATTGATCCTTCTAAAGAGGTTAATGGGCCTCCCTACCCATTTATTCACCTTCCTAGTGATAAAACAACTCTAATATTCCATTTAGCTTGGAGGCTAAAATTTTGGAATATTACAGTCCTCCCGTCCAAAATGTTACTTGTTCTCAAGAAACTGTATAAGGAGAGAAAAATATTTCCCCACCTCTTCTTTTGGCTCCTCATCAAAAGTCTCCACCACTGCTCCACATGATCTGCTACAAATCCGTTCTCCAATCTCTCCTCCCAAGCATGCAAAACCATATGGCTCACATCATAGAATGGTGGAAGATGTAAGTGGAAACATCCTTGTTGTACAATGGCCTCCTCAAGGTAGAAGTAATGATGAACATGGGAAATATTATTCCCAATGAGTGAACCCCACACCCATGCTATCATCCAAATGGAATGAGCCAATCTAGTTAGCTCAAAAAGATCCTGAAACCCCAGATTCATGTAATGTGTTGGGGCTGGATGGAGAGATTGGATCCTCCCAACCAAGTGGTTTCTCTCCCCATTTATGATAAGTATGGGGCTTCTGCTGATCTTGGGCTGAAATTTCATGACCTCCAAGAGTGGCCCAAGCTACGCCATCAAACAAATAAACCATGAAGTGCCTCCTCCAAAAACTCAAGTTCTCCAAATGGCTTCATTAGGGGAATTTTGAGGTCTAAAATGGGCCTCCTAAGAAAAATGTACAAAAAAAAAAAACTTTATTACAACCAATAGGATTCAAGATGATTATGCCAACCATGGGGGATGATTTACCATTTTTTAAATAAAAGGGTAAAAATATTAAAAAATAATAAAATAATAAAACTACTTTTTCAACTCATATTTTCAACTTATCTCCCAAAATTTTTACTCAAATTTCGAGTGGGAGTACTCGTTGGATGCAAAATTTAATTCCTCATCCAAGGAGCACCCATGTTGCATACTTTCAATGAACCCTGCTACATGAAAAATGGGAAATACATAAAAAAGCGTGATTACAATCACATTTTTTATGTATTTCTCATTTTTCGTGTAATAGGACCCATCGAAAGTATGCAACATGGGTACTCCTTGGAGGAGGAATTAAATTTCACATCCAACGAGTACTCCCGCTCGAAATTTGAGTAAAAATTTTGGGAGATAAATTGAAAATATGAGTTGAAAAAGTAGTTTTTTCATTTTTCCCTCTAAAATTTGATGATGTCATCAAATCTTATTTGATTTTTTCCACTATTATTTTATAATTTCCTTAGGAGGCCCATTTTAGACCTCAAAATTCCCCTAATGCTCCCACATGAAGAAGAGAGATGTAATTTGGCAATCATGGGCTGCCCATTGCTCCTTCAGAAATATGAATCATGCAAAGTAGGGAGAATAATTCCCCCAATGGGCATCTTCAAATCATACCCCACTCTCCAAACGAAGCTTCCCCTGAACATAGAAATATCAGCAATACATGGAAGCAAAAACCAATAGAAACAAGTTGTCATATGACAACAGGAAAGTGGATCAAGGTCCCACACAAGGAACCAGCGCAGTGCATTCTTTGCCTGCATCAAAACAAACAAAAACAAGTGCTTTTCTAGCCACTTGTTTTCTGCCACAATCATTTTGCAAGATATAAACATGAAATTGCAAAAGGGTGTCAATGCTGCACACCAAAAATCATGTGGCTTTCCCCACAAACCACCAAAGAGATAGCCAATCTCAATACTACAAATGGCTTCAAGTACATCATTATACAATATACAAGAAGGTATAATCCCCCTTATGCTGCTCATATAAGGACAAGAGGTACAAAACATAAAGTGAAAATGTACATTCTCCATCATGAACTTGAGGTCTTGAGCTAAAATGGCTCAACTAGAAATGCTCCCTCACTCCCAATCAGTAGGAAGGTGGTTGTGACATCGTCTCTATAGCCATCTGGGCTATGCATATTTCCATATGCTGAAATATGTCATGCTGAATGCCCTCCCAAATTAACTCCTATTCCAAGGAAAGGTATGCATCAAAATGCATGGAAAATAAGTCCTCATGTGCTACATGTAGCAGCTTCTCCTTGAGCTTAGAAGATCTAGTCAAGAAGACTCTGCCATAAGAATAGATGACCATATCATCCACTATATATATGTCATCTCTATCAGAGTCATCAAGAATCATGCAAGCACCCAGATCCTTGGAGTACTCTACCAACAGTTGAGACCTCCAATATGGATCAATCCTCCTAAGGGACATCACTGGTGATCTGCAATGTGAAGCTCTACATATGCTGTTGTCTTTTTCTTTGACATCTCTCATGCCAAAGTCATCCTCCAAATTGCTTCCATGCCCATCATGCAACAACTCATGCTCAAAAAGAAGTAGGGGCCTTTGGAAGTTGGCCTCCCATGAGAAGCTTTCCTCCAAAAAGAATCTCCCAATCTTGGCCAAAGCAAGCATGAGTGGCTTCCATCTACTCCAATGTATGGAGGATTCCTTCCTCAAAAGATGTACCCTCTATATCTCCAAATCTAGGGAGTAGCTCCCTTGCACCATGAAGGTGCCATCCTCTATGACTGCAGCAACCTCTGTCAGCGCAGTACAAATAGTGAGAGTGGGTGGTGCTAAAAATGGAAGGATGTTTCCCTCCCCTTGAGTTTATCCCAAAATCTCTGCGCTGCACTAGACTCCTCCAAATTTTTCACCTCTCTGGAATCCAAGAGTGGTGAATCAAATGGAAAGATTTATCTTACCAACTCCAAGTCTGGTGGCCTCCTCAGTGGAATGCCTCCATGTAGTGAGACATCCATGGCAAGAGAAGACTGTCTATATGATTGGGAAACCTTGCCCTTTCCCTCGCAGCGTAGACCAGTCTCCCTCATCCTTGCACCAGCTGTCTAAAATATATAGGGGTTTCTCCTCCTTATCAAGTGATGATGTCCTTCCCCCCTACCTCATTCCATCAATAGCATCTCACAATCATACTTCTCATTGATTTTACTTTTCTTCCCATATGTGAGATCCTGGGGAACTTCTTGCAATGACACAAGAAATCCTCCTGTTGGAGCATGTGCTCCTCCTTCCTCTGCATGAGGCACTAGATATGCTCTAGATGTGACAGCACTGTAACCCTCATCCTTCTCTTCATCTTCAATATGAATAGGAGGTAACTGCTCAATAAGGGGATTCTCTTTTGCAAAAAGAACCTTCATGCCCTGTTAGGTCCCTATATTACTAGTATAGTCCCTTATTGTTGTTAGTGTAACCCCCTTATTGTTATTATTGTACCCTTGTAACCCCCATTTTTTTATTATTGTGCCCTTAAATTATTATTGTTAGGTCGGCTGGGATTACATTGTGGCCCACTAGGATTACATTATGGCCCCATGGACTCCTATATATAGAAAGGAGGTCTTGTAAATTGTATCATCCAAGATTTTTTCATTTATGTAATGTATTGGAGGTTTCCCCCTCAAAGTGGCCTGTTCATGGGTGCTGATATCTTCTATGATGCAGTTTGACACGGTTACACAACATTTGCACGAGGTTGGGATTCTAGGTTTCGGCCGCTCCATCACAAAGTCATCGTGTAGTATGGGCGTGATAACTCTTTTTCTACGAAGTTTCAGAAGCTGAAATTTCGAGGTGCGAAGCTGAAATCCCAAGGAAGATTTTCTAACAATTTTCAGACCAGTTCTGAAACATTTTTTATATATGATCTGTGTGGAAGGTAGTAAGCTGTGCCCCCGAATTGCATCTCAAAGAGGTGATTCGGAAAAGTCTGCACAGAATTCCCTCCTGGGTAGTGGACGAGGCCGAAAGTGGTCGCAAGTGTCACGACCGAGTTTCTGGCTATCAATTTCGCAGACAAAAAATGAAACAGTTGACAGACGTGGAAAGTCTTACAAGTTTGCTCTATCGAAATAAATTCTAAAAATTAGGTCATTGTGGGAGATTGGACACAACTTTGTCTTGGGGAATCCAAATTAGATCAGACCTGTGGCATTTGAAATAAGCTTCAGAGGGCTACTACAGGGCTGAATTTCAGATATTTAAGATTTTCAATTACATAGATAATTCAATTTCAATATCGAGCTCCTCAAAAAAAGTAAAAGGTATCAATATTTGATTCTAAAATGGCGCCTAAAAAGAATTCAACACCCATTAAGCCTTTAGAAGGCTCTACCATGACTCATGAAGATGAAGAATTGCAACATGATCTATCAAAATTACAAGGAGATAAATACCACTTCGCAAAGGTGCAAAAAATGAAATGGAAGCAACAGAAAGGCATGGAAGTGAAGATGGACGGTTTGAAGAAAGGCATGGAAGCTAAGATGGATGGCATGGAGGCTGGCATGGAATCTAAGATGGATGACATGGAAGCTAAGATTGATGAGAAAATGGAAAACATGAATAATTTTCTAAAAGCAGACATGGAAGGTTTGACAAATTTTATATAAGAAAGGTTTCGTAATGGTGAAAAGATAGTAGAAGAACCTCATGATGAGAACAAAATAAATGTTAATTGTGATTTCATAAACTCTAATGTTGGCAAGAAGAACCACCATATTCCAAATATGGATATGAGGAAGTTTGATGGAAAGGATCCTGTAACATGGATACTACAGATGGAGCAATATTTTGATCTCCATAACATACAAAACACACAAAAGGTACGCATTGCAACTTTACATTTAGAAAAAAATACATTTGTATGGTATCAATGGCTTTGCTCCCGTAAAAAAATTGTCACTTGGTCAATTTTTACGGAGGTAATGATAGCACATTATGAGGATACAAAGAGCAACACCTTCTTTAGCCAATTGATAAATCTCAAACAAAAGGGTTTAGTGGGGCAGCACATTGAGGACTTCCAAAAATTGAATATAAGGGTAACTAATATTCCAGAGGAACACATGATTGATCTCTTCTTAGGTACTCTAAAAGATAACATCCAACATGAAGTTCGTGTTTTGGAACCTGATTCATTGGAGAAGGCATTCAGGTTGGCAAGAAAAGTTGAATGTAAAATTATGGCGACAAGGAAGCCTACCACTCAATTCTATAAAGAAGGAAGTGTTGCTACGACTAGATTTCCACAACCTACAAGGTTGACACCACAACAATTGGAAGAAAAAAGAGCAAAAGGGCTTTGCTACAGTTGTGATAGCAAATACACTAAAGGTCATAAGTGTGCTGAGAAGAAATTATTTTACATAGATTGTGAAGAAGAAGAAGAAAATGAACAAGAAGAGGATATACACCAGGAACCACCCATAGAAGAGGAAGAAATGAATCCGACCATATCGTGTAATGCACTGGCAGGAATTACCACTCCTCAAACTCTCAAGATAGAAGGACATATAAAGAAGAAAAGGGGAATAGTGTTGATTGATTCAGGTAGCACCCATAATTTTATTCATTATAAGGTAGCCAAGGAATTAAATTGTTTCCTATACCCAGCACCAGAATGTCAAGTGATGGTTGCAAATGGAGGAACTATAAATTGCTCTGGAAAATGCCATAATATCAAGCTAATCATGGGGGAATATGTGTTGACTAGTCCAATGCTTTCCATTCCTATGGGAGGTGCTGATGTTGTACTAGGAGTACAATGGTTACAATCTTTGGGGACGGTAGCTTTTAATTTTCAAGAACTTTTCTTGAATTTTTTTTCAGAAGGAAAGGAAGTCGAATTATGGGGCATTGAAGGGAAGCCGGGAAGGATAATAAGCTCTAATGTCATGACAAAGCTTCTCAAGAAAGAACAAGGAGGTGTAATTGCACAATTATGCTCACTAGACGTTCCGACATCAAAATCATCTATTTCGGCAGATCTCCAACAAGTCTTGGACAATCATTCCAAGGTGTTTGAAACTCCCAAAGGACTCCCACCTATTCGTGATCATGATCATGCTATTCATTTGATTCCAGGAAGTGTTCCTCTAAACATCAGGCCTTATAGATATCCTTACTTCCAAAAGAGCGAAATTGAACGTATGATTGCAGAAATGTTAGAGGCGGGTATAATTCAACCCAGTCAAAGTTCTTTCTCTGCTCCCGTAGTATTGGTACACAAGAAGGATGGATCATGGCGAATGTGTCCAGATTATAGGGAGCTCAATAAGCTCACCATTAAAGACAAATTTCCCATTCCTGTGATTGATGAATTATTGATGAATTACATGGAGCAATTTATTTTACCAAGTTGGATCTTCGTTCAGGATATCATCAAATTAGAATGAAGACTGAAGATATTCCAAAAACAACATTTTGAACTCATGAGGGTCATTATGAAATTTTGGTCATGCCTTTTGGCCTTACCAATGCACCTTCTACATTTCAAGGGTTGATGAATTCCATTTTCAAACCCTTCCTTAGAAAATTTGTGCTAGTATTTTTTGATGGTATACTAATCTACAACAGGTCTTGGAAGGATCATGTTGAACATGTTGACAGGGTGCTCAAACTATTGCAGGAGAAACAATTATATGCAAAAACATCCAAATGTTTCTTTGGAGTACAAGAGGTGGAATATATGGGTCATATTATATTTCACGAGGGTGTTAAAGTAGACCCTAACAAAATTAAAGCCATCAAGGAATGGAAAGTCCCCAAGACAATAAAGCAGTTGCGAGGATTTCTCGAGTTAACAAGCTATTATCGCAAGTTTGTTAAAAATTATGGGAGAATAGCAGCACCTCTAACAACATTATTGAAGAAAGATGCATTTTCATGGACTCCTGAAGCAACTAAGGCCTTTGAACATCTTAAAGAGGCAATGTGCCTAGCACCGGTCTTAGCTACGCCAGACTTCACAAAAACCTTTACTGTGGAATGTGATGCCTCAGGAAATGGAATTGGTGCAGTTTTAATGCAGGAAGGAAGACCCATTTCTTTTGAAATTCGTCCAATCAAAGGAAAGTATTTACAGAAACCTATTTATGAGAAGGAAATGTTAGCAATACTGCATGCACTAAAGAAATGGCGAACTTACCTAATGGGAAGACACTTCAAGGTAAAAACTGATCATGATAGTCTTAAACACTTGTTGGAACAAAGACTATCGTCAGAAGAACAGCAAAAATGGGTCACAAAGATGTTGGGTTATGACTTTGAAATAATCTACAAAAAAGGAAAGTTGAATGTTGTTGCAGATGCACTCTCAAGAAAGAATGAAGAGGTGGAAGCATTGCTTTGTGCCATTTCTATTATCCAACCACATTGGATAACCGAAGCAAGAGATGAATGGAAGAAGGACAAAGATGTATGGACACTCATTCAAAAGTTGCAGCAAGATCCTAGTACATCTGATATATTTAGTTGGAAAAATGATTCCTTATGGTACAAAGATCGCTTATATCTTTGTAAGAATTCCCAACTAAAACAAAAGATTCTTCTGGAATTGCACACTTCTCCTTTAGGAGGACACTCGGGATTTTTAAAAACTTACCACAGGGTGAAGAAAGATTTTTTTTTGGGATGGCCTTAAATCTGATATTCAAAATTTTGTGGCGGAATGTTTGGTTTTCCAGCAAAATAAAGTTGAGACAATTAAGACCCCGGGTCTTTTACAACCTTTATCCATTCCAAGTCAATGTTGGGAGGATATTTCAATGGATTTTATCACAGGTTTACCTAAGTCCGAAGGAAAGAGTGTCATCATGGTGGTAGTTGATAGACTTACCAAGTATGCACACTTTTGTGTATTATCTCATCCATTTAAAGCAAGTACAATTGCTACTACATTTATGGACAGAATTCAAAAGCTACATGGAAGCCCAAGGGTTATTGTGAGTGACAGAGATCCCATTTTTACTGGAAATTTTTGGACGGAGTTGTTTTCTTGTTTGGGTACTCAATTAGCTCATAGCTCATCTTATCATCCTCAATCTGATGGTCAAACTGAGATAGTAAATAAATGTTTGGAAGGATATCTTCGTTGTTTTGTATCTGATAAACAAACACAATGGGTCAAGTGGTTACCTCTCGCCGAATGGTGGTATAACACTTCCTTCCATACTGCAGCAAAAATGACCCCATTTATGGCACTTTATGGATATCATCCACCATCGATCACATCATCTTTAAGGGAAAATTCGAAGGTTCAAGCAGTGGAAGATCACATCGAGCATCAGCAAGAAGTTCTCCAACTCTTAAAGGATAACCCGACTTTGGCACAAAATCGAATGAAACAACAGGCAGATCAACATCGCAGCGAGAGAAGTTTTGATGTAGGAGATTGGGTATTTTTACAGCTACAACCATACAAACAAATGTCCCTCAAGCAAGCTAAGAAGGATAATAAATTATCACAAAAGTACTATGGTCCTTACAAGGTGTTGCAAAAGATTGGTTCTATGGCATACAAATTGGAGCTTCCTGCTTCTTCACGAGTACATCCAGTTTTCCATGTTTCATGCTTAAAGAAGGTTATAGGTGAAAATCTTCCAGTTCAAACAATATTGCCGGAACTTGATGAGGAAGGAAAAATCATATTGGAACCTGAAGTGGTCACGGAAACAAGAACTCGACAACTACGGAATCGATCAATTTCAGAGTATCTCATCAAGTGGGAGAACTTACCCACTGAAGATTCTACATGGGAGGATGAGAATTTTATACAGAAGCACCCAGAGCTACTCAAGCGTTGAGGACAACACTTTTTTGAAGGAGAGGGGCATGTTAGGTCCCTATATTACTAGTATAGTACCTTATTGTTGTTAGTGTAACCTCTTTATTGTTATTATTGTACCCTTGTAACCCCCATTTTGTTATTATTGTGCCCTTAAATTATTATTGTTAGGTCGGCTAGGATTACATTGTGGCCCACTAGGATTACATTATGGCCCCATGGACTCCTATATATAGAAAGGAGGTTTTTTAAATTGTATCATCCAAGAATTGTTCATTTATGTAATGTATTGGAGGTTTCCCCCTCGAAGAGGCTCAATTCTAAGGCGTTGATATCTCTTTTCTTATCTTTTTGGAGCTGGTTACACAAAAAGCTGGTTACACAACATGCCCTCTTGTCCAAAGTTATGAAATAAATATCTTTCCTCCAAAAAGGTACCATGCAAGATGTGATCTCCTCCAATAGGTTTCTGAAGTGGGTTTGAGTTTGCAGGTCCTCCCAACTTATGCAAAAGTTTCATTAGTTTGATTGTTTCATGTTTTGTATCAAATCTATCAACCAATATTTTAGTGAGCTTTGCAAAAGAAGAAGTATTAACATTTCTTAATAAAAATGACTCAAACATCCTCCAAGCATAGGCCTTACCTTTGAAGTGTAGTGCTACAACTGATGGCTTCTCCTTCACAAACTAGGTGCTGCTGTAGAAAAGTACACAAATCCTCCACCCAAGATTTGGTTGAGAAAGTTGGGGATCCATCAAAGGTAGAAAGAGAAAATATATCCATGTTATGCAACTGGCTCCTCTCTACCTTGATCTTGTAGAACTCTTTGAAGGTAATATGATCTCTAAACTTCTCAGTTTGAGATTCATACTCTTGCAGAAAATTTCTAAGAGTTCCCTTCTCTGAAATTTCTCCTTCTTTTGTTTCTCTCATAAAAAACCTAGGCCTCTGACTGTGCTGGGCATAACAGGGTGTAGCTGCATGTTCACACCTATCATGTACCAATCTATATTTAGCTCTAGATTCAACTTCCCTAGGAGATTCCATCTCTCCTCTTATCTTCTTAAGATTTTCATTGATGCTCTACACAGATTTTGGAAGAAGGTTTGTAAGCCTGTCCTCCATTTTTCCTCCACATAATGGAGTCTTATTTTTGTTCATCTCTCCTTCTCTGGATAGATGCATGGCTGAGTTCCACGGGCTGAGCCAAGATTGAAGCTTTGATATCACTGTAATATCCCAAAATAGGGATTTTCTACATTATCAGGAATATATTAAGATATTCCAGATGTGGAGATTTAGCACATGGAGTTATATGATGTGTTAAAAAACACATATCCCTCAAATGAGTGAAACAGGAGCAAATAAGAATGTCTACACAAACCCAAGTGGGGAAAATGTAGAAATTAGACCCTGCAAACATTATTTGTAAAGATATGCAATTTTACTCGGTGAAATAACACTGGTTTACCTTAGCATATGCTATTAGGTTGTCACATACAAAAGGGGATCAGAAAGAAATCCCTTTTTATATGTTAAACAAACCTCCCGACTACCTGAAAACTTAAAAATAGCCAAATCAGAAAAAGACTGAAACATATACATCATTATTTAATGAGGTTTTTTGTATTAAACTAATGAAATAACATGGATCTGGAGTTACATGGAATAATATGCCAAGAAAACAGAGATCTGGCCTCCTTATTGCATTATAACACTAACCTGACAAGGGTTTCATGGAACACATGTACAAGAAAGAGTAGATCTAAATATTTAGCTCAGAAAATGTAGTCTCACTGCAAAATTATATAAATATAGCTGAATAATACAAAAGAGGGATGAGGATCCCTTCCTCTAGCTTTCCGGGAGAAGGGTTGGCCCTTTCCCTAGGAAACTAGCTAAAAAACAAGGGTCTTAACCCTACATGCAACAACTTTGCATAACATGACGCGGTTCTTTCAAGAGACTGTGCTGTAGGAGATGAGAACCAATTTGGCCTAATACCAAGATCTGAAATGTGCTCAGAAATATTCCTAGCTGATTTCTCAAGAGGAGGAAAGCACCTTCTACTGAGAAACAAACCTGGAATTGGTGTAAGAATCCTCCACTGCAACACCCTGCAACTCAACAATATTTTATTGCAGAAATAATGCTGGGACTGAAGAATGATGCTTGGCCTTGAGCCTGGATGTGGAGCAATACAATACAATCTCTCCCAAAGGGCCTCTCAAGGGAAGAGGTGGGATTCCCGCTCGGGAACATCCAGTGCTACCTTGCTAAACAACAAGGGGAAGCCAAGTCTAAACAGACAAGATCAATAGATCAAAATACAAAATCATGAATAACAAAGGCCTCCATCCTCTTCATATATAGCAAGTAAACCTATCCTCATTGGGTCCCATCCACATGTGCCATCAAGCTCATGCAAGTTGTCCTCCACCAAAACTGCGTTGTCCAACAAGGTGGTTCAATGTATCTAGATAACTTTGTTGACTTGGTCAAAGTTGACTGAATCAACATGTCCCCATCTCTATTCACACCAAAGGGTGCTCAAATAAGCTGCTTATTTTTACCCGTTTTCACATTAGGAGTGTTATTGATCCTTCTAAAGAGGTTAATGGGCCTCCCTGCCCATTTATTCACCTTCCTAGTGATAAAAAAACTCTAACATTCCATTTAGCTTGGAGGCTAAAATTTTGGAATATTACACATAACTACAACACATAATATAACCAAGATATAACCAGAATAGAAACTATTAAAAATCAGCCATAAGATAACCATGATAACTAGTACACATGCTCATAGACGACAATAGGAAAACCGATCATATTAAGATATTCAAAAGCAAAACAGTTTAGGGACTTTCATGTACCACCCAACCATCGATTAGGTTGAACCAAATCTCTCTTTCAGCCAATCACCCCCAAGCCATATTCCAAGAATGGATGTGGGGTCATAAGGGTTAAACCAAACAAAGCCAACCAGGGCTTCCTATTAGTCATCAGTAATTTTTGCATTTTTTGATTACTAAATGATTATCCCAAGATTTCTAGAAACAAAGTTCATATACATTGTGAGTTCTAGAAATCTCATTGCCTTCATTATCCTCATGATAATTTTTCACTATTTCATAATTCTGTCATGTCAGGCTCAGCTCACCCATCCCAGAAGACCCATCATGGGCTCATGCTACTTACTATCACTATGTTTTGCCAGCTATGGCCTTAGCCCTCTATTTTTGTTTGCATATTTCCTCCATGGTCCATCTAGGGTTTTTAAGGGAATTTTTCTTGGTTTCATGACCTACATGGTAAAAAATCAGTAGGGTTTGTATCCTGATGCTCTTACACCTCCTCCTATCCTTAAATATACCTTCATAAATACTTCCCATCACTTCTATCCCTCAAAATCATCATTTTTCTAAAAAACCTAGTCTATTGCCACAATTTGACACCTTTCGAGACTAGGCCTGTGTTTTTCCCTTTTGGACCCCTTCCCCTCAATCCTTTCTTGAAATTCCACTTTCCCGCACTCTCTAACACCTATCCCTATCCCCCAAAATTTCCCAAAGAATTTAGACAACCCTTAAATCCATCATTCCCCTCCCTCTAGAAGGCATCCCTAGATCCCCTACCCTAAACCCTAATTTCCTCTTCCGAATAAGCTAGAATTTGCTATGGAAAAGACGTATAAGAGAAAAATATCTATATGGTAGGTCATATTAGAAATCATGAAGCCATACCAACTCCTAAACATCATTCCTCCATAATTTTCCAAGAATTCATTCCAAGGGCCTAGTCGTTTGCCACACCTACGACCAGTTTTTCTTAAAAATATTTTTCTGACAAAACATAGATGAATTTGGAAAACGTGAGAGAGTTTTGTGTCCATCATATGGCCAAGAAGAAGAAAAAATCCTTCATTTTTTACACAGGTATCATGGTTTGAAAGAAATATCAAAAACACAGGTGTCCTAGGAGAATTTTTGCACTGCTGGAGTGACCTTGGGAAAATACGGTTTTCTCATAGCTAGAGTGTCCAAATGACTTACCTGATGAGTCAAAAGAAATTTATACTTTACTATCTTTCCAATGAGCTATCATGTGCTTAATTTGGAGTTAAGGAAGGCCTCCAAAAGTTGTCTTCACCAGAACTCTACATTTCTACACCATCATTCAACACTTTTTGAACAGTGTTGGGACAGTCCGTTTTTGGACATGTAAATGGACACAAAATTGAAAAAAAAAAAGTATTCATGGAAATTAGACTCAACAATAATTTCAACGCACTATCACATAGCTCATTCTGACACCGGAAAGGCCTCTAAATGCCCTCTGCAATTTGGCACTACGCACATACAGAGTGGCGCTACGCACAGAGGAAACTAGGCCAGAATTACCAAAAATTGGTCCAAATCAGTTTTTCTTTGGGAAGAATGAAAAAAATGGTAAAAAATGTGATAAAAAAACCTCCTTCATAATAGTAGAGGGTTTCAAAGGTTTCAAGTTGCCCTCTAGGTTTTGCACAAAGGCATTAACTCCGCATCATCAAAGGTTAAAAAGGTAAAGAGTATTGGTACAAAAAGCATGAAGGTTTCAAAAAGGTTCATTATTTAAAAAGGAGGTAAATGGCACCATTGGAGTTATTTGAAGAGTTTTTGAGTGCAAGAGAGACATCAAAAGGCTTCCATACTCCTGCAAAGAAGCAAACCATTGGAGAAAATTTTTGAGTGTTTTTTGTGCAAGTTTGAAAAATTTTGCAGGCGTTGCACATCAAAGCCAGCGCTATGCACCTGGCCCTCTGTGCTACACCCAAACAAGGTGGCCGCAATGTTATTTAACAATACGTTGTGCACCTGGCACTCGGCGCTACGCACTTAGGTAGGCGCTACGCACAGGCAGCCTTTGGCTTAATTCGATCAAAAAGGGTCAAATTTTCAAGTTTTTCCCTCCAAATCTTCTACAAATAGTCAAATAAGGTTGGTAACTATTTTTACTCACTGTCCAAGTATTCTTTTCATAATCTAGGAAGGCATTGGTTAACCTAAGGTGACCAAACCCTGAGCTGTAGAAAAATCAATTTTTGACCTCTTAGGGTAGGGTTTGCAAAAAGAGGAGCTATTATATATGTAAAGACACTCAGCGACAGTAGATCAACCTCTAAAAAACTGAAAGCACTCCTTGGATGCTTCATCTACCCTCATTTGCAAAAACTTTCCCCCACATCACTCATTTTCCTTCCTTAAGCCTGAAGACCCTCACCAAGCTAGAAATCCTTTGCCTCTAAACCAACCACCATGTCTAAAGAATAGTCAGTGAGTCAAAAACAAACTTAAGAAAAGAACAATGAGATGACATCAGCATAGGAGAGGAAAAGCCTAAAAAGAAGACCAAGAGAATGATGATAGCATGGATGAAAGTGATGAAAATGGTAAGGACAGTAGGTTAGAAACAGAGCCTAATGATGAAGAAAATAATGATGACATAGAGGATGAAAATGAACATGATAATATGAAAATAAGGAAGACAATAAGCCATTGGATCAAAACAATGATAGTGGTGACACCCACAAAACAATCTCTGGTGTAGACAAAAGTGTTGATAATGAGAAAGATGACAGCCAAGGAGATTATGAAAAGAAAAATGAAGATTATAGTTAGCAGGAAAGTGCCCAAGACAGCCAAGAAGAAGATTATTTTTAGCATGACAGTGAGCCCAATCATAGTGACAAAGGTGCTGAAAGAAATGAGGAAAATGAAGATGAAGAGACAGGGGAAGAGGGTGAAGAAACTGAAGACCAAGAGAAAACAAATAATGAGGGTGAGACAGATTTTGAGGGTGAATACATTGACCAAGATAGTGATACAAATGAGACAGTCAATGACAACTATCATGACTGTCATGACACTCATCATGCCTCCATCATTTTCCAAGATTCAAGCCATTTGTCACTCCTAGGGCTAGTTTTGCTTCAAACTATGTTTCTGACCTAACAGAGATGAATTTGACAAAAGTGAGAGAATTTTTTGTCCATCATAGGTCCAAGAAGAAAAACCCCATTTATTTTATACACAGGTATCATGGTTTTGGAGAATTGTAAAAAATACAGGTGTCACCGGAGAATTTCTTCACTGCTGGAGTGACCATGGAAAATTCAGTTTTTCTCATACCTGGAGTTTCCCAATGAATTTCTTGATGCATCAAATGACAACTATACTTGAAATTATTTCCAAAGAGACATTTTGGAGCCAAATCTGACACCGGTAAATGGTCCAAAAATGGGTTGCAAAACACCCTATTTTTCTGCTGAAGTGGCGCTACGCACAGAGCAATGTTGGTATTTTGGATTTTTCACTAGGCTGAAGGAACTGGATCAAGAAAAAAAAGGGATTTATGGAAATTAGAATCATCAGGCTTTCCAATGATCCATCACAGAGCCACATATGACATCGGGAAGTGGTCCAAAAATGCGTTGTAAAACACCCTATTTTTCTGCTGAAGTGGTGCTATGCACAACGCAATGTTGGGAGATTTGATCTTTGAATAGGAAAATGGCATCCAATCAGCACAACTCAAAATATTTTGGAAATTATACTCATTATGATTTCCAACGAGCCATCATGAAGCCAAACACGATGACAGGAAGACCTCCAAAAGACTGCTACAAAAATACCTATTTCTGCGCTATGCATATGGAAATGTTTCACTGTTTGACACAATGTACTATGCACCTGTGGCTGAGTGGGAAAAATGTGCGTTTGGAAAGTTTCCTTAGGCATTTCAGGCCTAAAAATAAATTTTATTTCCATTTATAGTCAGAAAATATATTTATTTAGAAATTTTTGTGCCTTGGGCTTTGCAAAGCCTCAAGGACAAGTTAGGATATTTCTCTTTGGCCAATAGGTTTCTAGATGCTCTAGTAGGCTCTCCTCTCCTCATTTTTTATATAAGACATGAGGATTCATTGTAAATAGTTGGGACTTGATGTTTTTAAGAGAAATACATGTTTTTATGAGCTTGGAGAAGAGATTGGTTTTATGAAGTGAATGAATGGCTTGTCTGGCTTGATGTTGGAGAAGCTTGCTTGCAGGATTCCATAGCTTGGTGAATTGTGATGTCTTCCTAACTTGTTAATGTTTTCTTGTCCTCATTTTGTTTCGGTTTTCTTGGTTTCTATAGATCAGAAAAGTAAATGTTGATATATGCTCATGGAAGCACCTCAAACCTCTTGTTTGCTATAGCTTTGATGTTTTCCTCTTTTAGTCATCTTACAGAATTCTTGATTGCTCCTTAGGCCCACTAAAACTTGTTTTTGTTTCATGAATGGTTAGTATGTTAGCTTATAAATATGATTCATGGTATGCCCTGCTTATTTAAAGTTTTCAAAACCCTATTTTGAAGCTTTTCTATGGAATATTGATTGATTAGGTTAAGACAAAGAGGTCTCGTTTCAATCTTTCCCTTTTCCCATGTTTACCAACTTTTTTCAGAGTTCCCGATAGTTTGATATATGTTGTTTAGGAGTTCCCTCTCCATATATTAAGTTATTTGTTTATCTTATGTGTTTTCCCAAAAAGCTGAAGGTGAATTTCTAAAGTTGGGAGTTCTAATGCTTCTATGTATCACCATAACGTTCATCTTACATGTTTATCAGTTTGAGTATTGTTCATAGAGATTAATGGTTTGCCCTACCTCATGAGTTATTGCTTCAAAATATATATGTTTAAGACCTCTTAGTTTTTCCCAAAATTAATGTGCATTACACCTAATGTCTCACCTAAAGGATGCATTAACCTTGCTAAATCGACCCTGCAATACACTCTTCTTCATCATTTAGACGCCCTCGACTTCATCTGACCCCATAGCCCTATTGATTTTACAGCCTCTCATTCCACCTATCCTACTTATTCATCTTACCCCAACCTTTCACATCCTTTGCAGAGTAGAGAGAGCCCTCTTTGAGTCTATGAAGGCTAGGTCCTACAACTCCAAAGATTGGTCTGATGTTACCTTGTCATTTGGTTTAGCCAATCTGCCAAATTACGGTATCCTAACATAATGGTGATCACTGTGGGACCTTCTGAGTTCATGAAAATCTAAGTACCCCTTAGGACTTCAGAATACCTTCATCAAATAGTATCCTATGATTTATAACTACCTCATCACTATCACTAGCACAATGGTGATCACGATGCAACCTTTGATGTATGTGACAATCTAAGTATCCCTTAGGATTTCAGAAACCAATATCAAATCATAGAGAACTCAAATTGTTAGCCAAAGAGTAGAATTTGGTTGTTTGACCATCCTAGAAAAATGATGACTCAGCTGTAGGACACTCTCACAAACCCTAGGGCTACATAAAGGAACTCAGAAAACCCCAAAAACATCCCTATATTGGTTCTTTTTGTCAGTATTGGTGGTGGACCATACATTTATATCCTCAAAACAACTAAAAACTTCCACCTAGAAACTCCACAAACTCTCAATAGACCTGAAGACTCCACTGGAGGAAGAATCTGAAACATGACCATTCGTCCTAGAAAGAAAGAGAATTCAGGCCTAAGTTGGATTCAAGAAATTATTGTTTTTATCTATAACTATGTTCTATCCTACTTTAAGCCTGATAAAGAATACACTGATGAGATCTACATTGATCATTGGAAATATCTCAAGCCTCGAAAAGCTAAGCCTCAAATTTCAGACCATGAGAAGACTTATACACCTGTGCTCACCCCAGATTCAACTGTGGAAAACCTAGTGAAACATAAGCCTCATGCTACCTTTTCTGCTCTTGCTGAAACCTAAAACTATCATAAATCTCTTTTCACACTACCTATACCCAGAAAGGTCCTAGAAAGATACAAGCCTCTGATTTTACCTCCTATCTTCCAACCCCTCCCTACAAATATTGCAAACAAATTACCCAGATTTGATGTAGAAAGCTCAAAAAGTCACCACTGAAGAACACATTCAAAATCTTGAGAATTTACTTGAAATTTTTGAAATAGAAGAAGATGATGTGTGTATTAGAATGTTTTCCTTATCATTGCAAGTAAAAATTAAGAGTTGGTTTAAAGACCTTCCAGTTGCAAGCATTATCATTTTTCATCAATTCACTCAAGTCTTCCTAGATAGGTGGGTGATGATTGGAAATGAAGTTTTCATCATAGAGGAATACAAGAATTTAAAAAGAAAACCAGGGGAGACAGTAAAAGACTTTTCAGCCAGGTTCAATAAGGTATACAATGCAATACGTACTAAGATAAAGCCACCTTTAGGGTGGGCTCTCCTACACTACCAAAGTAATTTTGACCCAGAAATGGAATTCCAGATAAGAGAAAAAGACCCTTCAAACCAGCAAGAAATGCAGAATATGGAAATTACTATGGAATTCAACATACTGGAAAGAGAGGAAAAGTTAGAAGAAGTAAGGAAGGACAAAGCAGCTCAAGAGAAACTGACTTCTTCAGAGGTAAAGCTAGAGATGTTGACAGATACAATCAGAAAAATGATGCATATACTTGGGAGGAAAGAGGAAGAATAAAAGGTTGAGGTTGGTGCTGATTATTTAGAGCAGCCGATAGCATTTTCTTGGGAGGAAACAAATCAATCATTTCAATGCAAATATAGCTATCAAAACATACTGGCTGACCAAGGTTGCAAAGAAGAAGATGCAGAAAGTTGTCAAGTAAGTACTATATGCCTTCCTACATCTTGTGCTCCACTGTTAAGAGAGTATTACAAGAAAATTGAAAATAGAAACAAGGTAGAATGCTCTAATGAATTATTAAGGGAGGAAATGGATAATACAAACCCTTTTTCAAATCCAAAAGTTCTCCCCTCAAATCATCTTGGTATGACTGTTTGGATTACAAAACCAGAAATAGAAGATGAGCCAACACCTCTTGAGTCCCTACCCCTGTGCTTTGAATCATTTTAGATTGCTAAAAGAAAGGTTATTGGCCATGAATACTCTTCTTTTCATATGATGGAACAAACTGTTGATCAAGTGTGTGTAATAGATGACATTCCTCCTATAAATAAGTTGTCAAATATGATCAATATGATGATGATCATGTTCTCCAAACTCGGGATAACACTACAGAACAATCAGTGATTAGTTTGTGGGACAAAGAAAATCATTTTCAATAGCTCAAATACAATGATCAACAAATACCACTCAGCTATGACAGTGAAGAAGAAAGTGCAGAAAGTTTGGGAGAAAGGGAAAGGTCTTTACCTCTTTTTTGTACTTCTTTTCAGTTCATGAAATACAACCTTAATGCAATCAGAAGTCAACAATATTTGGGTATTGATTTCATCAACAATGAACACATTCAGCCCTATGTTCAGCCTTCCCAAGAGAAAGTGGACTGTTGTAGTTATATCCGAAGAAAGATAAAAATGCATCCTTTTTTTAACTAAAGAGGAGATATATCAACTTATAAACATGCAGTTAGCCTCTATTTATTTTCCTCCTAATCTTAACTATCACATAGAACAAAATGGATTTATAGATCAATTCAAAGAGGAAAAATTTGATAGTCCAATATGTATGGTTGGTGACATTAATTATATTTATGATTCTCCAAGGTTTGATCAATATGTTGATAATGATGATGCTTTCCAAACAGAAGCTAACTTTGTAGAGTATTCAACACTTGGTTTTTGGGAGGAAGCTCAGTTTCATCAACTTGAGAAAGAAAACCAACAAATGCATAGCAACTATGACAGTGATGAGGAAAGCTTAGAAAATTTCGAAGAAAATGAAGGCTTGAAAATTGATGATCACAAGAAAGTTGTTGCTCTTCTTTCTCAAGAATATGTGTTGCCAAGGAGTGCTCCTACTCATCAACATGGTGGTTTTCACACAGAACTCAGCCCACTCAGTAAAAACCCATTAGGTTTGCTAAAGGATAATATTGCAATCTATGATGAGTATACCAGTTCAAATGATCATGATGAAGAGGAAGATTTTCTTTCCCAAAAAATTCCTAAGCTCAACCAAGTGGAGGAAGAAACATACCTATATCAAACTTATTTTCCAAATCTTCACATTCAGGTATTGTTTCATGGTCCCTTTGCTGATTTATTAAAAACATTTGAAGAGGGAGTGAAATATGTTAAGATAAGTTTGATGCAAGGTTTAAAGAGAAGTTTAGGCACCACTATTCAAAAGAAGGTAAGATGGGAGTGGCCCTTTTGTTTGTCCAACATACTCAAGGAGCTAAACCAAGATCCCTCATGGAATTAGCTGCTTGACTGATTGTGTTGGAAAAGAGAGTTCACTAGCTGAATGTATATCATGTATAGTTTAGATTAGGATATATAGGAATGAAAAAAAGCTCAGCCTTTGAGCATCTTTTAAATTTATATTTTTTTGAAAAAAGAGAGAATAAACTCAAAAACATAGAAATAATGAAAAATATGGCAGATTTGAAAAGAGGTAAATTCCCATACCCAAAAAATAGTACTACTGAAAGTGAGCAACCTTAAATGGCACTGCTGGTTCAAAAACAAGATCTTGTTTTAGTTATTTAGCCTAATCATGGCTGAACATGTTTAAATTTACATCGATAAGTTAGTGAAAGAGAGCTTGTCAAATAATTCAAAATTGACTTGTAAAAAAGGGATACATTAGGGAATGAAAGAAACTGGTTCCACATGCTCAAAACAAAACCAAAGAGGAAGATGAGGATGCATAAAAAATGATATATCACAGCCCTTATCTTTCTATTTTACTTTTATGCAAAATAATGTTTGTGTGCAGCTTGTTCTTATGCCACAACTCATGGTAAGTCAGATTGCCTAATTCTGATTTAAAACATGCTTTCAATTTCATGTTTATAGCTTAGAGAATGAAGTTTTTCAAAAAGATTAATCTTGACAAATGATTAGACTAGGTAGAGAATAAGACACTTCATTAGCCTAATCTGAACTCTTGGAAGAAATAAGGGTACTATTAGATAGTTTGATTTGTGTTTTAAAAAGGAAAAATGTCGAGGGTTTGCAAATCCAAGTGCACCCAAGTGAAGAAAAAATGTTTTGCCAAGTAGGTTGGGTAGGTAGAGATGAAATTGAGCTGATCATGCCTTTCAAATTATTGAGATCATATCTTCAAGCAAACATCAGGAAATGAAAAGAGGTAAAAATATGCCTAATGGATGAGGCACTAGTCTCCATCAAGCCAGAGATCTGAAAGTTCTGGACACCTGCTAAAATTCAGCTTCCCTCCCCAAGTGGAGCCACTATTAGTCATCAGTAATTTTCACCTTTGTTGATGACTAAATGATTATCCCAAGATTTCTAGAAACAAAGTTTATAGACATTGTGAGTTATAGAAATCTCACTGCCTTCATTATCCTCAAGATATTTTTTCACTATTTCATCATTCTGTCATGTCAAGCTCAGCTCACCCATCCCAAGAGACCCATCATGGGCTCATGCCACTTACTATGACTATGTTTTGCCACCTGTGGCCTCAACCCTCTATTTTTTTGGCCTATTTCCTCCATAGTATATATAGGGTTTTTAAGGGCATTTTTCTTGGTTTCATGACCTCCATGGTTAAACATCTGAAAGGCTTGTATCCAGATGCTCTTAAACCTCCTCCTATCCTTAAATATACATTCATAAACCCTTCCCATCACTTCTATCCCTCAAAATCATCATTTTTCTACAAAACCTAGTCTATTGCCACAATTTGACACCTTTTGAGACTAGGCCTGTGTTTTTCCCTTTTGGACCCCTTTCCCTCAATCAGTTCTTGAAATTCAACTTTCCCCTACTCTCTAACATCTATCCATATCCCCCAAAATTTCCCCAAGAATTTATACAACCCTTAAATTCTTCATTGCCCTCCCTCTACAAGGCAGCCCTAGATCCCCTACCCCAAACCCTAATTTCCTCTTCCGACTAAGCTAGGGTTTGCTATGGAAAAGAGGCATAAGAGAAAAATATCTATATGGTAGGTCATATCAGCAATAATTAAGCCATACCAACTTCTAAACATCATGCCTCCATCATTTTCCAAGAATTCATTCCAAGGGCCTAGTCGTTTGCCACACCTAGGGCTAATTTTTCTTAAAAATATGTTTCTGACCAAAAAAAGATGAATTTGGCAACAGTGAGAGGTTTTTTTGTCCATAATAGGGAAAATAAGAAAACCCTCCTTCATTTTTTACACAAGTATCATGGTTTGGAATCAATATAAAAAACACAGGTGTCCTAGGATAATTTCTGCACTGCTGGAGTGACCTTGGGAAACTAAGGTTTTCTCATATCTCAAGTGTCCAAATGACTTTCTTGATGAGTAAAAAGATAAATATACTTAAATATATTTCCAATGAGCTATCATGATATTAATTTGGAGTTAAGGAAGGCCTCCAAACATTTTCTGCACCAGCACTCTGCATTTCTGCACCATCATTCAACACTTTTTGACCAGTGTTGGGACAGTCCATTTTTGGACAAGTAAATGGACACCAAATGGAAACCAAAAGGAATTCTTGGAAATTATACTCACCAATATTTCCAACGAGCTATCACAGATTTCATTCCGATACCAGGAAGGTCTCCAAATGCGCTATGCAAATTGGCGCTACGCACATATAGAGTGGAGCTACGCACAAAGGAAACAAGGCCAGAATTGCCAAAAAATGGTCCAAATCAGTTTTTCTTTGGGAAGAATGACAAACATGGTAAAAAATTTGATAAAAGAACCTCCTTCATAACAGTAGAGGGTTTCAAAGGTTTCAAGTTTCCCTCTAGGGTTTGGCACAAAGGCATTAACTCCACATCATCAAAAGGTTAAAAAGGTAAAGAGTAGTGGTACAAAAAGCATGAAAGTTTCAAAAAGGTTCATTATTTACAAAGGAGGGTAAAGGGCCCCATTGGAGTTAGCTGAAGATTTTTTGAGCGTAAGAGAGACATCATAAGGCTTCCATACTCCTGCAAATAAGAAGCAAACTGTTGGAGAAAATTTTTGATAGTTTTTTGTGCAAGTTTGAAAAATTTTGCAGGCGGTGTGCATCAAGGCCGGCACTATGCACCTGGCCCTCGGTGCTACACATAGACAAGGTGGCCGCAGTTTTATTTAACTTTGCGCTACGAACTTGGCGCCCGGTGCTACACATAGGATGTCTTTGTCCTAATTTGCTCAAAAAGGGTAAAATTTTCTAGTTTTTGCCTCCAACTCCTCTGCAAATATTCAAATAAGGTTGGTAACTCTTTTTCCTCACTGTCCAAGTATTATTTTCATAATATAGGAAGGCATTACTTAACCTAAGGTGACCAAACCCTAAGCTGTAGGAAAATCAATTTTTGACCTCTTAGGGTAGGGTTTGCAAAAAGAGGAGTTGTTATATATATAAAGACACTCAGTGATAGTAGACCAACCTCTAAAAAACTGAAAGTACTCCTTGGATGCTCCATCTACCCTCATTTGAAAAAGTTTCCCCCCACATCACTCATTTTCCTTCCCTAAGCCGGAAGACCTTCACCAAGATGGAAATCATTTTCCTCTAAACTAATCACCATGTCTAAAGAAGATTCAGTGATTCAAAGACAAAGTTAAGAAAAGAACAATGAGATGGCAGCAGTAAAGAAGAGGCAAAGCCTAAAAAGAAGACCAAGAGAGTGATGATAGCATGGATGAAAGTGATGAAAATGGTAAGGACAGTAGGGCAGAAATAGAGCCTAATAATGAAGAAAATAAAGATGACATAGAGGAGGAAAATGAACATGATGGTCTGAAAATAAGGAAGACAGTAAGCCCTTGGATCAAAACAGTGATAGTGGTGACACCCATAAAACAATCTCTGGTGCAGATAAGAGTGGTGATGATGAGCAAGATGACAACCAAGGGGATTATGAAAATAAAAATGAAGATGATAGTCTACAGGAAATTTCCCAAGACAACCAATAAGAAGATTATTTTAAGCATGACAATGAGCACAAACACAGTGACAAAGGTGCTGAAATAAATGAAGAAAATGAAGATGAGGAGATAGGGGAAGAGGGTGAAGAAACTGAAGACGAAGAGCAAACAAATAATGAGGGTGAGATAGAGTTTGAGGGTGAAGACATTGACCAAGAAAATGATAAAAATGAGACATTCAAAGACAGATTTCATGACTATCATGACACTCATCATGCCTTGATCATTTTCCAAGAACTCATTCCAAGAGTCAAGCCATTTGTCACTCCTAGGGCTAGTTTTTCTTCAAACTATGTTTATGGCCTAAAAAATAGGAATTTGAAAAATGTGAGAGAGGTTTTTTTCCATCATAGGTCCAAGAAGAAAAAACTCCTTCAGTTTTTACACAGGTATCATGGTTTGGGAGCAATGTCAAAAATACAGGTGTTAGTGGAGAATTTATACATTGTTGGAGTGACCTTGGAAAAATCAGTTTTTCTCATAGTTGGTATTTCCAAATGACTTTCTTGATGAATAAAATGAAATATAGATGTGAAATTATTTCCAATAATCCATCATGGAAGTGGTCCAAAACTTGGTTTTAAAACACATTATTTTTCTGCTGAAGTGGCGCTACACACATAGAAATGTTGGGATTTTTGCTTTTTGACTAGGCTACAAGATCTGGATCAAGAAAAAACAAACATTTATGGAAATTAGACTCATATTTATTTCCAACAAGCCATCTCAGAGCCAAATCCAACATCAGGAAGTGGTCCAAAACTTGGTTGCAAAACACCCTATTTTTCTGCTGAAGTGGCGCTATGTACAGAGCAATGTTGGGAGATTTGATTTTTGAACAGGAAAATAGAATCCACTCAGCACAACTCAGAACTTTTTTGAAAGTAGACTCATCAGGATTTCCAACAAGCCATCACGGAGCCACATCCTATGTCAGGAAGACCTTCAAAAGACTATTGGAAAAATACCTTTTTCTGTGCTACGCACCTGGAAATTTTTCACTGTTTGAAACAGTGCGCTACACACCTGTGGTTGAGTGGGAAAAATGTCCATTTGGAAAGTTTTCTAATGCATGTCAGGCCTAAAAGTAAATTTTATTATCTACAAGGTTAACACCACAACAATTGGAAGAAAAAAGAGAAAAAGGCCTTTGCTATAGTTGTGATAGAAAATACACTAAAGGTCATAAGTGTGCTGAGAAGAAATGATTTTACATAGATTTTGAAGAGGAGGAAGAAAAGGAACAAGAAACTTCAAAAGAAGAGGATATATACCAGGAACCAACACTAGAGGAAGCCAAAATGAATCTGACCATATCTTGTATTTCATTGGCCAAAATTACCACTCCTTAAACTAAAACTGTAGTAGTGGTGATTGATTTGGGTAGTACCCATAATTTTATTCATTGTAAGGTAGCCAATGAATTGAATTTTCTCCTATACCCAGCACTAGTGTGTCAAGTGATGGTTGCAAATGGAGGAACTACAAATTTCTCTAGAAAGTGCCATAATATAAACCTAACCATGGGGTGATATGTATTGAATAGCGCAATGCTCTCCATTCCAATGGGTGGTGCTGATGTTGTAAAAGGAGTACAATGGTTACAATATTTTCTAAGGACGATAGCTTTTAATTTTCAAGAACTTTTCTTGAATTTTTTATTTTTTTTTCAGAAGGAAAGGAAGTTGAATTATGGGTTATTGCAGGGAATTCGGGAAAGATAATCAGCTCTAATGTCATGAGAAGGATTCTGAAGAAAGAATAATGAGGCATAATTGCAGAATTATGATCATTAGAGGTTCAAACATAAAAATAATATATTTATCCATATCTCCAAGAAGTATTGGACAATCATTCCAAGGTGTTTAAGACTCCCAAAGGATTCCCACCTATTTTTGGTCACGATCATGCTATTCGTTTGATTCTAGGAAGTTTTCCTCCAAACATCAGGCCTTACAGATATCCTTATGCTCAAAAGAGTGAGATATAAAGTATGGTTGCAGAAATGATAGAGGTTGGTATAGTTTAACCTAGTCAAAGTTCTTTCTATGCTCCAGTAGTATTGGTGCACAAGAAGGATGGATCATGGTGTATGTGTCCGAATTATAGGGAGCTAAACAAGCTCACTATTAAATATAAATTTCCCATTCCCGTCATTGATGAATTATTGGATGAATTACATGGAGAAATTTACTTCACCAAGATGGATCTTTGTTCTGGATATCATCAAATTAGAATGAATACTGAAGACATTTCAAAAACAACATTCATAACTCGTGAGGGTCATTATGAATTTTTATTCATGCCTTTTGGCCTTAATAATGCACCTTACACATTTCAAGGTTTGATGAATTCCATTTTCAAACCCTTAGAAAATTTTTGTTAGTATTTTTTGATGATATGCTAATCTACAACAAGTCTTGGAAGGATCATGTTCAACATGTTGACAGGATTCTCAAACTATGGAGGAGAAAAAAATATATGCAAAAACATTCAAATGTTTATTTGGAGTATAGGAGGTAGAATATTTGGGTCATATTGTATCTCATGAGGGCGTTAAGGTAGACCCTAAAAAAAATTAAATCCACTAAGGAATGGAAAATCCCCACAACAATCCAGCATCTTCAAGGATTTCTGAGGTTAACAAGGTATTATTGCAAGTTTGTTAAGAATTATGGGAGAATATCGACACCCATAACATAATTATTAAAGAAAGATGAATTTTTTTGGACTCAAGAAGCAATTGAGGCCTTTTAACATATTAAAGAGGCTATGCTCCAAGCATAGTTCTTAGCTACGTTAGACTTCACAAAAACGTTTATTGTGGAATGTGAGGCCACGGGAAATGGAATTGGTGTGGTTTTAATGCAAGAAGGAAGACCCATTTCTTTGGAAAGTTGTCAAATCAAAGGAAAGTATTTAGAGAAATGTATTTATGAGAAGGAAATATTAGCAATACTACATGCACTAAAACAATGGCGACCTTACCTATTGGCAAGACACTTCAAGGTAAAAAAAAATCATGATAGTCTTAAATAATTTTTGTAACAAAGATTATCTTAAGAAGAGTAGAAAAAATGGTTCACAAAGATGTTGGGTGATGAATTTGAAATCATATACAAAAAAGGGAAGAAAATTTTTGTTGTAGATGCACTCTATGAAAGGATGAGGATGTGGAAGAATTTATTTGTGCCATTTCTATTATCCAACCTGGGTGGATAACTGAAGAAAGGGATGAATGGAAGAATGATGAAGAGGTGTGGATAGTAATTCAAAATTTGCAGCAAGATCCTAGTACGTCTGAAAATTTTATATGGAAAAATGATTATGGTACAAATATCAATTATATATCTGTAATAATTCCCAACCCGATCAAAATATTCTTTTGGAATTGCACACCTCTCCCTTAGGAGGTCACTCAGGATTTTTAAAAACTTACCATAGGGTCAAGAAGGAGTTTTTTTGGGATGGCATTAAATCTGATATTCAAAAGTTTGTGGCAGAATCTTTGGTTTTCTAACAATATAAAGTTGAGACTATTAAGACCTTAGGTCTGTGTTACATAATATTTTTTTGCCATCGCTGCAATCCCCATTCCACACATTGGAGGACCATTTCAGTGACCCTTGTGTACTATCATACATTGTGATACATGTCATTGCATCCCTTGGCATGTCAAGAATATAATATATGTTGATGATTCCTCAAACAGAACTTCAAAAACCTATGATTTTGGGTCGGTGCTGATAGGTAGTTATGGCCTCGTGCCCATGAAGAAATTAAAACTTAGCCTCATGCCCATTGGCGCTCTATCTCAGAAGGGAACCCATGCCGAACTGCTTTTGGAAAGTTTTTTAAAATAGAAATGCTTCCATGCTCTAACAACTTCGTGAGCAGAGTCATGATGGTTTGTTTGACTGGATCAAGTCAAGTTTCTCTGTTTGGCCTATTAGTTCCTACAACTGTGCAACTCCCCAAAGGGATAGACATCTCCTCCACCTTATGTGGATCCCAAACCTTCTCCTCATCTCCTATAAATTCTTCTTCCTCACATTGATTCAATTAGCTAAACAATCATTAGTTATAGCTGGTATGTTGAAGAAAGTAGAGAAGAATCCATTGTTGAGAGAGAGTTTAAGCCCATTGCCTCATTGAGTCAAATGTCAAATGAATGCTTGAGGCATGCTTGACTGAACCCATCGAAGGAGATCTGCAACGTTAAGGCATAAGGTTGTAAACTTGTTTTTCATATATCAATAATACATGATTGGTTTCTAGTTCCAACTTTGTTTACATTTATATTCAAAGGGTTTATCTCTCCTTGACTAGTTGAATGGTTGTAGACGAATGTATATGCTTGTATGCTATCATAGTTTGTTTGATCTTTGTGTATGTGCATGAACATAATCACCAACAGAGAGAAAGGTGCGAGCACAAATATCGAAGGATCGTTGTTGCATGTCACAACAAAAGCATTGGACTGAAGTAGGATATTTGTTCCAGTCCATATTTAATTTATAAGCTAGGAATTTAGGAATATCATCCTCAATCTGATGGGAAAACTGAGAGAGTGAACAAATGTTTGGAAGGATATATATTTTTCTTTGTACTTGATAAACAACACAATGGGTGAAGTGTTTAACTCTGGCTAAATGATGGTATTACACTTCCTTCCATACTGCAACAAAAATGATCCAATTTATAGAACTTTATGGATATCATCCACCGTCCATCACATCATCTTTAAGAGAAAATTATAAGGCTCAAGCAGTGGAAGATCACATCGATCATCAGCAACAAGTTCTCCTACTCTTAAAGGATAACCTCACTTTGGCACAAAATAGAATGAAACAATAGGAAGATCATCATTGCAATGAAAGAAGTTTTGATGTAGGAGACTAGGTATTTTTATGGCTACAAATAAACAAACAAACGTACCTCAAGAAAGCTAAGAAGGATAATAAATTATCACCAAAGTATTATGGTCCTTACAAGGTGTTGCAAAATATTGGTACTATGGAATACAAATTACAGCTTCCTGCATCTTCCTGAGTGCACTCAGTTTTCTATGTTTCATGCTTAGATAAGGTTATAAGTGACAAGCTCCTAGTTCAAACAATATTTCCAGAAATTGACGAAGAAGGAAAAATCATATTGGAACCAGAAGCAATCATAGAAACAGTAACTCGACAGCTACAAAATAAATAAATTTTAGAGTATCTCATCAAGTGGAAGAACTTACCCACTGAAGATTCGACATGGGAGGATGAGAATTTTTTACAGAAGCATGCAGAACTACTCAAGTGTTGAGGAATTTTTTTTTGAAGGAGAGGGGCATGTTAGGTCCCTATAATATTAGTATATCCCCTTATGTTATTGTTAGTATATCCCCCTTATTGTTATTATTGTGCCCATGTAGTCCACATATTATTATTATTGTGCCCCATAGAAGCCCACTATTGTTATTTTTGTGCCCTTACATTGTTATTGTTATGTCGGCTAGGATTATATTGTGACCCATTGGACCCCTATATATTGAAAGTATTTTTTTTCATTTATATCACCCAAGAATTGTTAATTTATGTAATGTAAAGGAGGTTTTCCCCTCGAAGAGGCTGATTTATAAGTCATTGATATCTCTTTTCTTCTATTTTGTGAGTTTGTTTCATAACACACAAATCCTGCCCTCTTAAAGAGAACACTTCCTTTGGTGTTCTTATTGGAATAAACAAAAAGAAGAAGGGCTATATATATATATATATATATATATATATATATATATATATATATATATATATATATATTACTATTTGTTGTCAAAACACTCACATAAGTGTTTTATCTTCCCAAATAGCACTCATTAAACACTATTACTCTGTTGGTTACAATTATTTCTCTTAGGGAAATCCTATTCCCTTAACACATAGCTTATTATAATTTTCTCATGAGATCCACCAATAATAGTTCCAACCCCATATTGTTGTGCATTCTCCTTTTATTATTTCCCTAGGTGTCTCTTCATATTCCTCTTGGAATCTTTGTCTTATTTTAGTTTTCATTATTTTCACCTTAAAATTTATTTAAGGTTCCAACTAATCCCACATGGGTTCATCTTTCTTATTCCTTATTATATCATAGATATATAGTCTAAAAATTCATTCCATTACAATATTATTACATTACAAAAATTAGGGGAGCAAGTACCAAGGGTGTCACAAACCCCACCTCGTTAAAGGGAACATCATCCTGAGTGTTCTTATTAGCATAGACACAAACAAACTGAGCTATATATATATATATATATATATATATATATATATATATATATATATATAGATATTGTGACACCCCTAGTAGTTGTTCCCTTGATTTTTGTATTGTAAAAATGTAATAGCCTGAAGTTTGGGACAACGGATCCATGATATAAAAGGGACGGGGAAAGATGAACACATATGGGATTAGTTGGCACCTTAAATTAATTTTGAGGTGAAAATAATGAAAAGGAAAATAAGAGGAAGAGTCCAAAAGGAATATGAAGAGACCCCCGTGGAATAATTAAAAGGAAAATGAACAACAATATGGGGTTGGAACTCTTCCTGTTTCAGCTCATGATAAAATTTAGAATAATCTATGAGATGAGGGAATATGATTTCCCTGCAATAAAGAAGTGTAACCAGGAGAGAAAAAGGAAATGGGATTGAGTGCCTATTGTGGGCTAATACAAAACTTATGGACTACTTGACATAGCTAGCTATATATATATATATATATATATAGGCACTCATATATATATATATATATATATATAAATTCTTTCTCTCAGGGAAATCCTATTCCCTCATCTCATATATTATTCTAAATTTTCTCCTGAGCTCAAAAAAGAAGAGTTCCAACCCTATATTGTTGTGCATTTTCCTTTTAATTATTTCCACAAGGGTCTCTTCATATTCCTTTTGGCCTCTTTCTCTTCTTTTCCTTTTCATTATTTTCACCAGAAAATTAATTTAAGATGCCAACTAATCCCACTTGTGTTCATCTTTCCACTTCCCTTTTAGATCATAGATCCGTGGTCCCAAACTTCAGGCCATTAATTTTTTACATTACAAAAACCAAGGGAACAAGTACCAGGGGTGTCATAAATCCCACCCCCTTATAAGGAACACCATCCTTGGTGTTCTTATTAGCATAAAGAAAACAAAATTGAGCTTTATATATATATATATATATATATATATATATATATATATATATATATATATATATATATATATATATATATATATATATATTACATTTCTTTATTCAGCAAACACAAGGTGGGTGATGTGCCCTTATTTTCTCAAGCATCTCCCAGGCGGCTTCATCAGGTTCAAAGTGTTTCCATTACAACTTGATCTACTTTATTGTTCTATTTAATAGTGTGAGTTACGTTTAAGTCATGATGTGTAGTGCTTCAGGTTGGAATTATCTCTCTAGTTCCACAAGTATCATAAACCACTCAATAACATGATTAGTATCATGAGCATATTTCTTAAGTAAGGAAACATGAAAAACATTATGAGCTTTCACTATGGGTGGAAAGGAAAATATATAGGCCACTAGCCCCACTCTTTCCAAAATCTGAAATGGTCCACTATATCTGGGTTCCTATTTAGCACATGAGACCATTTTCAATGAGTTTCTTTTTGGCTTAATATGGAGATAAACATGCTCTCCTAATTGAAACTCTTCCTGTAGTATCTACTTGTATGCATATATTTTGTTCCTATCCTATGAAGCCTTTAAATTTTTCATGATCGTGATCATTTCCTAGTCCATTTATTTTAGTAAATCTGGCCCAACAAGTTCTCTTTTTGTTGAATTTCTGATGTTCTATGTTTTTACAATCACTTAAATCCAGAAATTAGTTATGTTGAAAATTAAGTTAAGTAATTGTAGATAGAACATAAACCATATAAACCATATGCACAATTGAAGACAACCAAAAAATCAAAGAGACAATAGAAGTTAGGTAAATGTCCAGGGAAAAACCCACAAGGGGAAAACCCAATTATATTCTTCTTATTAGAAATCAACTTTTCAGCATAGATACAAAGTAAAATGAGAGGATTAGGAAGTTCACCCAAATATGAAGAATATCTCTGGTATAAATAACTAATAAAAACAATGAATCACTTTAGCTCTCCAAGATATTCTCTTTCTCTTCAAGCCTCTCTCTCTCTCTCAATATGCCTCTAGACTACCCAACTCTCTCTTTCTCAAGTTTGAATTCTTCTTTCACAAGCACAAGTAGGTGTATCAAGTGAGAATGAGAGGAAAACATATATAGGAAGAGAAAGGAGGTAAAATTCATTATGGAATAACTTCTATTCCTTGAGGAGGAGTTACATATGCAAAAATAGGAGTGTAACTTATGCCATAAAGGAGATGAGTGTAACTTATGCATTTAGGAGAGATCTATAACTTATGCATTAAATAGGTGTAAGAGGAATATTTGTATGACGAGTCATTAAAGTGTGTAAGAGAGTGTAAGAGGTATGTAAGAGCACTAAATAGAGAGAGGAATGAATACATTAAGAGAGAGAGATAGTAATATATGCGTTAATTAAGGGGAGTTGCATATGACCTGATTGAGTCTCATGATTAACAGACTTGAATTTATTTTCAATAAAAATATAATAATACCATAATAATAATAATAATAATGATGATGATGATGATGATGATGATAATTATAATGATAATATTGATGGTTAAGTCAAAATTGAATTATTAGGATTAATTGATGATCATAAGGGATTTTTCATCAACAATACTTGATTACCAATTGATGCAAGGTGATTTACTATTTTGGAAATTCAGACTTGAGACTTTATATTTTTTGACAGTCTATTTTTAGAAATTCATCCATGAGCTACCAATTTTCAAGACTCCCTCTTAGCTAGGGAGGAATTTATTTCTACAATAAATATCTATGCTTTCTCTTCTTATCTCTATTGATCTATACTGTGCATCATCTGGAAAAATGATGTCTCTCTCTAATGAAGAAGAATCATGAGAGGGGATATTCATCCATCACCCTATATTCAGTTGGGGGGAATACCATTTTCCAACATATGACAAGGATATTGTACAACCAAGTTTCATCTCTGATTGGGGTAATCCAGTTGTCAACACATGATAATGATAGCACACATCCAAGTATCATCTCTTCTTGGGAGGATCCACTTGTCAACACATGACAAGGATCTCGCACATCCAAGGCTCATCTCGGCTTGGGGGGATCCAATTGCTAACACATGAAAATGATCTGACACATCCAAGGCTCATCAATGCTTGGTGGGATTCACTTGTGAAGACATGACAAGGATATTACACATCCAAGTCCCATTAAATGTCAAGTGGTGGAACACTTGCATCCTAGAAAAGTCACACAGATAAGTCTCACTAAACCTATTATCCATATACGTGTCTCTTCCCACATCCCAAACTGTGGGTCGAATGCTTACTGAGGCCTACTTTTGTGGCACAGACTACACAAGAGGTCTCTCATCCTTAGGAGGTTTCTGACATCATTCCCTAATCTTATGAACTCTAACAGGGGGGAAAGTCATCTCAGTATTATTGATTAGTTGTTACCACTTCCCAAAAGGGTCATGTACATAATTCCAAGCTTCTCTCTAAAAAACCAAGAAATTTCCTTTTGGTAAAGGCTTGGTAATAATTTTATCTATTGGATCATCAATCATAATATGATGGAGCATCAATGCTCCTCTCTGCACCATATCCCATATATAGTAATACTTTAAATCAATGTGTTTGAAATTGTCATGGAACATGGGATTTTATACAAAATGAATCCTACTCTTATTGTCACAATATATATATGTTGTGTCTGGTACATGCTAAAATAGCTCTCCAAAGATATTCCTCCACCATACTACCTCACATATAGCCATGATAGCATGAATGTACTCAAATTCAGTTGTACTCAATGTAATAAAATTTTTCGTTCTGCTCATACAAGAGATCAGGCAGATCCCAAGTAAAGAAACACATAGACGTGCTCTTTCTATCAGTAGTCACCACCCCAATCAACATAAGTATTCCCATTAAGTCTTATGTTTTTAGTCGTATATCTAAATCCATGATTGATGGTCCCATGTAGGTCTATTAATACATGATTTGCAAAAATCAAGTGTGCATGTGATCACTTAATCATATATTGGATCAGAGTATTCACCGAAAAACATATGTCTGGTCTAGTGTTCACTAAGAACATTAGTGCCCCAATCATTTCATGATAGTGAAAAGAATTTTCCAAATCAAGGCTTACAACTTCACCACATATCTTATTGAAATTCATTTCCATTGGAGAATTCATGTACTTGCATTATTTCATACCAAGTCATTCCAGTAGCTTGACAACATGTTTTCCTTGAGAAAGGAAAATATCACCAGGTCCCTACCATACTTCAAGACCCAGAAAGTAGTGAATTAAATGAAGATATTTCATTTCAAATTAGAACCTAACTCCCTCTTACACTGTAGGATAAGAGTTTCACCGCTAGTTAGAAATAAATCATAAACATACAATACGAAAATAAAAAGGCATACCTTTGACTATCTTGAAGTAAATATTTGGACCGAAACTACTTCTATCAAAACCAAGCTTCATCAAGAAGCTACCAATGTAGGAATACCAAGCTCTTGGAACTTTCTTCAAACCATAGAGGGATTTCTTTAGTCTGAGCACATAATTTTTCTCGTCGTGTACTTCAAAGCCTTGTGGTTGCTCCAAAAATACTTCTTCCTTAAAGAAGCCATGCATAAAAGAAATATGCTCATTCATTTAGTGAAGGGACCATCCTTGGCTAGTAGCTAGAGCCAAAATAGATCATATGGTTGTATAATGGGAAATGGGTGCAGATATTTAGTCATATTCTATTCACTCTTTTTGAGAAAACCCTTTGGCCACAAATATAACTTTATATTTTTTAATATTTCCAACAACACCATGTTTAGTTTTATAGAACCATTTAGAAGACACAAGAAATTTACCGTGTGGTCTTGGAACCACTTCCCGTACATCACTATGAATGATGGACTCATATTATTCAAAAATTACATCTTTACACACTTTATATTTCACTACTTCAAAAGTGCATGGCTAAGCTTGAATAATGTTGCTCATGGCTACCACGTATTCCTAGAACCGACATGGCTTCTTGCTTTCTGTTAATGTTCCACAGGGAGAAGCATGTCTATCGACATCCTCTCAAGTGTCAAGAAACCATAATCATATTTTTCTAGCTGATGGAGAAGTATCTAAGGAGTCCATGGGATCCATGGGTTGATCATTAAGATTAAGATAAAACTTGGGATCTTCTTGTGCATCGAAAGCATCATCATGCATTTCACCTATAGGAGGAGGAGATGTGTCTATGTATTTTCAAAGAGTTTCATCTTCATAAAATGTTATATCTCTAATAAAATCTATATTTCTTTGTCTATGTACATATATTCTATAATATTTATAATTTTCACAATACGAAACAATCATACCTTTCTTACTTGAAGTTTCTAGTTTGGTACTCTTTTCCTTTGGCACATAAAAGTATACAGGAATTTAAATATCCTTAACTACCAATTTTGTTTCGGGTTATATCTTACAATGGTCTTCAATTCAAGGGATGGCTCGACACCTTCCTCAATCTTTATAAAAAGGACTTGGTTCTCACATTCATCAAATGTACCTGTACATCCCAGAATAAGAGAAAGAACAATATTAGTAAAGTAAATAAACATAATGAAAGTATGCCTGCTGATGAAGCACATATTTCTTTATTTTCTATATGTGAGAGTGATTTTTCCATTATCCTTCCACCAACTTCCTCTTGGATTTTACTCTTCCTATAATATTATGCACCATGATGATATTTAGGATCCATTTTTCTTGATCACATCCTAATCAATAAGCTAGTGAAATAATCATTCAAACATCAATGTAGGAAGAATAATTAATTATTTATAAAGGTAAATATAAACAAGAGAAGTGACACAAATAAACAACATAGACTTGAAAATACTTATTTTTAATGTTATCCCCCTCTTGATATGACCTCTATAAGTTACAACTATCCATCAACATGTGTTATTGGTAGAATAAATGCATCTTCTTGAATACCACTTGGAAAATTCCGTAAAACTCCACTCTAATATCAGGAATTTCGGAAACCATATTTTTCACATGAGGTAATGCTTTATAAAGAAGACGGGTGAATTTTTTGCACCACAATTTATATTGATGATTATTGACCATGAATCAATGCATGGATAAGCCTTCCATTAATTTTCTAAATATCTCCAAATCTTGATACCATAGTGAATGCATGTAATAAAAATTATACATATTGACTTCATTTTCTACAATAATATTCGATGTAATTCGTATTTGATCACTGCACAAGAGCTTAGTTTAGAAAACTATCATTCCATCTTTTGCAAAGGTCGTGACCCTTACCTACAAACACTATTGTTGGTAGAATCTAATATCAAAATAACCAAAAACCACAAGACTATGTACTTTCTCATATAATGTGAGAGAATCAAAATAAATCTATCTTTGATATTCAATTTCTATCAGTTATTCTTTCATAACGTTCTATGAATTATACTTCTTTTCAAGACAACACTTTATTTCACATGCATAAACAAAAGTAAAACTATTCTTTACTTTCACATGAATAAAAAAATACCAAAACCATAATTACCAAACATATCCAACACCTTAATTTTAAACCAGGTAAATACAAAACTTCTTGATCCAAATATATAAAAAATAGAACCATATCCCTTTATAGGATATGTAGTATAATTTTCTGATATGTCTCCCTCACAACAAGATTTTAGAGAACTTCTTTATACCTAGTAAAGTGCCTTGAAGCACCACTATTAACCAACCAGTTATCCCAAAAAATTGCAGGAGAGGAACTAAAAACGGAAAAAATAAGAAATTACCATGATTTTGGTTTTTCTTTCGGTAGAAAATAAAACAACAAATAAGATATTATTTCAGCAACAAATAAGGATAAAAAAAATAAGATTTCAATAGAAAAGGAGCAACAAATAATAAATCAGCATTGAAAAATAAGGGGGAACAAGTGATATTTCAACAGAAAATGAGAAGGGATATTCTAACATAAAATGAGAAGCAAGTTGAAGGAAACAAAATATATATTTCAGTATAAAGAGAGCTACAAATGGAGCATATAACAAGACATATTTCAGGAGAAAGAAAGATGAAAGTGGAGTGGAAATCAAGAGATATTCCAAGAGAAAGAGAGCTACAAATGGAGCAGACATAAAGTGATATTTCAACAGAAATATAGTTGAAAATGGAGCTTGTATTATTTAGATTGTATTCAGCAAAGCTCTCAGATTGTAGATAGAACATAAACTGTATAATGTAACAACCCCGGTGAAAATTCCATGTAATAAAACTTAATAAAGGAAAAATAATAACCACGATTATGGGAAACTTATTCCAAGCTGAATGTTGGGCAAAACATCCTAGTGTGGGTTTTCATTTGGTTTATTATGGCTAAGGAAATTGGCAAAGGCAATGGCAAATACATTTGGAAATGCAAAATGGAACTTTTGGGAATTTATTTATGAAAATAATGGAAATTAGCAGAAAAGGAAGGTGAAGGGTCACATGTTGCATGTAGGGAGGAAAATCAAGGAAAATAATGGAAAATAAATAAAATAGAGACCGAATTGATAAAAATGCTTCTGAGGATTAGTCAGTACCCTTTTCATCAGTTCATTTTTGGAGCTCTCTCTCTATTCTCTCTCTCACACACTGTTCGAAACTTAGATTTTTCTTGGAGCACTTCAACATTGGATTAAGAAAGAAAAAGAAGGAAAATATGAAGAAAATATCAAGTAAGGAAGAGCGAGATCAAGAAGGTACAATGAGTTTACTCGTAGGTATCAATTTTCATGTGTGATTTCCTTTCTAGATTTTGCAAGCATGGTTACGCATGTTTGTTCTTAGTTCTCTTGCTATCATTGGCATGGGTTTTCCAGGTGTGACTTTGTTCATCATCCTTGATTTTCCATTTTTGGATATCCATGGTGTGATGGGGTTCTCATGTTTTGGTTGAGTTGGATTGCTAGATGGATTCGAAATTGAGTGAGGTGGATTTATGAATGAAAGAACACAAAGCCTGGTAATCCCTAAACCAAATTGTGGATTCTGGTAAAGGCATTGGCTGTGTAACCCCTGAACTAGACTGTGGGTTGTGGTAAATCCAAGAATTGTGTGCCTTGGTGGGCCTAGGAATCCTTGACCAGTGAATGAAAATATATACGATAAAGCCTAGAGGTGGTTTCCCTTTATTAAAATTAGAAATCCTTTCCAGTCAATGGTGGGATATATGATACAACATGGAGGGTGATAAACTAATTATGGCTTAGTAATCCTCGGATCGAATTGTGGATTGCAGTAAAGCCTAGAGACTAAGAGATAGGAAAATTCATCACAATGTAGGTCGAGAAATATGGTCGGATCCATTCTTGTTTATGGTCTAGTGATCTAGTGAGGATTTTAGTAAAGATGGTATCTATTGATGAGGGTGAGGTGGTTTAGCCTCAGGAAGCTCTGGTTGACTCTGTTATCACAAAATTGTACTTCATTGGCTACTAATCAGACAACTCTATGTAACTGTTTCAAACTAGATTTTGACTAAAGTTTAGCCTCTTCAGTCTGAGAGGGCTCTCTCAAAGGGGTTTTATGATATTGGCTAATGATAGTGCTAGATGGCTAAATATATAGAAATTGTATCTTGTTTTCTTATGATTGCAGGTTTGCTACCATTGGGCTTATGGAGTTAACAATTAGTAGTTTTAGTGGCAAGGTTTATTGAAATGGAAGATGAGGCCGATAGAAGTCTTTAACAAAGGAAATTCACTCATAAAAAAAATGGAAACATAGTCATTTCATTACTAAAGGAAGTTAGAGCATATATTTATGAATTCTAAGTAATAGAAATGAAATTTACAGCAAGTGGTAAAACATAAGATGTAGATCAATAAGACATTAAAAACTCCATGAGAATCTCAGGTCTGTCAAGAATAAAATCACTTTGTATTACTGATATAAGTCAAAATACATAAAGTAGCAGTTTGGTGCAAAAAATCTCCAACCCCTCACTACTTCGATGCTTTGTCTTTAAATAGACATTCTTTACATCAAGTATGACCTGCTTGGTGGCTAGATTCATCGAATTCTCCTATGACACATCAAATAACTAAAAAACATGACTTCTAACAAGAAAATGTCAGCTACACCTTAAAGAAGACATCTCCTAATAGGATTCTAACTCCTGTTTATTACATACTCTACCTTATCTTGTGAAACAGTTACATGACAGTTGCCAAATAAGTATCACATGCTCAAAAAATATATGACATAGTTCATCGCCACTTTACACATTTATGATTCTCCTAAACATGTGGAACAAAACCCTATTTTTCAGTAATACATAACCCTTATCTTTAACGAGAGCTTTAGCTGATGACCTATATCCATAAAACTTTATTCAAGTCATAAATATTTGATGTTAAGGTCCCTTGACATGTTGGAGGAGTCCAGCTGTCCAAAAATACCATTAAGATGCTCCAAAACTTTCAAAAATAGCTCGCTTCGAAAACATGACAGTTTCGTAGTGAGCTTTAGTAGTTTTGAAAAAGTAGCTTCTGCACCCAAAAAAATCTACTCCTTTGTTGTTCTATGGTGTCCATCAAATCATGAAACATCACCACCATCATTCTCCCTCCTTGAAAACTAAAAAAAGTGAATTTAGAGGAAAAAAGGATGCAACAGGTTTTTTCATAGCGTTTTCCTAGCTTTAAGCCTAGGAAACACTACGAAACTATGTAAAAGTGCAGAAATTCCAGATTTCAAAAATGTCTCCAAAAAGTGACCTCTAGCTGCAAAAACTTGATCTTCTGCATGTAATGAAACTCTATAAAACATATTCAACCTCCGCTTATGGCTCTTGTGGTGTTTCTTCCTCATTTATGATCAGTTAAGCAATGGGTTCATCAACCACATTCATCTTTAAGCCTTTCTTTTCCATCTCTTTATGAATCAACTCTAGTTGTTGTTCTAAGTCTTTCACTTGATCCTTTAGTGTCTTGTTCTTGGCTTGCAGGTTTAGATTTATGTTTTTGAGGTGTGTGACCTCTCGTCTTAGTGGTTGAGTCCACTTTATCATTTTTTATGAATTTTCCAAGGTCTTTGAGACGCTTGTGACTTGATCCTCCCAAATCTTGCTCATTTGTTCAAAATGGATCCTTTAAGCTCTATGCTTCTTTGCCTCCTTAAACAAGACTTATATCTCTTCCCTTCCCTCTTTCAACTTCTCCTTAAGGGCTTCAACTTCTGTATTTTCAGTGATTTTCTCTTTGCCCTTCTTTTGCTTGATGAAAAGTTTTCTTTTGCAGCTGATGAGAGGTCTATGATGCTTGGTGGTGGTTGAATATTTTCACTGACCTTTTGAGCTTCTTTGTTGCTTTCCAAGACTTTTCTGGCATGTCCTTTCATTGGTTTTCTAGATTGAAACATAAATCCAACATCATCCCCTTCAAATTCTAACTTCTTAGCTTTTTTTCCTTTCTTAAGCTTCCTTCCTCCCTCATCTATGTCTTCAACTTGGAATATGGGAGTTTCTTCAATATCAATGGCATGCAAGATGTCCTCTAAATTACCTTTAGCCACTATTTGGCTCCTTGTAATCCTCTTGCTGCCATGTTTGATCACTGTTGGCTTTTTTTTTGCAGGTGTAGCTTTGGGTGTATTAGCCTTCTGCAAAGGCTCTGTCTCAATGCTAACTGGTTCTAACTGCTATGCCATTGAAGGAGATGGGATATCTCTAGGTTTGGGAGTTCTTTTTGGAGTGACAACATCTACTTCATAACCACTTATGAACAGAAAAGATGACCAATATCTGCCTAATATTTTTAACTCCTCTAATACCAGAAAGTTGATTAAACCATGATGAAATAGAGAGGTTTCATTTCCTTCTAATTTAACTTGAACCTTTTCTGGAATTTTAGCTAAGCTTTTCTATAAGTAGAAAGGAAAATCAAGAGACCTCTTACCCATAAAATGTAGGAAAAGCCTAAGGTGGTAGGAGTATACCATATGATATCTCTTTTCATAGGTGAAGTACTTCTGAATGGTCAACAACAACTTTGAGTAATTTTCCTTCATGTAGCTCCTTGGGATAACATTTGTGAGATCAATTTCACTATGATCTGTCTTGATGAATTATTTATAGTCCTGCATGGTGTTACACAAAATTTTGTCACTGTCCCTGCAATCCCGATCCCGCACATTGGAGGGTCATTTCTATGACTTTTGAATAGTATCATGCCTTGCAAATAATATCATTGCATCCATTTTGATGAAGGCAACATTCTTCCTGTTGACATTTCCTTGAGAAGAGCAGTAAAAATCCCTGTTTTTGCCTTGGTGTAAGTATCAAGTTCTGCCCTCACGCCGAAATGGAAGATTAACACTAGAGCCTGCACCACCTAGCGCTCTGTCCCAATGTAATGCCCACGCCAAGCTATTTATGAATTTAAAAAAAAAATAGAGGTAGAAGTTCCATTCCAACCACATCCGGGGTGAGTCATTGGGAGTGGTTGAATTGAAACAACCATGAGCCTCCTCCTTTAGTTATTAGTTTCCACCCCCCTTGGAACACTCCTAAAAGATAGGCCTCCCTTCCACATTTGTAGGGATCCCAACCTCCTCTTTACCTCTATATAAACAAGCCTTATCCCTTTATGAAAACTAGCTGAACTTGAAGAACTGAACACATTATAGTTGAATAACTGAGTTATTGAGAAGGTAGAACAAGAAGGAATCCATCGAGAGGTCCCTTATCCCGTCTAAATTCCCCGACGAGCTTTGAGACATACTTCACCCGAGCCCCGATGGAGGAGACCGCAACGTCAGAGCATGGTTGTATCTCTTCTTTCTACCTATTAATATAAGTGACTATTGTCTGGTTCCCGTATTGTGTTTTGTGTCGAATGCAATATGCTAATATTATCTGACTGATTAGTAGTTTTTGGATGAAATTAGTATGTGGTATGTGGTTATCATTTTTTTTATCTCTGTACAGGTGTGCAAATGTGATAAGCGGAAGGGTTGTGACTTGCCTTCGATCAGGAGTGGGAAGTTATCATCATCACTATGAGCACCGATGATAGCTTTGGACCACAGGTAGGCCATCTTGTTCACATCCTTTTTCATTCAAATGTCTAGTAACCTGCACTCTAGCATGATTCCTTATTACTAGACCCACCCTAGGGCTAGAGGGATCATCTCTGTCTACAGAGAGGATATACCTACATAACAATTTGGTGACTCCACTGGGGAAGTGTGAGTTTATCTTTGATATTGTTGGTTTTTGTTGGGTTTTGGTCTTGTTTTTCACTTTTCTGGTTGCTTAATTGTGTTTCAAACCCTTGTTTAGCCCCAGAGTGTCAAGCTTGACCTTTCCCCTGTTGAGTTTTTCCCTTTTTCCTTGGTTAACTTGCTTGGCGTGGTTTTTCTCTTAACAGTCTCACAAATTGGTGCATGTTGCTTTTGTAGCACTCGTGCCATCGCCTGTTTAGCACTGAATACCGCCTCACAATTGCGCCGACCCTTATGAGTTTTTGGGTGTGAGCTTTTCATGAGTTTTTGGTCACTTGCCTTTGTTTCTGGGTTCTTCATAAGAGTAATTGAAGTGTTTTTGAATGTATTTGATTGATGGAGGCTTGTTTTCCTCAGTTGTTTGTCCATTTCTCATCAGTGTAGCTTGATGTATTAGGGTTTATGAGTGCCTTGGTGCACTGAGCCTTCTGTTTGGAGATCGAGTTTCTTGACAAGTTGTCGAATTCGTTACCTGATAATTGCTCTTGGTCTCTTTGATCCTATTGAGTATGTTCATTGATTGAATGGTCATTACCTTTCTCATTTTGATTTTTCTTCCTCATACTCCAAGCACCGATTACATTGCTTGTATGCGTCATTTCTGAGATTTCTCTTTGATTTGAAAAGTTTGTATCATTGGTTTGAGTGTTGTTGTGTTTGTTTTATGTTGGAGGAGTCATTTCGTTTCAATTTTTGCATTCGCTCTCTCAAGCTAGTGTTTAGTTTTGTTTTTCATATCATTTAGTGCATTGTTTGCTCTATTGCATTGAAAAAACAAAAAAACAAAAATTGCATTCTTTTTCTTTGAAAATGGAACATTCCTTTGCTTAATTTGCATTGTATAGGCTAGGAAAGCGTTTTTTTTCAATAGATTGCATTAGAGAATTAGTGGATGTTTTATCACGATTTCATTATTTGCTACTACTTGAAAGTTCTCTTTCCTTCTAGTAGATACCTTTCATTGAACGAAAATGGTATCCTTCTGCATGTAGCTTTTCATTTAGGAAGATTTCAATTCCAACATACGTTAAGGCCTAGAAATTGAAACTTAATCCAAGATCAACGTTAAAATTTATTTCAATTAACCTAAGGCAACATTGGAACCTAAAAAAATATTTTAGTGGTCTAAGTTAGAGACGTGTTCCGGTGTCTTAAAACCTAGTAGCTGTCGTTCGCCATCTGGCTTCAGACAATGATAGTACGGACTTGTGCTCCCCGTACCATCGAGTATATAAAGGGAGACCCCTCTAGGTTGCAATACTTTTATCTATAGGAAGCCAAGTCTGCTACCCTGTAACCATGATACACTGAACACAGCATTCGAGGAGACTACCTACACGTATGTCAAGTCCTTGGTCATTTATCTTTCATTTGATCACCAAGGTGTATATGGCAGTTCATGGAAACTTGGTATACCCTCTTGCTTAGATTAACTGAGTAGTCATTTTTGATCTTTACTGACTCTTTAAATTTGAAAATATCATCGAGCACTTTTCCTTTCGCGCTCGTTCAAAATTGAAAGTGACTAGAGTCATCTTTTGCCTGTTTCTTGACTCTTAAAACATGAAACATCAAAGTTTGGTTTCAGTGTCTCAAAATAAACTACCCATGATTACATGCCCATTATACAGTTTCATTACTTGGCTTGTATTCTTTGCCTTGGTTTTTTGAGTCTTTGCTCGGATCACTCTTTTTCCTTCTTGTTGTGAAGCAATCACGGTGGCGAAACCGCCAGTTTCGTCATCCTCGCTCCCTTCTAGAGGTAGTCCTTTCTCGGACAGTTCATTTGAAACTCCTTAATCCTCTAGGTCTGCCGAGCTTCAGCATCCTATTATCCCATCAATATTACCCCTTGCTACCCGATCTCCCACTGACGAGCCAGTTGAGTTCAATTGGCCTCCCTCGAGTGCTTGGTCTAGTTTTGGGGACGAGGAAGAATTTCCTCCTCTTGTGTCGAGATTTCCATTTTAGTTGTTGTTATACCTCCTAGTCCTTGTAGTATTTTCGAGGATCTTACGGAGGAGTCAGACATGGACACATCAGGTCCTATTGGCAGTGATGGAATTCCCATTTCTACAGAAGAGTATCAACTTTTTCCTAAAAACACCCCTCATGTTTTTGCTCAATCTTCACCATCGGTGTCACTTCCAGCCGGATATAGGTCTTTGGGTCATATTATTGCTGGTGTTGCATCCATGGAATCATCTACTCCTTCTAGGAGTCCACTCCTCCCATCATTAGGACTGTCACCGATGACACCTACTTTATCGCTTACAGTTACATCTATCCCAGTTCAACCTACTGTCTGTGTGGTTACGTCTGCGTCGGTCACTCAATCATTAGAAACTTTGATTGAGATACCTGGTGGCCTCACTTTTGAAGAGTATATATTGGCTATTCATCAATAGAACTCTCAAGTTTCTCAGCATCCTCATGCTCCTATTAATCCGCCACACCATTATGACGAATATGGTAATCCTGTTTATTTGCCCTATATTACTCCTCATCACTATGATGCTATCGGTACCCCCATCTATGTGTTTCCTACTCCCCATCATTATGATGAGCATGGTGTTCCTGTTTATGACCCTTATGAAATCGTTCCTGAAATTGGAATGAATTATCAGGTGCAACCTCCTGGCCAACAAGGACAACCCTTGCAGGGACAACCTTCGATTCAGTTAGGGCTTGCATTTGGTCCTCAGGGACAACCTTACGGTCCAAAAGGCCAACCTTTACAAGGCCAGCCTATGGTCCAATAAGGACAACCCCAAGGGCCTTCTGGTCAACCTTTATATCAACCAGGACCTTCTTATGGTCCTGGGGGGCAAATATATTCATCGCAGAAACAACCTTTTGCACAACAACTCGGATCATATACTCAAACTGGTCCGAACATTGCACAACAAGGACAACCCTTTGGTCCTCCTCTGAGACAACCTAGTTCATCACAACCTTCAGGTCAACCTGCTCAATAAGGGCAACCTGGTGGCTCTTAGCATCTAGGCCAATCTGCTCCGCAGGGGAAACCTGCTCAACTGGTCCAACAACCTGCTCAATATGCTCAACATCAATTTTACTCTGCTTCGTAGTAGGGTCCTACCTTTCAGCAGCCTGTTCAGTCTGCTCAGCAACTGGTTTACCCCATTTATTCAGTTCAGCAGGGCCCCACTTTGTTATAAAATTATATATTGTGGAGCAATGCAACCCATAAAATATGCGGAAAATAAAAGCACACAAAACACATAAAACCAGAGAGACACATATATATGTGGTTCACCCAGTTTGGGCTACGTCCACCCTGAACAGCCAATCCTTCCTTTCTATTATCTAGCAAAATGAAGAGACAAAACCTACAGTAGATCCGCTGTAATATCATCTATTCTCTCTCACAGTCTCCCTATCTATTTCCCGCTCAGATAATACACATGTAATACACAGCCACAATACAATACCCTCATACAAAGAGAGGGGTTGCCTTATAGGGTGAAAAACCCTAAACTAGACATAACTTCTACTGTCAGATAATCCGCCTAATGAACAACCCATATTGACTAGAAATTACTATACTTTTACAAGGCAATTTTAAATCTTTTTTTAGCTTCGAGGGCGCTGCCCCTGAAACCCCCGCCGCGGGGCCGCTAGCCCCCGGACCCCCCAGCCCGGGGATTAGCCCCCCTAGCCGGGGGATTAGCCCCCCCAGACACAACAGGGGGGACAAGTCCCCTCCACACCCCCCCACTACAAGGGTGTACAGTTTTCTTGGGATATACATCTAGCTAAAACAAGGATCTCTGAATCAAGATGAAAATCAGGCTCCACACCCAGCAATCTCCCACTTGGAGATTGATTGTAGCAACTCCACCGATACTTCATTTACTGGACAATGACTCCTCTTTAGACCTGGTTATTTCTCATCTTCATCATCATCCTTGAAGACCAATTGAAACTGAGCACATTCTCAGTTTCTCCCTGGTTACAACTTTTGTTAGCATATCTGCAGGATTCTAGCTAGTGTGTATCTTTTCCAGCTTCAACTCTCCATCTTCCAATAATGACCGTATGAAATGGTACTTGAGATGTATGTGTTTAGCCCTGGAATGAAATGTTGAGTTCTTTGCAAGATGAATGGAACTTTGGCTATCACTGTATAACGTGCCCATATCATGCTTCTTACCTAATTCACCCATAAACCTTTGTAACCAAATCATTTCTTTACTAGCCTCTGTAGCAGCAACATACTCTGCTTCTGTTGTTGAAAGTGAAATAACACTTTTGATTTTTGAAACCCAACTAACAGCTGTTCCACCTATAGTAAATACATATCCTGTAGTTCTCCTCCTGTTATCTCTTTCACCTACCATATCTGCATCAACATATCCCTGTAGAGCAATGTTTGAACCACCAAAGCATAATTCTTGATTTGTGGTACCTCTCGAATATCTGAGAAATTTTTTTACAGCCATCTAATGTTTTTTTCCTGGATTATTCATGTACCTTCTTACAACTCCCACTGCATGTGAAATATCAGGCCTTGTGCAAACCATTGCATACATTAAGCTTCCAACTGTTGATGCATATGGAACTTTTGACATATAATCCATGTCTTCTTGGGTCTTTGGGCACATCTCCTTACTAAGTTTGAAATGGCTAGCAAAAGGTGTACTAACTGGTTTTGCATTGTGCATATTAAATCTTTTCAACACCTTTTGTGTGTACTCATTTTGAGACAGTGTTAATTTTTTATTTTTCCTATCTCTGGTTATTCTCATACCAAAGATCTGTTTTGCAGCTCCCAAATCCTTCACTGCAAATGAATTTGCCAATTTTTGTTTGATCACATTTATTTCTTGCATGTTAGACCCTACAAAAAGCATGTCATCTACATACAATAACAATATAATATAGCTGCCATCATTTTTCTTTTTCAGATAAACACAATGATTAGAGTGACATCTAGTATAACCTTGTTTAGACATAAACATGTAAAATTTTAGATACCACTGCCTTGGAGCTTTTTTTAAGCCATACAAGCTCTTCTTTAACCTGCACACCAATTTTTCTTTCCCTTTGACCTCATATCCTTCGGCTTACTGCATGTATATCTCTTCCTCCAAATCTCCATGGAGAAATGTTGTCTTTACATCTAACTGTTCAACATGTAAATCTTCCGCTACTACAAGACTTAAAATAGTTCTGATTGAAGTCATCTTAACAACAGGAGAAAATATTTCATCAAAATAAATACCTTTCTTCTGTGCAAACCCCTTCACCACAAGTCTAGCTTTGTACCTTTGTTTTCCTCCATCTTCTTCTTCAGTTTGTAAACCCATTTATTCTGCAATGTAGTTTTACCTGCAGGAAACTTGACTAAGTCCCAAGTCTAGTTATGCATTAAGGATTCCATCTATTCATCCATGGCTAGCTCCCACTTCTTCCTGCTTTCAACCTGCATTGCTTCTTCATAACATTCGGGTTCACCAGAATCAGTCAATAATAAATAATATAATGAAGGAGAGTATTGTTCATGGGGTCTACTTATCCTGGTAGATCTTCTAACACCACTTTCAGCTGTTTGAGGTGCCTGTTGCTGTCGTGGTGGTTGCTGCTACTATGGTTTTTTATTATTATTATTTTTAGGCACCTTTACTTTTTCAGTTATCTCATCAAGAACTGTGTATTCCTTGCTTTCTTTTTCTTGCAACTGATTCTTATACAAGACATTTTCATTGAATATTACATCTCTGCTCCTAATGATTTTTTGATTTTCATAATCATATAAGAAATAACCAAAATCATTAACACCATATACAATAAAGGTACATTTCTTTGATTTTGCCTTAAGCTTTGTTCTATTTTCTTTATTAATATGGAAAAAGGCCTTACAACCAAAAGGCTTTAAAAAAGAGTAGTTTACCTTTTTACCTATCCATGCTTCCTCTGGAATACCACAATCCAAGGAACTTAAAGGCCCTCTGTTTATTAGATAAATAGCAATATCTACAACATCTACCCAAAATTTTTAATGGAATCCTACATGCAATCTCATGCGCCTTGCACGCTCCATGATTGTTCTGTTCATCCTTTCTGACACACCATTTTCTTGTGGTGTTCTTGGAACTGTCTTCTCTCTATGAATTCCATGTTCTGAAAAATACCTATCAAACTCTTTGCTGCAATATTCACCTCCATTGTATGATATGAGACACTTCAACTTCTTTCCTGTCTCAATCTCAACCAGAGCTTTCCATTTCTTGAAAGTATCAAATTCATCAGATTTATTTTGAATAAAATAAATCCAAGTTTTTCTAGTTGCATAATCAATAAACGTAACATAATAGCGAGAGCCACAAAGAGATGATACCTGAGCAGGTCCCCATACATCTGTATGCACAAGCTCCAATTTTTCACTCTTCTTTTCTTTCCCAACTCTGAGAAATCTGACTCTCTTTTTTTTTTCCATAAATGCAATTTTCACAGAAATCCAAATCAACATTCTTCAAACCTGGCAACAGATTTCTTGAGTGAATAATCTTCATCCCCTTCTCACTCATGTGTCCGAGCCTATGATGCCATAATGCTGCATCTGCTCCTTTGGAAGTTAAAGCATTAACAGAGTTAGAAATACCATTTCATAAATACAATGTACCAACCTTTTCTCCTTTTGCTATTGCCAAGGCTCCTTTGGTGACCTTCCAAGTTTTATCTGTGAAAGTTTTCACACAACCTTCACTGCCTAACTGCCCTGTTGAAATTGGATTTTTCTTTAGATCTGGAACATGCCTTACCTCCTTTAATAGCCATTGGTTTCCATTCTAATGTTTTACAAGAACCTTACCCATTCCAACAATTTTACAGGGTCTATCATCACCCAAACGAACTTGTCCAAAATCTCCTTGAACATAGTCATGAAAATATTTCTTATCAGGTGTGGCATGGAATGAAGCCCCTGAATATACAACCCAAGAATCAGTAACATTTTCAAAAGAAAGAATCAAAGCATCTTGTAACACATCACCTGTCACATTTGCTTCATGATTTTTTTCTTGTTGTGCATCTCCTTCTTTTCCCTTCCGAGATCTACATTATTTCTTTAGGTGTCCTTTCTTTCCACATTTCCAGCACACTATCCCCGATCTGGACTTGGATCTGCCTTTCCTTGATTTAGTGTGATATCCTGAGCTCTTTCTTCTTTCCATTCTCCTTCCCTTAGACTCTGCACTCAAAGCATTACCAGATGTGTCACCAGATCTTTTCCGTCACATTTCCTCGCTAAGGATACACTGACAACATTATCAAACTTTAAAGTACTAGATCTAGAGACAGGGTTACTAATGGCCATTACTAAACCATTACAACTCTTTGGTAATGAGCACAAGAATAACAGAGCTCTAAATTCATCACCAAAGTTTACCCCTATAGAAGTTAACTGACTGGTAACTGTATTAAAATCATTTAAATGGTCTGCAAGAGATCCACCTTCCGACATCTTCATATCAAATAATTGTTTCATAAGAAATACCTTGTTTGAGGTCGAGGGTTTTTCATATAGATTTGCCAAAATCTGTATCAAACCCTCTGTTTTTGTTTTTTTCGAAATATTGAAGGCGATTGATGCCGCAAGGCACAACCGTACTGTTCCAAGTGCCTTTCTATATAGAATGTTCCATTCCACATCTGTCATGGCCATCGACTTCTTTTTTTTTCCGCTCAATGGTAGGTACATATCTTTCTGATACAGATAATCTTCCATCTTCATCTTCCACAGCGGGAAGTTTTGGCCATTAAATTTCTCGACCCTAAACTTACCATCCTTCGCTATTGCTCCCACTCAAACCAGGAACCCTTCTTTCCTGCTAGTTTATCAGCCAAATATACCTTCGGCTCTGATACCAGTTGTTAGAAAATTATATATTATGGAGCAATGCAACCCATAAAATATGCGGAAAATACAAGCACACAAAACACATAAAACCAGAGAGACAGATATACGTGGTTCACCCAGTTTGGGCTATGTCCACCACGAACAACCAGTCCTTCCTTTCTATTATCCAGCAAAATGAAGAGACAAAACCTACAGCAGATCCATTGTAATATCCTCTGTTCTCTCTCACAGTCTCCCTATCTATTTCCCGCTCAGATAATACACATGTAATACACAGCCGCAATACAATACCCTCATACAAAGATAGGGGTTACCTTCTAGGGCAAAAAACTCTAAAGTAAACATAACTTCTACCATCAGATCATTCGCCTAATGAACGGCCCAGATTGACTAGAAATTACTATACTTTTACAAGGAAATTTTACATCTGTTTTTAACTTTGAGGGCGCTGCCCCTGAAACCCCTCCCTGGGGAATGCTGGCCCCTAGACCCCCAGCCGAGGGGTCAGCCCCCCTGGACCCCATGGGGGGGACAAGTTCCCCCCCGCATCACCCTGCTGCAAGGGTGTATATTTTTCCTAGGGTATACATCTAACTAAAATAAGAATCTCTGAATCAGGATGAAAATTAGGCTCCACACCCAACACACTTATCAATAGCTAGTTTGACCCCAAGGCATTTATTATCCTCATGGTCAGTCTTGACTAGTATATAGTACAACTCAAGGCTTTACTTATCAACCTCAATCTCAGTTACCATATAATAAACCGCAAGGCCATACTTACATTCCACTGTAAAATCCTTATCAAGGACCTCAATGGTATACTCAGAATCAGTATCCTCAATATCAGCAGAATTATTCGCCTTATCCCCCATATCATCTGAATCCTTCAGGACAAAACCCATGGGGGCAGATTTTTCTCAAACAAGATGGAATGCAAGTTCAGGTTCTTATGAAGGACCTGTGATGCCTTTTAACCCTAAATTTCCATTTCTTGCTTCATTGGAGTTACCGAATGTGTCAAAGTTAACGAATGACCCTATTCTTCACAACCTTTATTGGCCTCCTGTTCCAACTAAGATTCCTGGTTATTGTCCCAAGTTTGAGGGCAAGTCCAGCGAATACCCCCAAGCACATGGTATGACTTACCACTTGTGGTGTTCTTCTAACTCTTCGGTTGACGATTCTATTCGGCTTCGTCCTTTCCAATAGACTCTTACTGGTGCTACTGCTAAGTGGTATATCGAGCTTTCTCGTGGTATCTTTCAAGATTTAAACTCTCTCTCCATGACATTCCTTACTAATTTTCAGTTACCGGTTCATTATGAAGCTGGGACGCATCTCCTTACCTCTTTGAAATAGGATCGAGCAACTTATATCTCAGACCATATTCATGAATGGAGACGTCGTCGTCACTTGATCAAATTTGAAATTTCTGTTCAACTTCTTACTCATTGGTTCACTACCTCCTTTGTCAATCATATTACGAAAGACATAGCCACGGGGGCATGTGTAACCGAGGAACAGGCCATTGCTCGTGCCCAGTACCTTGATCTTGTGTACTCTAAATCAGGCATATTGTATGATATTTTGACTGATGCCCCTCGACCTAGAACTTCTACCACACTGTCAACCCCATCCGTAAAAAAAATTATTATTTCTGTGTCTCAGACTTCGCGTAAGTCTTCTTCTTCGAACTTTGGGAAGAAAAAATCTAATTATTCCAATGATATTGCTCCTTAATCTAGTCCAAATCCTAGTAAAACCTCGAAGGTTACTGTTGTTCAGGCCAATCCTGTGAATAAGACTTCTAAAGGAAAAAATAAGGGTAAAGACAAACCCAAGGCAGATTCCCCGAAACCAGATTCGTCCAAACCTCGTGCTGATGATGGTTCGCAGCGTAAGCCGAAGTATCCCTGTCTGATTTGTGATGAAGAGCACTACACCAAGGACTGTCCTCGATAGGTTGAAATGAGTTGATTACTCAAGGGCACTCAGGGTACTCTTTCTATTCTTAAAGAACCTTTTCCATCTCAGGAAACCCAGATGGTCGAGAAGCCTCAATCATCTGCTCCATTTGGTTCTCAAGTGTTCATGATGAACAGTTCTGCATCCATTTCTATTGCTACTCGATCGAAAGATTATACTGGATGGCATTAGGCAAAAGGGAAGGAGATTACTGATGGTCCTCCTCCTCCACTTGTTTCTGGTCCTCTTGAGATTGAAAGGCCCAGTGCTGAACCCGTTGTGCAACCTCCTTCGAAAGGTGTTATCTAGAAGTATTCTTGTAATCCCAACACTCGTGTTGCTCAACATTGCAGTATTGTTGAAGACTTGGAATAGGCGCCTTCTACGATGTTCGTGTTAGAAGTCCTTTAGAGTTTTCCATCTCAATGGAAAGCTTTATTATCTGTGATTGGTGAGGATGATCTTGCTGATACTAGCCTTCTCGCTTTCGATCTAGAGAATTTCGTCCCATGACTTCCACACCAGATTGCGCTCATTATATAAGTCATCATTAATGGTCTCGACATCCATCAAACCATTGTGGATGAAGGTGCCTCGACTTGTATCATGTCCACTTCGTGCTGGAAATCCATCAGCTCTCCCACCCTGAATTCCTCACCGAATGCCCTGGAAGCATTTGATGGAAGGGAATCTAAACCTTTCAGTGTTCTCGCAAGTTTACCGATTACCTTAAAAGGGAATAAAGTCAATGTTTAAGTAGAAGTAGTTGACGCTAAACTCAATTACAATCTTCTACTCGGTCACAGTTGGACTCACGCTATGCTTTGCATTTCTTCCACCCTCTTCTGTGTTTTGAAATTTCCACACGAGGGAAAAATGTTACTGTTGATAAATTATCCTTCTTCACCTCTTATTCCGAGAATAACGTTCCATATGTGGATAAGATACCAACTTGATTCGAGAGCATTGGACCGGGTCTCTTCAAAGATCCAGCCCTCATGGGTATTTTCCCCCTTCCACCACCTATGAATATTCAAGTTCATATGATCTCTTGATCTGATGACCCATGGACTATTACTTCGCCTGAACAAGTCAATTCATTTGGTGATTCAATACCTTTGAGTCCGATTGAAATCGATTATCGTGAAATCATTGCTTCATTCGATACTCCATCGTCTAATGATTCTCCTTTGAGCTTGTCTCTTGAAGTGTATTCTCAATCCCCCTAGCTCGACGATTCAGATTCGCCTGATCCTTTAATAGAAGTGTTTCCTTCTGATGAAGCTATCATGGAAACCATGTCTCTTGAAAATTTGTCGTGGGACGATGGTCATCATCGTTCTTCGTTTATGCCTGGCCTTGGGGCTCTGTCTACATGTCTTGAGCATTTTTCTTCTCAAGCTCTTTTTCCTCCGCTTCAAACTCAAATCTTGACAATATGAAGTCTTTACAAAAGGGAACTTGAGAAATATCACACAAACGATGCCTATTAACATTTTCGTGAAGTCAACAATTGTGGAGAACATCCATGTGGGAGTTGCTTGTTTTTAATATGAAGTCCAAGTTTATACTAGCATTTTCCATGAATTCCGTGATGTCTTTTCTTGGTCCTACGAAGAAATGCCCAACATTGATCCTAGTATAGTGGTGCATGAAATTCCAACTTATCCTATTTTGAAGCTTGTTCGCCAGCATCTTCGTTCGGTGCACCCTAGAAAGGCTGCAACCATTAAAGGTGAAGTTGAAAAAATTCTCAAATCTGGTTTCATTTATCCAATTCCCTTGACAAATTCAATTTCGAACATTGTTCCTGTTGATAAGAAACAAGGAACTATCCATGTATGTGTTGATTACTGTGACATCAATTGGGCATGTCCTAAGGATAATTATCCTACTACTTCATCGATCAGATCATTGAAAACTATGCCGGGAGTGAGATTTTTTCCCTTATGGATGGTTTTTCTGGATATAATTAGATTAACATTCTCCCGGCTGATCAACACAAGACAACTTTTATCTGTCCTTGGGGTACCTTCGCATACAAGAAACTACCTTTTGGCTTAAAGAATTCCGGGGCCACTTTCCAAAAAATATGTCCTACGCTTTTCATGACATTCGTCACATTGTTCAAACTTACTTGGATGAGCTTTTGGCTCATTCAGCTAAGTGTAAGGACCATCCGGATCATCTTCGTTGGATCTTTCTCTGTTGTCGACATTATAACATTAGGCTCAATCCGCACAAATGTGTCTTCTGTGTTGATTATGGTAGAATTTTAGGGTTTATCATGTTTAAAGACAGAATTTTCCTTGATCCCCTCAAGGATGAGGTTATTATCAATCTCCCGTCTCCATCCTCATTACATCAGTTGCAGAGTCTGCAAGGTAAGGCAAATTTTCTACGTTGTTTTATACTGAACTAGGTTGAAGTAGCTAAAGGATACATGCGAATTCTAAAATAGGACGTCCCTTTTCATTGGGATGAGATTGCTCAACAATATTTTGATACACTCAAGATGTTGCTGGTCAACGCTCCTTTATTACATCCTCCGAATTATCACTGTGATTTTTCTTTCTATTTCGTTGCCGCTTTTAGTACAATTTCCATGGTTTTGGTGCAAGACAATGATGAAGATCATGAGAATGTTATTTATTACTTGTCTCGTAACCCTCTCGATCCTGAAACGCGTTATGTTCATGTCGAGAAGTTAGCACTAGCTATGGTCCAAGTCGTTCAGCGCTTTCGGCATTATATCCTTTTGCGTATGGTGACTGTGATTTTCAATTGCAACCCCATGACCTATATTTTGTTTGTACAATTTCTGGGGAGAAAATAATCCAAATGGATCATTATCCTTCAAGAGTTTGATTTGGAATTTACTGCTGCCAAATCTAGGAAATCACTGGTTTTCACTGATTTGATTTGTTCCCTCCCTTCCGACTCTGCTTTGTCTCGTTCTGAGGACTATATTTCAGACGATACACTTTTCTTGATTAACACCCTCGACTCGTGGTATGGTGATATCATCGTCTATCTCCAGACTTCCACGTTCTGATCTGAGTTGATAAAGGATGCCCGCCACCATATCCGGCATCATTCACAACCTTATCGTATAGTCAGAGATACGCTCTATCATGTTGGAGTTGATTCTGTGCTTCACCGATGTTTGACCCTCGAGGAAGATGAGAAAGTATTGAATGATTATCATAGTGGCACCTGTGGTGGTCACATGTCTGGTTACGCTACAGCACAAAAGATACTTCGTGCTGGTTATTTTTGGCCTTCTATTTTCAAAGACCGTATTGTCGCAGTTCCTAAATGTCATGATTTCCAAATTGATCAATGCAATATGTGTGCACCACCCGTTCCTCTTCACCCTATCATTACCATTGGTCCCTTTTCCAAACATGGCATCGATTTTATGACGTGTAACCCTCACTCGACTGGGGGGCATGCTTATATCATCGTCGCCATGGACTACTTCACCAAATGGGCCGAAGCAATGCCTACACTTGTCACTAATGGTAAGACAGCTGCTCAGTTCATATTCAATCATATTATTGCTAGGTTTGGTGTCCCTCAAGCCATTGTTACTGATCATGGTTCCCATTTTCAGCATTATATGGTGGCGGAGTTGACTTCCAGGTTGGGTCTGCGTCACGACAACTCAATGTCGTACTACCCTCAAGCCAATGGCCAGGTTGAAGCTGTGAACAAAGTTCTTGTCACAATGCTTCAGCGTATGATTGGGATCCATAAATCAAATGGTAATCTCATGTTATTTTTGGCTCGTTGGGCATACCGAACCTCCATGAAGAGTACGACCGGATTCACCCCGTTTCAGTTGGTTTACGGTCTGGAAGATACTCTCCCGATTAAGTGTGAAATACCTTAACTCAAGTTAGCTGTGGAATTACTGCAAAATATTTTTCTAGAAGAAGAGCATCTCCTTTACTTAGAGAGATTGGACGAAACTCATCGCTTAGCCGCTTTGGTCATCAAAGCACAAAAGAAGCGAGTCAAAGCTCATTTTGACCAATCAGTTTCTCCTCATTCCTTCATTGAAGGAGATCTCGTTCTCCTGTATGAACAAGTTCATGATAAGATGGGGCAGGAAAATTTCAACCTATGTGGCATGGGCCATACATCATCAAATGTGTATTAAAAAATGGGGCCTATGAGTTAATTGACTACGAAGGTCATCCGCTTGAATAGCCCAGAAAAGGGTTGTATCTCAAAAAATATTATGCCTGAGTCATTCATGCATAACAGGTGTACATAGGTGTTTTTTTAATTTTTTTACATGTTTTGGGTTTGGTGTGCTTTGTGAGCATTTTCTTGCTTATTGGGTCTTGCTTATTGTGCAGATTTCTATTACCCATTATGTCGGTTTCGCAGATGATGCTTCCTGCAGTACCGGGAATTTGTATTCGGCAACCTGGGTAATCTATAATCCTGCTAGTGAGTTGATAGATATGCAAGGTATTTGTCTAGGAAAAACTACAAACCATGTTGCTGAATATAGCGTTGTCATTAAGTTATTAACTGAGGCAATCAACCTCGGTATACGTGCATTGCTTGTAAATATAGATTCACAACTTGTTGTTTTACAACTCAAAAATCATTATTCTGTTAGAAATCCGCACATTCTGAGATTGTATTTACGTATTCATTTACTGGAAATACATTTTGATTTCATTACTTATCAACATATTCCTAGAAGAATGAACACGTTAACTGATACCGTGGCTAACATTGTATTAGATAAGCATTTGCATAGTTTGTAAAAGCATCATCATATGTAAAAAGGTCCATGTAGGGAAATAGATGTGTGTGTATATATATATATATATATATATATATATATATATCGCATGTTTGCAACTGTGTGCATCATAACATCAAAAAATATATGTATGTTTCTGTTACATCCCGAGACATCATGTCTCGAAAAATATGTAGATAAAATAAACCTAGGTTTCTAATCTGCATGGTGTTCATGATAACATGTCACAACCTATACTAGCCACCTCAACAAACGATGAATTCAGCTGGGCACCCCTACAGTATGCCTCTGGCAAGCACGAGGAACATCATCAAAACATGCATAATCTGTAACTCCTCGAGTGATCCCCTCCAGGTTGCGCACTATCTCGTCTTCCTTGCCGCCCTCACCTTGAGGGTCCAAATCGCGAGGGATTGGCCTCACTATTGGTGACATATCGGACATGGGTTGAATGTCAAAACATACATAAATCAATTCATAATACTCATAAAATTTAAAAATTGAGTCTTACCCAAATCTTCATCCCAATCTTCTCCCTCTGAGAGTGGGAGGTCTTGATCATCAGTGAAATCTGTGCCAACGTAGAGCCAATCCTCCATGACAATAAGTTGTCGACAGATCCAATCAAAAATTTTTGGCCTCCAAGACATCTGTTGGCCGCCCCCTGCCCTCGGCATCAGTGCTGCCCATCAGGCCATCCTTGGTTCTCTTGCTGGTGGGTTCAGAACTATAACCTCCTGTCGCTGAAAATTTGGTAACCGTTCCAAGAAGAACGATACCAGAATGGATCCATAACCAAATTTTTTTAGTTTGGCCTTCTTGCATTTGGCTAGTTGGTGCTTCATGTTGATGGTTATGGCCTCTGCCCAGTTGTAGGGAGTCGGCGCCATGCAGTCCACAGCAAGAAGCAACTGTGTCTTCGTTTATTCATGTGGTGCTTGTGATCCAGTAGCCCGTGTGATCATATGCAATACCACACGTAGTGTCAAATTAGGGATAGTTTGAATATCAAATTTCCCACTACCTGAACCTTTCCGTGCTCCTCGACATACCCTGTCAATTACCATGGTAATTTTCTCCATACAGGGCCAGGTGCTGGTTAGGAGTGGTGCTGCACCCCTCCGTGATAATCCTGTGATGAAGTATACATCAGAAACATCAATTTCAAGCTCTTGATCCCGTAGGATGAACTTCTCTTGGTTTTCATCCCATATACTGACAGGATACTGTAGCAATTCTGGTTGGGCTTGGAGGCATGGTGTCAGGAAGAATTTGAGCAAACCAAAGTTTCTTAGGGCTGCCATTACTCCCTCATTTTCCATGGCCATCTCATCTTCTTCACTATGCTCCCTTTCTTTCCATTCTATAACCATTTTTTCTCTTATCTACCTGCAAACACACACATTCAAGTGGTATTAGTCAATATTTATCCTTGAAATTGTAAAAAATTAGGACATTTGGTATCTATTTTTGTTTGAAATTGGTTTGTGCTATTGGCGTGACTGTTTCTAAAATAGTCGTGACAATGGGCGTGCCCCAGTATTAAAAAATGGGTGGTTGGTGCAACTCCGTGCTTGAAACCTGCGCCAACCGTGCAACCCTAAATTTTGAAATTTCTCCCCCAAAATTCAAAATTGACAAATGCAGGAAGCAAGGAATAGCTTAAAATGACAAGAGGGATCTCATCTCTTACCTAGAGTTGACGGATTTGTAATTGGCATACTGGATTTGCCGCTATCGTCGCTGCAAGATCACACAGTAAAATGGGTGAAAATTGCTCCATAAGAGGTAAAAGTGAAAAGTAAATATTTTTTTACCATTTTTGGCATGTATAACTTTTTCACAACCATAATTAGGTTTTAAGACATATTTTTTGATTATTTTATTATTATTTTCAAAAAATACGTTTTACACATGTCTCTTGTGCAGCAACAAGGTTTTTATTCCACAGTGATGAAGTAACGAGTTAGATTTTATACTTTTCCAGACTCGGTAAAAACACGAAAAATTCACTACTAGAGTCATCTTTCAGCTCTTTTCTGACTCTCTAAAACTGAAAAGATCGCTGAGACACTTGTCATTTTAAACACGTTAAATGGATGCAAAACAATATCTACCCAATATACGTTTAACCCTTTTTCGGGTTGGGATAGATTATTTACGAAAAAGGAATACCTTAGCCTATCGCGATTAAGAGGTTCTCTCAGACAAAATTTTCTACCTTTTCAGATCTGCGAGACTACCTATGAAAATGGATTGTTGAAGTTTTCTTTTCTCCCTTCTTTTCAAACTCTCTAAACATGAAAATATGCTGAGTTCTTCCTTTTTCAGACTCGTTAAACTCTGATGACATCAGGCTCCGTCACCATGACGTTATTCGAGTTCCTCCTTGCTAGGGCTCGTAAAATGTATTGGGATGGATTTTTCTGAAGGAAAAAATTACAGTGCAAGCATATGCTATCCCCTTCAAGCTTGTTTTCAAAAATAATTGGGGTAATCGCCAGAAATGGTGGGGGAAAATGGAAGCAGATTGTAGTCGTGTTCGCAGTATGTCGCTCTTGAACATTGCACTTGTCTGCATTCGTGTCAGGTTGGGGACATCTCATTTCATCATTTTTTTCCTCCATGGGTTTGGGTAATCTCTTTTGACCTCTCATTTTCTCTTTGCCACATCATCATGACCTCAGATCCTTTGATGTCAAGTACTTCCAAATCCAGTGTCATGTTGCTGATATGTTCAAGAGAATTTTGCCTCTGAAGTTTTCAACCTCCCTCTGATTCTTTGTTGGTCCCGATTCACAAACATCATATTTCTTTGTCTTGTGCTGATGATGTGGGAAACATTATGGCCCACCTTCGATCAGGTCACTTCCTCTCGACTTCATCTCATTATCTAGGAATCTGATCTAGAGACTCCATTTTGGTACCTTGGAGCTTGCATGCCTCAATGGTATGTTCTTCGCATTTGATGTAAGGTCCACATCATTGGCCTTTGATCAACTGACTCTGCGGGAGGAGTAACAACACCAAGTACTTGTAAAAATATCACCATGGAGTAACATCACCGGAGGAGTAACAGCATCAGAGGAGCAACAACACTGGACACTTAGAAAATTTTAGAAGGAGTAACAAAATCCAACACTTAGATAAAAAATTTCAGAGTAACAGCAGTGATGGACTCAAAGCACCGATGGAGTAATAGCAGTGACGGATTCACAGCACTGACGGAGTAATAGCAATGACAGATTCATAGCACCGACGGAGTAACAACATCTAGAGTAACAGCGGTGCGAGTAACAACATCCGGAGTAACAACAATGTGAGTAACAACATCTGGAATAATAGCAGTGTGAGCATCGGGAGTAACAATAGTGTGAGTAACAACATATAGAGTAACAGTAGTGCGAGTAACAACATCTGGAGTAACAATAGTGCAAGTAACAGAAGTGTGAGTAACAACATCCAGAGTAACAACAGTACGAGTAACAACATTCGGAGTAATAGCAGTGCGAGTAACAACATCCAGAGTAACAACATCTGGAGTAACACTAGTGCGAGTAACAAAATCTGGAGTAACAACAGTGCCAGTAACAACATCTAGAGTAACAACAGTGCGAGTAACAGCATTTGGAGTAACAGCAGTGCAAGTAACAACATCCGGAGTAACAACAGTGCGAGTAACAACATCTAGAGTAACAACATCGTGGAGTAACGGCATCGCACAGTAGCAGCATCTGAGGAGTAACATCTTGAGTAGCAGCATTCGAAGTAACAACGACCAAGGAGTAACAGCATCAAGGAGTAATAGCATCTTGAGTAGCAACATCCGGAGTAATAGAAACCAAGGAGTAACAACATTACGGAGTAGCAACATCCAAGGAGTAACAGAATCACAAGTAGCAGCATCCAAGGAGTAACAACATCACGAGTAACAACATCCTGAGTAGCATCATCCGGAGTAACAACAACCAAGGAGTAATAGCATTACGGAGTAGCAACATCCAAGGAGTAACATCATCACGAGTAGCAACATCCAAGGAGTAACAGCATCCAAGGAATAGCAACATCATGAGTAGCAGCATCTGGAGTAACAACATCATGAGTAGCAGCATCCAAGGATTAATAACATCACGAGTAGTAGCATCCAAGGAGTAACAACATCATGAGTAGCAGCATTCAAGGAGTGACAACATCAAGAGTAGCAGAATCCAGAGTAAAAACATCATGGAGTAGCAGCATCCAAGGAGTAATAGCATCGTGAAACTTAAGAAATCCTGTAATATCCTTGTTTAGGGCATCCTTGTTTAGGGTGGGCCCTGCCACATGTCTAGGGTCTGCATAATGAGGGGTTGTTTAGCTGCTGCCCTCAGATGCTCTGGTGGGCCTTAAGACCCCACCCTTAACACCCTAGGATGCTGCCCTCACTAACAGTTTAGGATTTTGGTGTAGTGGTTGGGCCTTCATGGTATCAGAGCAGAGGTCTCGAGGTCGAGACTCATGGAGCGTGGTGGGCTGTAATATCCCTGTTTAGGGCAACCCTGTTTAGGGTGGGCCCTTCCACATGTCCGGGGTCTGTGTAATGAGGGGTTGTTTAGCCGCCACCCTCAGATGCTCCGGTGGGCCTTAAGACCCCACCCTTAACACCCTGGGATGCCGCCCTCACTAACAGTTCTGGTTTTTGGTGTAGTGGTTGGGCCTTTGTTGTAATATCACAAAATAGGGAATTTATACACTATTGGGAATATCTTAAGATATTCCAAATGTGGAGCAACAACAATATGTGAACACACAAATGGAGTAGCATTGATACATTAACATAGAGAATGCAAGAAGATCTCAATAGCCATCATATTAGATCATAGCAGCAAATGTGTATACAAATCCCTGAGGAACAATCACTCAAGTGGGCAATGCAACCCCCAAAAGAACATATACATGATAAAGGAAGAACACTTCTACATGGAGAAAGACATGGCTATGACTGCGCAGTCTATGAGGAATAATTGCTGCAAAAATAATTTCAATACATGGATATGAAATGTATAGCTCGAAATAGATGGGGGAGCAAGATCTCAACCTCTAGAAACAACAATACAACAATCCTTAGAAGTATTGGCTGAAATATGCACAAAATGGAAAAACTGCATAAACGTCAGAGTTTCAGGGTAGTAGCTGCAACTAAAAAATTGGAAATGGATGAAGATAGGTGGAGATGCTGCATATGATGGTTGAATCTCATCCAAAGGATCTTTCAGGTGAAAGGCTGATCCAATCACTGAAGATATCACCCTCCAAAATAGTGGTGCAATCCCCCACTGTAGATACACTCAGAAATAATGTAGTCAAGGAGATGGAATAAGTTGTAGGAGATAGGAAGTGCTTGGCCTGATGCTAAATATGTGTAATCAGCTCCTAAACCTTCCTCACTAATCTCATAGAGGAATAGAATCTCCCTCCTCTGAAAGATGAGCCAAGGAAATGGTGTTGTGGAACCCTCCACTGCAACACCCTACAACACAATGTTTCCTGCTACAGGAATAACACTGTAGCTGAAGGAGGTGGCTTGGCCTTGAGCCTGAAATGTGGAGAATGAAGTAAAATCCCTCAAGGTGCCTCTCAAGAAGGGAGAATTATTCCTAAGCAGGAAATCCCTTGTGCTAAGCAGCACAGCAATCCCAGTTAAACAACTGAAGATAGCAAATAGTCATACAGACAAAATTCTATATTCATCAACATATCCATCTATGGCTTCCTTGTCCTCCCTTTATAAAAATGAAATTCTCCTTTCCTTAGCCCCCACACATTAGATTTTCCTCCACCAAATGAACTCTTCCTCATTCACATTGCACTGTCTCTTGAGGTGATCCACTACCACTATGGCAACACTGTTGACTTGGTCAAACTTGACCTTGTCCTCATGCATTTGCCCATTTTCACACTTGAGGGTGAAAATTGAGCTACTCTGATGATCCCTTTCACAATATGAGGTATTTTATTTCTACTCATGGGCCTCCTCACCCATTTATTCACCTCCTAGCTGATATGGGCAAAATTAATGTTCCAATTAGCTCTATGCTAATTTTGGGAACATTATATTCCTCCCCTCCCAAATGTTGCTTGTCCTCAAGAAACTGTAGGGATAGAACTGAAGGGTCTTCTTGAGGCATGTGGGCTGAAATGAATTGGGATCTTCCATCCCCATATGAATCTCCCATCCCCAAGAAATCATCCATACAAAATGAGTTACCCTCCAACATGGAAACTCCTGAAAGTCTCCCTCCACCTTTGGCTCATGAAAAGTAGGTGGGCTGAAATTATGATCATGGTAGACAAGGGAGTCTACCCCACACTGTCCTTTTCTCCACTCATGATAAGTGTAGAGTATGTGCTGATCCTGGGTTGCAAAATTATTGCCCTCAAGTGGAAAAATGAAGAACAATCCTCCAACATTGTAGAACAAGCCAGCCCAAAACATCTCATCCATGATGAATAGGACATGATCATCATAGGGTATCCAAATGAGATTTTTTTTGAATTTTTTACATGATGCTATATGATACAAAAAATTTCTCAAGTGGACACAGTGCAGTCTCTCCCACCGCAACTTCAGAAAATGGCATGGCAAGTGGTGTTTTGACAAATTGCTAGTTGTGTGAATCATCACATCTACTAGTGGATAGAAAATGAGTGAATGTGTCAACTAAGCATACAAGAAATAATCAAACACTTGTCCATGGTGATACAAAGGATGGTTGTCTCCATCAAAATAGCTAGAAAAATCATGCTCATGGGGCTCAAAAATAAACTTGCCCTCTTGTGGAACAATGCATTGTATGACAATGGTAAGAAGATGCAAACACTGTATTACATAATCAATAGATGCAAAAAAAACATTCTCACCATGTGCTGAAATTAAAGTGATGCATGAATGCATGAACAAGTCCATGCTCCAAAAGAACAGTGTTGTTGGCCTATGCAAATAGGCTCCTGCCAACCCATATCTCAATTCTTTGACATGATGATTGTCAAAGAATCCTCCAATAATGTTGTTGCAAACATAGAATTCCTCCCAAGATGGAATTAATTCCTGATCATCAAAGGCCAAGGAGTATCCCATTTGCACCATGATAGTGCCATCTCCTCCTCCTACAACATCATACAACACGTGAGAGAAAATTTTCCCTTGCTCTCTCAAGTACAACCCAAGCAACACAAATTTTTGCTACCTCCTCAGGCTCTCATCATGCAAGTCATGTGATGAGGACATAATGAATGATATGAATTTCACACCAACATCATGCACCCATAACCTTTGCTCTCAATGATGCAAGAATCCTGCCACATATTCTCCATCCCCATACCCTTACAAAGAGTGTATGCCAAGTGATCACCAAACTACTTCAAGAGTAACCAGCGCAACCAAGCCTCCTGCTGCCTGGTATCATAAACTTGCAAGTAGCTCACCATCCACATCAACTTAACCAATTGTGGATGTCTCCTTCCATCCTTCATATTGGTACTCCTCCCATGAGGGCTACCATCATCCCACATCATATTTCTACACTTCATGGGATTTTGAAATGCAATCTTCCCAAGGATCAATTTGATCCCATAAGGACCCAAATAGGTGGTAGGAAAAAACCTCCCATCATGATGTGTATGGCTCAAGAGGTGTCCAATACAATCATGAGAAATGTTATCCATCTGAAGATGTCCTCCATCATCTATCTGCTCCTCCTTGAATCCATGAGGATCCAAGTGTGAGAAGGGAAGAACCTCCTCAAACTGTTGAAGAACCTTGCACTCCATGATGTGTGGGAGTGCACCTCCACTAAAATATCTCCATGAGATCTCCTCCTCATGCATGGCCTTCCAAAACCAAAGAGGCCTTGGATCTACTACATGTAAAAGTCTCTCTTTGAGCTGTGGCATGCTCATTGAGAGAGTGTCATCTAGAGAGGAGAAAGAGTTTCTTATCTCCAGATATCTACTCCTCCTTACTGCTTCCCTCATGAAGCTTCCATTTTAATGCTCACATGAGGAATGGTTCCTCTTTTCCCCATCATTGCCCTTGTACAGCGTAGTGCAATTATACTTCTCTAAGTCAGCAGTATGCAGTGATTTGAACCCATCCATAGCGTTTGTTGAAATGACAAGAGATGGACATTCAAGCATACCTTGGTGAAATTTGGAAGTTCCTTGCAGGGCTGCAAGAGTTTTCTCCTCATATGTGTTGGCTTCCCAAACTATTGAAGATGAAGGCTACTCCTCCATGGTATCTACAGTGCTGGTACATGCCTATTAAACTGGTGGTGAGGGCTCTTCCCTCCTTTGGCCAAATATTTTGATCATCCTTTGGGAAAATTTAGCAAGAGTTGATACCCTTGCATGGTTCCAATGGCTGAACCAACAAGTACTTGCTTCACCTTCAAGGTGTAGCACTGCAATTTCTACAACCTCTTTATCTACTACAGGATGTAGTAGAAAGAAATCCTATAGCTTCTTCACCCAAACCTATGCTGCACATGTGAGTGATCCATCAAAGGTGGACAATAGAAATCTATTGCCTCTCATCATCCCATAGCTGTGGGGTCTTCTCTCTTCCTCCAGCTGAATAAATTGTGGTAAAGCTAGAGTCTCCTTTAAGGCTCTAGGTTTAGATTTGTATTCAACAAGGTAATCACTTAGAATTTCAAATTCCAAGTGTTCTTCATGCTTTATGCCTTCTTCTCTTTGAGAATAGGAATTGCATGGTCCTTCCTCTTCTCCTTCTTCCATCTTCTTGACCTCCGTGGAGAGGTCCTTTCTGGATATAAAAAATGATGAGAGTAAACTCATCCTCTTCATCATATCGATATATTCAATATTCTTATGGCTGAAAATCATAGGCTGAGCCATAGATCATGCTTTGATACCACTGTAATATCCCAAAATAGGGAATTTCTATGCTATTGGGAATATCTTAAGATATTCCAAATGTGGAGCAACAACAATATGTAAACACACCAATGGAGTAGCAGTGATACATTAACACAGATAAAGCAAGAAGATCTCAATATCCATCATATTATATCATAGCAGCAAATGTGTATACAAATCCCTGAGGAACAATAACTCAAGTGGGCAATGCAACCCTCAAAAGAACATGATAAAGGAAGAACACTGCTACATGGAGAAAGCCATGGCTATGACTGCGCAGTCTATGAGGAATAACTTCTACAAAAATAATGTCAATACATGGATATGAAAATGTATAGCTCAAAATAGATGGGGGAGCAAGATCTCAACCCCTAGAAACAACAATACAACAATCCTTAGAAGGATTGGCTGAAATATGCACAAAATGGAAAATCTGTAGAAATGCAGGAGTTGCAGGGTAGAAACTGCAACTCAGAAACTGGAAATATATGAATATAGCTAGAGATGCTGCATATGATAGTTGAATCTCATCCACAAGATATTTTAGGTGAAAGGCTGATCCAATCACTGAAGATCTCACCCTCCAAAATAGTGGTGCAATCCCCCACTGCAGATACACTTAGAAATAACATAGTCAAGGAGATGGGCTACACTGTAAGAGATAGGAAGTGCTTGGCCTGATGCCGAAGATCTGCAATCAGCTCCTGAACCTTCCTCACTAATCTCCAGAGGAATATAAGCTCTCTCCTCTAAAATATGAGCCAAGGAAATGGTGTTGTGGAACCCTCCACTGCAACACCCTACAACACAACGTTTCCTACTACAGGAATAACACTGTAGCTAAAGGAGGTGGCTTTGCCTTGAGCCTGAAATGTGGAGAATGAAGTAAAATCCCTCAAGAGGCCTCTCAAGAAGGGAGAAGGATTCCTAAACAGGAAATCCCTCGTGCTAAGTAGCACAACAATCCCAGTTAAACAACTGAAGACAACAAATAGTCATACAGACCAAATTCTATATTCATCAACATATCCTTCTATGGCTACCTTGTCCTCCCTTTATACAAATGAAAGCATCCTTGCCTTGCCCCCCACACATTAGGGTTTCCTCCACCAAATGACCTCTTCTTCATTCACACTGCGATGTCTCTGAAGGTGATCCACTCCCACTATGGCAGCGCTGTTGACTTGGTCAAAATTGACCTTGTCCTCATGCATTTGCCCCTTTTGACACTTGAGGGTGAAGAATAGAGTGTTGGAACGAGGTCTCCTAAGAAGTTGTGAAACTAGTCCATTTTGAATACTTTTTATTATATTTAGTCTAGTGCAGGGGTTTTGGGGTGGTTCAAAGCCCCGAACGCATTGTAATGGGTCAAAGGGTAAACTACGGGTCCAAAAACCATGGGTTGCAGACCATAGGAAAGTTGAGGCTAGATTGTTATAAATAGGGATGAATTTTGTATTGTAAAGGATAGGATATGAAGGGCTATTGATGTGAATTTTCATTTAAGCTATATGTTTGGGTTTTGCGGAACATACTCCTGCTAGTTGTGTGCATGGAGATCCAAGTCCAGTTGTGTGCGGACCATGCTGTTGTGTGCGCAGGTTGGGAAGGGAATTGGAATTGTAAGGAAGAATTGATGAATGAATGAATGAGAAATATTGTTAGAGAACTAAATATATGAGTAATTTTATGTGAATTACTGATAATTGTTGTATTGTGTGTTTTTTGTCTTTAAGCTGCAAAACATTTGTATACTGTGTTCTTGGATCTAGATCTGTTATGTCTTGTTTATGTACTATTGTGTTGATGTTATAACAAACATATCACTATATATCTAGTGCACGTGGATGAAAATAGAGACTTAATTAACCCTGCGCAGAACAAGGTAATCTGGGAATCCCAAGATCTAGTGCAACTTTTCTTGCTTTACCCATCCTTTCTCAAGGTGCGGAAACCTAGTTCGATCACCCACCCATACTACTTCGGGTAATACTTTGACCTGTGCAAGCAGGTCACTGCCGAAAGGGCCAGTAGTATAGGGGTTTGTTGGCAAACCTTGCACACCAAACTTGGGTCAAGACCCCTTGAACCAACAAATGGTTCCATTGTCGGGACCGAAGGAATGTGAGAAAGGGATCGGGTACTGACCAAAGAATACTGGACAAGAGCACCTACAAAGGGCCCTTAGGAAACCATGACGGTGCACTTGAAGATACCTACCTTCAAGGGCATGGATGATGAAGACATGGAGCAGTTTTGGTTTGTGATGGATTCGGTATGGGTTGTGCAAGGTGTGACGGGAGACACTATGAAAAAAGTGCAGCTATCCCTAGCCTTCGAAGGAAGGGCTATGGACTGGTATATGGGATATGTATTGCAAAATAAGGATGAAACTATCCAGAACATTAAGGATGCCCTGGAACAGTAGTTCCGGAACCCTAAATCCTACTCTCAGGTCATAGAAAAAATAAAATATTTCAAGCAGAGGCCAACTGAGTCTGTATGGGAAGCAGATAAACACCTAAAAAAAGCTATCAGAGAAGGAGGATTTCGGTACGATGACAAAAAACTTACGAAATGGTTCATCGCCATGCTACTTCCTCACTTATGCTTACCTATGGGTCGCTAGACTTTTTACTCACAGGATGAGGCCTTGGGAGCTGCGATGAAATTAGAATCTACACCTATAAAGGATGTTCCAGTAGAAGTACAGCAGATCCAGGTGTAGCTTGAGGCTATGCATCAGGAAATTCAGAATCTACAGCAAGAGAAAGGAAGAGGGGCTGGCACAGAACTAGATCATGCAGTAGGCCACCCGGGACCAGGAGCACGTGGTCCGGGATAGCAGGGATCATACGCTCTGGCACGGAGGGAGCTATGCCACAAGGTTGCGTAGTATCCACCAATGGCCCTGTAATGGCACCCCTCTTTTCGAACCAAAGTGACGCTGGTGCCGGTCTTGCCGGTCGATAGGCCATGAGGAGGAGGACTGTCGAAGCCCTGCTAAAATAATAAACAAGGGAAAAGACCCTACCTCACCAAGAACCCCCTCAGGCAGGGATGACTCCCCCCTGGAGGAAGGGACGGGAGTTGGAGCGGAAGCACAGGTCGGGGTCGAGGCCAGTCACTCTGCTATAACTGTGGGGGAATGGGGAATTTGGTGAAGGATTGCCTGAACCCTTTACAACAATCCTGTAGGTATTGTATGCAGTGGGGCCATAAGTTGGAAGAGTGCCCAGCCTTAAAATCAAAGATACAGGAAAATCAGCTCCCATCTGTGCAGAAGGTGTGAAGGGTCCAGACCGGGCTAAGGGGAAAAGATACCATGGTAAATGTGGTAACGCACAGTGGATTGGTGACTGGGGGGGCTAAGGAGAAAGACAAAACTGACTCATTGATCCGCAGGGCAGTTAGCAACCAAGAAGGACTGAACCTGGGCAAAGCGACGAAAATGTTTATAGAGGCTCGAAAGGACTTCCTTGAGACCAAAATTCTTCCATCTGCACACCCGGGAGCTGAGGAAGTAACTGCGGAAGTTAAACCTTTCTTACAAGCATGTGTGAGGCTGTTGTGCAACCCTCAGGTAGTATGAAATCTACAGGCTTTACTAGAAAGCTGCGTAACATGAGCTGCCAGGTCACCCGACATCAAGGATGTGCATAAATTATACAAATATCAAAGACGCATTGGCAGGGAAATGCGGCTAACAGTGCAGATCGGTGACTATGGGATGGATGGAGTTATATTAGACCTCGGATTAGATGCCAATATAATACCTAAGCGCACTTAGCAACACATGGGGGAACCCAAGCTGGAGTGACCCACCATCCAGCTTCGAATGGAAAATCAACAAAAAATCATTCCTTTAGGTAGACTCCCCAACGTCGTGGTTGATATCATAGGGGTAAGGATCCTAGCTGAATTTGAAGTGACAAACATTGTGGAAGATTCAGATCCTTACCCTGCGCTCCTCGGCCTGGACTGGGCTATAGACATGGGGGGTCTCATCAATCTCAAAAATCACAGCATGATATTTGAAAACAAGGGCACATGAGTCATTGTACCACTAGACCCGGTAGAAGGAAAATGTTATACAGAACCTATACCTAAGGAGGGGGAATGGGGATTATATCTATAAATTGACAGCACGCGATAGGGACAACCTAAGCCAGGACACTGTACCATGCTATGAGGGGGATATTGAGGATCCCAGTAAGGATCTAGAAGCTTGGCAGGCCCGGCTAGGAGAAGCCTCTACATTGCGTTGTCTTCGTATCTCAAAGGACTCCCTCTGTATGGGACCGGTCAACCCATGAGTGAGCAACAGGCTCCCTATGACACCTATAGGTTCTGTAGGTAGCGGTCCCATGCATCAAGCCACCACCACGATGGCGACACAGACAAGGGTTAGGCAGTTGGTTTCGACGTTAGCCCCCCTTAAAGCCTTAGTAGAACAAATAAGAAAAATCTCTTGGTCTTGGGCCAAGAGCTACTTAGGGAGCAAGCCCGTGTTGGGGCAAGACAGGCAGTTGTCACATATCGGTACCCATAGCATAACGAGTATTCCTAAATCACTGAGGATGCAACAACTAGCCGTTGGGACTGTACCCTCTGGTAAAAAGCAGAAGTTACCATTGAGAGAAGCTGCTCCTGAGCCATTGGAAGGTCAAGTTACGAGAAGTTTTTACCATTCCTTGGGAAACCCACCCCGCGTAAAATATCTCTCTCTATTATCTAATGGAAAATTCTTAAAAGGGGGCAGGATAGTCCAATTAGCAGTATTGTCTCATGTAAACAACAGGCCTACTTTAAGTGTCTTGTAGAAGCAATCGAGTAGTGAACTTTGTTACAATTACAGCACCCCTCTCATGACTGCTCAACCCCCTCCGTCAGGTAGTAGTCACCTAGAGCTAGGATTCATTTTTCGCACAAGGATGCCGACAACTACCCCTACGAAAACCTCCACCCCAACTGAACCTGAGGTTGAATAAGTTCTGGAATATGAGCTTGAGTTAGAAGAAGTCCCTCCTCCACGGACCACAAGGAAAGGAAAGGAGAAATCTCAGAGTTCGGGGACTACCCCACAGGAAATAAAAAGGCCCCGAAGTTCCCCAAGACGTGCCAGGCCTCCACCATCAGAACAAGATGACCAGGAGGGGGCTCTACCAGCTAACTCGATCAACTAGCTACCCCCCTTCATTCGACCATGAAGACCGTCTATGCAAATAAAGAAAAACTTGGATGGCTTGATCACCTACCTGCAGACTCTGCTAACCCTAGGGGAGGTCCCCATCATCGGTGACCCCTGTGGATGCCTCCATGAGGTCAAGTTCGAGGATTATGATCTGTCAGACCATGACTCTTTCCCAAAATTGGCCTCTGCATTATACTTTGATACAATCTATGAGGATGATGGAATCACGGTAGTACGTCAACAATGGGTATGCATCTTGGTGGGATCCGGACTCCTGAATCTGCTCCGTATGCCCCACTTTGGCTGTTACAACATCACAAATCAGTTTCTGCACTAGTTACTCACCCTCATTCACAATGGTTGCTTATGGATTCACAACAGGGTCCCTATCGATGCTGAGTTGATCCACAAGATTACAGGCCTCCCAATGCAGAGGCCGCACCTGCTCGCGAAAGTTGGAAAGAAGTTTGAAGCCGCCACTGCTGTGTTTTTTCGGGAGACCTATGCAGTACAGAGATATTTGTGAGGGTTTGTGATCCAAACCATCAACGACCCTACTACATAGATGGGCGCTCGACTGTTAGCCTGCAAACTCATGCAGAGGTGCCAGGTTGCGACTATCCCCACCTATGCCATCCAGCTAGTCGGCCAGTGTGCGAAGGGTGTGTTCTTTATTGGGCTCAATAATTGTGAGATGAATTTCTCGCTAATGTCTGCGAGTCTCAGGAGCATGGGACATATTTCTTCTATTCATGGCTATTATTCCTCATTGCACTAGTCGCTAGGGACAAACCAGAGGAGTCGGTTGTTCCAGAGCTCCCTGCTGGGATATGCGAAGGCGCTCGGTATGCTCACTTATGGGACTCTAAGGATAAGTAGTGCATCGAGGATAACAAGGTCTTTTGTGTCCTCTTCCAGAGCAGTGTCGCCACTACCATAAACTCCCGATCACGCTTATCCCCCACCATATATGACAAATACAAGCATATTGCTGCATTTCAAATCACCATGCACCAGGTCTGGATTCGTAGCCTTTCTAGTCAGACATGGATGGATTTCCCTTATATGGTACCCAATGAATAAATTGATCTACTAATCTCACTGTGGCCCCCTGACTAGAAAAAATGTCTCCCTGACACTCCAGCATCAGTTACAGCCGAGCCAAGAGGTAACTCGTCGTAACAAATCGATACAGCTACGACCCAGGTAGACACTGCCACCACCCCTCCTCTCGGCACTAAGAGGATGAGGGCATCGGCATCAGGACCAAGGAAGAAACAACACACCCTTCATGAGCACTACGATGTGACAGTCACATTAACGGAAAGAGACCTGGAGCAAATCGCGGACGCGGTCACCATGGCTATGGAGGATAAGTGGGCACTTATCATGGCCAAGTGGAAGGTAGGGGTCGACTCTCTTCAGGTAGACCTCCATGCTCTCCAGATCAAAAAGGATCACCCCCCATCCAGTGAAGGCCAGGCACCACCCCTGTCAGTCGACAGTAGCTTGGCACAAATCAGGGAAGCCAGTCGACTCTGGAGTATCCCTAACAGTGCCTTAGTCGAAACGCAGCCCTCGGAAGTCACAGGAATTCAGCTAGACTTTGCTCAGCTGCCCCAAGCCACCTTAGAAAGTCTCCTTCACGCTGTCTCTCGAGATATTAGTGACCGCAGTCAATCTGCAACATGACAGCTTGTGGCAACCCAGTGCACCATTGCGCAGAAGAATGATGAAGCAATCCAGGCTGTGTCACAACAGGCGGAGCTTGAGACTGTGATCCACTAGCTCTGCATAGAAGTCACAGAGGAAATTACGGCTGAGGATACATCTCGGAATAAGGTGGAAAAATTGGTTCCTGCCCTCAAAGCCTCTCAACTGGAAATGCACACTATCAGGACTCAGCTAGAACAACAAATTTCGGACTTACAGCGAAGATTACAGCCCGACACTCCCCCAGAAGTTCGTGCCTAGTGTGCTGCTCTAATAATAGATGCAACAACGACCATCATGGGGAAAATTTCTCAAGGTGCCACGCTACTGGAGGCAGCCATGCAGCTCTGGACTCAGGTCCAGCGTGATCCAATCCTCCAAAAAATAAATCAAGACTTACGACAAAATGAAGAAGCCGTTGAAAAGATCAAGGCCAGGCACCACCCCTGTCAGTCAACAGTAGCTTGGCACAAATCAGGAAAGCCAGTCGACTCTGGAGAATCCCTAACGGTGCCTTAGTCGGAACACATCCCTAGGAAGTCATAGGAATTCAGCTGGACTTTGCTCAGCTGCCCCAAGCCACCTTAGAAAGTCTCCTTCACACTGTCTCCCGGGAGATTAGTTACCGCACTCAATCCACAACACGATAGCTTGCGGCAACCCAGCGCACCATTACGCAGAAGAATGATGAAGCAATCCAGGCTGTGTCACAACAGGCGGAGCTTGAGACTGTGATCCACCAGCTCTGCATAGAAGTCACAGAGGAAATCATGGCTGAGGATACATCTCGGAATAGGGTGGAAAAATTGGTTGTTGCCCTCAAAGCCTCTCGACTAGAAATGCACACTGTTAGAACTCAGCTAGAACAACAGATTTCGTACTTACAGGCCAGATTATAGCCCGACACTCCCCCAGAAGTCCGTGCCTAGTGTGCCGCTCTAATCACAGATGCAACAACGACCATCATGGGGAAAATTTATCAAGGTGCCACACTACTGGAGTTAGCCATGTAGCTCTGGACTCAAGTCCAGCGTGATCCAATCCTCCAACAAATCAATAAGGACTTACGACAAAATGAAGAAGCCGTTGAAAAGATCAACACTACGTTGCCTACCTTGGTACCTGCCCAACGCTTGGCACAATTGAAAACCAGCACCGAACTCCAGGACGAGATTGATAAACTTCGGCATAAACAACATGTCATGGCCAAATGTCTAAAGCCCTGGACTACCTCAGCCCTCTGGTTAACACAAGACATCGATGGTGCAACTAAGCATCTTAATCAGCTTCTTCCCAGCATTACCACGGTCCCTGAAGATCCGCCTTCCCAGAAGTTGGTTGCTCTTGCATAGAATTTTGCTACCCAAAGTCAGGATGTACTCCCTCAGCTCAGACGATCTCTCGATACCTTGCGGGCACAGATAGAAGCCACACCACCGTAGTGACTTGGGACGAGTCACAAGATTGTGTTGGGGGACTGTTGAAATGGGGTCTCCTAACAAGCTGCGAAACTAGTCCATTTTGAATATTTTTTATTATATTTAGTCTAGCACAGGGGTTTTCGGGTGGGTCAAATCCTTGAACACATTGTAATGGGTCGAAGGTTAAACTAGGGGTTCGAAAACCATGGGTTTCAGACCATAGGAAACTCGAGGCTAGATTTTTATAAATAGGGATGCATTTTTTATTGTAAATAATAGGATATGAAGGGCTATTGATGCGAACTTTGATTTAAGCTGTCTGTTTGGGTTTTGGGGAATGAACTCCTGCTGGCTGTGTGCGCAGAGATCCAAGTCTAGCTGTGTGTAGACCCTGCTACTGTGTGCATAGGTTGGGAAGAGAATTGGGATTATAAGGAATAATTGATGAATGAATGAATGAGAAAGATTGTTAGATAACTGAATCTGTGAGTAATTTTATGTGAATTACTGATAATTGTTGTATTGTGCGTTTTCAGTCCTTAAGCTGCGAAAGATCTGTATACTATGTTCTTGGATCTAGATCTGTTATGTTCTATTTATGTGCTATTGTGTTGATGTTATGACAAACATATCACTATAGATCTAGTGCACGTGGATGCAAATAGAGACTTAATTAACCTTGCGCAGAACAAGGCAATGTGGGAATCCCAAGATCTAGTGCAGCTCTGCTTGATTTACCCATCCTTTCTCAGGGTACAGAAACGTGGTTTCAGCACCCACCCATACTACTTCAGGTGAGACTTTGACCTGCGCAAGCAGGTCACTGCCGAAAGGGCCAGTAGTATAGGGGTTTGTTTGGAAACCTTTCACACCGAACCTGGGTCAGGACCCCTCGAGCCAACATAGAGCTACTCTGATGATCCCTTTCACACTATGAGGGATTTTATTTCTACTCATGGGCCTCCTCACCCATTTATTCACCTCCTAGCTGATATGGGAAAAATTAATGTTCCAATTAGCTCTACGCTAATTTTGGGAACATTACAACTTGCTACTTTTATTTTGAGAACAAAAAAAAGAAAATGTGACTTTGAAGTAAAAAATACCTGAAGCATAAAAACATCAGAAAATAAATGAATCTTTATTGAAAACCAATAAATAAGTAAAAATATTTAAGTTACAATGGTTATGATTTTTGTTGCAGCAATGTTGTTTGTGAATGGTGAAAAAATGGAAAAATGTTTTTATTTTATTTTTTTTCGGAAATGACTTGGATATTCAAATAGAAATCAATTCTCATTTCTCATGATATAAATCCATTGACTGATGAAAATTATTCCTGTTTTTTTCTTTGTGTGAGAAAACTTCTTTGAATTTTTTTTTTATTTCATTATCATTGCCTTCAAGCATCACTTGTTCATAAATTGACCTCATTTACTCTCTTAGGACCTGCAAAAGACGATTTTATACCTGCAATAAAATAGAAAATCATGGAAGAAGAGAGGTGATTTGGCTCTCACAATACGAGACATATGCAAAAAAAATAACAAGTAGCTACTCTGAAAAACAAATCCATAGAAAAATAAAACAAAAATTATTTATCACCTGCGGGAGAGTAGTGGTTGACCATACTAACCAGCAGTATTTCAATGATAACTTCTTTGATTTTCGTTTGATTTGAGTGATTCAAAAGCCAAATGAAAGTGAATTCAGAGATATTTCTCCAATAGAAAAAAGTTTTAAAAATTCCATGTAATGGTATGTTAAATTTTCTTAGAACAACCTGCATAATAGATTCATTTTCGATTTTCCAGCTCAGACCAGTAGTTTATATTTCAAGCATAAATTTTTCATTTGATGACGGATTAAATTGATTAAAATTTTAGATTAAATAATATTCATTTATGTATCTCCAATAGAAACAGGTTTTGAAGGAAAGGACAATTGATGGGTCAAATATGCTAGTGAACAACCGAGAAAACAAAGTTTCAAGAGTGCTGATTTACGATAAGCAGTCAGTATTTTTGTCATAACTTCCTCATATGATATTTAAATAGAGTGATTAAAATTGTGTTGTAAACTATATTCATAGGGGAATATACCATAGAAATATGTTTCCAAAATCTAGTCATTTAAGCCTCCAAAAACGGATTGTCCCAACTTTGTTCCTTAGCTGCCTACTAGACAACCTGTCATTGTTTTGGTCATAACATTTTCGTTACAACTTGAAATCAAGTGATTCAAATTGAGTTAGAAATTAGAAATGAAGGGATATGCAGGATAGAAACAAGTCTTGAAAATATTTCCATTTGGTCCCTCGAAACATGACTGCCCCGACTTTTTTTCCAGAATTTTCATCAAGCCCGCAGGCCATAAAATATGATAATTAATGAATTTTTCCAAGAAGGTGATAAAAATGAATATGAGTGTTTGTAGAAATTTTATTTTCAATATAATTCATCTACATACATAAATGAATTTGAATATTGATCACAAATGTTAATTTTCACAATGTATTGCAATAAAAACAATTATTTTTACATATAAAGAAATTTATTTATTTATATCTTTATTCATTCTATATTCTACACTACACTACACTACTTGAAAAATAAAATATACTTATGTATAAGAGTACCTCGAATGAAGCCATTTTCGAAATAAGGCTTCAAGTATGCACATACCCATAATTGAGAGATGTATGTTAATAAATACACGGATATGAGAGATAAACTTCCCTGTTAAGGATGGTGCCAAGAGTTGCTGAAGTGTGAAGTGATGTTGCGAGCAAACAACAGAGTGAAACCAACCTTCAATATAGTCTTCATTTCTCCTATTTGTAACATCGTGAAGTTCCTTAACTGAGTTCCAGATTATGTTGATGCTTTCTTTCTTGACCTCATTCTCTGCCTTTTTTTTTAGATCTCTGTTCATAGAAATTGTGATGACGATTCATCAAAGTAATAGCAAACGCTCAGGACTCAGAGCAGGACAGATAGCTTCCTCCCCAGGATGAGAGAATTGATTCAAATATACAATAAAAAGAAAAATAAAAATCTAAATTCAGGCCCTGAAGCAGAGTAACCACATACCCTCCTCAGGACGAGAAGTTGGCCCAAAGAAAAAGAAATAAGAGCCAAAAACTAGAAAGTACGCCCAGGACTTAGGGCAGGGTTACAAGATACCCTCCCCAAGATGAGGGATTAATTTTAATAAAAAAACAGAACATTGCAAAAATAAAAACAGCATGCTATGCTCAGGACCTGAATCAAGGTAATAAATGCCTTCCCCAAGACGAGAGATCAATTCTATAGAAAAAACAATAAGAAGAAGAAAAGAAAAACACAAAGCACTTACGCTCAAGACTTGAAGTAGGGCAATAAATCCCCTACCCAAGACAAGAGATTGACCCTGATATCTGTTGCAGATCTTGTTCTTGCACCTATTAGCCTTCCCCCGCAACGATGCCAAAATTTTGGTGTCCATATATGAACAAAATTCAAACCTTTCTCCACATAAATTATCAACCCAAGGGTGTTAGTTATTTCAAGACTAACAGAAAAGTATATGCAGATACAAGTAAATGACCTGCTATAGATTACAGGTTTAATTCCACAACACATGGACCACTGTAACAAAAATTAAATAAACTACAGAAATTAAAGGGCATTCACAGCAATTAAGAATAAACTGTACCAACAGTAAAGAAATAACACTAAAACACAACACTACAATAAAAAGGGAAAGCACAACACCTGATCAGAAGAGTAGGCCCAACTCTCTGATCAGGGCTACAGAAATTCACTAATTAAAGGAGAAACAACAAGCTGTTGTACATTCAATTAATGATAAAAATATTGATTACAAGATCTGTATCTCAAAGGGCTTAACCCTTTATGCCTTCTCCTATGCGTTCTTCCTATGCGTTATGATTTGTGTCCCTTTAAATATACAAACAACAAAGGGGAATTAAATTTATTAAAAAATATCAATAACCAATATGAGATCTTAAAGATTTTTCCATCATGATTCAGCTCGCATAAGTCAAATCTGGCAATTATAATTGGGGCAATTTTGGAAAATGGCCACAACAGAAAATCTGCAAATCTGTCCTTCAAAGAACCCTGTGTTTCTCTTAATCAAGAATGAATTTTGGAAAAATGCACATAGGGAAACTAACTTGGTCCGTTTTGCACACAACCCATGTTTCAGATTTTTAGGATTCTTCTCCATTTTCCAGAAACGTTCAACGCAAAATTGTCTCTTGTTATTCCACCGAATTTCTGAGTTGGAATATTTAATGAACAACTAAAGATAAAATATACAATCTGGAAGAGATCTTGGAGGAAAAATAGTGAGTTATATTATAGCGAATTCATTAATAAACCATCATTGGAAAAATCATGCATAATAATCATTAATTTATTAAAATAACGGAGAACAAATATTATTTATTCAAAAGAGCATAAATAATTATGAAATGGAATTATATAATAAATTATGATAAATAATGTGATAAAATAACATTAGAAATGGATGAAATGAATGTTAAGAAGTGATAATAATAATACAAATTAGAGGCCCAACAATGCTGCGCCAAGCTATTTATGATTTTTTTTTTTTTAAATAGAGGTGGAGTTTCCATTCCAACCACCTCCGGGATGAGTCGTTGGCAGTGGTTGAACTGAAACAACCACGAGCCTCCTCATTTAGTTAGTAGTTTCCACCTCCCTTGGAACACTCCTAAAGGATAGGCCTCCCTTCCACCTTTTTAGGGATCCCAACCTCCTCTTTTCCCTCTATATAAACAAGCCTTCTCCCTTTCTGAAAACTAGCTAAACTTGAAGAACTGAACACGTTATAGTTGAATAACTAAGTTATTGAGAACGTAGAACAAGGAGGAATCCATCGAGAGGTCCCTTATCCCATCTGAATTCCCTGACGAGCTTTGAGATGTGCTTCAACCGAGCCCTGCTGGAGGAGACCGTAATGTCAGAGCATGGTTATATCTCTTCTTTCTACCTATTAACATAAGTGACTATTGTCTTGTTCCCATCTTTTGTTTTGTGTGGAATGCAATATGCTAATCTTCTTTGACTGATTGGTAGCTTTTGGATAAATTTAGTATGTGGTATGTGGTTATCGTTTTCTGACCTCTGTACAGGTGTTCCAACGTGATAAGCGAAAGGGTTGTGACTTGCCTTCGATCAAGAGCGGGAAGTTCTCATCATCACTATGAGTGCCGATGATAGCATTGGACCACAGGTAGGCCATCTTGTTCGTATCATTTTTCATTCAAATGTCTACGAAGCTACACTCTAACATGATTCCTTGTTACTAGACCCACCCTAGGGCTAGAGGGATCGTCTCTGTCCGTAGAGAGGATTTACCTACATAACACATGGTCAACTTGATGCCTTTGAACCATTTCTCTCCTCCTCTAGGGATTCCTGTTGCTTTTGCAATGGTTTCTAGGGATACTATGAGATTTAACATTCCCACCTTTGAAGTTGATCCTGTAAAACTCTTAGAAAGCTCCTTTGAAACCTGCAAATGACACCCTTGAATACTTTGGCAGAATTGCAAAAATTTTGTTCTTCTAAACACTTCCAATGCATTTGGGTCTTCATTTAACAAAATCATGTCCATTGGCTCATATCTGAGGTAGTGACCACCTTTTTTGGTCTTCTTCTTTGTAGCCATGGTGATTTTATAGCTTCTCTGCCTCGCTTGATTAGTGACACTTGCAACTTTTGAAAATTCCAGCAACCAGCTTGGCTTGGTGAAACATCTCTCAAGAACTCGATAGCATGCAAAGATGGACCAAAGAATGAAAAAGACTCAATTGGGTAATGTTTTAAAGTTTCGATGACAACTCATACCTTAATCATGACTCATACATACTAAAAATAGTAATGATGACCTCAAACATAACCTTTGTACCTTGGTTTAAGCCTAACTGATTCGAATGACACCCACCCTAACTCTTCTAATCATGGACTGACACCTTGCACTGAATTTGACAAGGCAGGCAGAAAAACCATTTTTCTCAGCGTGGCTAGTTCATTTTCTAATAGTTTCGCTATGAAACTAATAGGCAGTTCTATAGCAAAAACTGACTTTTACAGTGTAAATCACTTCGAAAAGAGGAAACATTGGCTAAAGTAACCTTTTTGAATTCAAAATCTTGGGAAATGAAATATGTCAGCAAATGATGGCTGATGGGACATGATATGAATTGAATGGAGGTGGTTTTGAACCTTAAGATAGGTTTAAAGATGAAAAAATCAAAATTTTCCTATACCAAGTTATGACAAATGAACTCTATGACCATGTCAAATGATGTACCACTTTTTCCTGATTGATAATAGTGGCTCCATTTGGGATGGTGTGCCCCTGTGGTACACCAAAGAACCTATAGTTCCAGTTCTATCCATCTTCTTGGAAATAAAAACTCTAAAATTTTCCAATATTTCCTTCAAACTCTAATGGGCTTCACCTCGGGCTCAAGCTTGATGGTTAGCTTGTCTTTATTAGTAGAAAAAAATTAAAAAATGGAATATATACAATGGAAGGAAATATCAATAGAACTTTAATAGGAATAGTGCCTCAAAAACTTTCCATTGACAGGAACTCCAGCAAAAGGTTATCCATCCATCTCCTGCAGTATGTAAGTGTTGTTCCCATGGAATGCAACCACTATGAATGGACCTTTCCAATATTCTCAAACTTACCATGTTTCCCCTTTTCTTCAATTCTAGACTCCCACTTCAATACCACATCTTGAATCTTAAAATTTTTGTCTTTGACCTTCCTGTCAAATGTCTTCTTAATTTTGTTTTGAGATTGGTAATTGTTGTTATAGACTTCCTCCCCTTTTTTCTTGCAAATCTATCAACTGGTTTATTCTCCTTTGAATTGCATTTAGCTCCTCCTCTAATCCTTGTAGTAGCATAACAAGCATTCTGACGGATGTAGGAAAAATGGCTTTAGATCCATATACCAACTCATAGGGTGAATTACCGATTGACCTTTTAGTGCACACTCTATCAGCCCACAGAGCATATTTCAGATTCAAATTCCATGATTTTCTATTTTCCTCCAACACCTTCTTAATAATCCTCACAATGCTCTTATTAGAAGATTCAACAACATCATTACCTTGTGGATAATATGTAGTAGAATGCCCAAGTATAATGTGATATTGATGAAAAAAACTAATCAACCTCTTGGATATGAATTTCTGTGCATTTTCAGTGATGATACTCATAAAGCAACCAAACCTAGACACTACATTGTTCTCTAAAAATGAAATGATAACTAAATCATTTTCTTGCCTAGTTGGGATTGCTTCAATCCACTTGGTGAAATAATCAGTTATTGTCAGGATCTAGTGATGCTGACCTAAAGATGATGGAGGAATATCACCAATAAAATCCAACCCCCACTATTGGAATGGCCCCTTAACATAAATAGGCATCAAGGGTAAAGGAACAAGATTTTTCTCACCATAGGAAATTTGGCATTCATGGTAGGCAACTATCTTTTTGTAGACATCTTTGAACATTTTAGGCCAGTAGTATCCTTCTCTGAGAATCTTATTTTCTATGGAATTCCAATAATGATGACCTCCACAATCTCCTTTTTGAAACTCCTGAATCACTTTTTCAACCTCCTCTTCCAACAAACAATTCAAAAGAATACCACCAGTATCTTTCCAATGTAGATTTTTATCAATGATGTACCTCAAGGATTTCAGATTCACAAAAGTTTCTTTAGAATTCGTCAATTCAACATGTCAAGCCCTATGATGATGTAAGACAAAAATAATGTCCTTGTACCAGTCGGATAGGACGTACTTTTCTTCAATGGGAATCAACTCTTCATCTTCATATGATAACTCTGAAATTTCTGCAATTAAATTCATATCAAGGGAGTCAAAATTGGACTATGACATCAGCTTTGCTAGCCCTTGACCCTTCACCAATTTTGTAGGTCTGATTTCTATATCATATTACAGCAAGTTAGCTATCCACTTCCCTCTCTTACCATCAGGATCAGCTGAGTCAAGATGTCCTTCACAACAACATTAGGAATAAATTCTATAACATGAGAATGCAGAATGCAAATTCTGAAATATTTGATGGCTTTGACCAAATAATAGGCCTATTTCTCTAGGATATTGTACTTTAGTTCTGAATTAGTTAAGTTCTTGACAAAAAATGAAGTAGGCTGCCCAGTACCTTGCTGTCATTTCTGGGGAAAAACTCTAGCAATTGTATATTCTGATACAAACGTAAAAAAAAGAAATTCCTTTGAAAAATCCAAGATAATCAACATTGGTGCTTGAGTAAGCGCCTTTTTGATTTCCTCAAATGACTGCTTTGCTTCTATTGTCCATTTGATATCAGATCCTTTCTTCAACATCTTGGTTATGTCTTTGACAATCTCAGTAAAATTGGGAATAAACCTCCTCACAAAATTTACTCTTCCAAGGAAAGACTGAATTTCTTTCCCGCTTCTAGGAAAATCTACTTTAGGAATGGAAGTGACCTTGTTTGGATCAATCTTGATCCCATACTTAGATATATTATTCCCAAGTAACTTCCCTGAATTCAAAGCATAAATTATTTTAGTGGGATTGAGAGAAATTTGAAACCTTCTACACTTCAGCATAACTTTCTCTAGATGCTTCAAGTGGTCTTCCTCTCTCCTTGAGAAAACTCTTATGTCGTCCAGATAGACAACCACCAACTTATACTTCTCCTTAGAAAATGAAATTTCCATTTCTCTTTGAAATGTCACTCCTGCATTCATCAGACCAAAGCGCATATTGTCATACATGAATGTGCCCCATGGTGTGGTAAAGGAAGTTTTCTCCTGATCTTTTGGATGCACTAGTATCTAATTGTATCTTGAAAAACCATCCAACATAGACATCCTTTGGGAACCAAAAATGTTCTGCAGAATTTGATCCATCTTAGGTAGAGGGTAATTTTCCTTCATAGAGGCTTTATTCAAGTTTCTAAAGTCAATGCAGATTCTGATCTCTCTTCTTTCTGACTGGAACCAAGTTAGCAAGCCATTTTGAAAATTGGATGGGAACAATCATATTTGCATCAAAGAGCTTCTTAATTTCCTTCTTAATCAGAGGCATAAGAAGTGGATTAATCCTCCTCAACTTTTTTTTGAAAGGATTTTCATTTTTTTTTAATAAGAATGGTATGCTAAATAATGGTAGGATCATATTTCTTCAAATCAACCTAACTCCATGCAAAAACATCTATGAACCTTTTCATCATCTCAATATATTTCTGTTTCATGTCTACTGAAAGAAACTTTGAAAGATTAATCATTTTTGGCATTGCTAGTGTACCAAGGTTACAACTCTCTACCTCTTCATCATCAGCTTGTATCCTAGGATATTTGAACACATCATTTTGGTCAAAAATATTTTCAAGTGGGATAAGACCTTTGGGTATAGAATTATTTTTCAGCTATAACACTTCAGAATTCCCCTTTGTTTCAGCAAGCATGTTTTGCTGATGTGCTTTTGTGCTTTCAAACTCCTCTTTCATTTCTATGAAGTTTTTTACTTGTTGTTCATCCTCAAAAACTTGCCAATGAATTATGTTATCAGGGACAATAGGCCTATGGAGAACTTCAACTTCACACCTTTCAGTGGAATGTGCAGGGATAACAAATAGACTTGCAAAGAAAGCTAGGGAATCAACTACTGAGTTTTGATCCCTAGTCTTCATAGTAAAGGAATATTCTTGAAAATTCTCTAACATCTCCATGATCAAATTTTTTTATGCTCTCATTCTCACATCCTTAGTTTGATATACACCCTAAAATTTTTTAATAACTAATTTATAATCTCCACAAATCGAAATCTTTTTGGCACCCATTCTTTTTAAAAATTTCCAAACCCAAAAACAGAGATTCATACTCAGCCATGTTATTTTTGCAATCAAAGTTTATTTTGAAAGAAAAGAACTTACTTTCATCCTCTAGAGTTGTGATCCAAATTCTTGCTCCAACCGCCTCTCTTCCTACTGATCCATCAAAGTGTAACAATCACCAACCTTCTACCCTCTCTTCACTGATTTGATGATTTTTTTCTTGCTGATTTTCTACTTTCGTCTCATATTCTGCTTCATCAGTTAGTTCATTGAAGAGTATGGAAATTCCTAATTCAGTCTCAACAACATAAATTGGGAAATTTTGAGGTTTGTCTTGACTACTTACCAAATAAGTCATCCTTGTCTCTCTATACAGTCTTCTTTTCTCACCGAAAATATGAATGGTGGCATAAGTTAGGTCCATCTGCATGGTGCCTTTGATTATTTCTACCCAAGAACTGGATAGAAGCATGAAAAAATTGGGTGGAATGTCTGCTACTACAATTTCCATTACCACTGTCTTGGTAGGGACTTGTGTGAGACTAACAACAACATATTTTATCAAAGAAATGCATTGAAATCTTTTTGAATCAAAGTAAAAAATATCCTTATATGGCCTAGTGATTTCTAATCCCATCCTTTCCATGATCACTTTAGGCATGAAGTTATGAGAGGCCCCTAAATCCAACATGGCATTATGCAATGTCATGTCATGAATACTAAGACTGATGTAGAAAGGAGACACCTCTTCATTCTGCTCATCTTTCAATATTGGTCCCAAGTATATGGTTGGATGATATTCTTGAACATTAAGGATGTCAGCAGCCCTTGGTTGGGAATTCAAAATTTTTACAATTTTACTTATGTATTTATTCACCTTAAGAATTTCTCCAAAAGGAACTAGAATTTTTATCTTGGAGATATCATTTTCCAAACTGAAAACAAAAGAATTTTTTTCAATATCTTTGACAGGATGAGGAGGTGGTGGATATTTTCTAACCTTAGCCACCTTGGGGTATCTTTCTTGGGTTGTGTTTTGTTTGTAGTAATAGGAACATTTCTATTTTTGAGGTTGTATTGTTTCTGCATCTCAAATAGTGCATGTTGGTAATATTTAAGGTAATCAGATGGTTCCTCACCCTTGTTAACATCATGATCAGACTCATCATGTTATTCCTTAGTAAAAAACACTCCTAACATGTTTTCATCTAAGAAATTAATATATTATTATGGTATTTCAGGCTGATCTTCTTCATCAACTAAATTTTGCTGAAAAAGAGGCCTTACTTGAAGGTCAGGCTGATTTCTATTTTCCCTTAGTCTCTGCTGATTTTGAGGTCTTCTAAACTTAGGATTTCTAAAATAAGGTTAATGTTGTGTAGGAGGAGTAGAGGCATTCCCAAGGGTAAGCCTATCCATCAGTTTTTCCATTGACTTCATCATAGAGTCAAATTTATCATCTGAGGTGGAAGGATTATCTTCTTCTTTCAATTTTGTATTTCCCATCTTGGACTTTTTAGCTGCTATCATATTGACCTCCAGCTTCACAACATTATTTTTCATTTCAACTAATGAAGGGGATTCTCTTTCTCTTAGCAGGATAGAAAATTCATAGTCAAAGGCCTCAACATATCTCAGTTGAGCTGCTCCTGGTTGAGGCTTTAGGTGGCCAGGGGTGGAGTCATAAACTTCATTAAATATCTTGGAGAAATTTTGGATAGTTTCATCAACAACTCTTTTCAAACTATTATACTCAGTGAGGGCTCGCATAGGGTTGGTTCTATTTCCCCACTTTATCATGAAGCTATCTTCAAATTCATTCCAATTATGTATGTTTCTTGCAACAAGGGCTTTCAACCACTTTCTAACCTCATCAGTAAAGCTCTGAGAAAATAATATCATCTTGAAATCATCATGGTAAACTTCCTCCCTGTCTATGAATTCATTAAATTGATCTACATGCTCTTCAACTGTAATATCTTCATCACTTCCCCAAGTTTTGATTCTAGTAGATTATTTGTTGGGAAGGGCATTAATGACAGCTGGGAGAAAAAGAGGGGCATACCTAGCAGGTGCAGGAGTAGGTGGAGGTGGTACATTTCTTTCCATGATGACTAGAACTATGGTAGTTTTAGGGACAACAGTAGTAGAGGAAAAGGAACTGTTAGGAGGTGGGTTTATTGGTATTTATAAACTAGTTACAATTTAACTCTAGTTAGGTAGAGGGACACTAGATTTTCTTCTAAATTTTTTTTAAATTGGTCTAGTTCCTTCAACCTATCCAAATATTCCCTTTCTAACAACAACTATGATGTGAATTCTTCCAAAAAATGTTCTTTAACCTTTTGGGTCACTAAGGCTGAGGTATAAATACCTCTTCTATGTAGGTCTAAGACAATTTCAGTCAATTCCTTTTCATTTTCAGACCTAAACAAGACTTCCCGAATTTTATCATCAAATTTTTTATCTTTAGGACTTATTAAAACTTTAGAGGGCAATGCTTTTGTGTGTAATGGAGTACCTGATTATGTAGAATTTCCTTGAATGCCTCTGGAAATTGTGTTTGGATTATCCAAAATTGTAGGTGGATCGATCTGGATTACTCCTCGTATATATCATTTTCGAGGCCACCTTTGAACATGATAATTTTGAAAGGAGCCACCAAGGAAGATGCAACCTCGAACAACTTCTGAGCTCCTGCTACCTTTAAGAGTTCAAGTTCAAAATTTTGGGAAAAGTATCTCTTCAGACTCCCGACAAACATACCAAAATCTTATCACAAAATTGTACTTTATTGGCTGCTCATCAGAAAAATCTATGTAATTGTTTCAGACCAGCTTTTGACTAAAACTTAGTCTCTTTAGTCTGAGAGGACTCTCTCAAGGGGATTTTATGATATTGGTTAATGATACTGCTAGATGGATAACTCTATAGAAATTATATCTTGTTTTTTTATGATTGTAGGTTGAAATAATGCAGGTTTTCTACCATTGGGTTTATGGAGTCAACAATCAGTAGTTTCAGTGCCAAGGTTTCTAGACATGGAAGCTGAGGTAGATAGAAGTCTTTAACAAAGGAAATTTGCTCATAAAACAAAGGGAAACACAATCATTTCATTACTAAATGAAGTCAGAGCATAGAGTTATGAATTCTGAGTAATAGAAATGAAATTTATAGCAAGTGTTAGAACATAAGATGTAGATCAATAAGACATTAAAAAATCCATGAGAATCTCAGGTCTGTCAAGAAGAAAGTCACTTTTTATTACTGATATAAGTCAAAACACATAAAGCAGCAATTTGGTGCAAAAAATCTCCAACCCCTCACTACTTAGATTCTTTGTCTTTAAATAGACCTTATTTACATCAAGGATGATCTGCCTGGTGGCTATATTCATCGAATTCTCCTATGACACATCACATAACTGAAAAACATGAATTCTAACAAGAAAATGACAACTACACCTTAAAGAAGACATATCCTAATAGGATTTTAACTCCTATTTATTACATAATCTACCTTATCTTGTGACACATTTACATGAAAATTTCCAAATAAGTATCACATGCTCGAAAAATCTGACATAGTTCATCACCACTTTACAAATTTATGGTTCTCCTAAACATGTGGAACAAAACCCTATTTTTCAGGAATACATAACCCTTATCTTTGACGAGAGCTTTACCTAATGACCTGTCTCCACAACAATTCATTCAAGTCATAAATATTTGATGTTAAGGTCCCTTGACATGTTGGAGGAGTCTACCTGTCCAAAACTTCCATTAAGATGCTCCAAAACTTTCCGAAATAGCTTGCTACGAAAACAAGATAGTTTCGTAGCGAGCTTTAGTAGCATTGAAAAAGTAGCTTATGCACCCAAAAACTCTGCTCCTTTGATGTTCCATGGTGTCCATCAAATCATGACCCATCACCACCATCATTTTCCCTCCTTAAAAACTGAAAAAAGTGAATTTAGAGGCAAAAATACCGCTACAGGTTTTTTCAGAGCGTTTTCTTGGCTTTAAGCCTAGGAAACACTACAAAACTGTGTAAAAGTACAAAAATTCCAGATTTCAAAATTGTCTCTGAAAAGTGACCTCCAACTACAAAAACTTGATCTTTTGCATGTAATGAACCTCTCTAAATCATATTCAACCTTATCTTATGGATCTTGTGGTGTTTCTTCCTCATTTATGATCAGTTGAGCAATGGGTTCAACAACCACAATCATCTTTAAGCCTTTCCTTTCCAGCTCTTCATGAAAGAAATTTGGTTGTTGTTCTAAGTATTTCACTTGATCCTTTAGTGTCATGCTTAGGTTAAGATTTACCTTTTTTAGGTGCTTGACCTCTCCTCTTAGTGGTTGAGTCCACTTTATCAATTTTTCTAAATTGTCCAACGTCTTTGAGACACTTGTGACTAGATCCTCCCAGATCTTTCTCATTTGTTCAAACTGGATCCTTTCAGATCTATGCTTCTTTTCCTCCTTCTTCAAGACTAATATCTCTTCCCTTCCCTCTTTCAACTGCTCCTTAAGGGATTCAAATTATGTATTTTCAGTGACTTTCTCTTTGCCCTTATTTTGCTTGATAAAAAGATCTTATTTTGCAGGTGATGAGAGGTCTATGATGCTTGGTGGTGGTTGAACAGTTTCAATGACCTTTAAGATTTTTTTCTACTTTCCAAGACTTTTTTGGCATGTCTTTTCATTGGTTTTCTAGCTTGAAACATAAATCCAACATCATCCCCTGCAAATTCTAACTTCTTAGGTGTTTTTCCTTTCTTAAGCTTCCTTCCTCCCTCATCTATGTCTTCATCTTGGACTATGGGAGTTTCTTCAATATCAATGGCATGCAAGATGTCCTCTAAATTACCTTTATCCACTGTTTGGCTCCTTGTAATCCTCTTTCTGCATGTTTTCCCACTGTTGGATTTTATTTTACAGGTGTTGATTTGGGTGTATCAGCCTTCTGCAAAGGCTCTATCTCCATGCTAATTGGTTCTAACTTCTCTGCCATTGAAGGTGATGGGATATCTCTAGGTTTGGGAGTTATTTTTGGAGTAACAATATCTACTTCAAAACCACTTATGAACATCACAGATGACCAATCTCTACCTAATATTTTTAACTCCTCTAATACCAGCAACTTGATCAAACCATGATGAAATAGAGAGGTTTCATTTCCTTATGATTTAGCTTGAACCTTGTCTAGCATTTTAGCTAAGATTTTCTATAAGTAAAAATGAAAATCAAGAGACCTCTTACCCACAAAATGCAGCAGAAGCCTAAGGTGGTAGGAGTAGAACATATGATATCTCCCTTCACATGTGAAGTACTTCTGAATGATCAACAGTAGCTTTGAGTAATTTCCCTTCATGTAGCTCCTTGGGATAGCATTTGTGAGATCAATTTCACTATGCTTTGTCTTGATGAGTTCTTTATATTCCTGCATGGTGAAATTGATGACTTTGAACCATTTATTTCCTCCTCTAGGGATTCTTGTTGTTGCTACAATGGTTTCTGGGGTTACTATGAGATTTAACATTCCCATCTTTGAAGCTGATCCTGTAAAACTCTTAGCAAACTCCTTTGAAACCTGCAAATGACACCCTTGCAGAATTTGGCGGAATTGCAAACATCCTATTCTTCTAAACACTTCCAATGAATTTGGGTCTTCATTTAACAAAATCATGTCGATTGGATCATATATGAGGTAGTGACCACCTTTGTTGGTATTCTTCTTAGTAGCTGTGGTGATTTTATAGCTTCTCTACCTCGCTTGATTAGTGACACCTTCAACTTTTGAAAATTCTAGAAACCAGCTTGGCTTGGTGAAACAACTCTCTAGAACTCGATAGAATGAAAAGATGGAGCGCAGAATAACAAAGACTCAATTGGGTAATGTTTAAAGTTTTGATGACAACTCATGCCTTAGTCATGACCCATACATGCTAAAAATAGTAATGATGACCTCAGACATCACATTTGTTCCTTGGTTTAACCCTAACTAACTCGAATGACACCCACCCTAACTCTTCTAATCATGAACTGACACCTTCCATCGAATTTGACAAGACAAGAAGAAAAACCATTTTCGTAGCATGGCTAGTTCATTTTCTGACAGTTTCGCTACGAAACTATTGGGCAGTTTCGTAGCGAAAACTTCCTTTTTATAGTGTAAATCACTACGAACAGAGGAAAAAATAGCTAAAGTAACCTTTTTGAATTCAAAATCTTTGGAAATGAAATATGTCAGCAAATCATGACTGATGGGGCATGATATGACGTGAATGGAGGTGGGTTTGAACCTTACGATAGGTTTAAAGATGAAAAAATTAAAATTTTCCTATACGAACTTATGACAAATGAACTCTATCACCATGTCAAATGGTGTTTCAATTTTTTCTGAGTGATAACAATGGCTCCACTTAGGATGGTGTGCCCCTGTGGTACACCAAAGAACCTGTAGTTCAAGTGCTATCCATCTTCTTGGAAATAAAAACTCTGAAAATTTCCAAGATTTCCTTCAAACTCTAATGGCCTTCACCTCGGGCTCAATATTGATGGTCAACTTGTCTTTATTAGCATAAAAACCTAACAAAATGGAATATATACAATGGAATGAAATGTCATTATAAATTTACGAGGAATAGTGTTTCAAAAACCTACCATTGATAGGCCCTCCAGCAAAATGTTGTCCATCCATCTCCTGCAGTATGTAAGTGTTGTTTCCATGGAATGCAACCAATATGAATGGACCTTTCCAGATATTCTCAAACTTACCATGCTTCCCCTTTTCTTCAATTCCTGTCTCCCACTTCAATACCACATCTTGAATCTTAAAATTTTCCTCTTTGACCTTCCTATAAAATGTCTTCTTAATTCTATTTTGAGATTGTTGATTGCTGTTATAGACTTCCTCCCTTTTTTCATGCAAAGCTATCAACTAGTTTATTCTCCTCTGAATTGCATTTGGCTCCTCTTCTAATCCTTGCAGTAGCTTCATAACAGGCATTCCCAAGGATGTAGCAAAAATGGCTTTAGATCCATATACAAACTCATAGGGTGAAGTACCAATTGACCTTTTAGTGCACACTCTATCAGCCCACAGAGCATACTTTAGATTCAAATGCCCTCACTTTCTATTTTCTTGCAACACCACCTTAATAATCCTCACAATGCTCTTGTTAGAAGATTCAGCAAGACCATTACCTTGTGGATAATATGTAGTAGAATGTCCAAGTGTAATGTGATATTGATGACAAAAACTGATCAGCCTCTTGGATTTGAATGTCTGTTCATTTTCATTGATGATCTTCATAGGGCAGTCAAACCTAAACAATATATTATTTTCCAAAAATGAAATGACAACTGAATCATTTTCTTTCCTTGTTGGGATTTCTTCAATCCACTTGGTGAAATAATCAATTGTTGTCGAGATCCAGAGATGCTGACCTGAAGATGATGGATGAATCTCATTAATAAAATCTAGCCCCCATTCCTGGAATGGAGCCTCAACATAAATGTGTATCAAGGGTAAAGGAACAAGCTTTTTCTTACCATAAAAATCTAGCATTCAAGGAAGGTAGTTATATTTTTGTAGACATTTTTGAACATTGTAGGCCAGTAGTACCCTACTCTGAGAATATTATTTGCGATGGCCTTCCAATAATGATTACCTCCAAAATCTCCTTTTTGAAACTCCTCAATCATTTTTTTATCCTCCTCTTCCAGAAAAAAATTCAAAAGAATACCACCATTATCTTTCCAATACAGATTTTTATCAATGATGCAGTACCTTAGGGATTTTAGCTTCACAAACCTTGCTTTAGACTTTGTCAATTTAGAAGGAGCCCTTTGATGATGTAAGACAAAAAAATGTCCCTGTACCAGTCGGACAGGATGTACCTTTCTTCAATGGGAATCAACTCTTCATCTTCATCTCATAACTCTGAAATTTATGCAATTAAATTCATATCAAGAAATTCAAAATTGGACTGCGCCATCAGCTTTGCTAGCCCCTGACCCTTCACCAATTTTGTAGGTCTGATTTCTTTATCATATTCCAGCAAGTTAGCTATCCACTTCCCTCTCTTACCATTAGGATCAGTTTGAGTCAAGATTTTCTTCACAACAACATTAGGAACAAATGCTATAACATGAGAATGCAGAACGTAAATTATGAAATCTTTGATGGCTTTGACCAAATAATAGGCCTGTTTATCTAGGATATTGTACTTTAGTTATGAATTAGCTAAGGTCCTGCTAAAAAATGAAATAGGTTTCTCAGTACCTTGTTGTCCTTTCTCCAAAAAAACTCCAGCAATTGTATTTTTTGATGCAAATGTAAAAACTAGAAATTCCTTTGAAAAATATGGGCTAATCAACACTGGTTCTTGACTAAGCACCTTTTTTATTTCCTCAAATGACTACTTTGCTTCTACTGTCCATTTGATATCAGCTCCTTTCTTCAGTATCTTGGTTATGTCTTTGACAATCTCAACAAAATTGGGAATAAACCTCCACACAAAATTTACTCTTCCAAGGAAAGACTGAATTTCTTTCCTGCTTCTAGGTAGATCTACTATCTGAATGGTAGTGACCCTATTTGGATCAATCTTGATCCCATATTTGGATATAATATGCCCAAGTAACTTCCATGAAGTCAGGGAAAAAATTCTTTTAGTGGGATTGAGAGAAATTCCAAACCTTCTACACTTCAGCATAACTTTCTTCAGGTGCTTCAAGTGGTCTTCCTCTCTCCTTAAGAAAACTGTTATGTCATCCAGATAGAAAACCACCAACTTATCCTTATCCTCAGCAAAGGAAATGTCCATTTCTCTTTGGAAGGTCACTCCTGCATTCATCAGATCAAAGCGAATCTTGACATACATGAATGTGCCCCATGGTGTGGTAAAGGCAATTTTCTCCTGATCGTCTGGATGCACTAGTATCTGATTGTATCCTAAAAAACCATCCAGTATAGACATCCTTTGGGAACCAACAATGTTATGCAGAATTTGATCGATCTTAGGGAGAGGGTAATTTTCCTTCAGAGAGGCATTCAAGATTCTGAGGTCAATGCAGATTCTGACCTCTCCACTCCTCTTTCTGACTAGAATGAAGTTAGCAAGCCATTTTGAAAATATGATGGGAACAATGATATTTGCATCAAAGAGATTCTTAATTTCCTTCTCAATTAGAGGCATAAGAAGTGGATTAATCCTCCTCAACTTCCATTTGAAAGGATTTTAATTTTATTTAAATATGAATGATATGTTGAATAATGGTAGGAACATATTTCTTCAAACCAGCATAACTCCATGAAAAAACATCTATGAACCTTTTAATCATCTCAATATATTTCTGTTTCATGTCTACTGAAAGAAAATTTGAAAGCTTAATCATTTTTGGCATTGCTACTGTACCAAGTTTACAAATCTCTACCTCTTCGTCATTAGCTTGTATCTTAGGAGATTTGAACACATCATTTTGGTCAAAAATATTTTCAAGTGGGATAAGACCTTTGGGTATAGAATTATTTTTCAGCTGTAACACTTAAGAATTCCCCTTTGTTTCAAAAAGCATGTTTTTTTGATCTACTTGTGTGCTTTCAAACTTCTGTTTCAATTCTATGAAGTTTTTTACTTGTTGGTCATCCTCAAAAACTTTCCAATGAATGATGTTTCCAGGGATAGTAGGCCTATGGTGAAATTCAACCTCATACCTTTCAGTAGAGTGTGTAGGGATAAAAAATAGACTTGCAGAGACATCTAGGTAACCAGCGACTGAGTTTTGATCCATAGTCTTCACAATAAAGGAATATTCTTGAAAGTTCTCTAACATATCCATGATCAAATTTCTATATTCTCTCATTCTCACATCCTTAGTTTGATATACACCATAAACTTGTTTAATAACTAATTCAGAGTTTCGACAAACAGAAATCTCTTGGGCACCCATCCTTTTCAAAATTTATAAACCCAAAACAAAGAGTCATACTTAGCCATGTTATTTGTACAATCAAAGTTCAGTTTGAAAGAAAAGAACATACTTTCATCCTCTAGGGTTGTGATCCAAATTCCTACTCCAGCCCCCTCTCTTCTTGTTGATCCATCAAAGTGTAACAACCACCAACCTTCCACCTTCTCTTCACTAATTTGCTGATTTTATGGTTGCTGATTTTCTACTTTCTTCTCATCTTCTGCTTCATCAGTTAGTTCATTGAAGAGTATGGCAGTTACTAATTTATTCTTCTTTTCTCACCGAAAACAGGAATGGTGGCATAAGTTAGGTCCATCTGCATGGTGCCTTTCTTTTCTGCCCAAGACTTGGATAGAATCATGCCAAGCTTGGGTGGAATGTATGCCACTACAATTTCCATTACCACTGTCTTGGTAGGGACTTGTGTCACACCAATAACAACATATTTTATGAAACCAATGCATTGAACTCTTTTTGAATCAAAGAAAAATAGATCCTTATATGGCCTAGTTATTTCTAATCCCATCCTTTTCATGATCACTTTAGGCATGAGTTTATGAGAGGCCCCTGAATCCAACATGGCATTGTGCAATGTCATGTCATGAATACTAAGACTGACGTAGAAAGGAGGCACCTCTTCATTCTTCTCATCTTTCAATCTTGGTCCCAAGTATATGGTTGGATGATATTCTTGAACATTAAGGATGTTAGCAGCCCCTGGTTGGGAATTCAACATATTTACAATTTTACTTTTGTATTCATTCACCTTAAGAATTTCTCCAAAAGGAACTGAAATTTTGAACTTGGAGATCTCATTTTCCAAACTGAATACAGAAGTATTTTTTTCAGTCTCTTTGATAGGAGGAGGAGGTGGTGGATATTTTCTAACCTCAGCCACTTTGCAGACATCTTTCTTGGGCTGTGTTTTTTTTGCAGTAATAGGAACATTTCTGTTTCTGAGGTTGTATTGTTTCTGCATCTCAAAGATTGCATGTTGGTAACCTTTAAGGTAATCAGATGGTTCCTCACCCTTATTAACATCATGATCAGACTCATCATGTTCTTCCTTAGTCAAAATCATTCTTGACATGTTTTCATCCAAGCAATGAATATAGTCTTCTGGTATTTCAAGCTGATCTTCTTCATCAACTAAATTTTGCTGAAAAGGAGGCCTTACTTGAGGGTCAGGCTGACTTCTATTTTCCCTTGGTCTCTGTTGATTTCGAGGTCTTTTAAACTTAGGATTTATAAAATGACGTTCATGTTGTGTAGGAGGAGTAGGGGCATTCCCAAGGGAAAGCCTATCCATCATTTTTTCCATTGTCTTCATCATAGATTCAAATTTATCATCTGAGGTGGAAGGCTTATCTTCTTCTTTAAATTTTGTCTTTCCCATCTTGAACTTTTTAGCTGCTATCATATTGACCTCCACCTTCAAAGCATCATTTTTCATTTCAGAAAATGAAGGGATTCTCTTTCTCTTAGCAGGATAGAAAAGTCATAGTCAAAGGCCTCAACATATCTCAATTGAACTACTGCTAGCGGAGGATTTAGATGGGCATGGATGGTGTCATAAACTTTATTAAATCTCTTGGAGAAATTTTGGACAGTTTCATCAACAGGTATTTTCAAACTATTATACTAAGTGAGGGCTTGCACATGGTTGATTCTATTTCCCCACTTTCTCACGAAGATATCTTCAAATTCATTCCAATTATGCAAGCTTCATAAAACAAGGGCTTTGAACCACTTTCTAACCTCACTAGTAAAGCTCTGAGCACATATCTCATCTTGACATCCTCATGGTCAACCTCCTCCCTGTCTATGAAGTCATTAAACTAATATACATGCTCTTCAACTGTAATCTCTTCATCACTTCCCCAAGTTTTGATTCTAGCAGAGTATTTTCTAGGAAGAGCATTAAGGATAGCTGGGAGAAGAAGAGGGGCATACCTACTAGGTGCAACAGCAGGTGGAGTGATCAGGAGATCAAGTCTCTTGTAGAAAAATTCTCAAAAATGAAGTTGCTCAGAATTGGTCCAAACTAGAACGAATGGAAAGAGCTCAGAAAAACGATCTTGTAGACGTGAACGAAACTGAAAACCGACGCCGTATGAGAAATATATTCAGCTTTGATGTTTGCCAATTTTAGTTTAAAAATGGCCAAAATTTGACTTTATAAAAAAATTATTTTTATTAAAAAAAAAATATTCCACAGAATGTTCTGGCAATATTTCGTGAAATATTCCATAGAATATTCTGTGGAATATTCCACAGGTAGCCAATGAAAGGGCGCCACGTGGCCAGCCCGGAGGCTTCCACATGGCCCCAATTTCAAAATGAAATGGGCGTTAAAAATTTTGTTTTGGTCGCGGAGAGGTTCGACCTCGGGTCAGGGCGATGGCAATGGAGAGGCCTAACCAACGGGCCATGGTGATACTTATTAAACCATGGCAATGGATTTGTATTTAAATTTTATGATTCATTTGGGCGGGGTAGTAAAGGGGCCAGCCCCTCACCATGTAACCAATGGTCTGGAACCAGTCCACTAAATCGTCGGCGCGCTTTGACGGGTCGTGGTCACAAGAACTGCCGAAAGGTGTGGAGTTAAATTATACCATATGGTTTTTGCATTAAAGTTCTCTGTTTATAACTCAAAATTTTTCAAACAAATTCTGAAGGTTACAGTCTCGTGCCTTATCTCCTTAGCTCCAGAGGTTGGCGGGTTTATTGGTGGAGTGCCAAAATTATAGTGCCGACTCTAATTTTATTGGACTTATCTGGAGTTTCTCCACATTTAGTGGAGTTTTTCAAGGTGACACTGGGTAAACTTCAATTAGCCATAACTTTGGCTAGGGAAGTCCAATTGAAGCAATCCTTTTTTTTTATTTTGGGCTATTGAAGCATTCTGGAGCTATTGGGACAGGTTGCAAAGCCATCAGGGCACTCTATCAGTGATTTTGGTTGTGGAGCCACCAGGGCTTGGTGAAATATTAGCTATGTTGGACTATACTCATCCATTGGAGGTGAATGAATAGTCGATTTTTACTGATTTTAGTCCTCTGTTTCTGAATTTGCAACTAATTTTTCCTTTTGAGGCTTTATACATAGTGTAATTTTTAATTTGAGCATTAATGAAAGAGGGAAAAGCCTATTTGGAGCCTTTTGGACCCAGCAGAGGTAGCCCAAAAGAGGGGTGAACTGCTTAAACAAATGCTTATTGTTATGTTGTGCATTTTTGCTGTTATATTTCAGATTTTACTACATTAAAGAGTAACTTTTCATAAGTCCACTTTTCCCAATCAGACTTATACAGTGATCACAACTCATTAGTTTCACTTCAAACCACATTACTTCCATTGCAGAATACTTGAACTTTCTTATTCACACATAACATTTTGGCTAATAAATACTTTGCATACATAAACAAATACTTTCATTGATCAGATCTATTTAAGTGTTTACATTATATTTCTTTAGGCAGAGCCAGTAAGTGGGCCAGAAGCCTCTGGTTTCATCCTTTCTAGTAAGGTGAAATAACTAGTAAAAGCCCCTACTGTCAATCTGTGTATAAGAAATAATTTTTTCACACAATTTCAGATCAGATTGGTATCAAAGCTCTACGTTTTGCTTAAGAGTTTGTGAAATTTGTGCAAGAAGGTTGTGTTATTCTGCAAAATTTTATGCTTACTAGGCTGAAATCGAAAAGAGGGGAAGGTCAATTGGTTAGAGAACAAGTTAATCCTCAACCAAGGAGGGCTAGGGTGCCATTATCTCCACCTTCCATTTCATCCTCATTAGCCTTAGAATCAGCCACAAACATGTCTTCCAGAGAAGGAGAAGTACATGAGGAAATGGATCCCAAGGAAGAAGAAAGAGTCTTTAGAAAAGCTTTCTTGGACATGACTGAGATGGTTAGGATCCTATACTAGGAGGGAAATGATAGGATTGCTAGAGAAGGGTCTAGAAACCAAAGAGAAGAAGGAGATTCTTCAAGAGGGAAGAAAGACAAGGATGAGTCTAAGAAAGGGAATGGAGGAAATGGTGATCCTTCATCTCCATCGTCATCCTCTTCCTCCACATCATCCTCTTCAACTTCTGTTAATCAGTCACACAAAACAAAAACATCTCTTAAAAATCCTTTGTTAAAACATGATGTGAAGTTTGAGTTGCCGATGTTTAATGGTGATGTGAATGCAGAAAAATTGGATAACTAGATTAGACAGTTGGAAGTCTATCTAAGAATTCAAAATTTGCATGATGATGAAACAAAAATCGAATTAGCCTCTTTGAGAATGGATGGAGCAGGTTTGGTTTGGTCGGAAGCCAAGACCAAGGAGGAAATTAAAAAGCATGGTAAGATAACTCTAACACGGAATGAGTTTATTACTGCTATTAAAAATTAGTTTTATCCTCTTGCTCATATTCAGAAAGCAATCACGAATTGGCAAAATTTTAGGCAACTTAAGGGTGAAAATGTGCAATATTATACCCAAGAGTTTAGAAGGAGAGAACTTCTACTTGGGGTAGACTTACAAAGTCAAGACACCTTGATGAAATACATAGGAGGTTTGCACAATTATCGGCAACATACTATTCTAATGTTCAATCCTACCAGCTTAGATGAAGTCTGTGTCCAGGCTACACATTTAGAAGCTAGAGGAAAGAATACTTTTGATGATGATATTAATTTCAAAAACAAAAGAAACAAGAGAGTTGCAAATTCAAGAAAAGAAAAAGGAAAGTTATTTTGCAAGAACTATTCAAAGACAAGTCATGATGAAGATCATTGTTGGAAGCTTCATCCTGAACTGAAACCAGAAAAATACAAGAACAAAAACAAGACCAAAGAAAAGGAGAAAATTGTAGCAACAGTTGAGCAAGACTTAGGGTCAGACTCAGGAGATGAGACAAAAAGCATAGCTATGGTTTTAAAGAACATTAAGGGGAAAGAAGTGGTGCAAGACAAAACTCCTAGTTCTAGCTCTTTGAATTGTCACAAAGATACTCATGAAGAAAAGAGGAGGATAGAGCTCTTCCATGTGAGGGTAACTTCAAAACATACCAAAATTGGCACACTATTTGACAGTGGGTCACAAGCAAATCTTATATCTGAAGACTTGGTCAAGCAGCTTAAACTTGAGACCATTCCACATCTGAAGCATTATCCACTTGGATGGATATGAAAGGATGCCAAATTGCAAGTCTCAAGGAAGTGCATATTGCGCTTTGCAATAACTGCACACTTTATTGACACAGTGGAACTTGATGTGGTGCCGCTTGATATCTCAAGTATTGTTTTGGGAAGTCCTTACTTATTTGACAGGAAGGCTATCTTTCATCGCCATGAAAAAAAGTATCACTTGTTCAAAGATGGTAAAGAGTACTGTTGAGCCTCAAATTTGTGCTTTCCTTCACCTCATTTTACCTCATTTTCCCTTGTCCATTTCTATTTTAAACCCAATTGATCAATAAAAATAGTTAAAATTACTTCTAGAATGGTTTACATGACTGACTTGTTGAATTTTGTGATTGTTGCCACTGTTAAGCATTTTGACCGGAACTAGCTGCAGAATGCAGGCATTCCGTAGCTAACCGGCGATTCTGCAGCTACCTTTATGTTTGAGTATGTTCCAGGTGGCCTCTTGAGGAAAAACGCATATGGGCATGATCCACGCCGTGCCTACATGGTGTGTTGCTCATCATGGAAGAGGAAATGAATTCTGGGTACGGTTATGCACGTGGGAACACATTTGTGAAGGAAGACTCCTACTAGGACTGTCTCAGTCCAGGTGTCTTTTCTCCTTCACGCAGCCACCTCAAAGACTCCTAAAATGATTTGGATAAGGAAAGACATCATTCCTAAATTATTGTAATTATTGTTACTTGCATTTACTTTATAGACTCTTGAGTAGGCCGAGAGCTTAGTTAGAAATTCTGTGTAAGATTTGCTGCTAGATTTTGTGTAAACTCTGTGTTACGTCTTTGAAGACACAGAGCATTATGTTCAAACTATTGCATCGTTAATGGAGCAGACAAAATTATCTTGAAGGCATGATTTAATTTGGAGTTGAATGCCGTCAAGTGGTAGAGGGCCCCTGCCCCTTGAACGGATTTCTTTTGCGTAAACTAGATAAGTTTTTCCTAGCTGTCTTTACGTTCTGCATATTGAATTAGTAGTTGTTTTGTTTTATATATTGTAGTCGTACTCATTCTAGTTCTTCCATAAGAAGACACTCTTCCAACAGACTAAAATGATGAATGTTTAAATGACTATGGTATTGTAGGATAGGAGTTAAATTTGTATTTGTTTTAACTAGCTGCTGTAGTCATATTCGTTCCAGTTCTTCCACAAGAAGACACTCTTCCAATAGACTAAAATGATGAATGTTTAATGACTATGGTACCGTAGGATAGGATTTGAATTTGTATTTGCTTTTAACTAGATACTGTAGTTATATTCATTCCAGTTCTTTCACAAGAAGACATTCTTCCAACAGATCATAACAACGAATGATGAATAGCTATAGTATTGTAGGAATTAGTTGTAGTTTTTAGTCTTCACTATCACAGTTGCACTTGTCCTAATCACTCTTCCACAAGAAGAAATTCTTCCAAGACATCCTTAAGAAGTTCAAGATATGACCGTGATGTGACAACTTAGTTTTTTCATTTGCTTTCAGTTCATTTGCTTTCAATTGCATACAATTACACAGTCAGAACTGTTCTACCTCTTCCACAAGAAGGAACTCTCCCAAAATATCACTAATGATGAACAAACAGATTGTGTAACTTCATAGAATAATGCATGTTAGTTAGAACGCTCCGGAGTCTCATTTTGCATTTAATTCATGTCCAGCTACTTCGTTTCAAGTTTGATGATGGCTTATAGTTAACATTGTTCTAGTTCAGAAGCATCTTAAGCTCATGTTTAAATTAATTCATTGCACTTACATCTCATAGTCACATTGTCACCCTTTGCACAATAGATCACTTTAGTTGATAGGATTCATAAGACAGCCTTCATTATTTACAAATATCTTTTTGTTCTGAAAACCATCAGTGATCCATAACCTTAGGAACAGAAGATAACATCATTTCAAGGTCTGAAATATCTCTGCAAATCCATCACCATAAACAGAGCTCTTCCTCAACAGAACTACCCTGAAAAGAAACCAACAACTCTTGGAGTATAGACTCTGACCTTCAATTGAAATTGCAGAATAGAACTAGGAATTAGTCATGAAATAGATGAGCTTAGAATAGAATGTTGCATCATGATTAATGTCTAACTGTCTAGTTAGAAAACTTGCATATTTAGTAATCATTTCTCAAAGTCTAGTTTGTGTCATTTGTTTAAGAAGTCATCATCAAGCTCTTGTTTCTATTCAGTCATAGTTCAGATGTTGCTTCAGTATTTTTGATTACATTTTCCATTCCATACATTAGGCTCAACTGTGTTTTTGACCACCAATTTCTTTTCATTAGTTTTCTAGGCACTTTCATTGTAAACACAAAACTTCAAAAGACCAAAAACATCATAAATCAACATAAAAGATCAAAACATCACAAAACACTACACACAACGCACTAGGAAACAAGCACCTAGGTACATATGGTACATTTCACTTCAGCAGTTTACAAATCCTGGTTGACAATTAAATGAACTCAGTTTAGGAGACTAGATTGAGACACAACAAGTACATTGTGAGAGCTCACAAGAAGAAGCTGGAATCTTCTTTACTCAATGCAAGTCAATTGAAAAGACTGGTTAATGCAAGTCAAAGTCTAACTTTATTAATGTTGAAACGACCAGATTTTGAGCATTCACCTTTTTATGATGTTGCTAATGATTTGTCTCAGTTTAATAATAGTTTGTCTTTGAAAGAAGATGATGTTATGTTGCACAAATTACCTTTTGGGTCAGCCAATGCAATGAATGAAGTGTCAAAGCAAAGCAGTGCAAACAAGGACACACAATTCAGCATCGGACAAAGTTGGTTTCAGAATGGTAGAATTCGCCATGGGAACAGTTTGCAAGGTGAAAGTTATTTTACGTCTTCTTGGAAGTTTGATCAGTGTAGAAAAATTTTGTTTTCTGCAGATTACAATTGTTGTTCTGCAAATTTTAATAATTTGCATCATGACTCCGTCAATCTTAGCAAGGGTCGATCAGTTGATTCCAAAGACAGTTTATCATTTTCTCAAAAGCTTCATTTGATGAAATCAGGTAGATTTCAGTTATTCAAGGGTGGAAGAGAGGAGAATCAGTCTCCACATTATCAGTTTCACTAATCAGAGAGATTTTGGGGTCCAAAAGCTTCCCATTTGGGAGGTGTGATCAAGAGATCAAGTCTCTTGTAGAAAAATTCTCAAAAATGAAGTTGCTCAGAATTGGTCCGAACCAGAAAGACTGGAAAGAGCTCGGAAAAAAAATCCTGTAGACGTGAATGGCACTGAAAATTGACGCTGTATGAGAAATATATTCAGCTTTGAAGTTTTCCAATTTCAGTTAAAAAATGGCCAAATTTTGACTTTGTAAAAAAATTATTTTTATTAAAAAAAGAATATTCCATAGAATATTTTGGGAATATTCCATGGAATATTCTGTGGAATATTCCGTAGGCAGCCAATGAAAGGGTGCCACGTGGCCAACCCAGAGGCCGCAATGTGGCCCCAAGTTCCAAATGAAATGGGCGTTAAAAATTTTGTTTTGGTCGCGGAGAGGTTCGACCCTGGGTCGGGGCGATGGCAACGGAGAGGCCTGACCAATGGGCCATGGTGGTACTTATTAAATCATGGAAATGGATTTGTATTTAAAGTTTATGATTCATTTGGGCGAGGTAGTAAAGGGGTCAGCCCCTCACCATGTAACCAATTGTCCAGAACTAGTCCACTAAATCGTCGGTGCGCTTTGACGGGTCGTGGTCACAAGAACCGCTGAAAGGTGTGGAGTTAAATTATATCATATGGTTTTTGCATTAAATTTCTTCATTTATAACTCAAAGTTTTTCAAACGAATTCCAAAGGTCACGGTCCCGTGCCTTATGTCCTTAGCCCCGGATGTTGGCGGGTTGATTGGCGGAGTGCCAAAATTATAGCACCGACTCCAATTTTATCAGACTTATCTAGAGTTTCTCCACATTTAGTGGAGTTTTTGAAGGTGACACTGGGAAAACTTCAGTTAGCCATAACTTTGGCTAGGAAGTCCAATTGAAGCAATTTTGTTTTTTTTTTTATTTTGGGGTATTGAAGCATTTTGGAGCTATTGGGATAGGTTGTAGAGCCATCAGGGCGCTCTATCAGTGATTTTATCAGTAATTTTGGTTGTGGAGCCACCAGGGCTTGGTGAACGATCAGCTGTGTTGGACTATACTCATCCATTGGAGGTGAATGAATAGTCGATTTTTACTAATTTCAGTCCTCTGTTTCTGAATTTGGAGCTAATTTTTCTTTTTGAGGCTTTCTACATAGTGTAATTTTTAATTTGAGCATTAATGAAAGAGGGAGAAGCCTATTTGGAGGCTTTTGGACCCAGCAGAGGTAGCCCAAAAGAGGGGTGAACTGCTTAAACAAATGCTTACTGTTATGCTGTGCATTTTTGTTGTTATATTTCATATTTTACCACATTAAATAGTAACTTTTCATAAGTCCACTTTTCCCAATCAGACTTATACAGTGATCACAACTCATTAGTTTCACTTCAAACCACATTACTTCCATTGCAGAATACTTGAACTTGCTTATTCGCACATAAAATTTTGGCTAATGAGTATTTTGCATACATAAACAAATACTTTCATTGATTAGATCTATTTAAGTGTTTACATTATATTTCTTTAGGCAAAGCCAGTAAGTGGGCCAGAAGCTTCTGGTTTCATCCTTTCTATTAAAGGTGAAATAACCGGTAAAAGCCCCTACTGTCAATCTCTGTATAAGAAATACTTTGTTCACACAATTTCAGATCATGGAGGTGGCACATTTCCTGCCATGATTACTAGAATTGTGGTAGTTTTAGGGACAACAGTAGTAGAGGAAGAGGAAATCTTAGGATGTGGGTTGGTTGGTCTTTTTAAACCAGTTACAATTGAACTCCTGTCAAGTATAGGGACAGAAAATTTTCTTCTTAGCAAAATTTCAAATGGGTCTAGTTCCTTCAACCTATCCAAAGATTCCATTTCTAATAAAAACTTTGATTTGACTGCTTCCAAAAACTCTTATTTTTCCTTTTGGTTCACTAAGGATGAGGTATCAATACCTCTTATATGTAGGTCTAAGACAATTTCGGTCAATTCCTTTTCATTTTGAGACCTAAACAAGACTTCTTGAATTTTATCATCAAACTTTTTATCTTCAAGACTTATTAAAACTTCACAGGACAAGGCTTTTGTGTGTAATGGAGTACCTAATTGTGAAGAACTGCCTTGAAAGCCTCTGGAAATTGTGTTTGGATTATCTACAATTGTAGGTGGATATAGGTCAGGATTACTCTTCGTATATCTCCTTTTTGAAGGCACCTTTGAACATGATAATTTTGAATGGAGTCACCAAGGTAGATGTAGCCTCGAACAACTTCTGAGATTCTTCTACCTTCAAGAGTTCAACTTCAAAATTTCAAAAAAAATATTTCTTCAGACTCCCGACAAACACACCTAAATGTTATCACAAAATGGTACTTGATTGGATGCTAATCAGACAACTCTATGTAACTATTTCAAACCAGATTTTGACTAAATCTTAGCCTATTCAGTATGAGAGGGCTCTCTCAAATGGATTTTATGATATTGGTTAACGATAGTGCTAGATGCTAACTCTATAGAAATTGTATCTTGTTTTTTTATGATTGCAGGTTGAAAGAATGCAGGTTTACCACCATTGGGCTTATGGAGTCAACAATCAGTAGTTTCAGTGGCAAGGTTTCTTGACATGGAAGCTGAGGTAGATAGAAGTCTTTAACAAAGGAAATTCACTCATAAAACAAAGGGAAACATAGTAATTTCATTACTAAAGTAAGTCAAAGCATAGAGTTATGAATTCTGAGTAATAGAAATGAAATTTACTGCAAGTGGTAAAACATAAGATGTATATCAATAAGGCATTAAAAAATCGATGAGAATCTCAGGTCTGTCAAGAAGAAAGTCACTCTGTATTACTGATATAAGTAAAAATACATAAAGCAATAGTTTGGTGCAAAAAATATCCAACCCCTCACTACTATGATGCTTTGTCTTTAAACAGAATTTCTTTACATTAAGGATGATCTGCCTAGTGGCTAGATTCATTTAAGTCTCCTATGACACATAACATAACTGAAAAACATTACTTCTAACAAGAAAATGATAACTACACCTTAAAGAAGACATCTCCTAATAGGATTCTAACTCCTATTTATTACATACTCTACCTCATCTTGTGAAACAATTACATGATAGTTACCCAATAAGTATCACATGCTCAAAAAAGCTATGACATAGTTCATCACCACTTTACACATTTATGATTCTTGTAAACATGTGGAACAAAAACCTATTTTTAAGGAATACATAACCCTTATCTTTAACAAGAGCTTTAGCTAATGACTTGTCTCCACAGAACTTCATTCAAGTAATAAATATTTGAAGTTAAGGTCCCTTGACATGTTGGAGGAGTCCATCTATCCAATAATTCCATTAAGATGCTCCAAAAATTTCAAAAATAGCTCGCTACGAAAATAAGACAATTTCGTAGCGAGCTTTAGTAGCATTGAAAAAGTAGCTTCTGCACCCAAAAAATCTTCTCCTTTGTTGTTCCATGGTGTCCATATAATAATGACACATCACCACCATCATTATCCCTCCTTGAAAACTGCAAAAAGTGAATTTAGAGGAAAAAGGGCTGCTACAGGTTTTTTCGTAGCGTTTTCTTGGCTTTAAGCCTAAGAAATGCTACGAAAATGTGTAAAATTGCAGAAATTCCAGATTTCAAAACTATCTCTAAAAAGTGACCTCTAGATTCAAAAACTTGATATTTTGCATTTAATGAACCTCTCTAAAGCATATTCAACCTCAGCTTCTGGCTCTTGTGGTTTTTCTTCCTCATTTATGATCAGTTGAGCAATGGGCTCATCAACCATAGTCATCTTTAAGCCTTTCTTTTCTAGCTCTTCATGAATCAACTCCAGTTGATGTTCTAAGTCTTTCACTTGATCCTTCAGTGTAATTTTCTTGGCTTGCAAGTTTAGATTTACCTTTTTGAGGTGCTTGACCTCTCCTCTTAGTGGTTGACTCCAATTTATCAAATTTTCTGAATTGTCCAATGTCTTTGAGACACTTGTGACTTGATCCTCCCAAATCCTACTCATTTGTTCAAATTGGATCCTACAAGCTCTATTCTTCTTTGTCTCCTTCTTCAATACTAATATCTCTTCCCTTGCCTCTTTAAACTTCTCCTTAAGGGGTTCAACTTCTATCTTTTCAGTCATTTTCTCTTTTCCCTTCTTTTGCTTGATGACAAGATCATATTTTGCAGGTGATGAGAGGTCTATGATGCTTGGTGTTGGTTGAACGGTTTCACTGACCTTTTGATATTCTTTGCCTCTTTCCAAGACTTTTCTAACATGTCTTGTCATTAGTTTTCTAGCTTGAAACATAAATACAGCATCATTCCCTGCAAATTCTAACTTCTTAGTTGTTTTTCCTTTCTTAAGATTCCTTCCTCCCTCATCTATGTCTTCGACTTGTACTATGGGAGTTTCTTCAATATCAATGGCATGTGAGATGTCCTATAAATTACCTTTATCCACTATTTGGCTCCTTGTAATCCTCTTGCTGCCATGTTTTCTCACTGCTGGCTTTTGTTTTGCAGGTGTAGCTTTGGGTGTATCAACCTTCTGCAAAGGCTCTGTCTCCATGCTAACTGGTTCTAATTGCTCTGCCATTGATGGTGATGGGATATCTCTAGGTTTTGAAGTTCTTCTTGGAGTGAAAAAATCCACTTCAAAACCACTTATGAACATAAATATGACCAATATCTGTCTAATATTTTTAACTCCTCTAAGACCAGCAACATGATCAAACCATGATGAAATAGAGAGGTTTTGTTTCCTTATGATTTAACTTGAACCGTGTCTAACATTTTAGCTAAGCTTCTGTATAAGTAAAAAGGAAAATAAAGAGACCTCTTACCTAAAAAATGTAGCAGAAGCCTAAGGTGGTAGGAGTACACCATATGATATTTCCCTTCACATGTGAAGTACATCTGAATGATCAGCAATAGCTTTGAGTAATTTTCCTTCATGTAGCTCCTTGGGATAGCATTTGTGAGATCAATTTCACTATGATCTTCCTTGATGAATTATTTACAGTCCTATATGGTGAACTTGATGCCTTTGAACAGTTTCTCTCCTCCTCCAGGTATTCCTGTTGCTGTTGTAATCATTTCTGAGGTTTCTACGAGATTTAACATTCCCACCTTTGAAGCTGACACTATAAAACTCTTAGCAAACTCCTTTGAAACCTGCAAATGAAACCCTTGCAGAATTTGGCAGAATTGAAAACATCTTATTCTTCTAAACACTTCCAATGCAGTCAGGTCTTCATTTAACAAACTCATGTCCATGGGCTCATATCTGAGGTAGTGACCACCTTTGTTGGCCTTCTTCTTTATAGCCATGGTGATTTTATACCTTCTCTACCTCACTTGATTAGTGACACCTACAACTTTTGAAAATGCTAGCAACCAGCTTGTCTTGGTGAAACAACTCTCCAGAACTCGATAGCATACAAAGATGGAGCACAGAATGACAAATACTCAATTTGGTAATGTTTTAAAGTTTTGATGACAACTCATGCCTTAATATTGACTCATACATGCTAAAAACAATAATGATGACCTTAGAAACGACCTTTGTACCTTGCTTTAACCCTAATTGACTCAAGTGACATGCACCCTAACTCTTCTAATCATGGACTAAAACCTTGCACTGAATTTGACAAGACAGGCAGAAAAACTGTTTTTCGTAGAATGGCTAGTTCATTTTCTTACAATTTCGCTACAAAACTATTAGGAAGTTTCATAGCAAAAACTGCCTTTTTATAGTGTAAATAACTATGAAAAGAGGAAAAAATGGCTAAAGTAACCTTTTTGAATTCAAAAGATTGGGAAATGAAATATGTCAGCAAATTATGATTGATGGGACATGATATGACTTGAATGGAGGTGGGTTTGAACCTAGGATAGGTTTAAAGATGAAAAAAATTAAAATTTTCCCATACCAACTTATGACAAATGAACTCTATGACCATGTCAAATGATGTTTCACTTTTTTCTCAGTGATAACATGTTCTTTTGGTTCAAGTCCCACATTCGTAGTTGGAATATGGCACAGGGGTGATTGGTTGAGCAGAGATTTGGCTCAGCCAATCTATGGTCGAGTGGAACATGGTAGTCTCATACCATGTTGAATTTTGCACTAATTTATGAGAGGTTCTCTCTTTGGTATCTTAAGTGTAAATGGACTGGATTATCTATGGAATATAATGTTGTTGTATCCTCATTATTTATGTTGTTTATATCATCATTATAGATATGTTTTATGATAGTGAAAATGTATGGTTCTCATCATTTTTTAATTGTAAATTAGTAGTAAATGAATATATCATGTAATAGACAGTAATGAAATTAATGATATAAGGAATTCATCCTTCTTACCGATTCTGAAATTTTATATAATACCCCTATGCTTAGATCTAATATTATGACCTATATAATGCATCTTTGTGACATGTTTGATGAAATGAATCCCATGGCTAGTATGGGTCTAGTCAAGTATCTGTTCAATAATTTTCATTGGCATTGTTGTCTCTATGTTTCATTTCATTTCTATAAATTTCATGAAGTTATGGGTAGTGACTAGATCCTATCCCTGGAATTCAACCTTAAACCTCGTAGTTGATGGCATAGCACTAGAAGAAAAAGCACACAATCACACTCAGGAAGGCTCATGAGAGGAACTGGGACCCAAAATAGCTTGGTGTGCCTGGAAAGGGAGCGACTGGGGCTCTAGGAGATTGAATTTCTGATTATCCTTAGGGGTTAGTCACCTAGAAAGGTGGGGTATCTCTTGGAGGTTCTCCTGGTTGTGTACATGATAATTTTGGTTATATTTTTTCTGTTCCACTTTCTTAAGGTGACCTAGGAGGTTGAATAAAATAATAGTAGCCTCTCGCCATATGTTTACCACAACAGACTGGTTAAGTTGGGTAAATGTGGGAGCAGGGTGTTATAGAGTGGTATCAAAGCATGGTTCACCCCTTCGACTGGATGGGAAGTATGCTGGTCATGCATTCATGTTAGTTGCATATCCGTTCTCATGTTTGTGGTCTATGCCCTGGCTATGTATGCATGGTGTTGGTTATGGTTGCAGTGGTGTTGCCATGTGAAGGTTAAGTTCATTATTGTTGGATGTGTTTATCATGATTTTATGTCGGTTACATAATGTATATGCATGTAAATGTTCATATATAATGTGTATGCGTGTCTGTCACACATATGTTGTTATGTATGCATTATGTCTAGTTCGTGTTATGGTTTTAGTATCATATATAATGACTGGATAATGGTTGAGATAATGATTAAAGTATGGTATGATTATGTTTATATACGTATTGTGCTAATATGGTTGATCTTACAGTTGAAATTTCCTCCCCGAGTTATACTAAGGTATGTTGGTTTTTTTATGATTTGGTTTAGTTAACATAGTATGCCTTGCAAGAAGAAATCAAGATGACTAGAAATATGGTAAACTATAAATATTCTCCCTATGAATCATATGAGAAGCATGGTGTTGGGAATTATTCTAACTTATAACACACATTGATGAGTTTGAAGGGAGAAATAAGGAGTTTTAAAGAATATAATGACAGAATCATGCAGGCACATGAAAAAAAAAGCCAAAGTCAATGCAGTAATTCTTCAGAGTTTTTCATAATTGCAGAGAGAAGGAGAACTCCGAATCAACAATGGATAGGAGGATGGGATTAATGGGGCATATGGCATTAGGTCTCATGGTGGTCACATGCCAGATAAATATGACATGATCAAATATGGTATATTTTTGGATACTCCGGATATGAGAGGTGATGGACACATGTTCTATTCTAGTTCTCGTTCTGATAAGAACTATGATAATAATATTTATCATGCTTACAAGAGGAGTCATAGGGGATACTTCCCAGATGAGTTTAAGAAAGATAATCCACCTAATTTTTATGGAGAGTTGAAGAAAATTGAGGATGTAAAGGCTTGGTTACTTGTCATGAATAAGTTCTTTGAACCACATTAGTATACAAATAATATGAAGGCCATAATTTAATATCTATATTTAGCATCAAAGGGGAACAAAATATCTAGTGGGAAGATGTAAAAATGGTCAGAGACATCAAGACCAAGGAGTTTAGTTGGCATGAATTGAAGAGGCTCTTCAAAAATAAGTACTTGTCAGAAATGTACCATAACAACAAAGAAAAGGAATTCTATGAGATTAAAATGGGATCGATGACCGATGAGGAGTATATGACCAAGTTATTCGGGGTATGTGTTGGGTGTCATTTTTTCTCTTATTTCATACATTTTTTTCCCCTATTTTACCTCATGACTATAACCATTGGGGCTATTTTTTCCTCTTTTTCCTACCATTCTATCTTAACTTGTGTTGTTTCACCTTATTTTCACTACTCTTCCATTTCATCAATTATTATGATGTATCGTGTCTTTTTTATGACTAACTGAGGATGAATGTTTGTAGAAGATATATGGTCATTTGTTTTACTTCCATATGCAATTTGTGGCACAAAATATCTCGAGCACGAGGCGCACAGGAGCAGTTAAAGGTGTGTTATTACTGTGAGCTATTACACCACAGCACTTTTACACCATGTTGTTACAAACCCGCTGACGAACTGCTATTACAGTTGTACCACTGACTGGATCTCGTCAACTCCTGATGCTGATATGTACTCTAGTTTTTATGATACAGTTGTGATTTATCGTGATAGCTATAGAATTTATTAAGTATTTTATTTTGGGATAACAGCCTCCCGGCGGTTTTGATTGTAATCTATAATTTTCCAATCATACTTTTATTAAGAAGTGGTTGTAATCATATGTATTCTATTTTTATTAGCATGAGAATCATAGGATTCTCATGACTGATCCATCCCTCATTTTTCTGAGGTGTAACCACTATATAGTTCTGGACCCTTGAGGTTGGAAGGTTAGCGGAGAACAACATTACTTTGGCTCTATAATTTTGATCATATTAATAGAAGCTATCTTCTTGTTGTTGTTACATGCATCATCTGATTTAGTGTCTATTAAGTTCTTTCTCTACCTGCACCCTGCTAGGGAGGAAGGGCCCTCCTCTTTAGCAGGGATTGCAACATTAAGGTAGTTGTTTATATATATATTTATGTTTACTTTATGTACCAGTGGAGGTATTGTTGCTGTTTTTTTAGATGCAAATAGATCTGCTTAAATTCTAGTACTTTATATGTTGTTACACATATGAGATTAGAGATACTGGTAACTATTGTGTGGCATGCTAGGACAGATTAATTGAGGTGTGATCACAGTCTTGTAAATCATTTTATTTCTGCATGAGTGATTTCTTTCCAACATTTACTTCAGCAATGATTTCCTTTATTTGGATTTTCTTCTGGTTGGTGTATCGACACAGGTAGTGCGAATGTCGTTGAAATAAAAGAATTCCATGGATTGATAATTTATCTGCATTGTTTTAGTCATTTAACCGTGATTAATACATCCCAACATTTTGGCGTCATTTTCGGGGATGGGAGTGACGATCCAATCAACCAGAGTTGTTTGTTATAAGATAGAGTGTACCCATTCTACAATTTCTAGGTAGTAAGACGAGAGGTAAGAACCTAAGCATCGCTCTAACATACATGGGAAAGCTCATGAATGCTACATTTGGGCACTTAGAGGTGTGATTTCCATGTGTTGTTTTAGAGTGTATCCAACGAAACAATTGCAAGGCGGTAAGGTGAGAGGTAAGAACCTGCACATCTCTCTAACATACCTGAGCGAGCTCACCAATGTCTCACTGGGACACTTAGAAGTGTGAATTTTTGGGTTTTTTATTTAGGGTGTCCTCAGGTATACAGTTTCTAGGTGGTAAGACGAGAGGTAAGAACCCGCACATCGCTCTAACGGACCTGAGTGGGCTCACCGCTGTAGAAACTGAAGAAGTTGTAGGATGAATTGATACACATGGGGTCCATGTGTGCTAGTAGGACGATGGAAAAATCCACAAACACCCCCCACTCTACTAAAAACAGGAAGGACGGGTCGTAAGAAGGAAAAGAAGAGTACAGACTTGGGAAGAAATACATTCTTTGGAGATCTGATCTCAAGGGAAGAAAATTAATAGTCTACTTCATATAGATATGATAGGAAGACAGGACCACAGAAAGCAGCTACTATATCAAAGGTTGAGGCATTGGTGCCCTCCGTGTCTGGACCTCACCACCCTTTGGAACAAGCATATCCACTCATGATATCAAGAATCTATATCTAAAACAGTAGTGGAAAATCAATGATCAGGATCTAAGAATAGAAGGACAAGGGGAGACCACTAGGGAGCATCAGGGACCTAAGGAACAACATTTAATTGAGCATAATTTGGACACTGGTAGTGAAGTCAAACAACTCATCCTGGAACAACCTGGTCCTTTTATTTATCAATCTCCTGGACACTCCAAGGTTAGTTCATCCCATCAGGAAAAATCAGCCATGGGGGATGATAATTTCAAGACAGATAGCTCTATTACTTTTCAATTCTCGATAGTAGTGACACGGGATGAGGCTCCTATGAAAAATATTCCTTTTTCATCTCTACCATCCTTTCAAGGGATGGCTATTGAAGATCCTGATACCTTTTTGTTCAAATTCGATGTGCTGTGTAGAGGTTATGACTACACTTCAGACACCCAGAAGCTAAAATTATTTTCTGCTACTCTGAAAAGAACGACATTAAGATGGTTCATGAGACTAGGTGTTCGCATGATTCAAACCTGGAATGACATGAGGGAGGCCTTTCTCTTTAAGTATTAGGATTACTGTCGAACCATGGATTTGAAGGAGGAGATCTTCAAAATTGTATAGAAGGAGGAGGAGAGCTTGGAAGACTATATGGAGTGATTCCATTATAATTTACAAAGGTCTAAGTTCAGTAACTTAGCCCTAGAAATTTTGAAGCCAATATTCTTAAGAGGTATAAGAGATGACTGTCTGGAGCATTTGAATCTGTTGGGAAAAGGGGAAATATCGCAAGAACTGCTTGAAGAAATAATGAAGCTTTGCCTGCCGAGCTTAAGAGGTTAGGTCAAAGGGAGAAGTTCAGTTTGAGACCCTTTATTCTGGATAAAAAATTCCACAAGTGGAGGAGTAACTATAGCAGTGATCGAAAATCTATTTGAGGATTTTAAAATCAACCTCCTTAGCACTCTCTCTTCCTAGATCACTATGATGCAAGTTAATAAAGTGCAAGAAAAACCTGAAGTAGCCTTAGCAATATTTTGTTCCAGATGCATAAAGAAACATTTAGAAAGAGAATGCGGAATAAATAGCATCAACCTATGCAATATCTATGAATTGAAACATTCTATCAATCAATGTCTTGAATTGCACAGATTGAAGGTTGTACTTCAAGAATCAAGAAAGGATGTCTAGTCTTCTTATTTATTAATATCAAAGATACCATGGATGCCATGACCTACAGGTATTGCTTCATATTTTTCCTCTTTTTATCCTTGGAATAACGTTTATAATAGTCAGCAATATCCATGGCAGTATCCTACTCCTTCCTCAACACAATTTCCTTCACCATGTAACTAGTGGCCTTCCCCTCCACCGATGCAATATCCTCCATCGCAAAACAATCCTTTGAGCCATAATTGGAGAGGTAACAACCAAGGTCCAATACAACCTACACTACCAATGAAACAATAGTTACAACTTCCTTCTCTTCAAAATCCTACACCTATTGTCTGACCCCAATTACTCATGCAACCTAACCCCAATCCGAATAATAAGGCAGCCCATAGCATAGACGCTCCGGTTACCTTCCAGACTTATCTTATTACTCCTATTGGAATTAATGAGGTTCAAATTCGACCAGGAAAAGTAATCATACCTGAACATATTCCCATTATTACCAAAGAAGAATGTGAGTCACCTAGAAAGGATATGGGTGATTCTGAGGAAATTGTTACACATGTAATAGCTGATAGAACACCTACTGTTACACTTGTAACAGTTAGCTTGGGAGGGTCTACTGTCTCTACAAAAATCAACCTGAGCAAGTCTGGTGCATTTGTGGCAGCTTACTCAGCTATTAAGATTCAAGATCCTCCATACCCTCAACAATTAACTGAAACTGGGCCAGCCTCACAACATGAATCTGAATTCCTCAAGGAACTGCAAAATTTTTATGTTCAGATTCTACTGTTATAGGCTCTTAAGGAATTACCTATCTATGCTAAAACAGTGAGGGATATGTGCATCAAGAAGTCTGGAAGAAAACCGAAAGACCCTGCTACTATCAATGTTATGGGGAAACTGTCCAATCTCATGCTTGATCAGCCTTTGTTGACTAAATATAATGACCCAAGGAATCCTATAGTGACTGTCCATATTGATTACCAACCCATAACCAACACTTTGATTGATTTAGGGGCAATAATTAATGTGATGACTAAAGACCTCTTTATCTCCCTAGAACTTCATGGACTTAGACCTACACCCAAAATGGTTGAATTAGTAGATAGGTCCTGTGTCAAGCCCTAGGGAATGATAGAAGATGTGGTTATCGTTGTTGATTCTTGGAATTATCTAGCTGATTTTCTCATTTTACAAACGAAATCCAACCTGGGGGGTCATCCTTTAATCTTGGGAAGACTGTGGCTAGCCATTGCAGACACATATATCGGATGTAGGTCTAGATATATGATGATATCAGATGGGAAGGCCACTCAGAACCTGAACCTTTAGCCCCCAAAAAAACCTCACATGGATTTGAGTAGTCCCTAGTGGGATGAATTTGAACCTGAATCTAATCTTTCCCTACATCTCCTCATGCTTGGAAAAGAAAATTACTTTAAGGATGAAACAAAGGATGATACCAATAATGGTTTTATTATAAATTCACTCTTTTTTGCCTTCATTAGAGATCTAGGGGAAGAAGATGAGGTAGATGATGTAATCATTGAACATTTGAAAACTACTCCACATACTATCAGCAGTCCCTTTGAAATTGAACCTGGGAAATGTTTAAACATTAATCCTAACCTGACTGCTGAACAAAACAGATTGTTGATAAAACTGTTAAATAAATATAAAAAGGCATTTGCATGGGAATATACTGATATGAAAGGAATCCATCCTAGCCTATGCACTCACCGCATTTATCTTAAAGAGGATTGTAAACCAGTTAGACAACTACAACACCAAATGAACCCCTCACTTAAGGAGATAATGAAAGAAGAATTTCAGAAACTCCTTATTGCTAATTTCATCTACCCCATTTCTAACATCTAGTGGGTGTCTCTGCTTGCAATAGTTCCGAAAAATAATGGCAAGTGGAGAGTCTGTGTATACTATAGAGAACTTAACAAGGCCACTCAAAAGGACAATTTCCCTTTACCATTTATTTATCAGGTCCTGGATACTTTCTCTAGGAATTTTTTTTCATTCTTGGATGGGTTCAGTGGTTATAATCAAATACAAATTGCCCTAGAAGACCAAGACAAGACAACCTTCACTTGTTCGTGGGGTACTTTTTCATACAAAGTCCTTCCTTTTGGCCTCTATAATGCACCAACAACTTTTTAGAGGGAATATTGGGTATTTTTTCTGATCTCTTGAATGACTATCTTGAAATATTTATGGATGAGTTTACACCCTACGAGGATGCCTTTAAGACAAAATTAGTCAATTTGGAAAAGGTGTTGGAACATTATGAACGAACTAATGTTTCTCAGAGCACAGGAAAATGCCACATGATGATGACCGAGGGAATTGTGGTAGGGCATTTCATTTCGACAGATGGAATCAAGGTAGATCCTGCAGAAATTGAGGTAATCTTGAAAATCCCAACTCCTAAGACTCCAAAAGAGGTACATAGTTTTTTGGGACATGTAGGGTAATATAGGAGATTTATATAGAAATTTTCAAAGATTGCATCTCCTATATTTTCAGCTTATCAAATATGTGGAATTTGTGTGGACAAGAAAGTGTGAGAAAGCATTTCTAAAGTTAAAGAACTATGTAACAACAACACCTGTTTTACGAGGACCAAATTGGATATTTCCATTCCATATCGCGACGGATGCATCTGACATACATGTGGGTGCTATTTTGGGGTAGGTGGAGGAGAAGAAACCTTATTTAATTTATTACATCACCAATAATATATCTCCAACAAAACTCAAATACATAGTGACTGAAAAGGAATTCCTAGCACTAGGGCATGCTATCAACAAATTTTGGCACTACATCACCGAGTATCAAGTATTTGTACACACTGACCATGCTGCAATTCAATTTTTAATGAACAAACTTGTTACTAATGGTAGATTTACACGATGGTTATTTCTGTTACAGGAATTTGATATCGCTATTTTAGATAAACCTGGAAGGGATAATGTAGTTGCAGATTTTCTTTCTAGATTAACCATAAGTGATGACTACACTCCCACTGAGGATTATTTTCCAGATGAATATATTTTTTCCATCTCTACTCACTCACCATGGCATGGAGATATAGCCAATTATCTTGCTGCAGGAAAATTTCCACATCAATTATCTTCCAAAGAAAAGAGGAATATTATACAACAAAGTGCTACCTACTCCTCTATAGAGGGAAATCTCTATCACACTGGGCCAGAATTTCAGATCAGGAACCGTGTTAGAGAGGATGAGGTATTTGAGATATTGAAAGCTTGTCATGAGGAACCCAGTGGAGGGAACTTTGCTGATAAAAGCATGAGATATGAAGTACTCTCGACAGGGTACTACTGGGCAAATATATTCCAGGATACCAAGAAGTTTGTGAAGGGATGTGATAGCTTCCAGACGATGGGACAACCTCTAAAATCAGATGAGATGATGATACAACCTCAGATGGTGATATAACCATTTCAAAAATGGGATCTATATGTTGTAGGGACAATTAATCCTTCATCACAGCAAAAATAATACATATTGGTCTACACCGACTATGTCACAAAGTGGGTCAAAGAAAAGGAAGTAATTAGAGCTACAGAGCAGGCTGTTTCGAACTTCCTATTTGAAGATATCTTTATTCACTTTGAGATACCTAGGGAGATAGTGACAGATGGAGGGCCTTAGTTAACATCTCATTTGATAAAGAATATGATTGAGAATTATGTAATTCATCACAATATCACTTCACCTTATCACCCACAAGAAAATGGTCAAGTAGAAAGCACCAACAAAGCCATTGAGGGGATCTTAACAAAGACAGTAGCCAACCACTGAAGAAATTAGGCCAAGAAACTTCCAGAGGTGATGTGGGCTTACATAAAAACATGGAGGAATACTACAGGCTTCTCACCATATGAATTGGTGTATGTTAAGAATCCTTTATTCCCAATAGAGTTAGAGATAAAGAAATTAAGAACAATCTGAAATTAAGCACATCACAGAAACAAAGATTGGACCATCTTAATGAGTTGGAGGAGAAATGGCTGGCTGCTATTCGATAGACAAAGATCATTCAGCAGTATAGAGCTAGATGTCATGATGTATTTATTAAGAAAAAAAAGTTTCAGAAAGGATATTGGGCTCTCTTGTATGACTCAAGGTTCAAGGATTTCAAAGGCAAGCTCTGCACCATATGTCTAGGTCCTTACGAAGTAGACACGGTTTGTTAGAATCCATCTTGTCAAGTCCTCTGTCAGAGTCAAATTCACCAAAGTTCATAGTCATGGATGGAAAAGAGTCTTTAAGAGTTTTAGGTCTAGGGTTTTGTTGACTTAGCCGCATGAAAGGTTCAGTTTCCCTTGCTAAATTTCATAGTCAATAAGGCTTGAGATTGATTCTTCTTCAAAACCCTGTTTTGAAGAAGAAATCATTAAATGTGTTTTTTCTAGAATATGTAATTTGTCAAAGTGTTCCAAATCTCTACAGCTCCTCAATGGCAGCCTTGTTTCAGCTACAGCAGCTCTATACCCTGTGAGACAAACAGAAATCCATCAGTCAGTTGATCAGAAACACAATACCCAAAGCAAAGTTGGGAGAATAAGCCACAAAATCTGGATTACAGAGTTTCCTTCTTTTGAGAAAACTGGAAAGAATATATCACCTTGGTATGATATTTTATTGCAGATGGGGTTATCAATTTTGTGGTTAAAATACCAGAGGAAGTTTCAGTGAGTTAGTGTTTCAGGAGTTTGTAATAAGTATTTTTTTTGATGTCTGCCCTCATATGACCCACTGTAGAGGACACTTTCACAGTTTCTTCTTGTTGTTACAGCCAAAGATAATACATGACCTGTACCACCCTGGATTGTAATGGATGATATGCATCAATAACCATTTTGTTCATAATCTGAATCTAGGTTGAATAGAAATTTGAGTGAAGGGGTGGAGCACATGCTCCTAAAACTTGACATTGAATGACTCATCAAATCAGAATTAAAGCTAGAGTGAAAACTAGGGTCAGACATGTGTAATGATATGCTTCTTGAATCATTTGACACCGCCATGGAATTAAAATCACAGGAGCTATCAAAATCCAAACAACTCATTTGGTTCCGGTGATCTCATTTGGTTTTCAACTGCAGGGATCCATCATAGCATTGGGAGGCCGAATTCATGGTGTTGGAACCAATGTTGCATGGATTGCTAGAAAACAAGTTTGCAGAATTCCTAATTTTCATTGTGAGTGGTGAAATGTGTGGTAACATGATAATTATGTAGCTCTCAATACATAATTCAAAAGGAGTTCGAATTAAATTTGGAGCAGAGGTCGAATGGCAGGTTAGAAGGGCGAAAGCTCGTTTTCAAAACTGAAGACAGTATTTGGAGGTGTGCGCTACTCATACAGAGTGCGCGCTACCCACATAAGGTGCGCTACCCACATAAGTTCCACAGCCAGTGTTAATTAACACGGGCGCTACCCACTTGTCGGGCGCTACCCGCTGGGCAGGGGCGCTACCCATACAGCGATAGAGCCCAGAAAATTTTTCTTTGCGTCTGATTTCGAGCTCAAGCGCCTCTATCAACTTACAAACAGATCTTACTCTACCGCCAGGGGCTGGTCTTTGTATTGATGCTGTTCATGGACCATGCTATCTCGTTGCAGACACCTGGGAAGCAATGGATGGGTAGCTAGATGCCATCCGTCTTGTGTATACTATTTTTGCACGCGGAAAAAGTGATGTCCTGGCCGGTGTCATAACTGGTTGAAGGCCATTCAGAAGACACTTCCCGTAATTATTTTATTGAACCATGAATTCGTATGTGTATTTGCGGTGTTTGTTTGATTTTTAACTCTTTATGCGCTGGCTGTTTATTTACACAAAATCATCGAATTATGTACTTCCATTCTTTCTTCAAGGTATCATATCATATTGTGGACCAACTACTTGAGGATTTGAATGTATGAGACGTCAGAGGTGACCTCAGCAAAGAAATGCATTCATTTAGCTCCATTATATAGAACAAGCCAGTTTCAGAAAAAGGATTATCAAATGCCGGAGGAGTCGATGGGAAAACTACAGCCTTTTCAGGGCATGTCGAGGTCCAAGGAGTGCCATGTCATAATAATAAAGAAATTGAAAGCGCTATTCAAACGGAGCCAAAATACCATATTTCTTGGGTGGTATAACGCTGAATGGAAGCAAAGAAAAAGTCAAAAGCCAAATTAAATGTAGAATACCAACCTTAGCAGAAAAATAGGGACAAATTGCTTATATTTGTCTCCAGTTACGATTTCAAAGGAATTACACCTACAGATTTCCGCCCCTTCATTGGTACATCAACAGATTTGGGCAGAAAATGTAATGTTGTTTTGTTTTTAGAACTAATGGCTGGCTCTTTTACTATTTTCATCATTTTTAGTTGAAACAGCTCCATACTTTCATTGATCTGTTCTCACATTTGAGTTATTTAATGTATTGAAAATCGTTTGTAAAGGTGGGGGAAAAATTCTGAAAGCTGGTGGAGGAAAAAGACAGAGCTACATTGTACAGTTTTGACAGAGAAGCTAATTGAATGGTACAGCTCTGTTTCATAAGATTCTTGTGGTACGAATTTAGAAAATGTTTCTTCTTTGTTTTCATATGTGTTTTGTTATGTTTACAGTTCACCCATAATCATTTCCTAATGAATGCTTTTAAGTAGAAGGGAAGAATTCAGCTTGCTGCTCTGCCCTGGAGAAGCTTTCATGTTTTGTACAATTTCTTCTGTTTGATATGGATTCATCACACATGCCCTTGTCAACTTCTTAGCAGTCTTGCCACTCCATTTAATTTCAACTTGGAATTGTTAAGTTTTACTCCTATCTCGCCTTATGGAATAATCTGTGCCTTTGATTAGATCTTTTCTCATGCTGTTCTTGATCCCACGCTGCCCAGAAAAACCCAATCATTTATCAAAAAACCCTTTTATATCAATTTACTAGCCTAATATCAGCATTCACTATAGGTCATCTTAGCCCCTTTGAAGACCTTTTGCCGAGATAGACCTGGAGAGAGCCCTCTCCTGTCCTCGTAGGGCTAGCTACGAGGCTAAGCTTGGTTTGATGTTGCCTCGAGTTTTTCTTTCTTCAGCCTGTGGCAGATTCAAGCGCTAACATAGTGGTGACCATACTGGGGAAGTCCTCCCTGGTAAAGGATAACAAAGTTCAGATCCGATTTCTGATGGTAAACAACAGTCAGACACCACAAGGCTGAAATCATTCACCGGCGACTTCATTCACTGAACAATCCAGAAATCAATGCTTCATGGTGATTTCACTGCAGGCAGATCAGTAGCTTCAGAATTGTCAGGATGGACCGGATCACGAGAAGATATGCTCCCATGAGCCGAGACCACATTCCAGGTTTTCCGAATAAGATGCCCAAGGCAGATTAGTTAAGGAATCTGCCTACGTTTAACGATGATGGTAAGAAAGATGCTTCTTTACATCTGATTAGATTTCACATGCATATTCGCAAGTTGAAGGTGGCTTTTCCTGAAGATTGTTTGATGAAGATATTCCTAGCCACTCTGGAAGGTGAAGCCCAATCTTGGTATGAAAATTTTCCACCGGCATGTATTTACTATTTAAAGGATTTTCATGCTTTGTTCATTGAAAGATATCAAACGTCTTAATCATCATTAAATTTAGTTCATGACTGTTTCAAACATGCTCCTACTTTTATTGAAAGCCTTGAGAAATATTATGAAGATGATAATTTCATGGATGATGAGATCATGGAGGCTCTGTACGAGAATCCATTTCAGCGAAATGAAGAGAACCTAGAGGATACCCATCAAAATGCTCAGGAAATTTTACAGCAGAATCAAGATCAACAGGTTGAAGAATGCCATATGGCTGAAAATGATGAAAGGGAGAATGACATTTCAGATCTGCCCACAGAAGAAGACAACATGCAGATTGCAGATTGTGATAATGACCAGCCAGCTACTTCAGTTTCAGATTCAGATTGTGATGACCAAGCATATCTTGTGCTGAAACCCATCAAAGAGAACTCTACTGTTGAAATCATCTGGAATGCAGAAGACACAGTAATGGATCCAAATGTTCTCAGTCATACTGTCAGTCCGTCATTAGAACACAACCTTCATGAAGAAGCAATCCAGTCAGTTCATGAAAAAAAAAATGAGATCTTTGTGCAAGTAAGTGATAAAACTCCTTTCAATAACTCAGTAATAAATGATAGTTTGAATGCCCTGTCATATGAAGATAATTACTGTTTAAGCAGAAGAAAACAAAAAGCATTGTCTCCTTTGTCTGAAGATGAGATAGATCAGCTATTGAAAGGTCATGTTACAACTCAAGTAAAAGAAGATTTGCAGTGTGCAAATGGTCAAGAAGGTGTTGGTGAAAATTCTTCCTCATTTGAAAAAGATGACTATCTTGTAATCAGTTGTGTAGATCAGCAAACAGATAATTTTTTCTTTCACAAAGATGATAAGGCTGTCATGTTTGATAATCTTGAAAATTGTTTTTTGTTTAAGAATGACCTAGATCATGAAGTTGAGGAATATATGCTAGAATTTCTCATGGTCAAGGAACCTACAACCAACACTCAAATGGCAGATACCTCTCTGTGCATTGCTCTCCCTCAGAAATCAATTGTCCTTTCAGATCAGAATGGAGTGAATACTTGTATTTTTGCAGCTGGATCTCCAGATAAGCCAGTGCTTCAGGATTTTCAAGACCCCTTCAGCATTCTTATGCAAGCATGAGAAAATATAAATATTTCCTGGGTCATTATCATAAGCTTTGGTTTCAGTGGTTATTTTGAGTTGCCTACAGGTTCATCATTCTGCCTGCTCAAGGAGAGTAAGAGAAGAAATTTGGGGTGTAGCCATCTACTGGATTGGTTACATTGGAAGGCACATTACACATGATTGTACATATCACATCAGTATGCAGGTGGTTTCCATCATTATTTTAAAGCTTGATGGACTGCTTCCCTTTTTCAATAAGCTTTTGTTCTAATTCAGTCATTTCAGTTTGCATTGAAGTCAGTTTGAGTCAATTTTCTAGTTAATAAGTTGAGTCATTAGTCTTTAGTCTGTTTGTCAGAATAATGATTCCATAGCCCAATGGATGGAGGCATTTTCTGCTCTCCCAAAGCTCTGCAGTTCTTGGCACCTCCAAGAAGCGGCAGCTACCATCCCCATTGGAGCCAATGTTAGACTCCGTCTTGTCAAGTCCTCTGTCAGAGTCAAATTCACCAAAGTTCATAGTCATGGATGGCAAAGAGTCTTTAAGAGTTTTAGGTCTAGGGTTTTGTTGACTTAGCCGCATGAAAGGTTCAGTTTCCCTTGCTAAATTTCATAGTCAATAAGGCTTGAGATTGATTCTTCTTCAAAACCCAGTTTTGAAGAAGAAATCATTAAATGTGTTTTTTCTAGAATATGTAATTTGTCAAAGTGTTCCAAAGGTCTACAGCTCCTCAATGACAGCCTTGTTTCAGCTACAACAGCTCTATACCCTGTGAGACAAACAGAAATCCATCAGTCAGTTGATCAGAAACACAATACCCAAAGCAAAGTTGGGAGAATAAGCCACAAACTCTGGATTACAGAGTTTCCTTCTTTTGAGAAAACTGGAAAGAATATATCACCTTGGTATGATATTTTATTGCAGATGGGGTTATCAATTTTGTGGTTAAAATACCAGAGGAAGTTTCAGTGAGTTAGTGTTTCAGGAGTTTGTAATAAGTATTTTTTTTTATGTCTGCCCTCATATGACCCACTGTAGAGGACACTTTCACAGTTTCTTCTTGTTGTTACAGCCAAAGATAATACATGACCTGTACCACCCTGGATTGTAATGGATGATATGCATCAATAACCATTTTGTCCATAATCTGAATCTAGGTTGAATAGAAATTTGAGTGAAGGGGTGGAGCACATGCTCCTGAAACTTGACATTGAATGACTCATCAAATCAGAATTAAAGCTAGAGTGAAAACTAGGGTCAGACATGTGTAATGATATGCTTCTTGAATCATTTGACACCACCATGGAATTAAAATCACAGGAGCTATCAAAATCCAAACAACTCATTTGGTTTCGGTGATCTCATTCGGTTTTCAACTGCAGGGATCCATCATAGCATTGGGAGGCCGAATTCATGGTGTTGGAACCAATGTTTCATGGATTGCTAGAAAAAAAGTTTGTAGAATTCCTACTTTTCATTGTGAGTGGTGAAATGTGTGGTAACATGATAATTATGTAGCTCTCAATACATAATTCAAAATGAGTTCGAATTAAATTTGGAGCAGAGGTCGAATGGCAGGTTAGAAGGGCGAAAGCTCATTTTCAAAACTGAAGACAGTATTTGGAGGTGCGCGCTACTCATACAGAGTGCGCGCTACCCACATAAGGTGCGCTACCCACATAAGTTCCACAGCCAGTGTTAATTAACACGGGCGCTACCCACTTGCCGGGCGCTACCCGTTGGGCAGGGGCGCTACCCATACAGCGATAGAGCCCAGAAAAATTTTCTTTGCGTCCGATTTTGAGCTCAAGCACCTCCATCAACTTGCAAACAGATCTTACTCTACCGCCAGGGGCTGGTCTTTGTATTGATGCTGTTCATGGACCATGCTATCTTGTTGCAGACACCTGGGAAGCAATGGATGGGTAGCTAGATGCCATCTGTCTTGTGTATACTATTTTTGCACGTGGAAAAAGTGATGTCCTGGCCGGTGTCATAACTGGTTGAAGGCCGTTCAGAAGACACTTCCCGTAATTATTTTATTGAACCATGAATTCGTATGTGTATTTGCGGCATTTGTTTGATTTCTAACTCTTTATGCGCTGGCTGTTTATTTACACAAAATCATCGAATTATGTACTTCCATTCTTTCTTCAAGGTATCATATCATATTGTGGACCAGCTACTTGAGGATTTGAATGTATGAGACGTTAGAGGCGACCTCAGCAAAGAAACGCATTCATTTAGCTCCATTATATAGAACAAGGCAGTTTCAGAAAAAGGATTATCAAATGCCAGAGGAGTCGATGGGAAAACTACAGCCTTTTCAGGGCATGTCGAGGTCCAAGGAGTGCCATGTCATAATAATAAAGAAATTGACAGTGCTATTCAAACGGAGCCAAAATACCATATTTCTTGGGTGGTATAACACTGAATGGAAGCAAAGAAAAAGTCAAAAGCCAAATTAAATGCAGAATACCAACCTTAGCAGAAAAATAGGGACATATTGCTTATATTTGTCTTCAGTTACGATTTCAAAGGAGTTACACCTACAGATTTCCGCCCCTTCATTGGTACATCAACAGATTTGGGCAGAAAATGTAACGTTGTTTTGTTTTTAGAACTAATGGCTGGCTCTTTTACTATTTTCATCATTTTTAGTTGAAACAGCTCCATACTTTCATTGATCTGTTCTCACATTTGAGTTATTTAATGTATTGAAAATCATTTGTAAAGGTGGGGGAAAAATTCTGAAAGCTGGTGGAGGAAAAAGACAGAGCTACATTGTACAGTTTTGACAGAGAAGCTAATTGAATGGTACAGCTCTGTTTCATAAGATTCTTGTGGTACAAATTTAGCAAATGTTTCTTCTTTGTTTTCATATGTGTTTTGTTATGTTTATAGTTCACCCATAATCATTTCCTAATGAATGCTTTTAAGTAGAAGGGCAGAATTCAGCTTGCTGCTCTGCCCTGGAGAAGCTTTCATGTTTTGTGCAATTTCTTCTATTTGATATGGATTCATCACACATGCCCTTGTCAACTTCCTAGCAGTCTTGCCACTCCATTTAATTTCAACTTGGAATTGTTAAGTTTTACTCCTATCTCGCCTTATGGAATAATCTGTGCCTTTGATTAGATCTTTGCTCATGCTGTTCTTCATCCCACGCTGCCCAGAAAAACCCAATCATTTATCAAAAAACCCTTTTATATCAATTTACTAGCCTAAGATCAGCATTCACTATAGGTCATCTTAGCCCCTTTGAAGACCTTTTGCCAAGATAGACCCGGAGAGAGCCCTCTCCTGTCCTCGTAGGGCTAGCTACGAGGCTAAGCTTGGTTTGATGTTGCCTCGAGTTTTTCTTTCTTCAGACTGTGGTAGATTCGAGCGCTAACACGGTCTTTGACAATGGGACTCTACAGTTGGTCACCATCGACAATGCTTAGACACTATTACTGGTTAATGGGCACTGTCTAAGGTTATATCATCAACCCTCTTCGAAGGAATCATTTGTTAACATTTTCGTGGACTCCGATCTTCATGTTACAGCAACAGGTGAACATTCCCCTTTGGAACCTTAAATTTGAAATTCCAATAGGTGCAGTTGCTGAAAACCACCCTTGTGGTAGTTGTTACACCTGTTTAAAAAAAAAAATTTAAAAAATAAAATTATAATAATAATTATAATAATAAAAGAAAATAATAAAACAAAAATAACAAATATGACTATGAAAACCTCTTTCCGGGGCGTGGTCAGACAATTTTTAACAGTTGAAAATCACTCTTGTGGTGGCTATTACACCCATTTTTTTTCCCTTTGTAAAACATCATCCCTTCTTCCTGATACAATTTACAAGATGATGTTATTCATTTCATTTTATTTCTATACTGATTTCTCCTAATCATTATGTTTTTTGAAGAATTATCCAAAGGTTGTCTTGGTTGTTACACATGTAACAACTGAAAACCATGAACACTGTTTCTCATGTTTCGTTGCATGACAGCAATAATTATGCCAGCCAAGCATGACTTCCATGATCACTGCAAACAGTACGCTGCCAATTCGAAATCATCCTCCATGTCGCTTCAAGTACATCATTCAAAAGGTAACGTCATCATTTATGATTTGGTGATTAATGGAAAAAGTAATGATATTCCCATGACGGTCATGGGCGGCCGTCACCATTAAAACAGGGGGGATGAATATATCTTGTAATCATTGAAAAATCCACAGTCATAAAATGTTATCAACTCCAAATGCACCCAATTAATAGCACAATCAACAATGATGACTAAATCTGGCCGGAAAGAGCGGGTGTACTTAGAACCCATTACTTTCCGTAACGGGACATTTATGAAGAGTTGTGTGAGGTACAATTCATAATTTGTAAATCCTGTCACCTCCCATCTCTCTCCTCGACTGAAAGCCTTATATCCTCATTTCAAACTCGTCATCCGGGATAAGCAGAGTCAGACACCGAGAGGAAGTAAGTAGTACAGTGACATTACAGCGGGTTGAGAAGTAGGGAGCGAATTCAGAAACAACAACATGATGGGTGGAGCAACAGTTCGATACGTGTCAGATTCCATGGATGCCTTGCAGAACTATCCAGAAGCCTACCAGGTATTTAGAGGTGCCAGATGGATTTAGTATTTCAAGAAGTTGGAAGGCTCGGATGAGGTGGTTGCAATCAAATTCTCTCATAATTTGAATAACAAGTAGAACTCAGTCTGAGTTCTGCAAATTGAAGTGACTGAAGAAGTAATCACCCAAGTAACTACATTTCCAGTAGAGGGATGGAGGTGGTTTAAAAAAAAAATCAATGACCCATCCTTGAAAGAAGACTTCCTAGAAGGGGAAGAAAAGTTTGGGAAGAAATGGAGAGGACTTGACAGGTTATCACTCCCTTAGCCATGGGCAGATCTCGCATTGGGTTTAATAAAATACATCACTTGTGAGGGAATATCCATGATTGTGTTTAATTATCACTTCCCTCTACTCAATATCCTTCAGCACCAACAAAATATTATCCTTCCATTCTACTTATTGGGTATTATTAAGCACATGGTGATGGTAGTAAAGATAACAACACATTCGGAAGCATGTGTAACCAATCACAGACTCATAAAATTGATCGTGTTGGATGCTCTAAGCCAGAAACGAAGGACATGGGAAGAATTCAAGAAAAAAAAAGGTCGAAGAAAATCCGAGGAAAAAAGGTCGAGACTTTAGGAGGAAGTCAGGCAGAAGTTGAAACCTAGACTCGGCTTGCCAAGATCAGAATTGGGAAAGAAACTATTGATGAGACAATTGGGGATAGACGACCGAAAAAAAGGGTGAAATTTAACTTTCCTAGTGAACCTTCATCCACAACTCGAAAGAAGACATAAGAAGAAGCAATAGAAGAAGAAAGAGAACCCTCCTCATCAGGTAAGGACGAAACTCATGTCCTGCTTTTAGAACTTGAAAATCTAAGAAAGGAAAATGAAGAATTGAAACAAATATTATATGAGGGGAAGGAAATCTTGGTGTCTGTATGATGACATGTTTTCAAGATCTAACAATAGCATGGTATAATGTATATGGAGAAAACACCAGCCCAATCGAAAAAGATGTAGAACTACAGGAGGCTGTTACACAAGAACCTACTAAGGATACTACTTTTACACAAAAACCAACAGTTAAAGTAGAGCCTCCTTTAGTAATTGACCTAGAGGCCGATACACAAGAACCTGTGGAGGCCACTACTGTTATAGAAGAAACAACAATGGAAATAGAGGCTACTCTAAGAGGAAACAAAGGGTTTGATACACAAAAGCCCACTAATGAAGTTGTTGTTACACAAGAACCAACAACGGATGTGGAGCAGACCCATTCAATAGAGGCTATTACACCAATTATTGATGTTGCTATTGAATTCATAAGTACGTCGGGTCCCATATCAAGATGGAGTTCTGAGAAAATCTTGTTAATTTTCGAATTGCAGAAGTGGAAACAGGAAGAAATCTCCCTTCGGGAGGGGATGATTTCGCTAAAAGAACATCGAAGGGAGATAGCTTACCTTCATGAAAATTGGATGAAAGAAGAATTGAAGAAAGGATGGGAGAATCATAAGAGGAAAGAAGCTATGAAGAAGCAGGAGGAACAACTACTACTATTACAGCAACAGGTTCATGACCTTACCATGGATAAGAAAAAAATTTATGACCTTTCCCTCAATCTGCTAGGGTGCAGGCGGCCTTCCCCATCCTACCCTATTTTTTTATGGGAATGCTACTTGTTATTCTAGATGAAAGTTGTTATGGACGACAAACCCTATATATGTTCTTCTACTCGCAGATTCTTAGATGTTTTTCGTGCCTCCAATTTTGATGATAAAAGCTTTCTGTGTGAGTTATTATTACACAATATCTTTTGTGAGCATGTGAGTATGAAAATGGTGGTGACGATATTATCCTATATGGAGATCTGCAGTTGCAAGATTTTGTGTCCTTCATGAAGAATCAGATTGAGTAGCATTTTTCAACCAAATCTATGGATACAAATGAAGAGAGGATGGAATTGTGGATCCAGGTAGAACCAAGAGGGGCCACCGAGTTAAGGAGGGAATTTAGAATAATTTTTAGTACTCCTGGGATAAAGGAACCTACTACCACCTACAGAAGAAGAATTGTGAACTTCTGTCTCAATCAGTTCTCAGTGATGAAAATTCGAGCCTTGACTGGGTGCTTGAAATGCATGGAAGCCAACAATGTTGAGTTGCTAAAGGGGAACCCATTTTAATTCTAGAATTTTGTGGTGGCTTTTACACATGTATCAACATATGCACAGATAATACAAACCCTTGGTGCTTCCTGGCTCAGGCTAAGGTTCAAGTTACCTTTGATATTGATGCCAATTAAGGATTATTAGAGTAATTATGAGTTCAACAAGTATGAATCAGAGTCTTGGATATGGAAGCTGATGGATAATCAAGGGTACAATTTTGTAGATGAGGATATAGTTGACGCTTATGATATTACTAACCTACACTAGATATATTCCCGTGAGATATGAGATTTTGCATGAGGACATGCAAGTGCTTCAGTTTGAGGGAGATGTTGGGTGCCAGTTTTGCACTAGTTTCCTACATTTGTTTCCCCTATTTTACCTCGTGACTATAACCATTGGGACTATATTTTCCTCTTTTTCCTACCATTCTCTCTTAACTTGTGCAGTTTCACCTTATTTTCATTACTTTTCCATTTCATCAATTATTATGATGTGTCATGTCTTTTTTATGACTAACTGTGGATGAATATTTGGAGAAGATCTATGGTATTTTGTTGTCTTTCCAGATGCTATTTGTAGCAAAAAATATTTCAAGCATGAGGTGCATAGGATCAATTAAAGGTGTGCTGTTATAGTGAAATATTACACCATGACACTATTACACCATGCTGTTACAGACCCGCTGACGAACTGTTGTTACAGTTGTACCGATAACTAGATCTCGTCAACTACTGATGTTGATATTTCCTCTAGCTGTTACACTACAGTTATGATTTATCGTGATAGATGTAGAAGTTATTAAGTATTTTATTTTTGGATAACAGCCTCTGGGTGGTTTTGATTGTAATCTATAATTTTCCAGTCAAAATTTTATTATGAGGTGGTTGTGACCATATGTATTCTATTTTGATCAACATGATAATCATGGGGTTTTCATGTCTGATCCATCCTTCATTTTTTTGAGGTGTAACCACTATATAGTTCTAGACACTTGAGGTCGAAAGGTTAGTGGAGAACAAAATTACTTTGGCTCTATAATTTTGATCATATTAATACAAGTTATCCTGTTGTTGTTGTTACATGCATCATCTGATTTAGTTTTCATTAAGTTCTTTCTCTACCTGCGCCCTGCTAGGGAGGAAGGACCCTCGTTTTTAGCAGGGATTGTAGCGTTAAGGTATTTTTTTTATATATATTTATGTTTACTTTATGTACCAGTGGAAGTGATGTTGTTGTTGTTTTAGCTGTGAATAGATCTGCTTCAATTCCAGTACTTGATATGTTATTACACATGTGAGATTAGAGATACCAATTGGGTAACTATTGTGTGGCACACTACGACAAATTAATTGAGGTGTTATCACAGTCTTTTAGATCATTTTATTTCTGCATGAGTGATTTCTTTCCAGCATTTACATCAACAAAGATTTCCTTTATTTCGATTTTCTTCTAGTTGATGTATTGGCATAGACAACGCCACTATCATTGAAATAAAAGATGTCCCTAGAGTGATAATTTATGTGTATTGTTTTAGTCATTTAACCATTGTTAATACAACCCAAAAATATGTACCATATCTTAAATATGAAAAGGAAAAAACGTAATGATTTTCCAGTGAATTACCATTATCGTTTAGAGATCGAATTGAGTATTATTAGAGTTAGTCACTTGAAGAAGTTATTCGTAAACTGAACCACTATTATGAGAATTCAAAGCATAATAACGAATATCAGTAAGGATGGAAAGGAAAATAGAAATATAAAGGTAAACATAAATGGTAGGCAACAAGAACAAGCCCTCATAATGTAGAAGAGAAAGAGAATGTTTTACCACATATGAAGTTCAATGCAACTAGACAAGGATATGGGTCACAAAAGAAGAATAGAGGTGATGGTATAGGATGGTTGGAGTGTTGGAAATGTGGTAAGGAGAATATTAAAAGGGATTTTCTGTAGAATCAGGGTGTTAGGCCTCAGATCTATAGTTCATAGGAGGCGGAGACTGTTGGGGACGTTAGGAAGAGAATTCCTCGTATCTATGTAATGTTGGATAATAGCCAAGAATATCATCAAACCTCTATCATTGACATGGATGGTAAAATTTGAGATTTATTTGCTTATATTTTAATTGACCTTGGATTTTATTATTGTTATGTTAACCCTAACTTGGTGGATAAGTGTGGTTTGAATAAAGAAGTGCATGCAGAATCTTGGTTAATGCAGTTGGATATATGCACCATGAAGAGATTTCACCATTGGGTAAGAGCTTGTTCATTTGAGTTGAGTGGTATGCCTACTTTATCAAATTTGAATATTTTACTGCTGGTGTCATATAGTATGCTTTTGGGTATGGATTGGATATATCTTCATAGGACCAAAGTGGATTGTTATGAAAAATAAATTGAGTGCTTGTATAAAAATGGAAAGAAGAGAATATTACAAGGTAAGAAGAAAGAAACATCAGTTAGGATGGTGATAGCTATGTAGGAAAAGTGTAGTAGCAAAAAAGGGTGTGTTTGATTTGGAATGCACAATTCTAGTGATAAAGGTAAGGAGGATGAGGGTATAGAGATATTGAGTACGTACCCGATCTTACAACAGTTTCAGGATGTGTTTCTAGCATAGATCTCAGAGTTTCCGCCTCATGCAAAAGTGGAATTATCCATTTAGTTGGTACCATGGTAAGCACCAGAATTAAAGGCACAATATAGGATGAGTACTCCAAAGTTAGTATAATTGAAGTTGAAGCTGAAGTAAATTATTGAAAAGTGATAAATTAGGCCAAGTGTATCGTCATGGGGTGCGCCAGTATTATTTGTGAAGAATAAGGATGTTACTCTCAGGTTGTGCATTGATTCAATATAGTTTAAGAAGGTGGCCATCAAGAACAAGTGTATGTTGTTGAGGATTGATGACTTATTTGATCATATAATAGGAAAATTTTTTTTCTCAAAAATTGATTTGAGATCCGGGTATCATCAGGTACACATGAAGGAAAATGACATTTACAAGGAAATTTTTTAGACGAGGTATGGGAATTATGAGTTTTTTGTAGTTCGATTTGGTTTGACTAATTCTCCAGATATTTTCATGTGCTTGATGAATAGTGTGTTGTGTACTTATATAGACAAGTTTATTATTATATTCAATTATGAAATCTTGATATATTCTAAAAATGTGGAAGAACATGTCGAGCATTTAGCAAAAGTATTGAAACTATTGAGAGAGCATCAATTGTATGCTAATTTTAGAAAATGCAGTTTCTTTGACATAGGTACATTATTTGGGGCACGTGGTCTCCAAGGAAGGCATAATAGTGGATCTAGATAAGATCAGGGCTATCAAGGAGTGGGAAACTCCTAGATATGTGGATGAGGTAAGATCATTCATGGGGCTAGCAAGCTTCTATATGAGGTTCACCAGGAACTTCTCTCACATTGCATATCCTATTATGTCACTACAGAGGAAAGGTAAGAAATTTCAATGGACAGAGAAATGTGCAACAAGTTTTCAACAGTTGAAGTAGTTGTTGACAAATGATCTAGTGTTAAATATTGCAGAACTAGACAAAGAGTTTGTAGTGTGTACGAATTCTTGTAAGAGAGGGCTTGGTGGAGTCCTTATGCAAGAAGGATAGGTAGTATGTTATGAGTCGCGGAAATTAAATGAGCATGAGTAAAAATATCTAACACATGATCTTGAGTTAGATACGATCATTCATGCGTTGAAGATGTGGAGGAACTATATTCTTGGAAGGAGGTTTGTATTGATGAGTGATCACAATGGGTTGAGATACTTGGTTGACCAGCCAAAAATAAATTCCAAGCAAGCTAGATAGTTGGCCGCAATCAATGAGTTTGATTTTGAGATCATGTACTTCAAGGGAAAATAGAACAGGGTTGTATATTCTCTTAGTATACGGATACATGTAAATCATATTACAACTATGAGTTCCTATGGGACAGACTTACAAGATCATATTTTACAGGAAGGTGAGTAGGATGAAAAATATAGAGGGCTCATGCACATGTTAGAAAAATGTACAGGTATAGGTAGTGGTACAGGAGCTCAGGATGTGGACTATCATTTCTCAGCAGAAGGCTTGATCATATTTAGAGATAGAATATATGTTCTAGATGGTATTGAGCTCAAGAATATTATATTGAGGGAGTTTCATGTGAAACTCTATTCCAGTCACATAGTCTACTAGAAGACAAGGACGACAATAAATAATATTTATTATTGGTAGAATCTGAAGAAGGACATGGAAAAGTTTGTGGCTAGATGCTTGTATTTTCAGTGGGAAAAGGGAGAGTGTAGGAATCCAGGTGGACTACTGCACTCGATTGTGATTCTAGTGTGCAAATGGGAGGTCGTTTCCATGGATTTCATTACAATTTTTCCGAGGAAATATAGACATCATGATTCCATCATGGTTGTGGTGGAGATGTTGACTACTGTAACACACTTAATTCGAGTAAAGACTATGTATTCAAATAGTGTTGTGGCACAACTGTTCATCATATATGTGGTCAGATTGCATTGTGTTCCAAATAATATTGTGTCAGACAAGGATTCAAAGTTCACTTCCAAGTTTTGGAAGAAGTTTTTTATGAGTTTTAGGTATATAATTGGCCTTCAATACAACTTATCATCGGAAAAAATATGGATAGAATGAGAAGGTCAATAGGATATTGAGGGAAATTTTGAGGATGTATTGATGCATTGTTAGAGGATATTGGAGGAGTTCCTTCCATTGGTCAAGTTCGCCTACAACAATGGTTACCAAGAATCACTGAGGATGAGTCTGTTTGAGGCATTGTATACACAGAGTTGTAATGCTCCCATTAGTTGGAGTGATTTAGTGAACAGGGTATTGATTGGACTAGACATGTTAGCAGAATTGTAATAGGAAATGTAGGTGATCAAGAAGAATATAAAGGCATGACAAGACAGGAAAAAAATTTATGCAGATCAGAGTAGTTTGTTTAAGGAGTTTCAGGTTGGGGAATTAGTGTACTTGCACATCAAGCCAAAGATATCCTTGTGGATTGGATTGTGTGCCATGATAGAACCTCAATTTTGTGGAACTTTCAAGATTATTTAAAGGATTGGGCCAGTAGCCTATCGAATTTATCTTCCTTTGAAAGTGAAATTCCATGATTTTTTTCATGTGTCATTGCTTAAGAAGTATGTTAAAGATATTTCTCATGTGTTTGACTGGTTTGTATTGCAAGTGAAGCCAGATGAAAAATTCCATCTGGAACCTCACTGTATATTGCATATAAAGGTGCTCATGCTCTAGAACTGAGAAATCGAGTAGTTTAAAGTGCAGTGGAAGCACTTTGGGCCCGATGAAGCTACATGTGAGATAGTAGATCAGATGCAGGATATGTATCCTTATTTATTCACCAGTTGAGCTAATGTCCTTGATACATTTTTTTGGTATATACTTTGGTATGATGTTTTGGTATATGTACATATATATATGGATGTAAATACCACCATGAGTTGTGTTATGAAGCTCTAATAAGTGGAATGAGTGTCCCATCATTATGGTTGTCATGTTGTTATGTTGTCATGTGTGTTTTCCTCTCATCAGTCTAATACATAATTCTAATCTACGGATAAACTAGATTCCATGAGTGTGGTGTTCCTTCACTCAAAACAACAAAAGAAAGACAACTATTATTTTCTCTAAGACAAATAGATAGACATAAAGGAAACAAGCCTACTTTTTATCCTTTTCTCTCTCCTTATCCTTCTGTCGGTGTTTCCGTCACTCTCAATCCAACTCAAGCCACTAGATCGATTCATACAATGAAAGACAAAGAAAAAAAAAAAAATATAAAATTATCTACTTATCTTAACAAAATAAAACCTATTAGATCTGAGAATACATACAAAATCAAGAATACATTTCACAAGATATAAACATATGTATGAGAAAATGAACATATATCTTTATTAAGAAAGTAGGTGGATAATATTACAAACAATAGATTGATTTGTCATCAACCCACTCCCACTTCATTCCATCCTCATCACATCAAGCATCATATCAGTAGCATACCAGTACTTCCAGCTCTTATCAATTGAGAATCCAAAAACATAACTTTGCACAAAATTCTTCCTCCCTAGCACTTAGATGAGTGCTCAATTTATCGGGAAACTAAAGGTAATTTCTCATTGAATGGATTTATAATAATAGGTGAGACATGTTTCCATGTTTAAAGGTGATGTATGGACACTTTTATTCAAAGTATGACAACTATGGGCTCTTCTACAAGGCACTGGCCATGTGGATATTCCCGGAACAGTGATGATTTCGCTCCGAGGAGACCAACGTGCCCTTGAGTTTCGAGAAGTGCACTGCAGTGCACCCTTGCATGGAGGTAGTTTCACTGCAATGTAGTTAGGCCCTTACAGATGAGCATTAATGAGTCAATGGGTAATATAATATATACTTCAAATCTTGGAAATCTCACAATTGAAGCCATAAAAGGAATGTCATCACTTATGGCATATAACAACTGAATTAAGGGGATGATAAATCCTACTCATTGGTCTTAGGGGTTGATGCCCTATTTGACCAGGTCTTGAGGGACGATACCCAAATTGACCTATAATAGCTACCCCTAAAGCATGAAGTCAAAATAATAATAATATTTTGATGAGACGCTTTATGATGTGATGAGTAGGATTTGAAGTGGATGATGGTCTGCATCAATTTGCAATACATTACATCATGATATCTTACATCTTGGACATGAATTGTTGAGGGAGGCATACACATGCTCAACACATAAACTATCATAACATGTACATAATTTAGAAATTCATCTACATCATAATATTGCTCGATAGAGATATGCCTACAGATATAGGCCCATGTTTGGATAACGATATGTATGTAAAGCCATCATATAGATGATGTGTACAATTTTCCTGAAATCACAGCCCAGATGGATGAAACTAGATCTGGGGTATTATTATCTCATTCACTCTATCGTTCAAGTACAAGTCTAACCATGTGAATATATGATTTGAAGTCAAACATGGGAAGACATCGTCTGATTACCAGCCAATGATGTGAGCTGTTATTACACGCGAGAGAACCACCATTGATGTTAGTGGATCTAAAGGTACTGCAGTACAATTTGCAAGGCATGAATAGATAATTTGATGTTGAATGCCAAACAAAATCTTTTGGTCGAAGGTCGGGAAGAGAGAAAGCTCCTGTTGATGTAGAAAGCCCCAAGGTACTGGAAGATGTTTCTAATTTAACTTCCTGGATAATGAGCTGATGTCAACACAAAGTAAATTTATCGTGAAACAAGAATAATGATTTTGGAGACAACATGATATAGAAATGTTCAGGGATGAATGCCATGAAAATGAAGGTTTATGAGTATTGCAGAAGATGAGAAATTACTGGATGACTTCTCTTGAACATATCAGCGACACTGAAATGAGTTAGCAGCATTGACCCAAAACCGAAGTGATGATATGATGAACCATAGGTATGATGAACCATATAGAAGATTATCCAACCCAAAAGTCATGACGATGGATTGAAAGTGTCATGTTCAAGAGCGACCTTATACCATAAAATGTTATGTTATGTTTCCCAAAATTTCCCCAGTCATTGCTGACCAATACCTCTTTATTTTTTAACAATATTGAGGAGGGTAAGATATGCTTGATCTATAATTTGACCCTTCAGGTGAATCCATTGCAATTTAATGATTTAACGAGTCTAGCGATAATGAAACTCGATCTTTCCATGATTGAAAAGTCTGTCACTATTTTATGCTTTAACGAGTCTAACGATACTGAAAGATCGATCCTTTTTCATGTTTAGAGAGTTTGAAAAAAGGGAAAAAAAAACTCCATGAGTCTTTTCTCATAAATTTGTCGCTCAGGCCCGAAAAGTGTAAAATGATACCTGAGAAAACCTCTTAGCCATGTTTGACTAAGGTTTTCCTTTTTCATAAATAATCTATCTCAGTCAGGAAAAGGGTTAAAATTATACTGAGTAGATGTCGTTTCATTTAATTTTAGGAGCTCAAAAAGACAAGTGCTCGGTAATATTTTCACATTATCGGAGTTTGAAAAGATATAAAAGAATATTCCACGGGGTTCTTTTTTTTCATTTATCAAAGCTTGTAAAAGAGATAAAGTTCTATTTATTTCCTTTTTCGTTTTTATCAAAGCTCGAAAAATAAGGATAAAAGTATGCTTTGTGTTCAAATAATTCTTGAATAATTCTGCGCACTAAACTCACTGTATCAGGTGTAAAAATTGTTCAGAAAACCATGAAATGGATTAAAAATACCTGTTTCATAGTAAAAATGGATAAAAACCATAGTCATAGCATTAAATATGATTTAAAATAATCAAAATGTAATATCCCAAAATCAAGATTGCACAACAAGCCTGATAAAATAATGCTTTCCTGAGAATTCAGTGCATTGAAATGGGTTTTCAGCTCCTGGATCCCTTAGATTAGCTCATCTAAGATATAAATCCAAAATGAGAGAAAAAACAAATCAAACTAGGTGGGTTAAATAGATCTCCGACAACCTAGTCTAGTTGAAAAACACCCAAAGAGAGGGGTTGCTGCTATATGCAATGGACTGCTTCAGAAATAACGCAGATCCACTAAAGAAAAGAAATTGGCTCATATGGAGGTTCAAATATCAGATTTATAACATCAAATCAGATTTACATTACAGCCCATACATTGTAAAAGAGAAAGAATGAGACTATACAGGAGAAATCCTCAGAAATGAGGTGCAACAACCATAAGGAAAGTATACAAAAACTTGATAGCATTAATTTAAGGGCTCAAGCAGCAGTTTATTAAGACTCATAACTAGAGCAGATCTGTACATAAAAAGATATATCTATTTCAGATATGTGTACAAGAAGAGCTCATCTATACATTCCCCTCGGGGTTTTGTGCAAATCATGAAGCCCATAGAGTAGATATGAGATCTAGAGTTGCAGATCTGTAGAAATATTTATAAATTACTGAATCATATAACAAAAAATCAGATCAGATCTGAAACATACATGGATTGGATGGCCAATCCATGGATCACCACAGTGAGAGGAAGAACCCTAACACTGGAGATCTCTCCTCCAAAATGCAGACAAAACACCCTGCAACTTCTCCTTTGCAAATAACGCAGTCCAGGGAGAGAAAATACACTGTAGGCTCTGAGAATGATTTGGTCTGATGGAAGGTCTGGATTTGAAGCTCAATAAGCTAATTCACTCTTCCAGGAGGTTAAAAGACACAATCACTGAAAAGAGGCAGTAGTAAAATCTAGATCTGAGCAGATCTAGTGTCTTCCACTTGATGCAACTCACAAGGAAAACCCAACCCTCAACAAGATCAGCGCTATAGGTGTAAGGTGAAGCTTTGCCCAAGCCTAATAGTGGAAAAGATGGAACAAGTCTCCTCCAAGAGCTGTTCAAGGAAGGAGGTGGGAATCCTAAACAGGAAAACCTAGAGAGGAGTGTCTGAACAGACAATACCTTCATAAAATAGTATCTTCAACAACCCCTTCATGCTTCTATCCTCTTCCTTTTATAAGATTGGAGTCCTGTCAAACCCTAAACCACCTCATTATTTTAGCCCCTTTCACACGTAGAATCTCCTTCTAGAACTGCGTTGTCCCTCAAGGAGGTTCAATGCATCTAGACTGTGTTGTAGATATGGTCATGGTTGACTTGGTCAAGTGATCAACCTCTTTCATACTCAATTTTTTTTTATAAAAAGGCCCAGATTTACCTATGTTCACATTGGGAATTTTTTTTTATTTTTATTTTCAGGAGTTTTACATGTCCTCCTTTACATTTTATTCATCAACATGAAATGCGAAACAAAACAAGGCAAAATAGAATATTCCCATTACCTTGGGATAATTGGGAATATTACAGTCCTCCCCTCTAAGATGTTGCTTGTCCTCAAGCAACTGATAAGTGAGTGCTAAAAAATCTCCCCTCATCTTGTGGCCTCCTCATCCAATAGTCTCCACCACTACTTCAGAATTCCTGCAAGAATTTCATCTCTCAATGGTTTCTCCCAAGTGTGCAAGTTTTCCTTCGGTGAATAAACCCAATGGCCTCCCTCATGAAATAATGGAAGGTCTATGTGGAAACCTTCTTGCTGATCCATGGCCCCCTCCAAGTAGAAGTGATGACATCCATGGGGAATTTCATCATCCATGAAATACTCCCATCTCCATGCTATGATCCAAATGAAGTGGATCACCTCCCAGCTTGGCAATCCATAGAAAAAATCCTCCCCAATACATAGGAGAGGCATGGCCCCAAAAAACATATGGCTCACCTCACCAAGAAAAAAGTGGTCTACTATAGTGGCCATATAATATCGCATGCTCCCATTGAAGGATGTAGTGCAAAAAGAGTGGGAGACTCCTCTCCCCAATGACACATCCCACTAATGTGCCACTCCTCCAACCATGTTCCCAAGAGCAAGAACATTCCCAACATATGGAATCATGATCAGAATCATGCTAGCTTCCATGTATGATAAAGGAGAAGGAAGATGTTTCCTCATGTGCAACCAACTCAGTTTTACCCTTAAATGCCATATAATAGGAGATGAAAAGTGCCACCCCTAACAATTGCTTGCTGCCCATCCTTCTCGAATGCTTGGAGAAGGTGCATCATAGTTGGTGTAAAATAATCACATCATGAAGGATATAGTAGCTTCCCAAAAGCCTCCAAGGGATGACCTGCATCAACATAGTTCATGGCCTTGATTAGCCCATGAAACCCATCATAATTAGTGCCCCCTCTTGGAGAAATGTTCTGCAAATGAGTATTAGAGAAATATAAGCATATAGGAGATACATCATAATATTCAGAGAGACAATTTCCCCCATATCCTTATTTTACATTAGTGAAATGACTCATGGATGAGTCCCCTCTCACACTCAATGAGTAAGGAGGTGTGAATGATGGCTCTTCCCAATAGCTATGTTCCTCCTTATCTAACAAATAATCCATGCACTTCTTCATATTACAGTGCACCTCTTCTTTGAAACCTTCCCACATGAATCCATCTAAGATAGTGTGATATTCTCTAATGAAACCAGTGGGTTTGGAAAGCAGGATCTCATAGGCTGCATTCAGCAGTTTCTCCTTGAGCTTGGAGTCTCTAGCCAAATAGATATGTTCATGGAAATAAATGATTCCCTCAACTAACATATACGTCCCATCCATTACCTCCCCATCAAGAACCTCACATGTGAAAAGTTCCTTTGAGTATTCCATCATGAGTTGGGAATTCCAATAAGGATGTAGGCTCCCCAAGAATGACAATGCTGTAGAGGTCTGGAATGCTACCCCTATCATATCATGGCTCTCCTCTTTGACATGCTTGATGTCAAAATAACATGTCGGAGCATCATAATATTCCCTTTGCTACCTCATTTGTAGCTGATCTTACTCAAGACAAGATTGAAGCAGATGGAAGTCAACTTCCCCTTGGAAAGTCCTTATCTTCCAATACTTCCTTAATTTGGCCCATGCATGCAAGAGGGTTAACATCCTCTTTCCATCTTTAGAAATCTTCTTTGTGAATGAATATGCCATGGGCTACCCCAAAGACATGGAGTTGCCATGTGTCCTCATGCCCATGCCATCATAGACTCCTGATTTCTCCCTCCTCCACGCAGATAACTGAGTGGGAGATAACAATTCCCCTTTCAGAAAATTGCTTACCTCTCTCCTGAATTCATGAGATATTCTTTGCACTGTGCTGGCTTCTCCCAAGGCTCCTTCCTTAGCCAAGTATGAAAATGCTGCCCATATTTGAGAGAACACTTTAGCTTCCCTCCAATCAAGAGGTGTTTGAGGTGCTCTTGTTATGACTACGTTATCATCTCCTGCCTTCCCTTCCTCCTCTTCAATAGTTGAAGTTGCCTCATCATCAATAAGAGACCTCTGATCTTGGTCTTCTATTGAAGGAGGAATCCTCATACCTTCCCTTTGAGAAGGAATCCCTTCATCAAATGGATATCTTGCCCTTGGCTAGGTATCAAACAAGCTCACACCTTCTTCCATAGTTTTCAGAAATGGAGTTGGACCTATAGATCATTCCAAATCATGAAAAATATTTGTTTGATATGGTTTGATAGTCTCAATAGAAGATGTCACACATGAAGTCTCATCAAATCTTTCTACTAATATTGCAATAAACTTTTCATAACTAGGTTTGTTTCATTCCTTAAGGAAAAGGACCCAAACAACCACCAAGCATATGATTTACCTTCAAAATGCAGCACTACTACTTTGATGGCTTCATTTTCTGAAACTTGATGTTGCTGCACAAAGTTGCTTAGCTCCTCCACCCAAACCCTAACTGGACAGTTAGGTGATCCATAAAAAGTATATAGAAAGAATATACCCACACAATAGTGCTTCCCCTTTGTGCTCCTGTCCTCCTTCATCTTGCAGAACCCTTGGAAGTTCAATTTATGTTTGAACTCCTTAGATTGGGATTCATATTTCCACAAATACTCTCCAAGAGTCTCCTTCTTGGGCACACCTCCGTTATTCCTCTTCATGAAGAAATCACTGAAAGAAAGTTGAATATTTTGTGATATGGCTGAGTGCGCATATCCATGAGATGAGGATTTAGAACATTCCTCATGTATAGATCTTGTAGATCTTGTCGAGGGGTCTTCCTGCTTTTCCCTCCTCATTTCTTTGATGTTTTTTCTGATACCCTACAGAGCTTGAGATAGAAGTTCCGTGAACCTATTTTCTCTTGTCAAAAAGGGTTTTCTATGGTTTCTCTTACAGATCTCCTCCTCCCCATGAGAAGACTCCATACTTCTTGAATCTCACAGGCTGAGCCAAGGAAAGTTGCTTTGATACCACTGTAATATCCCAAAATCAGGATTGCACAACAAGCCTGCTGAAATAATGCTTTCTTGAGAATTCAGTGCATTGAAATGGGTTTGCAGCAACTAGATCCATTATATCAGCTCACATAAGATCTAAATCCAAAGGAGAGAAAAAACAAATCAAACTAGGTGGGTTAAACAAATCTCCCACAACCTATTCTAGCTGAAAAACACCCAGAGAGAGGGGCTGCAGCTATATGTAATGGAATGCTTCAGAAATAATGCAGATCCACTAAAGCAAAGAAATTGGTTGATATGGAGGTTCAAAGAACATATGTATAAAATAAAATCAGATTTACATTACAGCCCATACATTTTACAAGAGAAAGAATGAGACTACACAAGATATATCCTCAGAAATGAGGTGCAACAACCATAAGGAACGTTTGCAGAAAATTAACAGTGTTATTTTAAGGGTTGAAGTAGCATTTTATTAAGACTGAGATATAGAGTAGATATGTACATAAAAATATAGATCTGTTTCAAATATGTGTACAAGAAAAGCTCATCTGTACATTCCCGTTTCGGTTTTGTACAAATCATGAAGCCCAGAGAGTAGATCTGAGATCTAGAGTTGCAAATCTACAGAAATATTCAGAAATTATGGAATCATATAACAGAACAGCAGATCAGATCTAAAACATACATGGATTGGATGGCCAATCCATGGATCACCACAGTGAGATGAATAATCCTAACACCGGAGATCTCTCCTCCAAAATGCAGACAAAACACCCTGCAACTTCTCCTTTCCAAATAACGCAGTCCAGGGAGAGAAAATGTGTTGTAGGCTCTGAGAATGATTTGGCCTAATGCTGAGGTCTGGATCTGAAGCTCAATCAGCTAATGCACTCTTCCAGGAGGTTAAAAAACACACTCACTAAGAAGAGGCACTAGTAAAATCTAGATCTGAGCAGATCTAGTGTCTTCCACTTGCTGCAACTCACAAGGACAACCCAACCCTCAATAGGATCAGCGCTGTAGGTGTAAGGTGAAGCTTGGCCCAAGCTTGATAGTGGAAAATATGGAACAAGTCTCCTCCAAGAGCTTCTCAAGGAAGGAGGTGGGAATCCTAAATAGGAAAACCCAGAGAGGAGTGTCTAAACAGATAATACCTTCAGAAAATAATATCTTCAACTACCCATTCATGTTTCTCTCCTCTTCCTTTTATAAGATTGGAGTCTTGCCAAACCCTAAACCACCTCATTATTTTAGCCCCTTTCACATGTAGAATCTCTTTCTAGAACTGCGCTATCCCTCAAGGAGGTTCAATGCATCTAGACTGCATTGTAGATATGGTCATGGTTGACTTGGTCAAGTGATCAACCTCTTTCATACTCAAGTGTGTTTTATAAAAAGGCCCAGATTTAGCCATGTTCACATTGGGCATTGATTTATTTTGTTATTTTCAAGATTTTTACATGTCCTCCTTTACATTTTATTCATCAACATGAAATGCAAAACAAAACAAGGAAAAATTGAATATTCCCATTAGCTTGGGCTAATTGGGAGTATTACACAAAATGACTAATAAAAGAGTTTTTACCATTCCATAGTTACCATTTGAAAACTAGGAGCTCTGAACCATTTTGTCCCTGAAACTTTAGCTATAGATTGTGATGGTTTCAGTGGACGATTTCTCTTATCGTTTGATCCAGGTTGGAGCTATGAACCTTCTCTTTCTTTCAGTATCATTTTTAATGCATTTCATGGTGAATTTTTAGGGTTTTGAGCCCCTTAGGGTAAATATATTATGTTCTGAGGGAAACGCATCCTTGAATGTCAAACAGTGCATTGCAGTGCACTAAAATTGAAGGCCAGATGCACTGCAACACTCTGTACCTTGACTTGGGGTGCGCTGGGTGCATTTCTCATTTTTGTTTCTTGTTGTGTGCCCAAAATTTACAAAGTCTTTTGCATTAAATGGACCCTAATGAAGCTTATGGTTTTGTTTCATGTATTCATCAGATCAAAATGATGATTACATGGTGATAAAGAGAACATCAAGAACAACATATGATTGTCCTAAATGATCTGGGTACAATAAGAACCCTCAGAGATTGTGGGTTGCTAAAATAATTCAGATTGTCAGGGATGAGGTATCATATGGAACTTTTGGAGTTCCTAGTTTGTTCATGGGATCTGATATTGCATTATTTTCACATTAGGGACAAATTTCTTCCGATATTGGTGGAGGATATTTACTTTCTCACTCGATTATCGAGGCGAGGTTTTCCCATTTCCCTTGTAGGATATGCTTTTGTAGGAGAGTTAGTGAGGGATTGCATAAGACATCATTTTCATCCAGGTACTAAACTGAGTAAATATGGGAAAATAAATATCCATGATGTGCATGATGTACCTTTGAGAACCATCCTTTTTACTATCACAAATCTTGCTGGTTCCACGACACTACATGTCACAAATAGATCATACATGCAGTATGCTCTTGAGTGCCTAGAACCAACATTATTCAACTGGGCTAAAGCAGTACTCTTTTAGATGAAAGAACAATTGAATAAAGCAAAGGGCGGTAGGAAGCATAATTTCAACTATGGCTCGACCCTGATTTCCTTCATCTTAGAGCGGGTTTCATTGATGCAACCACAACATGTTACACTAGGAATATTTTGTCCTAGAGATATGCAGATGCGGATATGGGTTTAATTGATGTTTAGACATGCTGCTCAATCGACCATCGTATTCTCTACTGTATTATTCCCCTGGTTCATACGATATATGGTCACCATAGATTCGTATGCATATGCAGGCGTAGATTTTCATGGAGATCTAGACTTGATTCTACTAGATGGCGTTCAATGGGGTGCAATAGGTAAAAATATTTTGACCATGTTTTTTTGTTTTCTTCTAAGGTTTATACATGTTTTTGTTTTCTGATGTTTCCGAAGACTAAGATTAAAGTTTTGATGTACACAGATGTGGGTCAAGTTCAACTAGTGGGTTAGCTAGAGCAGGGAAGAGGTGAGCCAACAAAGAGGGTTGTCAGGAGAGAAGCCCTTTGGGATTTAGATATGACCAAGACTCTTTCTGAGCTACTACAACATGTGGAGGGATTGACTCTTGGGATTCCAAATTTCCGGATCGAAGATTTACCTATGTGACTGCAGCACCACACTATTAGCGTTTCTAACTGTTGGATGTAGTTATTACGTAGGATAGCTAGATCAGTTTCTTGTTATCACGAGCATCACTAGTTTACTTTAACATTTTTTGCATATATTTTGAGGTCAGATGACCAATGTGTCTTGTGCACAAATTTTGTAAAAACCTATAACTATGTATATATTTGTTTTCAATGTTTTCCTATGTTTATTATTCAATACTCTTCAATTATGTGATGTGAATTGAAAATTTATATTTACATGTGTTGGAAATTTGTATTTAAAACATAATTCACTAAGGAATCAATTAATGTGTTCAAATTTCAAGAAATGTGTTGATATTGAATTTAATAAAAATGTCTTTCCAAAATTCGAACTTTTAGGAACATACGATGCAGTCTTGGATATCAGATAGTATAAATGCTAGTAATTTGCAGTACAAAAATTGTTGGGTCTAACCTAATGATGATCCAGTTAATACCAAATGAAATGGCATCAGATATAATTTCGATCAACATGCTATACTCAAAAATATTGTTTGTAGATCGATAGATACAATCCCTTGAAAACTCACTAACTCGCCACCTGGAGTTTAAATGGCTCATGCTGCAGAGGATAGGTTCTGCATACTACGAATAGTACCATCATCGTACCCAACAAATGGTTCCAAAGATTAAGAAATCTGCAATGAATTGTAAAGTAGATTACTAACTTCAAGAAAACTCTAGAAAAACAAAATAATATAATAAATGAAAATGAAAAGCATATATACAATATAATACAAGAGTTTAATACACTCAACTAAGCATAGTAACGTTTAAGATACATCCCATTTTGAGGCCCCACCAATGGAATTCCATCATAATCAAATGACTTGTAGGTGCCCTTAGCCATAACTCTTTTGAGAATGTAAGGGCCATGCCATAGCGGCTCAAATTTTCCTGTACCTATCAAATCAACATCCTGATCATAAAGTAAAACCAAATCTCATGAGAAGATGCGAGGCTTGACATGTTGGTCGTATTTCTCCTTTATTCATCTCTTATGCTCTTCATTGGCCAATGCGTCTTCACGACGTGTTTCATCTAGATAGATGAGGTTAAGAAGACACACTTCTTCATTAGAGGTGGCAGGTAACAAGTCAACAATGATTTTTAATGACGAAATTTCACATTGGATAGGTAAGATAGCCTCCAGACCATACAACAATTGAAAGGGGGTAAGTCCAGTTGCATTTCTCACTGAGGTTCGATATGCCCACAAAGACAAGCAGAGGATTAAATTCCAATTTCATTTATGAACTCCTATCATTCGTTGAATCATTCACTTAAGGATCTTGTTAATGACTTCAACTTGTCCATTGGATTGTGGATAATAAAGAGTAGAACTATCATGTGACCCTCCTAATTTGGCAGTCAAATCATTCATCATGTGATTGCAAAAATGCTTACCATGATCTATGACTATAACTTGTGGTACACTGAACCCTGAGATGACACGATTGAAAAAGAACAATGAAACTATTTCACCTGTGTTATGGAATGTAGGCATCGCTTCATCCCACCTGGTAAAGTAGTCGACTGCAACAATAATATAACCATGCCCCTCAGACAAACAAGGGTTTCAGGTCATGAAGTCAATGCCCCATTTTGCAAATGTTCCAACAATAATGACAAGGTGCATTGGTGCTGGTGGTATTCGGGTTTTACAATAAAAAATATGGCATGCATGATAGCTTCTGAGCACGAGGATGCAGTCATGAAATATGGTTGGCCAAAATTAACTAGCGTGGAGAATATTCTATGCGGTAGCTTATCCAGAAAAGTGTCCAGCACAAGCCCCAGCATGACAATCATTTAGAACCTTCTCGGCCTCCTCATGAGTGAGGAACCCTCTTAAAATCGTATCGACACTACGATGATAAAATGTATCACCGACAATCAGATAATATTTGGCTTGGTATCAAATACATCACTATTGTGAGCGAGAGGTATTAGGCTACAAATTCTAGGTTTGGAGATAAATGATAAAATTCCCATACCAAGGGTCAGATGACCCGATCAGAAAAAGAGACTCATCTAGAATTGATGGTTCTGATGTAGTATCAATACTATTAGAGGGAAGGTCGCATAGAAGCTCAATGAATACTAAAGACTTATTTGACCTAGATTTGATGAATTCCAAATCAAATTCCAGAAAAATGATGATCCATTTTGAATATTTCCCCCCTAGAAATTGACGTGACAGAATATATGTCATGGGGTTGCAATCTGAAATGACAGTGGTCTTCTAGAGGAGGATATAATGGAAAAATATTTGGATAGCTTGATCAGCCACCAAGGCGAGATTTTTCGATGTATGAATATTTCACTTCTGTATCATTGATGTAAGGTCCCACCTTACCCACCATCAAGACTATAGAGAAGTAGAGGTCACAATAATCACTAATACTCATTTGCACAAAATATTAACGAATTATTCACTGTAAAATTGTTTCCAACAGCAAGCCCTTTTTTTCTGAAAGCTTTAGATAATACAGCTTTAGATAATACAAGAAACAAATGTATTATGCTCTATTCATACTTCAGAAAATTTTTAAATTCATTTTCACATTCATACCAAAAACTTTCAGACATAGGAAGCTACACCCATTAAATAGTTTATCTATAATTTATAGTAACATAAAAACAATAGTAACTAAGACTTTTACACTAACAATTTATATGCACAAAAGCTACATCCATTCAAGACTTTTGAAAAACACTTTGCAGACATGTAGTCTATAGTTATTGAGCCCTTATGATAAACACTTTGCAAGCATGCAATTAAAAGTCATTGAGGCCTTTTGTCAAACACTTGGAAATAATGAATTTAAGATTATTCTTCAGCATATTTATCTCATAAAATTCAAAAATTGAAACTTTAAATGTTGGCATCTTAAAATAGGGACTAAATAATATTTTTTTTTCATCAAAGACTCAACAACAGGTCCACATAACTAACAACAACAATCTACAAAATCGCCCATATTTACGATCTAGGGCTGAGGATATATAATTCCCTTTTAATAATAATATCACAATCTCATAAAATATAATAATAATATTAATAATATTAATAATATTTAGGATTAATTCGAGATTGAACTATTATGATTGATTAATAATAAGTTAAGTGATTTTACTTCATGTATGCTTGATTTACCCATTGATTGGAGCTGATTTACTATTTTTGGAAAGTCATACATGAAATGGTAGACATGACTTTCTATTTTTAGAAATTCACTCCAAAATTGTTACGAATGAGATTTTATTAAGGAAATTCATCTATGAGTTGCCCATGAGAGGTATTTTTTGTCCGGATAATAGGGATTCTGCATCCCTATTATATGCATCTCTGTGCCTTAGTAGATTGAGGACTCTATGCCCTAATCCTTTTATTATATATCCAAGACTCCATGTCTTTATATTTCATGGATTTAGGAGTCAACGCCCCAATTTTCATGACTTCTAATCTACTCTTATTTGAAACTTCGCGTTTCACCTTAAGGTACTGATTGTGAGCTCATACCCATCTGATGGTTCATTAGTAAGCTATTCTTCCAAGACCTGCACAAATCACAATTTCATAGATCAAATAAATCAAATGAATTTCATAATTAACTTATTCACATTTTACCAAATATTGCGCATGACTTCCACAGTAATTTTGTTTTTAGAGAGATGACTTCCACAGTCATTTGTAACTTGAGCATCCTTGTTGGCAATCAGCAAGTCCCCTGCCACATCATGCTTAGTACAATATTACACACATATAATCATACAAATCATGTATCATCCATAAATCATAATTACCCATATGTTCCAAATAACCATGATCATCAATGGATCTGTGTCTCAATCGTAGATCACCATCCATGTCATACACCTATGTCCAAAATATGATACCAAAAGAGAAAACATCGCTAATATGCTCTTAACCAGAATCAATTCTTATACACACTACCATATATATCATCATAAGTACACAACAACCAAGTGACCCAATTGGGTCTGTTGTCACTCCTAGAGACAGCCTAGAGTTTCCATAGACCAGTGCCTAGGACATCTTATCATAGCAAGGAGCATGTAATATAACTTGGGTGTCAATCCAAAAGTTCTCGTGCTTCTCTTGTAATACAAGGAAATTGATTTAAATGGGACCAGAATCTACAGAAACTGTCACAGAGAAAGTATTGTTGCAGAGACAAGATGCAAAAATCCAATACAAAAGCATCAGACAGTTAAGAGACAATTTACTGTAAAGAGGGCCAATTCAAGTAATATGCCACAGAAATAGAATATCAGAAGGTGTATGCGGTGAAAGAAATATAAGAAGATATTAGTTATCTTTTGTCTGATACCCAGATACACAACAGAACCATATATGGGCTTATCAATCTAAGAGTCCATACATGACAATGGCGTTTTAAAAGCACCCTCCCAAAGCAACTAATATAGCAGAAGGATGGATGAAATGAACATGAAACAATATATCATGCCTGAGCCATATTTAAAGTGCTTGACTGATCCAAGTATGGGTATCAACTAGGATAAATCCTTACCTAAAATCAGTGAGCCACTCGCATTCCAGTACATGATACAAGAAGATGGATGAAATGAAATGTTGTATTAAACACATAAGAGAAGGTTACATACTGCGAAATATCAAAGACCAGAATCCTCTAAGACAGACAGAAATCCTCCTCACTGAGACCCTACAGGCTCTGAGCCTTCATACAAGAGCTTTACAAAATGTATATCTAAAATACCTTTCACTGCACAATTCTCTGATAAAAATCTGGAATGCTTACAATGTCTTTCTTCTCGGTTTTTATAGGAGAAACCGAAGACTCTAGAAAAATGAGGTAGGTGATGCACATTGAATTTTCTCAATTCAAAAAAAATGGCGAAAACATTCGCACCCATACTGCTCAATTAATATGCTATGTTGTAGGTACTCTGAGGCCGGTTCTCTGAAGTAAATGCTTTGGATGGAAATATTTTCAGGAACAAAATGTAGAGAATAAAATATGCCAACATCCTGTCCTTTCCTAAAGAAAATTCGGCTGAATTAAAACCTTGAGGGCATTTTTTCTGTGCAGGGTACCCTCTACCTTCTAACATTTGAATTAGAATCCAAGATATTTAATGGAGGATGTTACAGTTCTTGATTTCCCATGGATATTCTTTGCTGTAACATTAAAATCTCCATCTGTGAAATCTACCTTTTGAGTTAGTTTGGAGGGTTTGATAGATTACCACTCATGCTTCTTTTAATAGAAGTCATGTCTCAGCAGCTACCCAAGATTTTTTCCATAAATTCAACCACTGAAAAATAGTCCTTTAAAGTGGCCTCAGCTTCTGTAATGGAGGCGGTGAATAATGGACCTCTTTCCATCGCCATAAACCTACAAAACCCACAAAACTGTTAAAGAAAACTAGACACAAGGATGGTGAATGTGACGGGGCTGAATGGAGATGGTTTTGCAAACAAGTGGGATAGCGGAACGATACAGAGTGGTGGTGAAAAAATCAGCGCAACAATGTCGGGTCGAAGGCTGAGCGTTTTTAATCGTGAACCTTATAATCAAACCAAAAACAAGCATATAAAGGACTGAGGAGAATACGACAAAAACGTAGATTATTGGCGGGTGCACGTACGACAGATTGTATGAAAAGGATGACGTGGAGGAGGACTTGGTCAACCAAAGCAACATGTAAATGGTTCTGGATCATACAATCTACGAATGAAATCGACGGTCGAAACTTCACAAGAGGGCAATAGATTGCGGGCCTGGAGCACCGTACACGGGGATTATCGTGCGCGTAACTTCGTAGAACGATGGCCGTAAGATGGAGACCATCAGATCAAATGAATAGCATGGATATCGCTACACGACTTTATTCGAATGATAATGCGTGATAGAGGGTGGTATTGCAGTCGTACACCGGGACGCGTGGCTAACGCTGAATGGAATCGGTGCGATTGGAAGAATACCGCCTGCCCTGGATAAGAGGTGCGATGAAAACAGGCCTGGTTTTTGAGCAAAGGACGCGGGGCGGGGACCACAAGAGCAATGGGCTGTGGTGCGTTGATTTGTGTTTGATCAGACGGCTCAGAGCGGGCCCGATAGCTTTAAACGATAAGCTCCTTTTGATCTGGCGCAGGGTTTAGTGCCCAGGTCACATGAATGACTAGCTATAGGAGGCTGGGACCAAAGGAGCTAGGATTTAAATATTTTAAAAGTGGATCTTTCGGCCTTCTACTATGCAACTTGGAGGCGGAGAAGGGCAATGATAAGCAGAAAAAGGATTTCTTAGGACATGATAGGAAATTGGAAAGGTTTAAGCAGGGTTTATGGCCAAAATATAAAAGGGGGCTGGTAAGGTCAACAACGACTCCATTTGGGGATGGCACGTTCATCCCTAGACGTGTCGAGAACTTCGCAGACTTGCAGATACTCTTTTAGATGACTCTGCTACTTAGTCCCTCTGCATTTTACTCCATAGTTCACCTGCACACGTATTATTCAATCAAAACAACAAGGAAACTAATATACAATATAACACATCAGGCTGCCTCGGCCTAAATTAGAATTGGAAGTAGGGCTTAATAAATTGGCCATTTACAGGGGCGCCAAGCAATTCACCCTACAAATTCTCCAGTATGAACGTGTTATTGCCTCTCTACTCGACAATTTTGAAGGGACCAAACCAAATTGGATCGAATTTACCATGTTTTCCCTTCTCGGCTCTGTGTACATCCCATCTGAGCACTAGATCTCCAATCTGCAATTTCCTGTCTTTTGCATGCTGATCAAATATATGTTTCATTTTCTTCTGATATTCTGTTAATCTCTGATTCACTTGGTCCCATGTTTCCTCTAATTCCGCCAATTGATTGATTCTCCTGATCATATCATCAGGTTCCTCCTGACTTTCTTGCATGAAATGTGCCACTGGTAAAGCTAGCTACACAGGAAACACTGCCGCTCGTCCATATACCAATTCATATGGAGATTTCCCAGTTGCTCTCTTGCTAGTGATTCTATTAGCCCATAGAGAAAATTTCAATTGCGAATCCCAATTCTTCTGATTCTCATTTATAGTTTTCTTCAAGGCCCTCACCAAAGTTTTATTGGAGGACTCTGCCAAGCCATTCCCCTGTGGATAGTAGGCTATAGAGTGACTTAGTGCAATATTATACTGCTGACAGAAATTCACAAATTTTGCATATTTGAAGGCCTGTGCATTATTAGTCACTATTCTAGCAGGGCAGCCAAACCTGGATATAATGTTTTCTTCCATGAACTTTATGATGACAATGTCAGTAGCATTCCTTGCAGGTATGGCTTCCACCCATTTTGTAAAGTAATCTGTGGCTGTCAATATCCATTTATGTTGTCCACTTTATGGGGGATGTATTTCTCCAATAAAATCTATTCCCCATTGTTGAAATGGCTCATTCACATGAACTAGAATCAGGGGCAGGGCTGCCAACTTCTGTTTCTTAGCAAATTTCTAACACTTATCACATGCTCTGACCCAAGTAAAAACATCTCCAAATAATTTTGGCCAGTAGAAACTAGCCTTCAGGATTTTATGAGTTGTAGACCTCCAGCTATAATGTCATCCACAAATTCCTTCATGAAATTCTACCATTATACTCTCTACTTCACCCTCTGTAAGGCACAGGAGTAAAATACCTGAAGGGTCCCTCCAATATAGCGGCCCATTAGCAACTATATACTTCTGTGATTTCAATCTTAAAGCCATATATTTTGCTTTATCACAACTGGGAGGACAACTGAGTGTCAAAAGATATTCTACTATTTCTTTGTACCATGAACTGGTGAGATATTTTATGTGTGCTTTCTGAGTAGCCTTCTCCAATCCTGGCTTCTCCTTTTCACTCTCAGACTCTTCACTTGCAATCATAAACGAATTTATGCCCAGAGCTTGATATTTCAATTTAGATAACATTTTAGCAAGCCCCTATCCTTTGATCAGCTTGGTAGGGTAGATATCTAGATCATACTCCTGTATTTTAGCAATCCACCTTCCCCTTTTTCCTTCACTATCACCCTGAATAAGGATATCTTTTACAACGGCTGTAGGCACAAATGCAGTGATGTGGGATTGCAAAACATACATGTAGAAAGCTTTAAGGGATCTCACTAGGGCATATGCCTGCTTCTCCAGTATGTTATACTTCAATTCTGCATCATGCAGCACCTGACTGAAAAAGGAAATGGGTTGCTCATATCCTTCTTCATTTTTTTGTAGCAGAACTCCAGCTACTGTATGAGGTGATGCAAAAGAAAAGATCATAAATTGTTTAGTATAATCTGGCCCAGCTAGTACAGGGGCTTCAGAAAATGCAACTTTAATTCTAGCGAAGGCCTCCCGTGATTCTTGTGACCATTTCACCTCATTATTCTTCTTTAGCATATCTATTATATGCCTAACTATCTCAACATAGTTAGGAATAAATCTTCTCAGGAAATTTATCCGGCCTAAAAATACCTGCACTTCCTTCTTATTTCTAGGGAGAGGGGTGCTATTTATAGCCTCTACTCTTTTGGGATCTACCCTTACCCCATATTTAGTTACAATATTCCCCAAAAGTTTGACTTCCTCTAATGCAAATAAAGACTTTTGTGGATTAAGAGAAAGACCATGCCTTCTGCATTTTTCAAAATTTCTTTGTAAGTGCTCATTGTGTTCAGCATCATTTTTTGAGAACACTATAATATCGTCAAGGTAGACCACCAAGAATTTACCCTTCTCACCAATAAAATCAATATCCATAGCCCTTTGGAAGGTGGCCCCCGCGTTAATCAGCCCAAAAGGCATCCCGGCGTACATAAATGTACCCCAAGGCATGGTGAAGGAAGACTTCTTCTGATCTTCTGGAAGTACAGCCAATTGTTTATAACTAGAGAAACCATCCATCATTGACATCCTGGAAGCTCCGACCACTTTCTGCAGAATGTGATCCATCTTTGGCAATGGATAGTTATCTTTTAAGGATGCTCTGTTTAAATTTCGGAAATCCACACACAGCCTTATTTCTCCATTCTTCTTTTGGACAGGGACTAGATTTTCCACCTATTCAGAGTACCTTAGTGGCACAATTATTTTGGCTTTCAACAACTTCTTAATCTCTTTCTCAATGGAAGGGAGTAGTAGAGGATTTATCTATCTAAGCTTCTGCTTATGAGGCTTTGCATCTTCCCTCAGAGAAATTTTATGCTGCATTATACTAATATCAAAAGTTTTAAGGTCCTGATAGGACCATGCGAACACATCCCTATATGACTGAAATAGTTTCAGGTATTTCTCCTTGTATTCCTCTGGGACCTTCTTGGATAACTTTACAATTTTGGGATCAGCATTAGTACCCAGATTCAGATCTTCCACTTGATTTTCTTCTATCACTTTACTAGGTTGTAGTGGGACATCATTCTTGTCAAATAATCTTTCTAGAGGCACCAACCCTCTAGGGATGACATTTCCTTTCAGCTGCAACACTTTACTTCCTGCCATTTTCTCCTCCCATTTATTTTCTGAAACATTCTCAGCCTCATCTTCTTCACAATCATCAATCTCTATATTAGAGAATTCTCCCACAGTTTCCAAGAATTTCTTCATCTGTTCATCATCCTCAAATACCTGCCAGTGCTTGATGTTGTCTGGAATTGATGGCCGATAACGCACCTCAATTTCATATCTTAGAAGAGGGTTCTAAGGAGGACGGAATGTACTAGCAGCCACAGCAAGGGAATCAGCCATCCTATTCTATTCTCGGGGCATGAATTTGATATTAAATGCTAAGAAGAAATTCTCCACCATGTCCCAAACTTCATTCCTGTAAGCCCTTAACCGAGGATGTTTGGTTTTAAATTGATTCCTGACCTGTATGACCACCAGCTCAGAGTCTCCCAGGACCTTTAAAAATTGTATGCCCATGCTCCTGGCTGTCTGTAATCCCAACAGAAGTGCTTCATATTCAGCTACAGTATTAGTAGCTTCGTATTCCAATTTAAAAGACAGTGGGATCCATTTTCCTGTAGGAGAGATTAATAATACTCCGGCCCCATTACCTTCTCTTGAATTTTCTCCGTCAAAATGTAGATTCCAGATTCCTGCTTCATGGTTCTCTGAAGGCTGTTCAATTTTGACTTGACAGAATGATGGCTCATGAGCATAGTCTTGATCTTCTTCCAGCATTAAGCATGAAAAATTTACTTCTTGAATATAGATTGGTGAGTTCTCAAAGCTGTCAGCCTTAGTCACCATCTTGACAAATTTGGTTTCTCTGTATAACCTCCTCTCCTGGCCACGAAAAACTGGGATGGTGGCATATGTTAAGTCTAATTTGAGTGACCCACCAATTTTTGTTCCCCAGGACCTTGACAACAGCATGCCAAAGCGAGTTGGGATGTCAACCACCACAATGTCCATTACTACACTTTTTGCTGGAATTTGGGCCAAATTGACCACTAAATCTTTAATCATTCCCAAGCATTTAACTCTTTTGGAATCAAATGAATATAGGTCTTTATATGGACGCGTGATTTGTAAACCTAGTTGTTCCATGACAGACAGAGGCATAAGATTATGGGAAGCCCCAGAATCTAACATACAATTGTGTAACAGCAGGTCATGAATCACTAGAGACACATAGAAAGGAGGAGTAGAGGGGTCTATCTCCTCGACATGTGGGCCAAAGACTACCAAGGGTCTTTCTTCTTGGAGGTTGAGACTATCTGAGATTATTGGTACTTCAGGAGGGAACAATAAAGAAGTGACTTGAGATTGGTATGCAGGTTGTTTCAATAGCTCAGTCAAGGGGACTGGGATTTTAACTTGCTCAAGTTCCTTTTGTAGATTAAAAGCGGGGGTGGACTTTTCTATTACAAATTATTTTGACTCTTTGTTTTCAGCTGAGGATTTTAATTCTTTTGGTACAGCTTTCTCATTAGGGGGAGTGGCTACTTTTGAAGAAGAAGGAATTTGATCATTGGATTGTGAAGGTTTGTTTAGAGGACTCTTACCTTTGTCTGTGGCTTTCTGCATTGTTGACTCTTTTTGAGCAGATACTTCCTTATGAAGTGGCTCCTCTTCCTATTCTTGAGTTCAATTTCTCTTCTTGGAAGATCTGAGATCGTATCTTCTATTGAAATGTGCTTGCATGAAATCATTAAAATGTTTGCAATAATGATCAATTTCTGCATCTTCCGTGTCTCTGATCTCTTCTTCTTCTTCGTGCAATGGAAATTCTACCTCATCATTGTTTGAGAAAGCAAGGTTTGCATCTTGCAGTTCATAAGCAGCATCTTTAGTGGAGTCATCTACTGGGCCTTCCAGGTATAATGGGTGTGGAACTTGATCCTGTTGCTCCTTTGCTTCCCTTGGCAATATTTGCAGGGGTGGCTTTCTATACTGGGGGTTGTAACCCCTGTTTGGAGTATTCTGGAAGTTCTTGGAGGCTGAATTCTTGGTTTCAAATTCAAGCTTGACCAATTTATTAGAAATATTCTTAATCATTTTTCTCATTTCTTCAATTCTATCTGTATCCTTATCCTGATTACTTCCTCTTTACCCCTTCTTCTGGTATCATGTTCAGCCATTCCTTTTGATTTTCCAGTGGAGGAAAAATTCACTTCCAACTCAAGAGTATCTGACTGAGCATCATCTAGGGTGGCAGGCTTTCTTTCCCTGAGAGAGAAACCAAAATCCGAGTCAAAGGCTACTATGAAAATAACTTTGGCAGCATTCTGATGAGGCTTCATATCTGCAGGGAGGTTTAGATATAACTTATTAAATCTCTTGATAAACTCTGACACCCCTTCATTATGTTTCTTCTTGAGTTTATTGAACTCAGTAAGACACTATCCATGATCTTTCTTCTCTCCCCATTTTCTGAGAAAAGTATTCTCCATTTCATCCCAAGTGGTTATGGAACGGTTTCCTAATGTCTTGAAACATTTTCTGGCTTCACTGTCCATATATTGCACAAATAGTCTTAAGACTACATCCAAATGTTCTACATTAAAGTTCTCTACAAAAGAGAAAAAAGTCTCAAGATGTTTCTGAGCATCAATTTCATTTTCCCCAGTGAATCTGGGCAAGATCTTCAAATAATCCAGTGGCATATCATTCAACACTTGAGGTAATGCCAGGGGAGCATATTTATTCAACAAAAAGGCTGGAACATTAGCCATTGGAGGAGGTGGGGGTTGTGCAAAAATCTGGTGGACAAATGGAGGAAGAGGAGGAGGTGGAGTATGGATAATAATAGCAATATACTGTACAACAGCCTGAGGTGTAGATGGGAACAGTTCACGGTTAACAATAGCTACTTCAGTGACTTCCTTAACTACTTCAGCTTCAGGAGAAGGGTGAAGATGAGCTTTAATTCTAGCACCTCCACTGGGTGGGCTATCAGAGTAATATTTTGTGTCTCCCACAGTGGAGTCGAGATTTTCTACTGGAAATTCTTGAGAAGAAGAAGATGGGTAATCTTCTACGGAAAACTCAGGGATTTCAACACGGACTGATTTCTTTTCTTTCCAACTTCTTCTATGTATAATCTTCTCAGGGTCAGACACTGAAGGTTTCTTTGACTGTGATGTATCTGACCTCAGGTGTGGCTTATAGGGAGCCAGGACTACAAATAGATTTATCAAATAAACAACAGTGGAGTCGCCAAGGTGAGAGATATAGAACTCTTCAACTCTCTATGCTCACTTGATTAGAGAGTGAATATGGTTTGTTGAGGCCCAGGGAAACTGATTTTCTTAAATTTGATCCCCGGAAACAGTGCCAGAAAGATGTTTTCACTCCTAGAGACAGCCTAGAGTTGCCATAGACCAGTGCCTAGGACATCTTATCATAGCAAGGAGCATGTAACATAACTTGGGTGTCAATCCAAAATCTCTCCTGCTATCTCTTGTAATACAAGGAAATTGATTTAAATGGGACCAGAATCTACAGAAACTGTCACAGAGAAAGTATTGCTGCAGAGACAAGATGCAAAACTTCAATACAAAAGCATCAGACAGTTAAGAGACAATTTATTGTAAAGAGGGCCAATTCAAGTAATATGCCATAGAAATCAAATATCAGAAGGTGTATGCGGTGAAAGAAATATAAGAAGATATTAGTTATCTTTGGTCTGATACCCAGATACACAACAGAACCATATATGGGCTTATCAATCTAAGAATCCACACATGACAATGGCATTTTAAAAGCACCCTCCCAAAGAAACTAATATAGCAGAAAGATGGATGAAATGAACATGAAACAGTATATCATGCTTGAGCCATATTTAAAGCGCTTGACTAATCAAAGTATGGGTATCAACTAGGATAAATCCTTACCTAAAATCAATGAGCCACTCACATTCCAGTACATGATACAATAAGATGGATGAAATGAAATGTTGTATTAAACACATAAGAGAAGGTTACATACTGTGAAATATCAAAGACCAAAATCCTCTAAGACAGACATAACTCCTCCTCACTGAGACCCTACAGGCTCTGAGCCTTCATACAAGAGCTTTAAAAAATGTATATCAAAAATACCTTTCATTGCACAATTCTCTGATAAAAATATGGAACCCTTACAATGTCTTTCTTCTCGGTTTTTATAGGAGAAACCGAAGACTCTAGAAAAATGAGGTAGGTGATGCACATTGAATTTTATCAATTCAAACAAAATGGCGGAAACATTCGTGCCCATACTGCTCAATTAATATGTTGTGCTGTAGGTACTCTGAGGCCGGTTATCTGAAGTAAATTCTTTGGATGTAAATATTTTCAAGAACAAAATGTAGAGAATAAACTATGCCAACATCCTGTCCTTTCCTGAAGAAAATTCGGCTGAAATAAAACCTTGAGGGCATTGTTTTCTGTGCAGGGTACCCTCTGCCTTCTAAAATTTGAATTATAATCCAAGATATTTAATGTAGGACACTACAGTTCTTGATTTCCCATGGATATTCTTTGCTGTAACATTAAAATCTCCATCTGCGAAATCTACCTTTTGAGTTACTCTGGAGGGTTTGATAGATTACCACTCGTGCTTCTTTTAATAGAAGTCATGTCTGAGCAGCTACCCAAGCTTTTTTCCATAAATTCAACCGCTGAACAATAGTCCTTTAAAGTGGCCTCGGCTTCTGTAATGGAGGCGGTGAATAATGGACCTCTTTCCATCGCCATAAACCTGCAAAACCCACAAAACTGTTAAAGAAAACTAGACAAAGGGATGGTGAATGTGGCGGGGCTGAATGGAGATGGTTTTGCGGACGAGTGGGATGGTAGAATGATACAGAGTGGTGGTGAAAAACTCAGCGCAGCAATGTTGGGTCGACGAGTGAGCATTTTTAATCGTGAACCTTATAATCATACCCAAAAACAAGCATATAAAGGATTGAGGAGAATACGACAAACACGTATATTATTGGTGGGTGCATGTATGAAAGATTATATGAAAAGGATGACATGGAGGCGGACTTGGTCAACCAAAGCAACGTGTAAAGGGTTCTGGATCATACGATCCACGAATGAAATCGACAGTCGAAACTTCACAAGAGGGCGATAGACTGCAGGCCCGGAGCACCGTACACGGGGATTATCATGCGCATAACTTCATAGAACAATGGCTGTAAGATGGAGACCATCAGATCAAATGGATAGCATAGATATCACTACATGACTTTATCCGAATGATAATGCGCGATAGAGGGTGGTATTTTAGTCATACACCGAGACGCGTGGCTAACGCTGAATGGAATCACTGCAATTGGAAGAATACCGCCCGCCCTGGATAAGCGGTGCGATGAAAACAGGCCTGATTTTTTAGAAGAGGATGTGGGGCGGGTCCACAAGAGCAATGGGCTGCGGTGCGTTGATTTGTGTTTGATCGGACGGCTCGGAGCGAGCCCGATAGCTTTAAACGATAAGCTCCTTTTGATCTGGCGTAGGGTTTAGCGCCCGGGTCACATGAATGACTAGCTATAGGAGGCTAGGACCAAAGGAGCTAGGATTTAAATATTTTAAAAGTGGATCTTTCGGCCTTCTACTATGCAGCTTGGAGGCGGAGAAGGGCAATGGTAAGAAGAAAAAGGATTTCTTAGGACATGATAGGAAATTGGAAATGTTTAAGCAGGGTTAATGACCAAAATATAAAAGGGGGCTGGTAAGGTCAACAGGGTCTATAACATATAATCATGTACATAAGTCTGTCATGCATAATATTATATCATTATATCAAAATCACCATCTCTAAGTGTCATCAAAGTTATCTCAGCAAGAAGGGACACTACATACTCACCCTCTTGGGCTAAACTTGTCTTGAATTTTTTCCTATAGTCATTAGATACTTAGTCCTTTTCAATTCTCCTATCAATAATTTGTTAACCTTATGTATATGTATTTGATATATTTTTTTTCTTTCCTGTATGCCAATCCATAGTTTAACGTTTTCTAAATTGGAAGCAACTCTATGAAAACTAAACATACCATATTTAATCAAGTAGAAAATATATCCATGCCATATTAGGCATGTTTTGATATAAAATACCAAATATTTCTATATCAGAACCAACCATACAATTTATAGTACCATATAAAAATACTATTTTATGTAATTGATATCACATCTACTTAATTTATCTATAATAATTTTATATTCTACATGTTTTTCTTTCTCATAGTCTATATGAATCTTACATGTGTCATATTCTTGGTTCTGTAATATTTTGAGCTTTCCAAGCTATAAATAGATCACACATTGGTTGTATACACAACAATGATGGTCCATCCCATATAACAACCAAATTTGCATACAGTAATCATAAAATCATCCACATACAATTGTCAGTGAAATTACGTAACAAAACATGATGTTATATATAAAACCCACTCTTACATCCCACATGTTTTATGTCTTATCAATCCAATTTTCCCCTTTTCATTCCATAAGGCATCCTTGCAATCAAAATATTTAGTATCTATTTTTAGTTTTTTACTAAACATTTACTCTTTAGGAAAAATCACAATTTGAGGTTCAAGGCACCTTTTTTTTTTTTTTAAACTAGAAAACTAAGGTTAAATACAGTCTTCATTGACCCACTTATGTATTATAGATCATTCATTTAGTTTCCATAATCTTCATTATTATTCACTTCTCTAACTCGAGAATCAATTATTAATGACTATGTTAGAAGATATTCATTCTGAAAGGAGATTAATGATATCTTTTTGAAAGTGGCTTGTAATCAAGAACAACTCTCACAATTATGCAAATATGGTACCTATATTATTCAATCTACCTTGATAACTCTAATTCAATTTTTTTTCCAACTATGAAATCACTCATGATTTCCATTCAGTAATTAATCAATTCATTTGATTTCATGTCTTATTACTTACTATTGATATGTACGCAACAACAAACTATGAAAACCATACATTTCCCAAAATGTGATGAATATTGTTAAATTTAAATAACATTTAGACTATCACAAGGGAATTTCTAGCCTAAACTTTAACCTTTTTTTTTAAGGAGAATTACCACCTTCTCAAATTATTACAACATTTTGTAGGACTAATAAATACTCATATAGCTATGCATCCCAACACAAAATTCCTAAATCCAAAAATCTCTTCCATTCCACATACAATACAATCATCTTAGGCTTCTAAATCATGCACTAATTCCAATTCATTAAAATTTAGCCTCACTCTCCTATTTCTCCCTCAAAAAATATCACAAGCACATATTCTTGTACAACAAGAACTCAACTAAGCTTTTCATTAATCACATGCCTTCTTCTTTAAGTTCAAATAAAACAAGTTCTGACCATATAAAATGTTTACCTTCTAAACATGCTATTCTCTTAACAATTTATAAAAAATATGAATTTTGACTCGATTGCCTAACTTACAAAGTTTAGAGAAATACATGAGTTAAATCCTCATAATTTCTCTAATTTATTTCGTTAAATAGAATGCAACCAATATTCAACTGATAAAATCATTAAAGAGACTATTATGTATTTCCTAGACCAAATTTGTCTTAAGCCAATAGAAAATTATTTCATCAACTTATCACAATTATATTTTTCTACATTTCAAGAATTCGAAAGTCATTTTAATTCTACCTAAATTCAACACATACAAAATGATTGCAATATTAAAGGATAGATATCTAGTTCACACTTGACTCCAGATACCAAAATCAATTATTCAAAATATTCTAAACCACCTAATGGTGTTCAGTATACCAATCTTAGTATATTCATTTGTAATAGAAATAAAATAATGGATTTAAAGATCAAGCAAATTCGTGTTACAAATATCTATCCATTTAACTTTAACTACACATAATCACTCCTTAATCATGTCTATGAGATTCCATCAAAATATTCTAACCAGAAAAATTACTTAGCTCATAGATATATTTAGTATGTATTCCACACCCATACCTCACCTCATTACTTATCTCATAGATATATACGAGTATGGATTCCACACCCATACATTTTCTCATAGATATATGCTAGTATGGTTTCCACACTTGTACATTAGATCATAGATATATGTTAGTATGTATTCCACACCCATACATTTTGTCATAGATATATGCTAGTATGGATTCCACACCCATACATTAGCTTAAGGAAAGCATAACCTTCAAGTGTTCCTTAAAATGGCTTCCACAACCCTTCATGCACCAGTCGCTTAAGCCTCTTGTTTATTAGGAAGGTCATACCTCAACCTAGTATTTAAGTAATTTAAAGTTATTTGATGCCTAATGTCAACCCAAAATACACAAAATCATGTCAAATAAATCAGAGAAATTTCATTCGTACTCATTAAGAATGTATTCCCAAATCATATTTTAACACATCTAATTAATACACATACATTACTCTTGAATCTACATTCACAGTTAAAAGTGACATCCTTCAAGGTGGCTTTTAGTTAAGTTTCCTTTAGTGTAGGTATGAAAAGAGTCAAAATTATTATTTTATATAATAAAAATTAATTAATTTATAAATGATTATTAAGTAGAAAATACTTATTTGCTTCCCTTCCTTATTTATTTTAATAGATTAATATTTATTAGATTAACTAATCATAATAATTAAAGATGACTAATCAGTAATCATTAATAAACATTAATTACATGTTAGTATATTTAACTATAACCCTCCTCATTATAACCAATAAAAATTTTCTAGAGTATTAAATAATTATTTTTTATTTTTTAAAAAATAAAAAATAAATAAACATTAATACTCTTTAGAATTTTCTTAGTTTATTTAATTAATCAATTAATTTTTTTAAATAGATAGGTGGATTTATTGTTAACTTGTTATTTTCAATCTTAAATCAAATTAAAAATAATAAGCTAAAAATTTTCAAAATAAAATAAAATAAATTACCCTTAAAAAGTTTGTAAAATAAATTTCCCTTAAATAAATTATTATAATCCTTTAACTTTTTATTAACTATGAAACATATTTGAATTAATAGGGTTAGGATTTTTTCAAATTTTTTTGAAAATAATAAACTTATTGATAAAATAAAATATATTTAATAAGTTTATTATTTTTAATATTAAAACTTTGATAATAATAAACTTTTAATAAAATAAATTTAGTAAGGTTATTATTTATTAACTAAAAAAACTTATTATTATTATTAAAATTAAAATAAAAAATAAAAAATTAATATATCTTTGAATTAAATCAAAAATTATAAATTATAAAAATTGAAGTAATAGAAAACTTTTTTGGTCGGCCCTTGCCTTTCCCGCCTTCTTCACTATGAATGGATTATGACCCTTCTTATAATTCTTCATTCCAATGTCCTGAAGATGGATCCCCGTTGGGATTCGAAACGTTGACAAGTGTTTCGTGAGACTATGGATAATCCGGCAAACTCTCTAGTAAACAATAACCACAGGAACTTGAAAACCAAAATTCTGTCCCTACACGGAGGGGAATCTTGGGAAGAGATCTGTTATCTCGAAAAAACTAGAATGAAGATTGAAAGAAGGGCAGCTGACCTAAAATTTCTTAAAGAATGTCGTGACAATAATCTCATTCCTCTTTTCGCTCAGATTAAACCTAAACCTCATCTTAACAGATATAACAAATATTTTTTAAAACTTAGTTTTAACCTAATTCGTGGGGAAATCAAGAAGAACCGTGCCCTGTTGGATAAAATGGGGCGTTCCGCACTTTCTCTTCATTTAAAATTATCCAATCTAATCATTCCAGAACTATGGCAAATAATCGATGCGAGGGCTGCTCTAAAAGCTGAAAGGGAGGGTCTGTTGGCTAATAACAGGCATGACAGTCTTGAAGATGCTAAGATCATTGCAAGAGAAGATCACTATTATAGAAGAAAAGTAAGAGAGGCCCTAGAGATCAAAAAACATCCTGAAAACCTCAATAGGGATGGGGGATATGAAATTAGCGATAGCTGGCGACCTCTTCTTCGACAAATCTTCTCCTTAAGAACACATTCCTCCCAGGTATGAGTTTGTAGGTATAAATTTTTTTAGGTTTGTCTCCTTTCTTTAAATAGTAATGGTTTAACAAATAAGGAAATTTCTTTTAATAATTATTAACTTTAATTAATTTTTATTTTATATAATAAAATTAATTAATTTATAAATGATTATTAAGTAGAAAATACTTATTTCCTTCCCTTCCTTATTTATTTTAATAGATTAATATTTATTAGATTAACTAATCATAATAATTAAATATGAATAATCAGTAATCATTAATAAGAATTAATTACATAACATATTTGCATAAGAGTATTGATTATAGCGGTCTTCGAAGAGCAGCGATGGCTCTTAGGGTTTCTGCAACATGCTCCTCTGACGGCGCCTTGATTTCTCTGATCTCGTCCAGCACTGCTGAGACTATCACCCCGACACCCATGCTCCCTTGGAAGCTCCTCGTGGAAACCTGCTACTGGTCTCCCGGCGATCATTCAGTCTCCCACGGCACCAACAAGTCCGCGGCCCTCCTGGTCGCTATCTCACAAGCTCTACGCAGAATTATGAAGGATGGGAATGCTCGACTTACTGTCTCCCGGCTGCCGTTTTGCGGCATGATGGATTGGCTGTGCTACCTAGCCTCCTCATCACTTGGCCACCGACATTGTGCACTCCACTGTTTATTTTACAGAACTATTCCTGATGCTGGCCTCCTCTGCCACGTCCAAGGGCAGATTTTGTACGGCTCTGGTCAGGGATTGGCTATGCAGCCTTGCAGATCTTCTGAAATTGCTCCAGCTTCTCTTTATAACAGCCTGGATCCTCCCTTGCAAAGACTCAGTATCAGCCTCTTGAAGAAGCAAGGCAAACCGGATAGGAGGTTGCCGCAGGAGGGTTTCGATATTCAACGGGCTGCTCTTATGGCCAATCACCTCTCTTCTTTCCAGATCCAGATCACGCTTCTATCTGGCAGAACCATGTTGCATTGGGTGCAAGCTACGGATTTAGTGCAAGATCTCTTAAACAATCTTGAACGCAGATTGGGGATTCCATCGGAGCTCCAAAGGTTGCTTCACAAAGGTAAACAACTTGAAAACCCTTTCCCCCTCTCTTATTACAACATTAATAGGGATGCATCGATTGTGCTTTCCCTGAGACTTAGAGGCGGAGCACCTGGGCAGCCATCCTCCACTCCCGCCTTCTCCTATAAGGATGCGGTTCATGCACATCCACCCAAGAAATCTGCTACTTCAGCTGAGGCTCCCAAGCCTTTCCTTGTGGACAAAATGGAGGAAGTCCCCTCTATTGAAATCTCCAATCCATCGCTGGACGAACAAATTCAGATGTATGCAGAGTCCGCCATCATCTGCAGGTTCAATGGCCTTTGGCCTCGAACAACAGATCTATATCAATGGATCCACGCTAATTGGACAGACACCTGCCAAGTCTTCCTTTGTTCAAAGGGTTTCTTCATAGTAATGTTTGCATTCAGCGAAGATTATTAGAAAGCCTTAACAGGAGGCCCATGGTTCTGGGGAGCAGCCGGACTATTCCTCACTCCTTGGTTCCCAGATTTCGACCCCTCTTCAGCAGTTGTCACCAAGCTTCCCATCTGGGTCCGTCTTCCGAACCTTCCGGCTCATCTCTGGCACGTCTCGGTTTTCCAAGGGATTGGAAATGCCTTGGGTCGCTTCCTGGCTACAGATACCTCTCGAGGGGACAAAGGAATATATACCTATGGCAGAATTTGTGCGGAAATAGATTTAAGCAAAGGACTGCCTGATCAGATCAACCTCAAAATTGGGGACTTTCACTGGACACAAACCTTGGATTATGAGAACACTGCATTCCGGTGCAGACATTGTCATCAGACGGGGCATCTACAGAACACATGCTCCAGCTTCCCCGACAGAAAAAATAAAACCAATAGCAAACCGAAGTCCAAGAGCTGGAAACCATGCGATCCTCCTCACATGAATGATCTAGCGTCCTCCAGCTCGGATGAGGAAGAATTGGAAGAGGAAGGAGAGAAATATGTGCACCCGCAGGTCTCGCCCTCGGCCAGCCCTGAGGATCCCTCTGCCCCTCCGATCCCACAGAAACGTTGGCATGAGTCTTCTTCCTCCGATTCAGACAAGGAGACTCCCTCTACAGTGCAAAATAATCTACAATTGGTTCCTGCCCAGCCAAATCATAATGGCTGGGTCAAAGTCATTAAAAAGAAAGGGAAAAAAGTTCGTCTGGAAGTCTCTGCCCACTCTGGGTAGCTTCCTTTGTTTCGCTCTCCTTTTTATGTTATCCTTGTTTTCTTTTGTTCAGTCCATGGTTACTTTTGGGGTCCGAGGTTGATAATGTTTCATTGCCGGCCCCTTGCTTCTATGCTTTGCTTTTTGCAAGCTCTGATTGTACTATATGATTTTCTCTTAATAGAATTAGTCTTATTGAGAAAAAAAAAAAGAAGCATTAATTACATGTTAGTATATTTAACTATAACCCTCCTCATTATAACCAATAAAATTTTTCTAGAGTATTAAATAATTATTTTTTATTTTTAAAAAAATAAAAAATAAATAAACATTAATACTCTTTATAATTTCCTTAGTTTAATTAATTAATTAATTAATTTTTTAAAATAGATAGGTGGATTTATTTTTAACTTGTTATTTTTAATCTTAAATCAAATTAAAAATAATAAGCTAAAAATTTTCAAAATAAAATAAAATAAATTACTCTTAAAAAGTTTGTAAAATAAATTTCCCTTAAATAAATTATTATAATCCTTTAACTTTTTATTAACTATGAAACATCTCTGAATTAATAGGGTTAGGATTTTTTCAAATTTTTTTGAAAATAATAAACTTATTGATAAAATAAAATATATTTAATAAGTTTATTATTTTTAATATTAAAACTTTGATAATAATAAACTTTTAATAAAATAAATTTAGTAAGGTTATTATTTATTAACTAAAAAACTTAGTATTATTATTAAAATTAAAATCAAAAATCAAAAATTAATATATCTTTGAATTAAATCAAAAATTAAAAATTATAAAAATTGAAGTAATAGAAAACTTTTTTGGTCGGCTCTTGCCTTTCCCACCTTCTTCACTATGAATGGATTATGACCCTTCTTATAATTCTTCATTCCAATGTCCTGAAGATGGATCCCCGTTGGGATTCGAAACTTCGACAAGTGTTTCGTGAGACTGTGGATAATCCGGCAAACTCTCTAGTAAACAATAACCACAGGAACTTGAAAACCAAAATTCTGTCCCTACACGGAGGGGAATCTTGGGAAGAGATATATTATCTCGAAAAAACCAGAATGAAGATTGAAAGAAGGGCAGCTGACCTAAAATTTCTTAAAGAATGTCGTGACAATAATCTCATTCCTCTTTTCGCTCAGATTAAACCTAAACCTCATCTTAACAGATATAACAAATATTTTTTAAAACTTAGTTTTAACCTAATTCGTGGGGAAATCAAGAAGAATCGTGCCCTGCTGGATAAAATGGGGCGTTCCACGCTTTCTCTTCATTTAAAATTATCCAATCTAATCATTCCAGAACTATGGAAAATCATCAATGCGAGGGCCGCTCTAAAAACTGAAAGGGAGGGTCTGTTGGCTAAGAACAGGCATGACAGTCTTGAAGATGCTAAGATCATTGCAAGAGAAGATCACTATTACAGAAGAAAAGTAAGAGAGGCCCTGGAGATCAAAAAACATCCTGAAAACCTCGATAGGGATGGGGAATATGAAATTAGCGACAGCTGGTGACCTCTTCTTCGACAAATCTGCTCCTCAAGAACACATTCCTCCCAGGTATGAGTTTGTAGGTATAAATTTTTTTAGGTTTGTCTCCTTTCTTTAAGTAGTAATGGTTTAAAAAATAAGGAAATTTCTTTTAATAATTATTAACTTAATTAATTTTTATTTTATATAATAAAAATTAATTAATTTATAAATGATTATTAAGTAGAAAATACTTATTTGCTTCTCTTTCTTATTTATTTTAATAGATTAATATTTATTAGATTAACTAATCATAATAATTAAAGATGAATAATCAGTAATCATTAATAAGCATTAATTACATGTTAGTATATTTAACTATAACCCTCCTCATTATAACTAATAAAATTTTTCTAGAGTATTAAATAATTATTTTTTATTTTTTAAAAAATAAAAAATAAATAAACATTAATACACTTTAGAATTTCCTTAGTTTATTTAAATAATTAATTAATTTTTTAAAATAGATAGGTGGATTTATTTTTAACTTGTTATTTTTAATCTTAAATCAAATTAAAAATAATAAGCTAAAAATTTTCAAAATAAAATAAAATAAATTACTCTTAAAAAGTTTGTAAAATAAATTTCCCTTAAATAAATTATTATAATCCTTTAACTTTTTATTAACTATGAAACATCTTTGAATTAATAGGGTTAGGATTTTTTCAAATTTTTTTGAAAATAATGAACTTATTGATAAAATAAAATATATTTAATAAGTTTTTTTATTTTTAATATTAAAACTTTGATAATAATAAACTTTTAATAAAATAAATTTAGTAAGGTTATTATTTATTAACTAAAAAACTTAGTATTATTATTAAAATTAAAATTAAAAATTAAAAATTAATATATCTTTGAATTAAATAAAAAATTATAAATTATAAAAATTGAAGTAATAGAAAACTTTTTTTGTCGGCCCTTGCCTTTTCCACCTTCTTCACTATGAATGGATTATGACCCTTCTTATAATTCTTCATTCCAATGTCCTGAAGATGGATCCCTGTTGGGATTCGAAACGTCGACAAGTGTTTCGTGAGACTGTGGATAATTCGGCAAACTCTCCAATAAACAATAACCACAGGAACTTGAAAACCAAAATATTATGATGAACTCAAACATCACGTTAATGGAATTCAACCTTACACTTGTTACTCATTCAAAAAGCATACACACCAAGCTCATCATACTATAGTCCAGATTAAGTCAATATTCTTCTTGGTAGATACAATTTTAGCTAGTAAATATGGCTACTAAGCCCATATCACATTGAAAATGATGCATTAAAAATATATGAAACCATGCATGCACTCCACCTATCTCACTCATCGATTGGAAATCAAGTCATTCACATACTTGGGTTTAAACCCAACTTTCTCAAGCACATCCTTTCCCAACATGTATTTAAGCATTTTAACATATTGTTGATAATATGTCTTAACAAAAATATAAAGGAATATAAGAAATTTTTTTATTTTATTTTTTTCATGAGTTTCTATATGACATAATGATAAGAATATCCTCTATGTAACTGTTGGAATGGGGTCTCCTAACAAGATACGAAACTGGACCATTTTGGTTATTTTTTATTATATTTAGTATAGCGCAGGGGTTTTAGGGCAGGTCAAAGCCCCGAACGCATTGTAATGGATTAAAGGGTAAATAAGGGGTCAGAAAACCATGGGTTGCAGACCATAGGAATGTTAAAGTTAGATTGTTATAAATAGAGAGGCATTTCGAATTGTAAGAGGTAGGATTTGATGAGCTATTGATGCTATTTGTTGTGTAAGCAATCTGTTTGGGTTTTGGGGGAACGGAATCCTACTGCCTGTGTGCGCGGAGATCCTAGTCTAGCTATGTGCGGACCCTGCTGCTGTGTGTGCAGGTTGGGAAGGGAATTGTAAGGAAAGGTTGATGAATGAATGAATACACAAGATTATTAGATTTGAATTTGTGAGTACTACTCAATGAATTACTGGTAATTACCGTGTTATGCATTTCTTGTCTTTGCGCTACGAAGGTATGTATATTTAATGATTGGATTTTTTCCGCTCTGGTTATATCATGTTGCGAAATTCTATGTATTGAATTGGATCTAGATATGTTATGTTATGGTTATGTAACATTGTGTTGATGTTATGAAAGGCATATAATTGTAGATCTAGTGCACGTGAATGCAATTGGATACATATTTAACCCTGCAGAGAGACAAGGTAATCTGAATAGAATGCAACCCTACTTGCCTTACCCTTCCTTTCTCAGGGTGCAGAAACCTAGTTCCAACAACCACCCATACTACTTCAGGTGAGACTGTGACCTGCGCAAGCGGGTCACTGCTGAAAGGGCCAGTAGTATAGGGGTTTGTTGGCAAACCTTGCACACCGAACCTGGGTCAGGACCCCTCAAGCCAAAAAATGGTTCCGTTGCCGAGACCGAAAGAGATATGAGAAACGGGATCGGGTAGCGACATGAGAGATCTATCGTAGGGCTGAATGAGCCAAGGTACAGCGCGGAACGGTGAGAACTATCAGAACAAGCGAAAGGAATATCACCTTGCCCAGAGTCCATCGAGACCTACACAGAATCTGTCAGCCACCCCGACGCTAGCGCCTCAGGGAGGTAAACTAGAGGATCCCATGGCAGCACACTTAAAATTACCTACTTTAAAAGGAGCAGTCGGTGAGGACCTAGAACGATTATGGTTCATGGCCAATTCGATATGGATGACGCAAGGGGTGGCAAGTGATACTGTAAAAAGAGCACAACTATCCTTGGCTTTTGAGGAAAGGGCGCTGGATTGTTATATGCAGTACATATCTCAAAACGGGAGTGCAACACTTCAAAATATTAAGGATGCCCTAAAACAAAAATTCCAGAAATCGAAATCCTATTCCCAACTGGTATCAGAAGTAAAAGACTTCAAGCAGGGAGCATCTGAGTTAGATTGGGAGGCTGATCAATGGTTAAAAAAATAAATCCGGGAAAAACAGCACACAGAATGGTTTATCGCTATGCTCCTAACTCACTTGCATACGCCCATGGTCCATCAGAATTTTGAATCATAAGAAAAAGCCTTGGAAGCTGCCATGAAGCTTGAAGCTGCACCTAAGGATGACACAAGGGAAGGAGTACAGCAAATTCAGGAGTAGCTTGGGGCCATGCACATGGAAATATAGAGCTTACGAATGGAACGATGGAAGGCAGTAAGCACGGACCTTTGGTGTGAGGATTTCCCGGTGGTGGGACTGCATGATACAACCGAGTGTCTGCGGATGAATAGAGGTGAATTGAAGCAACAATGGTGCAGGTTCTACCGATCTATAGGACACGATGAACAGAATTGCCGCAAATATGACTTACTGGTAGATCGGGGAACCCTCTATAGGGTACAATCTGATCCTGCCTCTCTGAGATCCCCTGCGAGCTTTGGTAGCTCCCTTACACGGGGCAGGGGGGGTGAGGAGGAAGCGCTGGATGAGGACGGGGCCAACTGATCTGCTACAACTGTGGAGAGGTAGGGAACTTTGCCTGGGACTTGTCAAATCCCACTAGGAAAACCTGTAAATACTGCCAACAGTTGGACCATGAAATCGAAGACTACCCGATTTTGCTAACAAAGATGAAGGAAAAATAGTCTACTACCACACGAAATATACAGAGAGTCAAAACGGAGCTAAGGAGCATAACGCATAGCATGGTCACCCAGAAAGCAAGAGAGGAGCTTGTTGCTTAGAAGGAACCAGCTCCCAGAAAGCAAGAATCACTGGGAGCCCCTGCACAACTGCCAGAAGAAGTTGAAACCTTTTTAAGGGCATGCTTGAAGCTCCTACGCAGCCCACAGGTGGGAGAAAGTCTTCAAGTATTAATGCAGGACTGTGCAGCTCAGCCCAGCATGACGATTGAGGTTAAGGAAGTACAAAAATTACACAGCTATAAAAGGTGCACCGGGAGAGATATGCACTTGAATGCATAGATTGGTGACTATGAGATAGATCAGGTTATTCTTGATCTTGGATCTGATGCGAATGTCTTACCAAAACAAACCTAGCAACGAATGGGGGAACCTAAATTAGACTGGTCCACCATCCAGCTATGAATGGCGAATCAACAAAATATCATCCCTCTGGGATGATTTCCAAGGGTTATGGTTGATGTCGCAGGAGTAAAGGTCCTAGCTGACTTTGAGGTCATAGAAATTGTGGAAGATACAGACCCCCATCCTGTACTCCTAGGGATAGACTGGGCTATTGATGTAGGAGGTGTCATTAATATAAAAAAAATGCAGCATGGTGTTTGAGAAGAATGGGACACATGTAATAGTACCACTAGATCCCACTAAGGGTGCACGATATACCGAACCAGCATATGACGACGAGGAGCTCGATCACATATACAGGATGACAGCACAGGATGAGGACTAGGATGATCCTACAACAGGTGGAGTATTCAACTGGGAGAAGAAAAGGGAGTACTTTTCTGACCAATATGAAGAACTTGAGAAGTGGCAGACCCGGCTACACGATGTTTCAACCCTACGATGCCCTCAGATTGCAAGGACTCTCTACTACATCACTTTGGAGGTAAGGGACCTTCCCCACTTTGATGAGTCTAGTACTGTCCAGGACTTCATAAGAACATTAGAAGCTAGGGTGCCCAAGGATCAACGACTCTAGGCACTCAATCTGGTGCTACGCGGCACACCTGCCCGATGGTGGGATACCCACAAGAAAGCATTTCTAGACTGGGAGATGTGTCCCAATAGGATGGTGCTGCGATTCACACCCCCTACCAACATGTGCACGAAGATATTCCTGGGGCCCGGAGATCCCCATGCGCATCTGCGTATATGGACAACCAAGTGGGCCGATCGAACCCCAGATGAGTGGATCCATCTATTTATACATGCCCTAGGCCCTATCCCCACTACTTGGTACTTAGATGTTGAATTACATCAGTGGACCCGCCATTGGGAGATATTAAAAGAGGACTTCCTCAGAACATTCAGACTCATTGGGGGAACATAAATTCTTGATGAATCCCTACAAGATATTGATTTGTTCGTCTTTAAGAAGCCTCACCTACACACCCCACCAGTCGTTCTAACATGGGAGGCCTAGATGCAAGACATAGTCAACTGTCAGAGCTTGGCAATTAATGAAGAGGAAGATAACCCGCAGGATATCTCTGTTTCGGAATCTGAAAGGGAACGTACCATTATCGGACCATCGCTCTTAAATGTCGATGTAACACAACCTCTTTGGCTACGCGAGGTTAATATTGGGATAGATGAACACCCTAAATTGGTGAAAATTGGGGACTATTGGGATGAAGGCATTGTGGGAAAAGTCGTCAAGCTACTAATGGAGTACCAGGACTTATTCCCTACAAAGTTTTCTGAGCTCAAGGGAATCACGGGGGACCTCAGCATTATGCAAATCACTCTAAAGCCAGAGGCACGACCCATCACAGATGGATTCTAGGGATACCATCAAATCAAAATTGCACTAGAGGATCGCAATAATACCACCTTTGCCACCGAATGGGGCTCCTTCCAGTACACGGTCATGCCCTTCGGTCTTAAGAACGCACCTGCTATATTTTCAAGGGTCGTAGTGGTTGTGCTAAAATAATTTATCCATAAGTTTCTATAGGTTTACTTTGATGAATAGACGGTGTTTTTCTTAGTAAAATATCATGTCTCGAACCTACGATTAATGTTGGATGCATGTCAAAAGCACCAGATCTCCCTAAATTTCAAGAAGTGCATCTTCTACATGCTGTTCGAAATCTTTCTGGGTCATATAGTCTATCGGCAGGGTCTGATGGTTGATCCTACGAAGATAGATGTAATTATCAACCTGGAAGCCCCTACAATGGAGAAATAGTTGCGCTCCATTCTCGGTCACACAGGCTATTACACGAAATTCATTCAAGGATACGCCCTGATCACAGCACCCATGGAACAGTTGCTAAAGAAATATGTCTCTTTTTTTTGGAATGATGAATGTCAGAAGAGATTTGAACTGCTTAAGTAGAATATGATTTCTGCACCCATACTGATATTTCCTGATTGGTCAAAAGAATTCCATGTACATGTTGATGCATCAGGCATTGCCTTGGGTGCGGTCCTTACGCAGCCTGGAGAAGGGGATATTGATCATCCAGTTGCCTTTGCCAGTCGAAAACTCTTAGGTGTCGAACGGAATTACTCTACCACTGAATGCGAAGGACTAGCTATGGTGTATGCACTACAAAAATATCACCACTATCTGCTGGGGGGACACTTTAAGATGTTTAGAGACCATTCGGCTTTGAAATACTTGGTCAAAAAGACTGTGTTGGGGGGAAAGATTTTCCGTTGGTTGTTGCTATTTCAAGAATATGATTTTGAGATCATCGTGAAGCCTAGAAGGTTGAATGCAAGCCCAGATCATCTGTCTCATATTGATACAGGGGAAGAACCCACTAACTTGGACGAAGGCTTACCTGATGCGCAGTTGTTTACCCTTAAAATGGTGGATGACCACTTCGCTAATATCATTTAGTTCCTAACTACGGGTATGGCCCCTGTTGCGTATTTGGTGCAACAAAAAAAGGAGCTGGTTACCCAAGCGATAGACTTTAATATCATCACAAGACAGCCATATAAGCTAGGCACATATGAAATAATCTGCAGATACGTATTAGAACATGAACGACCCACCATCCTCACAAAATCCCATGAGGGAGTCGCTGGCAGCCATTACGTAGGCAGGGCTACAACGCAAAAGATTTTGAGGGCTGGCTTGTGGTGGCATACCCTACATCAGGATTCTTACACCTATTGTAGAATGTGTGATACCTTCCAATGAACCGGCTGCCCCTCACGATGTGATGATATGCCATTACAGACCCAAATGGCCCTACAGGCTTTCGATAAATGGGCCATTTACTATATAGGACCCATTAATCCACCAAGAAAGAAAATCGGCACATGCTACATTATCACTGCCACTGCTACGTCACACGATGGGTTGAGGCACAAGCCGTGAAGGATTGTACCACTGATATTACTGCACACTTCATTTTTGAGCAGATTATGACCAGGTTTGGCTGCCCAAAAATCCTAATGAGCGACAGAGGTACACATTTTATTAACCAAACGATTCAAGCTTTGAACAATGAATTCCGGATCCACCATGCCAAGAGTACACCATACCATCCCCAAGCTAATGGGGCGGTTTAAGCTTTCAACAAAATTTTGGAGCAGGAATTAACGAAGGTTTGTAATGCCGATCGTAGTGACTGGGATATTTGCATCCCCTCGTTCCTACGGGCTTACCGGATGACTTGCAAAAAGATGACTGGTAGGACACCTTTCCAAATGTTCTATGGCAAGGAGGCCATCATGCCCATCAAGTATGTTATTCCTAGCCTATTCATTGCAGCATTCACAAATATGGCAGAATCTGATATCATAGAAGAACGCCTGGCTCAACTGGTAGCATTGGAAGAAGATCGGTTTATTTCTCAATTTCAACAACAGGTAAAAAAATCTAGAGATAAATCCTGGCAGGATCGACACATTCGCGAGAAGACATTTGTCGCAGGTGATCTTGTCTTGTTATATGAAAGCCAATTTGCGAAACATCCTAGCAAATTCCGAAAGCACAGGCTTGGTCCCTACATAGTTTAGAAGGTTACGAATGGTAGAGCAGTCCAGTTAGCTACCTTGTGCAGTGACCTCCTCCCTGGCTTTGTCAATGGAGGTTGACTCAAACCAAATCGGGCTACGAATCATGGGGTCGCAAAAGTGCAGTGACTCGGGACGAGTCACAAGATTGTGTTGGGGGACTGTTGGAATGGGGTCTCCTAAAAAGCTACGAAACTGGTCCATTTTGGTTATTTTTTATTATATTTAGTATAGCACAGGGGTTTTGGGGCGGGTCAAAGCCCCGAACGTATTGTTATGGGTTAGAGGGTAAACTAGGGGTTTGAAAACCATGGGTTGTGGACCATAGGAATGTTAAAGCTAGATTGTTATAAATAGAGAGGCATTTCGGATTGTAAGAGGTAGGATTTGATGAGATATTGATGCAATTTGTTGTGTAAGCGATCTTTTTGGGTTTTTGGGGAACGGACTCCTGTTGGCTATGTGCGCGGAGATCCTATTCCAACTGTGTGTGGACCCTGCTGCTGTGTGCACAAGTTGGGAAGGGAATTGTAAGGAAAGGTTGATGAATGAATAAATACGCAAGATTATTAGATCTAAATCTATGAGTATTACTGAATGAATTGCTGGTAATTACTGTGTTATGCATTTTTTGTCTTTGCGTTGCGAAGGTATGTATATTGAATGATTGGATCTATTCCGCTTTGGTTATATCATGCTGTGAAATTTTGTGTATTGAATTGAATATAGATCTATTATGTTCTGGTTATGTAACATTGTGTTGACGTTATGAAAAGCATATAATTGTAGATCTAGTGCACGTGGATGCAATTGGATACATATTTAACCCTGCGTAGAGACAAGGTAATATGAATAGAATGCAGCCCTGCTTGCCTTACCCTTCTTTTCTTAGGGTGTGGAAACCTGGTTCCAGCACCCACCCATACTACTTTGGGTGAGACTGTGACCTACGTAAGCGGGTCACTACCGAAAGGGCCAGTAGTATAGGGGTTTGTTCGCAAACCTTGCACACCAAACCTGGGTCAGGACCCCTCAAGCCAACAGTAACCAATATGCTTCCAAGTCAAGATATAAAACAACTCGACATGCATGCAAAATCAACATTCAAACATCATCAACCTACAAGTAAGCACATTGGCCCATTAGGCCCTAGTGTTGTAAATTAGCTCTGATACCATATGTAAGGTCTCACCTTACCCACCATCAATAATATAGAGAAGTAGAGGTCACATTAATCACTGATACTCATTTGCACAAAATCCTAAAGAATTAGTCACTATAAAATTGTTTCCAACAACAAGCCCTTTTTTTCTGAAATATTTAGATAATACAAGAAACAAACGTCTTATTCTCTATTCATACTTCAACAAATTATTAAATTCATTTTCAAATTCATACCCAAAACTTGCAGACATAGGAAGATACACCCATTAAATAGTTTATTTATAATTTATAGTAACATAAAAACAACAGTAACTAAGAATTTTACACTAACAATTTATATGCACAAAATATACAACCATTCAAAAATTTTGAAAAAAAAATTGTAGACATGCACTCTACAGTCATTGAGCCCTTATGAAAAACACTTTGCAAGCATGCAATTAAAATTCATTGAGACATTTTGTCAAACACTTGGAAAAAATGAATTTAAAATTATTCTTCAACATATTTATATCATAAAATTCAAAAATTGAAACTTTAAATGTTCGCATCTTAAAATAGGGAATAAATAATCTTATTCTTTCATCAAAGACTCAACAACAAGTGCACATAACTAACAACACCAATCCACAAAATTGCCTAGATTTATGATCTGGGTTCTGAAAAGTATTTTTTTGGAATCAAATTAGGGGTTACAGGTCCATTAGACACGGATACCCCTTGATGTTGGGTTGCATCACATTAAAAACACCCAGGAATGCAATTCTTGAAAACAACAAAAATTTATAGTCGTAATGTTTCATTTATGACTTTTGTCAAACATATGGAATGAAAACTTACAACTACATCTCTACATGAGAAAAAAAACCCAGAGTTATGCTACTAAGATATTCTCATTGAATTCACACATTTCTAAATCCACCATATGATTTCTTGAAACATTTTACCACCCACAAGCTAATTAATTTGAAATGATTTGATAATATTATTGCACCAATTGCTACAATTTTACAAACACATGGTAGCCCTGAATGCTATAGCCATTAAAGATTTCTGTCAAAATTCTCATAGTACTATTAAAAAAACTTGAATGAAAAATCATTGAATTACTGATAAGAATATGAAATAGAAGCCATAACTGGAATTTACCTCAAACTTACCTCAAGAATTTGATCTTCCAAATCATATTTTAGTTGCGATTATTTTTTTTTCATTTTCTTTTAAGGGTTGATTATGTAATTCCTCTAGGTATATTTTGGGTACATGTCCATTTTCTTACTTCTAATGTAAGTTGCAAGTTAGCACTTATTCATGCATAAATAAATTGATAACATTACTCATTCACGGATTTTGTCAAACACTTTGCAAACTATCCTAAAACTATTTCTAAAACATGCATCTAATTACTTGAAACAAAACCATAAATCGTGAATTACTTACCCAAGTCCTTTGGAATTTATTTATTGCAATTACCCTCAACAATATTTGGCTTTCCTTTCTCAAATGCTATAATACCAATATTAGTACCATAAACTACACCAATAATAACTCCAATATTGAGATCTAAACATCCATACATATAGACTGATCTAGTCTTCATTTTTAACTAATAAATAATGTTCTAGATAACATAAGCCTAAACCAAAATTATATGCTTACAACAATTTAAATGTCTACTTTTTATTTTATGCTAAAGCTATACTATAATTTTAGGAAAATGGGAATTATACATGAAGAGATATTTGACTCCAATAGTTGAGAATATGATCCACCTATGGTCCCTTAACCAACTCATTTGAACCATCCGGGTTTCCACCCAACCATATCCAAGGAGAACTTCTTTCCCTAGAACCCTCGAGCTACAAGAGCTCACAAGCAGTACCAAAATACAATAGTAGATAGATATACAAGGCAATTTGAGGAAGAAAATTTCACTTCATCTCAATACCACTCAGGGTGATCTCCACCATGTAGAGCTACTTAGTAATTTAGTTTAGGGATTTCAAATTAATTTCGAAAGAAATTGACTACTCTCCAAGTATCTCCCTCTCATAATATTTTTCAAATATCTCCAACTCTTGGTATCACAATGCACCTCTCTTAAGTGAGAATACATGATACACATATATAGGAGGAACTAAAAATTATTGTCATAAAATAGGAGTAATATTCATGCTTTGTATTCCATTTAGAAGAGTGTAACTCATGCCATTAAGGAGAGGTGTGCATGCCTTAGTTAAGGAGAGTGTAACATATGCATTAAAGAGAGTGTAAGAGAATATTTTATGACATGTCTTTAATGAGTGTAAGAGGAATATTCCATTCTTTGATGAGTGCATAAAAGAGTGTAATGTGTTATTAAAAGATAGAGAGAGAGTATAGAGCCATGTGAACCATCAAGGAGAGAGGTGTGAAGTGATTGAGGAGATATAATTCCGTTTTAATAATAATATCATAGTCTCATAAAATATAATATTAATAATATTTAGGATTAAGTCGAGATTGAACTATTACGATTTATTAATCATAAGTTAATTGATTTTCCTTCAAGTATACCTGATTTACCCATTGATTGGAGGTGATTTACTATTTTTGGAAAGTCATACTTGAAATGGTAGGCATGAATTTCTATTTTTAGAAAGTCACTCCAAAATTGTTAGGAATGATATTTTATTAAGGAAATTCATCTGTGAGCTGCCCATGAGTGGTATTTTTCTTCTGGATAATAGGGATTCCACACCCTTATTGTATGCATCTCCATGCCTTAGTAGATTGAGGAATCCGTGCCTTGATCTACTCTAAAGATCCAAGATTCCACACCTTGATCTTTTTAAATATTCAGGACTCTGCACCCCAAACATTTCATTATATATTCAAGACTCCATGTATTTATATTTCATGGATTTAGGATTCCACGCCCTAATACTTTTATTATATATCCAAGACTCCACGTCTTTATATTTCATGGATTTAGGACTCTGTGCCCTAATTTTTGTGGCTTCTCATCTACTCTGCTTTGAAACTCCGAATTTCACCTTAAGGTACTGATTGTGAGCTCATGCCCATCTGATGGTTCATTGGTAAGGTCTTCTTCCAAGACTTGCACACATCACAATCTCATAAATAAAATAAATCAAATGAATTTCATAATTAACTTATTCACATTTTACCAAATATTGTGCATGAATTCCACAGTCATTTTGAATATGGAGAAATGACTTCCACAGTAATTTCTAACTTGAGCATCCTTGTTGGCAATGACCAAGTCCCCTGCCACATCATGCCTAGTACGATATTACACACATATAATCATACAAATCATGTATTATCTATAAATCATAATTACCCATATATTCCACATAACCATGATCATCAATGGATCTGTGTCTCAATCCTAGATCACCATCCATGTCATACACCTATGTCCAAAATAGGATACCAAAAGAGAAAAAATCTCTAATATGCTCTTAACAAAAATCAATTCTTATACCCACTACCATATATATTATCATAAGCAGAAAACAACCAAGTGTCCCAAACTGGGTCTATAGCATATAATCATGTACATAAGTCTGTCATGCATAATATTATATCATTATATCAAAATCACCATCTCTAAGGGTCATCAAAGTTATCTCACCAAGAAGGGACACTACAATTGAGATTACGACTCAAATAATATATCGGATTTTCTATCCCATCTTCTTCTTGGACCAAAACAATTGCAATGGTCATATCTGTCGCAATGATATATAGGAAATAATCACTCTAATAATTAGGGGGATACATTAATGATGCTCGGATCAGTGTATCCTTGAGAGCATCAAAAGAAGCTTGAACAACCTTATCCCAATGGAAGGGAATCCCCTTTTTCAATAGGTGAGTAAATCCTTTAGCCATTTCAGAATAGTTGGGTATGAACCTCCTTAGGAAGTTAGCCTTTCCTTGAAGTTTCTGTAACTGTCGTAAATTTGATGGCACAAGAAAATCATGAATGGCCTAGAACTTTAGTGGGTCGATTCGAATTCCATATTTTGAGACGATGAATCCAAGAAAACGACCAGAACCAACAAAAAACACACATTTGTGTGGATTGGGGCGTATTTTTTAGTGTCAGCAACGTAAAAAGATAGGTCTCAAACGCGTTGGGTGATAAGTCTATTTTTGTGAATGCACGGGTAAATCATTTAGAAAAGGTTGAACAATGTGCTTGATTTCATTAAAAGCACAATCCATTTATCTATGAAATGTTTCACCAGCGTTATTTAAATCAAATGGGAGTTTACGATAAGCAAATGTGCCCCAGGGACAGATGAATGTTGTATTATATTGGTCCTTTGGGAAAATATTGATTTGATTGTAACCGAAGAATCCACCAATGAACGGAAATATTTCACACCCTCCACATTCGTTAATAATTTGGTCGATAAAGGGAGTATGATAGTTGTCTTTTCGACAAGCAAGATTGAAATCCTGATAATCGATGCCCACTTTGATTGTCCCTTGTTTTTTCATAACGAGAACAATGTTGGAAACCCGATCAGTAAGTGGAATAGGGTAAATGAAACTAGCATGCAAAAGTTTTTAAACTTCTGCTTTAATGGAAATAGCCTTTTTTGGAGGAATAGGATGAAGGCACTGACGTACCGCTCTAACATCAGGGTACATTTTAATGGCGTATTCAACGACACTAGTACCTATGCCTAGAATTTCCTAATAAGACCAAGCAAATATATCTCGTAATTCACAAAAAAGAGAGCGATAAGTTTCGAGTTCGGATGGAGAACAAGATATGTCAACATGAATGTTTTATACAACGCCGAGTTTGGTCGAAATATGGATAAAAATGGTTTCTTCAATATTTGATAAATTTCACTCAGATTCGATGGCATTAATTGGAATATAATTCAAAAAGAAAGTATTGATCGAAGGGTGATATAGTTCAATAAGATTATCTTCTTCATAATCCTGAAAATGGAAACGATGATGATGATCTTCCCATGGTTCTCCTTCTGGCATCATGGATTCCACAATGCTCTCATTAGTGTAGAAAGTGGATGAAAATGGATCATATGGAGTACCTAAATCTAATGAACAATCATCCCAAACAATTAGTGATGATGAATCATTATGTGCCTCCCAAGCCATGTAGATTGATTGTTATGCCAGCTCAATAGGGCTTGGCGGTAGGAATTCATCTAGTGTAACAACTTCAGAATCATTGGTAATATTCCTTAAGTCAGATGAAGTGGAATATATCACACAACAGGTCTCTATTATTGTAATTTCTGCCGACATTGCAAGCAACGATAATGCAAAGGTTCCTATTAGGGAATAATCCTTGAAGAGTCCTACATCAATGTTTTGAAGTGCTAGCAGGGGTGTGTGAACTAATGGAATGCTTCCAGATACCTGGGAACTAAAGGCAAAGAAGGAGAGTTGATTGATGAATATTATAATGCCTTTATGAGGGAAGGCGATCATTCTAAAGTAAGTAGTTACAATTGTAGTTATAGCATAAACCCATGGCCTTCCAAGTAAAATTTTGTATTCAAGGGGTCCGTCAACTACCTCAACTTCAATAGTTACAGTTTCCCCCCCTAGTTTAACATGCAGGTTATTGATGATACCGCAAGGCTTATATGTACAACTGTCTAAATATTTCAACATCATAGGCAATTGAGATACGTGCGGCGAGCCAAGTAACTTCCTGTATTTTAGAGACATAATGCAAGTAGATTATCCCTCATCAATAATAGTGTGATGAATGAGGTGATTGAGAAAATTTACTTCGATGGAGAATACTAATTTTGATGGTAATTGTGGCACATAGCCCTTATGATTAAAGACTACAAGATCAGAATCTGTCGAGTTGATTCCACCAATTGCCAACAACAAAGCCTTTTTTTGGGAGGGAAAATTTTGAATTACCTCAAGAATCAACATAGTCGAAGGTGACTGAGCCAAATATTCAACAATATTATAAGTTTGAGCTGCTTAAGCTCAAGGATTGAATGTCGATTTATGGAAGACTCTCTTCGATGGCTTTATTGTTAACTCTGGAATAGTAGTTGGCGGAACTGATTCAGTAGATAGATTCATGGTCGAGGTAGTAGTTTTATCAATAGCCTGACTACTATAATATTTATTTTTCACAGAAACCAAAACATCATTTTTTGGCTTTGTGACATATAGCATAAGCACTTGGGAACTAGAAGCGGGATCCGTAGCAACCATGTTTGTGTCTGGATTCAGAAAAGGTTCTATCAACATAGCGAATGCAGTCGAGGTCTTAAGAAATTTTGAGACTTTGGAGTCCTGAGGACAATCATGAACAAAGTGCTCCTCGTTACATATCAAGCAAGGGTAACGATATTTCCAATTATTTCTATATTGTTGATCATATGATCGCTCTTGTGGTGATGAATTTTTATTTTTCTTCGCTTTCCCCTTTTTCTTGCTTCTGGGTTGCTTGTCACTTTTGCCTTTGTCAGATGAAATGATGTGAATTTCATAGGAAGATTCAGCATCAAAAGCAATATATTTGTGATTATTTATAGAACCTATCTACCGTTGCCGACATGAGAGCCCTTGGATGGAGGAAGAATAGTAATTTTTGATCGCGGGGCATTTGGAATTTTCTCATAGAGCATGCCACACTGAGTGTATATCAAATATAAGTACTCGGCACAAGAAATTACGTGCTCTTCAGTGACAATGCCACCTTTAGCTACATCCTTGGTGATAGATTTCAAAAAGTACTTAATAAACCACTCAGCAAGGAGCTGATCAGGAACAAAGTTTTTGAACATTCAAAGATGACGACGCCAGTCATGATTATGATTAGAAATGTGAGTAGCAGTTGTCTGTTTATAATTGGTTAGCAGTTCTATTCCAGTTTCCTATTTTATGGGTAACTGGAAGTGGGTCAAAAATGTAGTGGCTAAGGTAGTGATATTATAAAATGAATCTTGTGGTAGTTCAATTTACCACTTTTCGGCCGGACCAGTGAGCGTACGTTGGAAAAGACGTAGTCGAACAGAGTCATCATTTAAGGAGTTGGATGAGAAGCATAAGTGACAAGTTATAACATGAATTAAAAAATATTCTCCATGGTTTCCATTGAATTTAGGAATGTAGGAGGGTAATTTATGTGGTATCACTGGCCACCAAGGAGAATAGCTGATGGGGTCATTGGGAAGCTAGTTTAAATGAGGTAAATCTAAAGTTGTGACAAAGGGAAATTGTTGATTCAAGTCAGATTGATCATAGCCAGGATATGATGGAATTGCTTGGGCAATAGGCCTTTGAGCACAAACATAAGGGATTTTTTGCTGGTAACCCAGATAGGGGTTGTTTTTATGACCAAACGCTTGAGGGATATGTTGACAAAACCTGGGTAAGTTGTTTGTTGTTGGAATGATTGTTGTGGAATTTGCGGTTGTAGCTGCCAAGGGGACTGCCCACCAACATTATAGCCCAAACCATAATAGCTTAGACCTAGTTGTGAATAGGTAAGACCTGGTTGTGCCTGTGACATCCCATAAAAGGGTAATCCAACCTGTGAATAATTTTTTTTTGGATACAGGTGGTTTTTGTAAACTGGCCGAAGGAGTTAGAGTCCAAGGGCCCAAAACTTGAGGGTAATGGGTTGAAGGACCCGCTTGAGACTGTTGAGGTACAAAAATATGAGCTTGTAACAGGGGCAATGAAGTATTAACAACTGGAGTAGATGTGGGTGCAACAGGTTGAACCGGTTGATATGAATGCACAACCGTTTGTGGTTGAACAGGTAGGATAGGCTGCCACTAACAAAAAGTCATTCCAGCGTTAGGGTGACCATATAACAATGGATTATTTTCAAAATGGTTGACCATAGGTTTCCCCCCAGCATGAGGAGGATAATAAGATGGAATATATTGTTCTCCAAATGGTGCGAGTCCAGTTAATATTGTACTAGATGGAATGTACCCAGATGGACCAGCTTGATGTTGCACTAAGATGTATATAAGGGATCAATCCATTCAGTATGTTGAGATTCAACAAGAAAATTTCAACACCCACACCTAGTGCATTAAGCACCTACACTGGGGTGGGGCCCACAATGTTCTTTTTGGGTGCATTTCTATTTTAGTTATCCCTTAATTATGATGGACAATAAAATGTAATCTATTCTCAATGATAACTTGAAATAGTTAACTGAGAGTGATAAGCTTATTTAGCTAGTGGATTTTGAGTTAGAGGTAGTTGGTGAGGCATGAAAAGTAATTCTAGTTGTAACGAAGTTCGAAGTGTAGTGGTGCATTAGTTAATGTAGGTTGTAATCAGTTTAACTCAGTTAAGTGAGTCAAACTCAGTTGTACTTTTTGTAACTGAAGATACACTAGTGAGAGATCAAGTGAATTAAATATTAATTAATTCACAATCAATGATCTCACATGGAACTGAGGATTTACTATTTTTAGTTGCATGCATATTAGATCCAGTGGACACCCAGTTGAGATCTAGGTGAAAGGGAAGCTGACTATCAGTTGTAGGATTATTGGGTTGCACACATGAAACCAAACACCCATTGGAGTGCCCATGATACTTGCATAGTCAAGGAAGGCCAAAATTCCTATATTTTAGGGATTTCATTCATCAAGGATTACGCAAGCAATGCAGGCTATCCGGAGGTAGTAAATTGGCTAAGTATTGGTTAGTTTTTGTATGAAAGTGTGTGACAATTAGTTGAGTACTGGAGGGATATTTTAAGAAGATTTTTGTATGTAACTGTTTCATGATCCATGCTAAATATAAAATATAATATAGTGGGTTTTTAGCTGTAAGCTTTCCCTGAGAAATTATCTGTGTTGTGCGTGATTTGATTCTTCTTTACTTCATGTGATTGGCGATTGTGTTTTTAATTCTGCAAAATATTTATAGAAGCGATTCAATATTTAACTTTAGTACACTGTTAGATTGGGTGAATCCAAGATACAAATGCATTTTTGTCGGAATAGGGTCTCCTACGAGCTGCAAAACTGGTCTGAATTTGTATATTTTTTATTATATTTAGTCTAGCGCAGGGGTTTTTGGGTGGGTCAAAGCCCTGAAAGCATTGTAATGGGTCAAAGGGTAGACCTAGAATCTGCAAACCATGGTTTTTGGACCATAGGAAATATGATGCTATATTTTTATAAATAGAGGAACATTTCGAATTAAAAGGTAGAGAAATAAGGAGATATTGATGCGGATTGTGGTTTAGTAGATCTGTTTGGGTTTTTAGGGAAGGACTCATGTTGGCTGTGTGCGCGGAGATCCAGAGTCCTACTGTGTGTGGACCCTGCTACTGTGTGCGCAGGTCGAGATGGGTATTGTAAGAGGGAATTGATGAATTGATGAATAAGAAAGGTTGTTTCAGAACTGAATCTATGTGTATTGTTTATGTGAATCATTGGTAATTGTTGTATTATGCTTATTCTATATTCAGCTGTGAAAGTTCTTTGTAAGTGTTTTTACTGCATCTAGATCTGTTTTTTTCTGTTTTATGAAATACTGAGCTACTGTCTTAGAAGTATACAATCATCGAGCACCATAGTATAGTTGACCTTGTGCACATGGATGCAAAAAAATACCTATAGATCCTGCTCTGGAAGAGGCAATTTGGACATCACCAGCTAGGACGCAGCTTTGCTTGCCTTACCTATCCTTTCTTATGATGCGGAAACCTAGTTCCAGTACCCACCCATACTACTTTGGGTGAGACTTTGACCTGCGCAAGTAGGTCACTACCGAAAGGGCCAATAGTATAGGGGTTTGTTGGAAAAAGTTGAACTTCGAACCTGGGTCAGGATCCCTTGAGCCAACAATGTTGTATAATTTCTAGATGGTATCAAAGCACAGGAAATTGTAGAAGTGAAGCAGGATCTGAGTTTGTGACTGGATAGAATTTGAATTTGAAGAAATAATTTCTTGGTGCTACAACTGATTCAAGATCGAAATGGATTTCAATGGCTTGAGGTTGGAGTATGCAATCGAGGGTAGTTAAAACTATATTTCTTGGAAGGAAAGGATGGAGGCAATACTCGTAGACAATGGCTTGATGGAATTCATTGAAAATAATGTTCCTAAACTTGTTGTGGCAAATGATGCAAATATTGATGCATGTCAAAAGAAACTGGAAAAGCCGAGGATGATCCTATTGGAGGGAGTAAAATACCACATTGTCTCAAACTCCATGGGAAAGCCACACCATATGCAATGTGGAAGGCTTTGACATATCTATTCCAAAGCAGCAGCGACCATAGGAAATTGGCGCTCAAAGATAAACTCAGGAAGTTCAAGCTGCAAAAGGGCCACAACATTCCAGATTATCTAACAAAGTTTGTCCAATGTCAGGATGAACTAGGGAGCGTTGGAATAACAATCGCTGATGATGATTTGGTGAGTTTGGCTCTCCTAGGACTTCCCAAGAGTTGGCACAGTTATCAAGACTCTGTCAATGGAAGGGAAAATTTACTAGATTGGGCACGACTATGGTTGGATTTGGTGCAGGATTTCATACAAAACACCATAGATGGATCTTCATATAAGAATGAAGATGAAGAGGATTGTGCTTTGGCTACAAAGGTGAGGAAGGGGAAGGGGAATAAATTACATTCTAAATCTAAGTCCAAGGTGAAGTGTTTTCACTATTATGAGCATGGGAATTTTTATACTAACTATCCACAAAAGAAGAAGAACAAGAAGGCTAGAGGATCTGCAACTGGTGAGTCCCTTGCCTCACAATTTGAGCTTGAATTCTCATTGATCACACGCATGGTGTCTAGTGCATTGGGATTTGTGTTGTATTTGGAAATTGGCTCTTCCTTTCACATGACGGGAGACAAGGAACTTTTCAGTGACTTGAAGGAGAAGGATCTTTAGATGCATATTGAAATGGGTGATGACGGGAATTACAGTGCTACCGAGATTGGTACCATTACCTTTCAGAGGCAGTGAGGTAAACCTTTTCAATTAAAATATGTAATTCATGTAGCAGGTTTGAAGAAAAATTTAGTCTCAGTCGCAATGTTGGAGGATAGAGGCTACGATGTTGTTTTTATTGAAGGAAAAGCTCTTCTGTGACACAAACAATAGGACAAGCCAAGAGAATAGGGATTCAAGTTAAGAATATCTACAAGCTAGAGGTAGATGGTTGTGCAGCAATGATAGACAAGGCATATCAAGTGGTGAGCTAGGATGAGGGCAAATTATGGCTCGGGAGATTGGACCATCTTCACCATGGAGCCTTGAAGGTCATGCAACATATTTCTACTGGTCTTCCCAGGTGTACACTTATGCAGTCAGAAAAATGCAAGGGATGTCCTATGGGAAAATATGTTAAGGCCACCTTTCATGAGAAGGATAACCGAGCTTCAAGGATCCTTGAGAGAGTTCACATAGCTATGTGTGGACCATTCTCTATTGATTTGACAATAAAAGATAAGTAATATGTAATATTTGTTGATGACTTTTCTCGTAAGTGTTGGATCTTCCTCATGCAGAAGAAAGATCATACATTCTCTAAGTTTCTTGAGTTTAAGGCACTGGTGGAGAAAGAGTTAGGGAAGCAAGTGAAGGCTCTTAGGAGTGATAATGGTGGAGAATACATCTCTAAAAAATTCCAGAACTTCTGCAGAAAAGAAGGAATTCAAAGAGAACTCATAGCGCCTCATAACCCACAACAAAATGGGGTCAAGGAGAGAAAGAACAGAACAATCGTGGGTGCAGAAAGATCGATGTTGCATGATCAAGGCCTACCGATGCATCTATGGACGGAAGCATGCAACACTGCGGTATTTGTGCAAAACTGTTGTCCTCATAGGATACTTGGTATGATTACACCTTAAGAGGCATTCACTGGTAAGAAACCTGATGTTTCACACATTAAGATTTTTGGTTGATTTGTTTATGTGCATGTGACGAAAGATGCCAGGAAGAAGTTCGAACAGAAAATGAGATCGAGATTTTTGTGGGTTACACTGAAACACCCCATAATTATCATGTGTATTTTCGAAACATCAGAATGGCTCTTTTACGATGGGATATAAAATTTGATGAGGATAAATCCATACGGTTGTCCCATGAGAGGGAGTTGGACTTGCATGCAGAGGAGGAACTGTTGGTTCCCAAGGATGAGTCTCAGGATGTGGATCAACCACATGAGGAGGCTCATGGAGTGGAGGAAAAAAATCATGTAGAGATATCCACCAAAAATGGCATAAGGTGCACCACGAAAGCTGACAGATTGAAACTTGATGCTACAGAGAATGTAGGAGCCCCTACTTCATAGCGCAGACATAGAAAGTCTCCTGACTAATTTACTGGATACATGGATCTTATGAGCAAATGTATTGTGACTGAACCATCTTCCTTTCATGAAGAATTTTGGTAGCCAACTTGGGTTGATGCAATGGTGAAGGAGTATCACTCCAATGTCAAGAACAGTGCATGGGAGATAGTCCCAAGAATGGTCGAAAAATTAGTGGCTAGATCGAGATGGATCTACAAGGTAAATAAAGCTGCTGATAGGAGTGTGGAGAAATACAAGGCTAGATTTGTGGCTAGGGGATTCTCACAGATCAAGGGGATAGATTATGCTAATAATTTTGCACCTGTTCCAAGGTACTCTTCCATAAGATCCATCCTTGCAATCTCAATGCAGATGGGCTGGAGCATTCATCAAATGGATGTGAAAACACTGTTTCTCAATGGGATCATTGACGAGGAGGTTTACATAGAGTAGCCTGAAGGTTTTGAAATCTTCAACATTGAGTCACATGTGTGCCGACTCAAAAGAGCACTGTATGGGCTGAAGCAAGCACCCCATGCTTGGTACACTCGGATAGACAAATATTTCACCGGACTAGGCTTCACCAAAAGTGAAGCAGATACAAACCTGTACCAAATTGTGGTTGAGGATAAGCTATTGGTTATTGTTCTTTATGTTGATGATCTAATTTTTACTGGTGATGAGCAGTTGATACACTCATGCAAGGAGGATCTTTCAAGGGAGTACGAAATGAAGGAAATGGGACTCATTCATTATTTCCTTGGATTGGAAATATTGCAATGGGATGGTAAAATTTTTATGTCTCAAGTAAATTATGCAAAGGAGATACTGGGTAAGTTTCACATGGAGAGATGTAAACCCATAGATACACCTCTTCCAGGAAATTGGAGGAAAGGGGATGTTACTTCTAGAAAGGTAGTGGATGATATTGTCTACAGGAAGTTAGTTGGCTCACTGAGGTATCTAGTGAACACTAGATTATACATTTTCTATGCAGTTAACCAATTGAGTCGAGCTATGGCTAAGCCTACCAAGGTGTTTTTGAAGGCGGGGAAGCATGTCTTGAGATACCTAAGGGGAACATTAGAGTATGGTCTATGGTATAGACAGATAGAGGGAGTGAAGCTTCAAGGCTTCACGAATGCAGATTGGACAGGCAGTCCATCAAATAGAAAGAGCACATCAGGAGGTATCTATAGCATATGATCCACAAAAATTTCCTGGTACGGCAGGAAACAATCATCTGTGGCATTCAGTTCAGAAGAAGAGAAATACATGGCAGCAAGTCAAGCTGAATGTGAGGATATCTGGATGAGAAATATCTTGGTTGGTTTGTTTGGTTCTCAATGGATCCAAAAATGATTCATTGTGATAATAAAAGTTGCATTAAAATCTAGATTAATCTTGTGTCTCATCATAGGTCCAAGCATATAGATATCTGATACCATCATATCAGAGATTGTGTGTAGAAAAGGATACTGTTGCTTCAGTACATTCCCACGGAAGATTAGGATGCAGATATTATGAAGAAGGTTCTCACGAGGAGAAAATTAAAATACCATAGACACTGGATCGGGGTGAAGGATAATCCCTTTCCTGTTGAGAGGGAGTGTTGAGGTTCAATAAGAAAATTTTAGCACCCATGCCTAGTGCATTAAGAACCTACACTAGGGTGGGGCCCACAATTCTATTTTTGGGTGCATGTCTATTTTAGTTATTCCTTAATTAAGATGGACAATACATTGTGATCTATTATCAATGATAACTTGAAATAGTTAACTGGGAGTGATAAACTGAGTTAGCTAGTGGATTTCGAGTTAGAGGTAGTTGGTGAGGCATGCAGAGTAATTCTAGTTGTAACAGAGTTTGAAGTGTAGTCGTGCATTAGTTAATGCAAGTTGTAATCCGTTTAACTTAGATGTACTAGTTGTAACTGAAGATACACTACTGAGAGATCAAGTGAATTAAATATTTTAATTCACAATTAGTGATTTCACATGCAACTGATGATTTACTACTATTAGTTGCATGCATGTCAAATCTAGTGGAGACCCAGTTGAGATCTAGGTGAAAGGGAAGTTGACTACCATTTGTAGGATTATTGGGTTGCACACATGCAACTAAACACCCATTGGAGTGCGCATGATACTTGTGCAGTCAAGAAAGGCCAAAATTACTATATTTTATGGATTTCATTCATCAGGGATTTCTCAAGAAAGGCAAGTTGTCTGGAGTCAGTAAATTGTCTAATTATTGGCTAGTTTTTATATGATAGTGTGAGACAATTAGCTGAGTAGTGGAGGGATCTTTTGAGAAGAGTTTTGTATGTAATTGTTTCATGATCCATGCTGAATATAAAATAGAAGATAGTGGGGTTATTAGCTGTAATATTTCCCCGAAAAATTATCTATGTTCTGTGTGATTTGATTCTTCTTTACTTCATGTGATTGGCATTCGTGTTGTTAATTATGCAAAAGAATTGTAGAAGTGATTCGGTATTTAAATATAGCACATTTTTAGATCAGGTGAATCTAAGATATACATGCATGTTGTATAATTTATACACAGTACCCATTAGAGATGTACCAGATAGAATACCAGAAGATGACATGGGTGAAGTCCATGGATTTGAGGATGTACTAGATTAGGTTCTAGATAATGATTGGCAACCTAGTGGGATGGAAGGAATGCCATAAATATGTGACTCTGGTGATGTGGTAAACATCAACGGTACAACTGGAGATGTTGACTCAGCCATGGTCATATCACCCACTGTATACCCTATACAATATATGGGAACTCGAATTGAAATGGGATCAAAAGAAGCACTGTAAGTCAACTGAGGAATAGTCTCGTAAAGATAAAGCCCAGGTAAAAAATGAGTTGGAGTTGAAGGGTTTGTTTCTTGTTGAGGTTCTTCCTCAGTCGAAATCAAACCAGGTGGAATAATTTCACCATCAGGCCCAAGATATATTTCAGGTGGTTGAATGCATGATATGGGAGACTTAATGGCTATGATTGACTGAGGAATGACCTATACAGGAACAACTTCTAGTTCTTCGACTTCGAGATATATATTTTCTGGTAAAGAAAAAATGGGAGTTGGATCAAATTGCAGTTGAAAAACGTTGGCTTTGGGAGGTATAGTCTCACTGATTGGATGGATTGTGTCCATAGGTAGCTGTGAGGACTCTGTGTCAACAACAATTGATAAATTGGGGTTTCTAGAAACGACTCGAGATGACTCTAGTATATGATATGATGATGACACACTAGAGGTATTGATGGTACTATTTTCGGTATAACGAGGGCGCCTTCGCTGACTAGAAATGGCTTCCAGTGGTAAAGGTGGTTTAAGTGCTATTCTACGTGAACGATGAGAAAAGGAATTTTCTTCTTCCACAATGACTGATTGATTTTATTACAAAAAAAAATAAAAAAATAAAAGGGTGATTCTAGGAAGAATGTTTACCAATTAATTGTGAGTTGCATAATACCTCTTGGAAAAACAAGAAGTATGGGCAGACAATCTCCTCGAATGTTGTTTTGGGTGTATTACAAGTTACAAGGAGGCCGACTTGGTTACCTATCGATGGTAAGAAACCTAAAATTTTCCTCCCAAATATATCCAAAGGTATGTGGAGACCCAAGTCTGTATTAGTGTTTTCTAATACGAAACTGCATAACGAGAGCATCCCATTATATTTTTCGTACTATAACACCACCCTATATACTTGAAGGTACATGGAAGAGCTTCGATATACTTACGTATGTGGAGTGGGATTTCACACTTGAAATGTATCACAGACAGGTTAATGACAACTGCTATATTTAACGACGTTGGAGCACATCTCTAGCATAGACCTTCTAACTGTTGTCTTTAATGTTACAATGCTTTCTTAGGTTGATTGAGGTAAATTTTATGTTGATCTTGTTTAAAATTTTGTCTTTGAGGTTCACCGCGTGATGTAATGGGAAATTCCTAAAATGCAAACTAAATTAATAAAATGCAAAATAAATGAGAAGGAAACTTTGAATTTAGATTTTTTAATGAAAATACTAGCTAGTAAGGGGAAAGAGCAATTAGATTTTCAGCATACAACAAAGAGCACAAACTAAAAGAATATTTCTCTAACTAGTTCCTATGAAACAAAAAAAATATCAAGATGCACATCCATGTTTTTTATTTTCAGTTCCCTTTAATGTGAATGATTGAAAGGAAACTAAATGCTCAAATAGATCAAACAAATGTGTTCTTTTGAAAAATGAGGAATGAAACAATAATTTATTAGGAAAATTAAGAATGAAACTACAATTTTCCTACAGGAAATGAGGAATGAAACAACAATTTCCTTTTTGAAAAAAAAATTGATCTAATGCAAAAATTAACTACTTTGAATTTGATTGGACAATGATAAAGAAAACAACTAATGAAACGTTGAACAAACTAGTTTTTCAAAGGAGGAAGAAAAAGGGATTTTTACTGGTCTCTAAGAGAAATCATACATCTGAGAATACAATAAAAAATTGGTTGAAACTGAAAGAAAAGACAAATTTTGATGGAATTTGGTTGGTTGAGGGGGAAACGCACCCGGTAAGGGGAGATAGTGCATTGCAGAGAACCATTGAATGGAACACAATGCACTGCAGTGCATTGTACCTTGAATAACAATTCGTTGGGTGTAGTGAAGTTTGGGAAACAAGCAGCTAAACACACTTCTAACGCAAATTTTTCATTCGAATGACTAATGAAAGGAAGTAGAGGCTACTGATGATGGTAAACAAAGGCAGAAACACCAGGAATGATGGGATCCATTTCCCCAGGGGAGTCACCAATTTGTTATGCGGAATTCTAATCTACAGATAAACTAGATTCCCTGAGTGTGGTGTTCCTTCACTCAGAGCAAGAGAAGAAATAAAACTATTATTTTCTATAAGAGAAATAGATAGACACAAAGGAAATAAACCTACTTATGGTCCTTTTTGATCTCCTTCTCCTTCTGTCATTTTTGTTGCAGCTCTCAATTCAATTCAAGCCTCTAGATCGATTCCTGCAATCAAAGACAACGACAATCAACATACAAGATACAAGTTTCTACTTATCTTAATCAAATAAAACTAATTAGATCTAAGAATACATACATAATCAATAATAAATTTCACAATATATAAACATATTTATGACAAAATGGACATATATATTTATTAAGAAACTAGGAGGAGAAGATTACAACCAATAGATCGATTTGTCGTCAAATTTATCCAACTTCATTCCATCCTCATCACATCAAGCATCATCTCAGTAGCATATCAGTACTTATAGCTCTGATCAATTGAGAATCCAACATCACAACTTTGCAAAAATTTCTTCCTACCTAGCACTTAGATGAGTGCTCAATTTATAGAGAAACTGAAGGTAGTTTCTCATTGAATGGATTTCTAATAATAGGTGAGACATGTTTCCAAGTTTGGAGTTGATGGATGAAAACTTGTATTCAAAATATGACACCTATGAGATATTCTTGAAGGCACTGACCATGTGGAGATTCCCGGAACAATGTTGATTTCGCTCCCAGGAGACCAACAGACCCTTTAGTGTCGGGAAGTGCACTGGAGTGCACACTTGCATGAAGGTAGTTGCACTGCAACACAGTTAGGCCATTACAGAGGAGCGTTGGTGAGTCAATGTGTCATATAATATATACTGCAAGCCTTGTAAATCTCACAATTGAAGCCATAAAAGGAATGTCTTCACTTAGGGCATATAGCAATTGAATTAAGGGGATGATAGACCCTATTCATTGGTTTTGGGGGATGATACCCAAATTGACCTATAAAAATTAGGTCGATCATTTTAAATACTTCAATGAGCTAAGTTATAAACTTCCAATGGAAGTATGTTTTTCTTTCAGCCGTTTTGTTGGTTATAGCTGTCATTGAACACTGATGATGTTGTTAAACCAAGGGGGAGGATTAGGTAATAACCCTGGTGAAAATTTCATGTAATAAACATTAATAAATGAAAATAAATAACCATGGTTATGGGAAAATTATTCCAAGATGAATATTGTGAAAAACATCCTAGTGTGGGTGTTTATTTGGTTTATTATGGCTAAGGAAATTGGCAAAGGCATTTGGAAAGGAAAAATGGAATTTTTGGCAATTTATTTATGAAAATAATGGAAATTAGGAGAAAGGGAAGGTTAAAGGTCAAATGTTTCATGTGAGGAGGGAAATGAAAGAAAATTATGGAAAATTAAGAAAATAGAGTCCTAATTGATGAAAAGGATGTTGAGGACTGGTTGGTACACTTTTCTTTAGTTCAGTTTTAGAGCTATGTCTCTATTCTCTCAATCTCTCACTCTTGGAAACTTAGAGTTTTCTTGGAGCACTTCAACATTGTTTCAAGAAAGAAAAAGAAGGAAAACATGAAAAATATATCAAACAACTACAACATGTTTACTTGGAGGTATCTATTTTCACGTGTGATTTCCTTGCTAGATTTTTCATGCATGGTTATGCATGCATGTTCTTGGTTATCTTGTTGTCATTTGTAGGATTTTTGTGAGGTGTCACAATGTTCTTCTACCTTTCCCTCCAATTTTTTAATATCCATGGTGTGATGGGGATCTCATGTTTTGATTGAGATGGATAAAAAAATGAGTGAGGTGGATCCCTGAATGAAAGAAAACATGGCCTAGTAATCCCTGAACCAGAGTGTGGATTGCGGTAAAGCCACTAGACTAGTAACCCCCCTGAACTAGAGTGTGGGATTTAGTAAAGCTAGATATTGTGTGCCTCTATGGGCCTAGGAATTATTAATCGGTGAATGGAAGGGTATACGATAAATCCTTGAGGCGTTTTCCCTTGATCATTCCTAGGAATTGTTGGGTGTGGACCCTGATTATCTTGTTTAATTTGTATCACATCATTGGACCCCTATACCTTAAAAGGGGTGGCAAAGCCGCCTGTAATTAATTGATGCCATGGGGGGTCTAGGGGGGGCGGGGCGGCAACACTTTTCGGAGCCCCCCCCCTGGCGGGGGTTTCGGGGCAGGGTCCCCGAAGCTAAAAACAGATGTTAAATTGCCTTGTAAAAGTATAGTAATTTCTAGTCAATCTAGCCCGTTCATAGGTGGATGATCTGACGATAGAAGTTATGATTAGTTTAGGGTTTCTTGCCCTAGAAGGCAACCCCCTTGTATAAATGAGGGTATTGTATTGCAGATGTGTATTATGTGTGTGTATTCTCAGAGCAAGAAATAGATAGGGAGACTGTGAGAGAGAACAGAGGATATTACAACGGATCTGCTGTAGGTTTTTTCTCTTCAATTTTTTGATGGATAATAGAAAGGAAGGACTAGCTGTTTGGGGTGGACGTAGCCCAAACTGGGTGAACCACGTATATCTGTGTCTCTTTGGTTTTATGTGTTTTGTGTGCTTGTATTTTTCACGTATTTTATGTGTTGCATTGCTCCATAATATATAATTTTCTAACAACTGGTATCAGAGCCAAAGGTCTATTTGGCTGATAAAATCGCAGGAAAGAAGGCTTCCTAGTTCAAGTGGGAGCAATGGTGGAAGATGGTAAATTTACGGTCGAGAAATTTAACGACCAAAACTTCCCGTTGTGGAAGATGCAGATGGAAGATTATCTGTATCAGAAAGATCTGTACCTACCATTGAGCAGAAAAACAAATAAGCCGACGGCCATGGCAGACACGGAATGGAACATTCTCGATAGAAAGGCACTCGGAACAGTACGGTTGTGCCTTGCAGCGTTATTCGCCTTCAATATTTGAAAGGAAACAACAACAGAGGGTTTGATGCAGACGTTGGTGAAACTATATGAAAACCCTCAGCCTCAAACAAGGCATTTCTTATGAAACGATTATTTAATATGAAGATGTCGGAAGGTGGATCTGTTGCAGACCATTTAAATGATTTTAATATAGTTACCAGTCAGTTAATTTCTGTAGGGGTAAACTTTGATGATGAATTTAGGGCTCTTTTATTTCTATGCTCATTGCCAGAAAGCTGGAATGGTTTAGTTATGGCCATTAGTAACTCTATCTCTGGATCTAGTAATTTAAATTTGATGATGTTTTCGGTGCTATACTAAGCAAGGAAATGCGACGAAAAGACTCTGGTGAGACATCGGGTAATGCTTTGAGTGCAGAATCTAGGGGAAGAATAATGGAAAGATGAAAGAGCTCAGGTTATCATAGTAAATCAAGGAAAGGCAGATCCAAGTCCAAATCGGGGATAGTGTGCTGGAAATGCAGAAAGAGAGGACACGTAAAGAAAGATTTCAGATCTTGGAAGGGAAAATAAGGAGATGCACAGCAAGAAAACAATCATGAAGAAAATGTGATAGGTGATGTGTTACAATATGCTTTGATTCTTTCTTTCGAAAATGTTACTGATTCTTGGGTTGTAGATTCAGGGGCTTCATTGCATGCCACACTTGATAAGAAATATTTTCATGACTATGTTCAAGGAGATGTTGGACAAGTTCATTTGGGTGATGATAAACCTTGTAAAATTTTTGGAATGGGTAAAGTTATTGTAAAACAACAGAATGGAAACCAAGGGCTACTAAAGGAGGTAAGGCATGTTCCAGATCTGAAGAAAAATCTGATTTCAATAGGGCATTTAGGCATTGAAGGTTGTGTGACAACTTTCACAGATAAAACTTGGAAGGTCACCAAAGGAGCGCTGGTAATAGCAAAAGGTGAAAAGGTTGGTACATTGTATTTATGCAATGGTATTTCTAACTCTGTTAATGCTTTAACTTCCAAAGGAGAAGATGCAAGATTATGGCATCATAGGCTTGGACACATGAGTGAGAAGGGAATGAAGATTCTTCACTCAAGAAATTTGTTGCTAGGTTTGAAGAATGTTGATTTGGATTTCTGTGAGAATTGCATTTATGGAAAACAAAAGAGAGTCAGATTTCTCAGAGTTGGGAAAGAAAAGAAGAGCGAAAAATTGGAGCTTGTGCATACGGATGTATGGGGACCTGCTCAGGTATCATCTCTCGGTGGCTCTCGTTATTATGTTACTTTTATTGATGATGCAACTAGAAAAACATGGATTTATTGTATTCAGAATAAATCTGATGTATTTGATACTTTCAAGAAATGGAAAACTTTGGTTGAGATTGAGACAGGAAAGAAGTTGAAGTGTCTCAGATCAGACAATGGAGGTGAATATTGCAGCAAAGAGTTTGATAGGTACTGTTCAGAGCATGGAATTCGTAGAGAGAAGACAGTTCCAAGAACACCACAATAAAATGGTGTGTCAGAAAGGATGAACAGAACAATCATGGAGCGTGCAAGGTGCATGAGATTGCATGCAGGATTGCCTTTACAATTTTGGGTAGATGTTGTAGATACTGCTGTTTATCTAATAAACAGAGGGCCTTCAAGTTCCTTGGATGGTGGTATTCCAGAGGAAGCATGGACAGGTAAAAAGGTAAACTACTCTTTTTTAAAGCCTTTTGGCTGTGAGGCCTTTGTCCATATTAATAAAGAAAATATAACAAAGCTTGAGGCAAAATCAAAGAAATGTACCTTTATTGGATATGGTGTTAATGATTTTGGATATCGCTTATATGATTATGAAAATCAAAAAATAATTAGGAGCAGAAATGTAACATTCAATGAAAAGGTCTTGTATAAGTATCAGTTGCAGGAAAAGAAACAGGAAAAAGAAAGCAAGGAATACACGATTCTTGATGAGATAACTGAAAAATTAAAGGTTCCTGAAAATAATAATAATCAACAACCACAGCAGCAACAACCACCACAATAGCAACAGGCACCTCAAACACCTGAAAATGGTGTTAGAAGATCTACCAGGATAAGTAGACCCCCTGAACGATACTCTCCTTCATTATATTATTTATTGTTGACTGATTCTGGTGAACCCAAATGTTATGAAGAAATCAGAGGTTGAAAGTAGGAAAATTGGGAGCTAATACATGGAAAGTAAGATGAATCATGTGCATAACCAGACTTGGGACTTAGTCAGGTTTCCTACAGGTAAAACTGCATTGCAGAATAAATGGGTTTACAGGATGAAGGAAGAAGATGGAGGAAAACAGAGGCAGAAAGCTAGACTTGTGGTGAAGGGGTTTGCACAGAAGAAAGGTATTGATTTTGATGAAATATTTTCCCCTATTGTTAAAATGACTTCAATCATAACTATTTTAAGTCTTGTAATAGCAGAAGATTTACATCTTGAATAGTTAGATGTAAAGATAGCATTTCTCCATGGAGATCTGGAGGAAGAGATCTATATGGAGAAACTAGAAGGATATGAGATCAAAGGGAAAGAAAAATTAGTGTGCAGGCTAAAGAAGACCTTGTATGGCTTAAAATAGGCTCCAAGGCAGTGGTATCTAAAATTTGACAAGTTTATGTCGGAACAAGGTTATAATAGATGTCACTCTGATCATTTTGTTTATCTGAAAAGGAAAAATGATGGTAGCTATATTATATTGTTATTGTATGTAGAGGAAATGCTTGTTGCAGGTTCTAACATGAAGGAAATAAATGTGCTCAAAAGAAAATTGGCAAATTCATTTGCAATGAAGGATTTGGGAGCTACAAAAAAAATCCTTTGTATGAGAATAGCTAGAGATAGGAAAAATCGCAAATTAACACTGTCTCAGAATGAGTACATAGAAAAGGTGTTGAAAAGATTTAATATGCAGAATGCAAAACCAGTTAGTACACCTTTTTCTAGCCATTTTAAACTTAGTAAGGAGATGTGCCCCAAGACGCAAGAAGACATGGATTATGTGTCTAAAGTTCCATAGGCATCAGCAGTTGGAAGCTTAATGTATGAAATGGTCTGCACAATGCCTGATATTGCACATGCTGTGGGAGTTGTAAGCAAGTACATGAATAATCCAGGAAAAGAACATTGGATGGCAGTAAAATGGATTCTTAGATATTTTAGAGGTACCACAAATCAAGCATTATTCTTTGGTGGTTCAAAAATTTCTTTAGAGGGATATGTTGATGCAGATATGGTAGGTGACAGAGATAACAGGAGGAGCACTACAGGATATGTATTTACTATAGGTGGAACAGTTGTCAGTTGGGTTTCAAAAATCGAAAGTGTAGTTGCACTTTCAACAACAGAAGCAGAGTATGTTGATGCTAGAGAGGTTAGTAAAGAAATAATTTGGTTACAAAGGTTTATGGATGAATTGGGTAAGAAGCATGATATGGGCACGTTATACAGTGATAGCCAAAGCGCCATTCATCTTGCAAAGAACTCAGCATTTCATTCTAGGACTAAACACATACATCTCAAGTACCATTTCATATGGTCAGTATTGGAAGATGAAGAGTTGAAGCTGGAAAAGATACACACTAGCCAAAATCCTGCAGATATGCTAACAAAAGTTGTAACTAGGGAGAAACTGAGAATGTGCTCAGTTTCAATTGGTCTTCAAGGATGACGATGAAGATGAGGAACATTCAGGTCCAAAGAGGAGTCATTTTCCAGCAAATCAATCAGCGGTGGAGTTGCTACAATCAGTATCCAAGTGGGAGATTGTTGGGTGTGGAGCCTGATTATCTTGTTTACTTTGTATCACAGCATTGGACCCCTGTAGTTAAAAGGGGCGAAAACACTGCCTGTAATTAATCGCTACCATGGGGGGTCTAGGGGCGGGGCGAGGGTTTCGGGGGCAGCGCCCTTGAAGCTAAAAACAGATGTAAAATTTCCTTGTAAAAGTATAGTAATTTCTAGTCAATCTGGGCTGTTCATAGGCGGATGATTTGACAGTAGAAGTTATGTTTATTTTAGGGTTTTTTTCCCTAGAAGGCAACCCCCTTGTATATATGAGGGTATTGTATTGCGGTTGTGTATTATGTGTGTGTATTCTCAGAGCGAGAAACAGATAGGGAGACTGTGAGAGAGAACAGAGGATATTACAATGGATCTGTTGTAGGCTTTAGTCTCTTCAAGTTTTTGCTGGATAAAGAAAGGAAGGACTAGCTTTTTGGGGTGGACGTAGCCCAAATTGGGTGAACCACATATATCTGTTTTTCTCTGGTTTTATGTGTTTTTTGTGCTTGTATTTTTCTCATATTTTATGTGTTCCATTGCTCCATAATATATAATTTTCTAACAGGAATCCTTGTCGCTAAGTGGCGGGATATACGGTAAAGTCTAGAGGGTGGTGTTTTTATTATGGCCTAGTAATATCTGGATCACACTATGGATTGTGTTAAATCCTAGAGACTAGGACATAGGAAAATTCCTCATCATTTAGGTGGATAAATCTTGTGGCATCCATTCTTTTTTATATCCTAGTGATTCGGTGAGGATTTCAGTAAATCTAGTCTGTACTGATGAGGGTGAGGTGGTTTAGCCATGGGAAGTCTTGTTTGGATATTTTGGTTTGAGTCCCACATTCATGGTTGGAATATCGAACGAGGTTGATTCGCTGAAGAAATATTTGGCTCAACCAATATATGGTCGGGTGGAATGTGCTAGTCCCATACTGGGTTGGATTTTGCATTAATTAATCAAATATTATCTCCTTGGTATCTTAAGTGTAAATGGACCAGATTTTATGTCACATATATGTCTGTTCTATACTCATTATTTCTGTTTTTCATATGTTGTTTATGGATATGTTTTATGACAGTGAAAAGGTATGGTTATCATCATGTTTTAATTGTAAATGAATTAACCATGAATATATGGCGTAATAGATGCTAATGCAGCTAATGATATAAGGCATCAATGTTTCTTAGTGTTTCTCAGATAAGTATAAGACCCATATGCTCAAATATGTTATTATGACCTATAGAATGCATCTTTATGACATGTTTGGAGAAATGCCTTTCATGGCTAGCAGGGGTCCAGTTAAGTCTCTATTTAATAATTTTCATTGGAATTAGTGTCTCTATGATTAATTTAACTTATGTAAATTTCATGAAGTTCTCAATAGTGACTGTGTGCTAGCCCTGGAATTCATCCTTAAATATCACATAAATTGGCATAACACTAGAAGGAAAAGGAGACAATCTCACTCAACCAGACTAATGGGAGAAACTGGGACACACAGTCGCTTGGAAGGCCTGGAAAGCATGGACTAGGGCTCTAGGAGCTTGAATTTTTTATTTTCCTTAGGAGTGGATCACCTAGAAAGGTGGGGTAGGCCATGGAGGTTCTGCTATTTGTGTGGATGATCAATTACTTTGTGTTTTTTCGGTTTACTTCCTTAAGGTGACCTAAGAGGTTGAATCAACTCATAGTATCCCCTTGTCACATGCTTACCCCAACGGATCGGTAAAATTTGGTTAATGTGGGAGGAGGATGTTACATATAAACCATATTCACAATGGAATAAAACCAAGAACTCAAGGAGGAAAAAAGAAGTTAGGTCAATAACCAATGAAAAAATGCACAAGGGAAAGCCCAACCATATTATTCTTCTATTATAAATCAATTGTTGATCATAGATAAAAAGTACAAGGAGAGAAAGAAATTAAACCACCAGCTGAAGAATATCTCTGATAGTAATAACTGATGCAAAAAATGAATCAATTTGGCTCTCCAAGATATGACATTTCTCTTCAATAATATCTCTCTCTCTCTCAATCTTCCTCTAAACTCTTCAACTTTCTCTTTCTCAAGTTTTAACTATCCTTTGACAAGCACAAGTAAGTGTATCTATTGAGGATGAGAGGCACAAATATATAGAATGGCAAGGAGGTCAAATTCATGAGTGAATAACTCCTATGCATTGAGGAGGATTCAAATACGAAAAAATAGGAGTCTAGCCTATGGCATAAAAGAGAGGAGTGTAACTTATTCATTTAGAAGATAGCTATAAATTATGAATTAAAGAGGTGTAAGAGGAATATTTTTATGACCATTCATTAAAGTGTCTAAGAGAGTGTAAGAGGTGTAAACATGTGATTAGATGATACTATAATGTGATTCAAATCCAAATATATAGTTAAGAAAGTGGAATTGACATAAAAAAATCAAATTGACCTTCCACATATGCTACAAAATCTTCAGGAGCCAACCAACCCTTCCAGGTGACCAATCCCTGAGACAAATTGACATTTTAATAATATAGACCCTTAGCTTCTTTAGTGACAAGCCATGCATGCAACTGAGGCGTTCCAATAACTCCCAAAACAAGGCATGCCAATGACAGGGGAATTTTCCAGGTAGTTCTGATCTAGAAACCCTAGATTATGAGCCACGTTTTTTAGGGCTACATCTCAGGAAACTACCCATAACTTCATGAAAATCCCAAAAATGATAAATAAAATTGAAACGAGGCTAATATTGTGAACATATGATCAAGAAATTGACCATAACCCTAATATCCATGACAAAATTTTTGTGAAACATGTCACAAATTTGTAATCTATAGGTCATAACAAAATATTTGAGCATAAGGGTCTCATACTTATCTGAGAATCATTAAGAAGTATTGATACCTTATCACGATAGTTGTATTATCATATATTATGTCATATATTCATTATTCATTCATTTTATAATCAAAACATGATGAGAACATATTGACAATGTTGTACCCTCCAACATTCAAGGGATCTCTCGGATATGAAGTCCTAACTAGACCTCAGATTGTTTGGAGTAGGAGTCCCAACAATGGGGTGTTATTGATATTCCTTGGTTTAAAAAATGCATAGAGTGGTGCACCATGCATTTGGTGAGAAAAATTGTGTGACCCTATGGAGAGTCAATTATGATGCATGATAGTTCCAACACACGAACGAGAAAGGAAGTGCGCTCTTTGTAATCATGTAATAGTATGCAACTTAGAAGGAACACACGGGAAAAATGACATCACACGAGCTAACTGATCTGAAAATGGACTATACTTGAAATAAGGGTGCAAGGTATCCATTTCCAATAATTCTAAATGTGCAAACAACTCTGATACCAATCTGATCTGAAATGTGTGAACAAAATATTTCTTAGACAAAGATAGAAAATAGGGGCTTTTACTGGTTATTTCACCTTTCAAAGAAAGGATGAAACCAGAAGCTTCTGGCCCTTTTACTGGCTCTGCCTAAAGAAATATGAAGTAAACACTAAAACAATCTAGCAATGAAAGTATTTTTTTTCTGATTGCAAAGTATTCATTAACCAATATTATGAGTGTACAAGCATGTTAAGGTGTTCTGCAATGGAACAAATGTGGTTTGGAATGGAACAAATATGTTTGATAACTGTATAAGATTTTTTGTGTTAAGAGGACTTATTTAAATTTATTGTTTAAGGTATTAAACTCTAGAAGTAAGCAACAAGAATTCAAAGCATAATAACAAGCATCTGATAAAGCAGTTCACCCCTCTCTTGGGCTACATCTGCTAGGTCCAAAAGCCCCCAAATGGGATTTTCCCTCTTCTATTAATTCTAAAAATTAGTTTTACACCATGAAGAAAGCCTCAATAGGATGAAATAGTTGTATAAGCAGAGTCAGAGTGCTGGAAACAGTAAAAATTTACTGCAAATTCACCTCAAACAGAAGAACATATCCCAATATAGCTGTCTCTTCCCAAAGCACTGGTGGCTCCACAATAAAATCCGCTGATGCAACCTCTGATAGAGTGACCTAATGGCTTTGTAACCTATTCCAGTAGCTGTAGAATGTTCCAATACCCCCGTAACAAAAAAAAAATCGTTCTAAAAGGACTTTCCTAGCCAAAGTTATGACTGAAACTAACTTTGCCCAGTTAGGGCTAGGAAAGCTCCACTAAATGTGGAGAAACTCCAGATAATCCCGATAAAATTAGGGTCAGCGCTATATTTTTGGCATTTCGCCAATAAACCTACCAACCTCCTGGGATAAATAAATAAGGCACGGGACCGTGACCTTCGGAAATCGGTTTAAGACTTTGTGTTATGGACGGGGTTTATTAATGTTTGAACCATATTATATACGTGCCTCCGCACCAAGCGCTGGTCCTTGTGACCAAGACCCAATAGTACTGCGCACCGATGGTTTACACCGTGGGTTTTGAGTGGGAGGTTACATGTAGAGGGGGCTGGCCCCCTTTTGGGCCCCGCCCAAACCATAATAAAGCTTAAATACAAACTTCTACCTATGGTTAATAAGAACTTCCTATGGCCCAATGGTCGAGCTGTCTGGTTGACTTCGCCCCGACCCAGGGTCGACTCCTACCCACTCCAAACAAAATTTTATAACACTGTTTGTTTGACCTTGGGGCCATGTGGCAGCCTCCGGGCTGGCCACGTGGCGCCCTTTGATTGGTTGTTTCTAGAATATTCCGCATAATATTTTGGGAATATTCCAACACCGTTTGTTTGACTTTGGGGCCACGTGACGGCCTCAAGTTGGCCACGTGGTGCCCTTTGATTAGCTATCTCTAGAATATTCCACAGAATATTTTGTGGAGTATTCCATGGAATATTCCTAGAATATTCTGTGGAATATTTTCCTTTTAATAAAAAAATTTTAAAAGTCAAACTGGCCATTTTTTTATTGAAATTGGAAAACTTCAAAGCTGAATAAATTTCTCATACAGCATCGGTTTTTAGTACCGTTCACGTCTACAAGATCTTTTTTTTGAGCTCTTTCTTGTCATTCTAGTTTGGACCAATTCTGAGCAACTAATTTTTTGAGCATTTTTCCATTAAGGACTTGATCTCTTGATCACTAACAAGCGGAATAGTCCACAAGTTAAGGTGAGTAATTGACACATCAACACCCATAAAAAAATATACATAAAAATTTAAATGAAATAATTCATAGGAAAATGTGCACATTAAATAACATAAATCACAAATACAACAAGAGTAGTCTTACTATATTCACAATATATACATGAAAGCATGCCGACTTATTAAAAGTGATAGTTCCAATCATACATACAACATTTGAAAAGCCACTTGCCCTAGTAGTGGAACGTGATGTATACCAAACCTGCTACTCCAAAGAATTATACTTCCTCTATGCTACAGAGAAGCCAAGACTCACACAAAACTCCCAAGCTCTACCTAAGACAAATCCTAGATGAAAGCTTGGATCACAAAAGGCCATTACAAGAGTTATGAGGATATATTTATAAACAAGGGGGGTGACTCTTTCCATGCCCCCTTTTTGACTCTTGGAGTCCCCTCACGAATCTTCAAATTACTACAAAATAACTCATTACATTACATAGGACTCTCCACATTCCAACAAAGAAACTTGGAATTTCACTTTTACAATAATTGAAAATAATATTAGATTTTCCAATTGACCCATATAAGACAAAATAGGGTAGAGACAACTTGACATCCTAACAATACAAAATTATATGATGCTAGAGTTGGGTTGAAATGAAGCCTGGAAACCTCAACTTTATGATTCTCACTCACATATTGGTGCCAAGTTCAGTACTCTTCGATGGTCTCCCCAAAATGCATGATAGTGTCAAGCTAGAAGCGAACTCTTGCCTCCATGGCATCCAGGTACAATGTCTTCAAACCATTCTAAACCTATTTCTCAACTAGGAGAAACATTCATATGATCGAAACAAGGCAACTGATGTAGGTATGCATGTTATTTCTATTCAACTCCAAGTCCTCTATGGTGGAAATCTGCTTTAGCTGCTCCAAGTACTGATTAATCTCCTGTCGGACTTACCGTTTGAATTTAGTCTCGATGATTGTGCAAACCGATGGGATCCCTTAGGTTTCCACCATGAAATAAAAGTTGTTATATACTTGTACATATGATGCTTGAATGAGTCTAATGACTGAGGCGAGTTTCTTGTTGTTCTAGATCAACATCCAAACTCTCGCTTTGTCTTGTTAGAAAATTAAATATTACAGAGCAATGAAACACATAAAATATGCGGAAAATACAAGCACACAAAACACATAAAACCAGAGAGACACAGATATACGTGGTTCACCCAGTTTGGGCTACGTCCACCCCGAACAGCCAGTCCTTCCTTTATATTATCCAACAAAAAATGAAGAGACAAAACCTACAACAGATCCGCTGTAATATCCTCTGTTCTCTCTCACAGTCTTCTTCTCTGTTTCTCGCTCCGAGAATACACTCATAATACACAACCGCAATACAATGCCCTCATATATAAAAGGGGTTTCCTTCTAGGGAAAAAAACCCTAATCTAAACATAACTTCTACCGTTAAATCATTTGCCTAATGAACGGCCCAGATTGATTAGAAATTACTATACTTTTACAAGGCAATTTTACATCTGTTTTTAGCTTCGGGGCCGCTGCCCCCGAACCCCCACCAGGGGGGGCTCTGAAAAGCGCTGCTGCCCCCCCCTGGACCCCCCACGAAAATGATTAAATTTCGGGCGGCGTTGCGACCCCTTTTAAGGTACAGGGGTCCAATGCTGTGATACAAAGTAAACAAGATAATCAGGCTCCACACCCAACAATCTCCCACTTGGAGACTGATTGTAAAAACTCCATCGTTGTTTCATTTGCTGGACAATGACTCCTCTTTGGACCTGGCTGTTTCTCATCTTCATCGTCATCCTTGAAGACCAATTGAAACTGAGCATGTTCTCAGTTGCTCCCTGGTTACAACCTTTGTTAGCATATCTGCAGGATTCTGGCTAGTATGTATGCTTTTGGCTTCCAACTCTCCATCTTCCAATACGCTCATGTGAAATCATTGCCAGAATGTATGTGTTTAGTCCTGGAATGAAATGTTGAGTTCTTTGCAAGATGAATAGCACTTTGGCTATCACTGTATAGTGTGCCCATATCATGCTTCTTACCCAATTCATCCATAAACCTTTGTAACCAAATCATTTCTTTACTAGCCTCTGTAGCAGCAACATACTCGGCTTCTATTATTGAAAGTGCAACAACACTTTGGATTTTTGAAACCCAACTGACAGCTGTTCCAACTATAGTAAATAGATATCCTGTAGTGCTCCTCCTATTATCTCTGTCACCTGCCATATCTGCATCACCATATCCCTGTCGAGCAATGTTTGAACTACCAAAGCATAATGCTTTATTTGTGGTACCTCTCAAATATCTGAGAATCCATTTTACTGCCATCCAATGTTCTTTTCCTGGATTGTTCATATACCTGCTTACAACTCCCACTGCATGTGCAATATCAGGCCTTGTGCAGACCATTGCATACATTAAACTTCCAACTGCTGATGCATATGGAACTTTATACATATAATCCATGTCTTCTTGGGTCTCTGGGCACATCTCCTTACTAAGTTTGAAATGGATAGAAAAAGGTGTACTAACTGGTTTTGCATTCTGCATATTAAATCTTTTCAACACCTTTTCTATGTACTCATTCTGAGACAGTGTTAATTTGTGATTTTTCCTATCTCTAGTTATCCTCATACCAAGGATTTGTTTTGCAGCTCCCAAATCCTTCATTGCAAATGAATTTTCCAATTTTCTTTTGAGCACATTTATTTCCTGCATGTTAGACCCTGCAACAAACATGTCATCTACATACAATAACAATATAATATAGCTGCCATCATTTTGCCTTTTTAGATAAACACAATGATCAGAGTGACATCTAGTATAACCTTGTTCAGACATAAACTTGTCAAATTTTAGATACCACTTCCTTGGGGCCTGTTTTAAGCCATACAAGCTCTTCTTTAACCTGCACACCAATTTTTCTTTCCCTTTTACCTCATATCCTTCTGGTTGCTGCATGTATATCTCTTCCTCCAAATCTCCATGGAGAAATACTGTCTTTACATCTAACTGTTCAAGATGTAAATCTTCCGCTGCTACAAGACTTAAAATAGTTCTGATTGAATTCATTTTAACAACAGGAGAAAATATTTCATCAAAATCAATACCTTTCTTCTGTGCAAATCCCTTCACCACAAGTCTAGCTTTGTACCTCTGTTTTCTTCCATCTTCTTCCTTCAGCCTGTAAACCCATTTATTATGCAATGTAGTTTTACCTGCAGGCAACCTGACTAAGTCCCAAGTCTGGTTATGCATTAAGGAGTCCATCTCTTCTTCCATGGCTAGCTCCCACTTCTTCCTACTTTCAAACTGCATTGCTTCTTCATAACATTCAGGTTCACCAGAATCAGTCAACAATAAATAATATAATGAAGGAGAGTATCGTTCAGGGGGTCTACTTATCCTGGTAGATCTTCTAACACCACTTTCAGGTGTTTGAGGTGCCTGTTGTTGTTGTGGTGGTTGTTTCTTCTGTGGTTGTTGATTATTATTATTTTCAGGCACCTTTACTTTTTCAGTCATCTCGTCAAGAACCATGTATTCATTGCTTTCTTTTTCCTGTTTCTTTTCCTGCAGTTGATTCTTATACAAGAAATTTTCATTGAATATTACATCTCTGCTCCTAATTATTTTGTGATTTTCATAATCATATAAGTGATAACCAAAATCATTAGCACAATATCCAATAAAGGTACATTTCTTTGATTTTGCCTCAAGATTTGTTCTATTTTCTTTATTAATATGGACAAAGGCCTCACAACCAAAAGGCTTTAAAAAAGAGTAGTTTACCTTTTTACCTGTCCATGCTTCCTCTGGAATACCACCATCCAAGGAACTTGAAGGCCCTCTGTTTATTAGATAAACGGCAGTATCTACAGCATCTGCCCAAAATTGTAAAGGCAATCCTGCATGCAATCTCATGCACCTTGCACGCTCCATGATTGTTCTGTTCATCCTTTCTGACACACCATTTTCTTGTGGTGTTCTTGGAACTGTCTTCTCTCTAAAAATTCCATGCTCTGAACAGTACCTATCAAACTCTTTGCTGCAATATTCACCTCCATTGTCTGATCTGAGACACTTCAACTTCTTTCCTGTCTCAATCTCAACCAAAGCTTTCCATTTCTTGAAAGTATCAAATACATCAGATTTATTCTGAATACAATAAATCCATGTTTTTCTAGTTGAATCATCAATAAAAGTAACATAATAACGAGAGCCACCGAGAGATGATACCTGAGCAAGTCCCCATATATCTGTATGCACAAGCTCCAATTTTTCGCTCTTCTTTTCTTTCCCAATTCTGATAAATCTGACTCTCTTCTGTTTTCCATAAATGAAATTCTCACAGAAATCGAAATCAACATTCTTCAAACCTGGCAACAAATTTCTTGAGTGGAGAATCTTCATTCCCTTCTCACTCATGTGTCCGAGTCTATGATGCCATAATGCTGCATCTACTCCTTTGGAAGTTAAAGCAGTAATAGAGTTAGAAATACCATTACATAAATACAATGTACCAACCTTTTCACCTTTTGCTATTACCAGGGCTCCTTTGGTGACCTTCCAAGTTTTATCTGTGAAAGTTGTCACACAACCTTCACCACCTAACTGCCCTGTTTAAATCAGATTTTTCTTCAGATCTGGAACATGCCTTACCTCCTTTAGTAGCCATTGGTTTCCATTTTGTTGTTTTACAAGAACTTTACCCATTCCAACAATTTTACAGGGTTTATCATCACCCAAACGAACTTGTCCAAAATCTCCTTGAACATAGTCATGAAAATATTTCTTATCAGGTGTGGCATGGAATGAAGCCCCTGAATCTACAACCCAAGAATCGGTAACATTTTCGAAAGAAAGAATCAAAGCATCTTGTAACACATCACCTGTCACATTTGCTTCATGATTGTTTTCTTGCTGTGTGTCTCCTTCTTTTCCCTTCCGAGATCTACAGTCTTTCTTTAGGTGTCCTTTCTTTCCGCAATTCCAACACACTATCCCCGATCTGGACTTGGATCTGCCTTTCCTTGATTTACTGCGATATCCCGAGCTCTTTCCTCTTTCCATTCTTCTTTCCCTAGACTCTGCACTCAAAGCATTACCTGATGTCTCACCGGAGCTTTTCCGTCGCATTTCCTCGCTAAGGATAGCACCAACAACATCATCAAACTTTAAAGTACTAGATCCAGAGACAGAGTTACTAATGGCCATTACTAAACCATTCCAAATCTCTGGAAATGAGCACAAGAATAACAGAGCTCTAACTTCATCATCAAAGTTTACCCCTATAGAACTTAGCTAACTGGTAACTGTATTAAATTCATTTAAATGGTTTGCAACAGATCCACCTTCCGACATCTTGATATTAAATAGTTGTTTCATAAGAAATACCTTGTTTGAGGCCGAGGGATTTTCATACAGTTTCGCCAACGTCTGCATCAAACCCTATTTTGTTGTTTCCTTCGAAATATTGAAGGCGACTGACGCTACAAGACACAACCGTACTGTTCTGAGTGCCTTTCTATCGAGAATGTTCCATTCCGCGTCTGTCATGGTTGCCGGCTTCTTTGTTTTTCCACTCAATGGTAGGTACAGATCTTTCTGATACAGATAATCTTCCATCTGCATCTTCCACAGCGCAAATTTTTGGTCTTTAAATTTCTCGACCTTAAACTTACCATCGTCTGCCATTGCTCCCACTCGAACCAGGAACCCTTTTTCCTGCGAGTTTATCAGCCAAATATACCTTTGGCTCTGATACCAGTTGTTAGAAAATTAAATATTACAGAGCAATGAAACACATAAAATATGCGGAAAATACAAGCATACAAAACACATAAAACCAGAGAGACACAGATATATGTGGTTCACCTAGTTTGGGCTACGTCCACCCCAAACAGCCAGTCCTTCCTTTATATTATCCAACAAAAAATGAAGAGACAAAACCTACAGCAGATCCGCTGTAATATCCTCTGTTCTCTCTCATAGTCTTCCTCTCTGTTTCTCGCTCTGAGAATACACTCATAATACACAGCCGCAATACAATGCCCTCATATATACAAGGGGTTGCCTTCTAGGGCAAAAAACCCTAATCTAAACATAACTTCTACCGTTAGATCATTTTCCTAATGAACGGCCCAGATTGACTAGAAATTACTATACTTTTATAAGGCAATTTTACATTTGTTTTTAGCTTCGGGGGCGCTGCCACCGAAAACCCCCGCCAGGGGGGGCTCCAAAAAGCGCTACTGCCCCCCTTGGACCCCCCACGGCAGCGATTAATTACGGGTGGCGTTGTCGCCCATTTTAAGGTACAGGGGTGCAATGCTGTGATACAAAGTAAACAAGATAATCAGGCTCCACACCCAACAATCTCCCACTTGGAGACTGATTGTAGCAACTCCACCGCTGCTTCATTTGCTGGACAATGACTCCTCTTTGGACTTGGCTATTCCTCATCTTCATCGTCATCCTTGAAGACCAATTGAAACTGAGCATGTTCTCAGTTTCTCCCTGGTTACAACTTTTGTTAGCATATCTGCAGGATTCTGGCTAGTGTGTATCTTTTCCACCTTCAACTCTCCATCTTCCAATACTGACTGTATGAAATGGTACTTGAGATGTATGTGTTTAGTCCTGGAATGAAATGCTGAGTTCTTTGCAAGATGAATAGCACTTTGGCTATCACTGTATAGTGTGCCCATATCATGCTTCTTACCCAATTCATCCATAAACCTTTGTAACGAAATCATTTCTTTACTAGCCTCTGTAGCAGCAACATACTCGGCTTCTATTGTTGAAAGTGCAACAACACTTTGGATTTTTGAAACCCAACTGACAGTTGTTCCACCTACAGTAAATACATATCCTGTAGTGCTCCTCCTATTATCTCTGTCACCTGTCATATCTGCATCAACATATCCCTGTAGAGCAATGTTTGAACCACCAAAGCATAATGCTTTATTTGTGGTACCTCTCAAATATCTGAGAATCCATTTTACTGCCATCCAATGTTCTTTTCCTGGATTGTTCATATACCTGCTTACAACTCCCACTGCATGTGCAATATCAGGCCTTGTGCAGACCATTGGATACATTAAACTTCCAACTGCTGATGCATATGGAACTTTAGACATATAAACTCGCAGAGATTAAGCCAGCCTTTTCTAGGTGTCCTTTCCGGCACCCGCACACACATTATCCTCGATCTGGATTTGGATCTACCTTTCCTTGATTTACTGTGATATCCCAAGCTCTTTCCTCTTTCCATTCTTCTTCCCCTAGACTCTGTACTGAAAGCATTACCCGATGTTTCACCGGAGCTTTTCCATCGCATTTCCTCACTAAGGATAGCACCAACAACATCATCAAACTTTAAAGTACTAGATCTAAAGACAGAGTTACTAATGGCCATTACTAAACCATTCCAACTCTCTGGCAATGAGCACAAGAATAACAGAGCTCTAACTTCATCATCAAAGTTTACCCCTATAGAACTTAACTGACTGGTAACTGTATTAAATTCATTTAAATGGTTTGCAACAGATCCACCTTCCGACATCTTCATATTAGATAGTCTTTTCATAAGAAATACCTTGTTTGAGGCTGAGGGCTTTTCATACAGTTTCGCCAACGTCTGCATCAAACCCTCTATTGTTGTTTCCTTTGAAATATTGAAGGTGACTGACGCCGCAAGACATAATCGTACTGTTCCGAGTGCCTTTCTATCGAGAATGTTCCATTCCGCGTCTGTCATGGTCACCGGCTTCTTTGTTTTTCCGCTCAATGGTAGGTACAGATCTTTCTGATACAGATAATCTTCCATCTGCATCTTCCACAACGCAAAGTTTTGGCCGTTAAATTTCTCGACCCTAAACTTACCATCGTCCGCCATTGCTCCCACTCGAACCAGGAACCCTTTTTTCCTGCGAGTTTATCAGCCAAATATACCTTCGGCTCTGATACCAGTTGTTAGAAAATTAAATATTACAGAGCAATGAAACACATAAAATATGCGGAAAATACAAGCATACAAAACACATAAAACCAGAGAGACACAGATATACGTGGTTCACCCAGTTTGGGCTACGTCCACCCCGAACAGCCAGTCCTTCCTTTATATTATCCAACAAAAATGAAGAGACAAAACCTACAGCAGATCCGCTGTAATATCCTTTGTTCTCTCTCACAGTCTCCCTCTCTGTTTCTCGCTCCGAGAATACACTCATAATACACAGCCGCAATACAATGCCCTCATATATACAAGGGGTTGCCTTCTAGGGAAAAAAACCCTAATCTAAACATAACTTCTACCGTCAGATCATTTGCCTAATGAACGACTCAGATTGACTAGAAATTACTATACTTTTACAAGGCAATTTTACATCTTTTTTTAGCTTCGGGGGCGCTGCCCCAGAACCCCCGCCAAGGGGGGGCTCCGAAAAGCGCTGCCGCCCCCCCTGGACCCCCCACGACAACGATTAAATTTTGGGCGGCGTTGCTGCCCCTTTTAAGGTATAAGGGTCCAATGCTGTGATACAAAGTAAACAAGATAATCAGGCTCCACACCCAACATGTCTAGCTCTGCCTACGACTTCATCTTTCTGACCAGTGTAAGCGGTGCCCCCTTTCATCACACTGTAAAATCATGCACATCAGTAATGGAAACTTGCACATTCTTAAGTATCTTGAAAAACTCTCTGGCTTGTCATTTCATGTGATATAAGCAAAAAAATTCTTTATGTATGGTCACCAACTCCTCATAAAGATCCTGGATAGTGTCACCTGGTGTGGATACTTCAGACATTATTAGTGCTCTCATCTCCTCTAGGTAGACCTATGCGGAAGGTGCATTTTTCACTATTGCACGAAATTGTTCATTCTTTTGCTGGACAACCATTTCATTCTGTGGAAATTGTTTATTCTTGGCCAACAAATATTGATTTTTAGATCTTGATACACCTATGAAGTCAAAGTTGGCATCAACAATAGTGCTTGGATTCTTACTCACATCGTCCACTATCACCCTTTATCTCATAAATGCAGGTGACACGTGATCATTTGGGAAGTGATTTCTCCCTGATTTTACAATATTATTCTAGAGTTCATCAAATGATAGATTGTATACATCCATCATCGGATCATCATCAAGGGGAACTATCTCCCCTTCCTCGCTTGGGGCTAGATCTGCAGCTAGAGATGTTGGAGTCTAAATGGTGGTCTATGGTGTGTTGGGAATTAGTTCCACATGTTCATATTTCATCTCCGGTCCCAACTCCATATCTCTGACTTCAATCAAATGATCAATTTGCTGAGCAAGCTCTCGATCCTACATTTGTTCGCTCACTCCTTCTACTGCTAGTTGATCCTGTACCTTCTTTACAACATATCACATCCACACATGGGAAGGTTGGATACCTACATGAAACCCTATATAGTCATGTATTCCTAATGCTAATATAAACCTATCAGTCCTCTAAATCTACCCTAAAGTCCATTGCAAAAGAATCTTGAACCTGCTGCCATGTTAGTTTCGATTCCTTTTCTACAAATAGTTGAGTGTCGACGTATACTGAAAAGTTAACTGTTACACCATTTTTTGGTCATCTAACCTATTGTTATTAGATGGACACAAGTACACCATGTAAGACCAATTTTACCCTAAGTAAAATTGATTTCACTATGAAAATAACTTAGTAAACCAACTTTATTAAGTTGTTTATGGTCTAAATAGAAAATCCCATGAGGAAATATTAAATAAATATAATTTGTTTGATTTTCCTCAAGGAATAATTAGTTAAACAACAGTTTAATTAATATTCCTGGTTATATTTAACCCAAAAAAAGGAAATTAATTAGATAAATAATTATTTATCTTGTTATTTTCTAAGAATGTTGATTTAAACCTTATTTAAATAGTATTCTTTGTTAAATATGACTAATTCACCCTTAAATAATTAAATAAATCATTATTTATCTAATTATTACTCAAACACATCCTTAAAATGATAAATAAGTCATTTATTTATTTATTATTTACAAATAAAGGGATTTGACCCAAGTCAAATTCCTTTTCCCTCCAACAAATATAATAAAATATTCCATAAAATTTGGATTTTGATTTGGTTAACAATATTCTAATTATGCACCAATATCTAGACTAAATCGATATTTTCTTATAAATAGAAGGGTTTTCCCATTCATTTACCACCTTTTGTTGCCTAAAGATCACTCTGGATCTATACTTTTGGTCTGACTATTGATCCACTATTATAGTCATATTTTTCTACTATTTTTGTATGTGTTTTCTACACCATCAAGAGAGAGGAATTCTAGATCTGAAGTGCTGAGGACTTACAAGAACCCATCCCATTGAGGAGAATAGGGAACACCTCTTGTGTTTTCCTCCCAAGTTCCATTAATATAAAATTCATTTGATATATTCTTTTCTTGTCTATTGGATGCATAAATCTTGATTTTTCTACTGTTTAATGTTTTCTAATGCATAGATCTAGATTTTTGCAGCATTTATCTTGATAAACTAACTATAGATTTGAGGATATTAGCAGTCATCTCTGCTGTTAGGGATATTTTTTATGTGCAGCTAAAGTGGTCTTTTTTCGTACGCTCGGAATTAAGATTCATACTAACAACTGGTGACTCCACTGGGGATTTACGATTAGGACCGCTTTCATTTTTTTGATCCTTGCATATCCAACTACTTCAAACCCTATGATTTCTCTTCAGCCCTTTTTTTTTCTTTTCTTGATGTTTTTTTTAACCTACAACACCCTAAAATGATAAAAAATCTGAATTTTGTGTGTTTTCAGACCTATTGCGCAGGTGAAAAACATCAGCTGCAGCTGAGATGACAACTTTTTCTGAAACCTACTGCCGAGAGTGCCGGAAGTGCAGGTCGCACTTTTTGGCCCAGAACCTGTGACCTAGACCTTGAGGGTGCACTTTTTAGCCCAAAAACTGTGACCTATGCTGAAAACAGGTTAGAAACTGCGACCTCGAATCTTTGTAGGGATTTTTCTGAAAGTTTTCTCGGTTTGTTTGAGCCTCTGTTCAGGGTTATCTGACCTCCGTCTCCGCCCATTTTGGACCTATACTTGTTCTGTTTCACTCAAATAACTGGGAACCTAGTCCCCTAGGGCTTCAGTACCCTCCAATTTTCGTGGAAGAGTTTTTGCTGTTGCAGGTTGTCTGAAATTTCGGAGTCTTTAGCCATTTTTTCAGATCTGATACCTCACCTTAAGATCGGCTTCTGATCAGCTTCATATTGGCTTATTATCCATCCAAATCACCTCATATATCTTTGTTTTGGTTTTCCTCTAGGGTTCACTCTGTTTCCCTTCAGGAGATAGCCTTTCGCCACCTCTTTTACAACAATTTTTCCTCTTATTTGTTGTTGTTTTCTGCACCACTTTCCAGCAGATCTTATCTTTTAGATCCCTGTCCCTTTTGACCTTAGATCTATTAGCTTTTTAGTGTGTTTTGTTTAGTTTTTTCTCATCTATATAATAGTTGTTGAGAGAACCGCCTCCCTGGGTTTATATTATTATATTATTAGCTATTTATTTTCTATTTTTGCAGGCTTATATACTGTCATTTGCAGGTTTATTTACAGCTATACCGCACACTTTTTCTTTTTCTCTACAAACGTTTGGGTTTAAAAATTAAAATTTACACACTTTTATGCACACACCCTAAGTGAAAAAAGGCTTGGTTAACACCGCCAAGAAAAGACTGTAAACCATTGAAATCAATTGTTCCTACACCTCTCTGCCCTTGTTTTGAAATTGTAATCAGTTGTTCCTACACCTCTCTGCCCTTTGTGTCGTGTTTGTGTCAACACCATTATGCCACCAAGGCATTTATCCCAGAGACTTCTTGGCCTTCATCCTCAATTTTTGGTAGGAAGACTTACTCCTCCATGTAGGGTTTGAGTTAGTCCTCCATCGATTCCGCACACCGACTCTTCTTCTAGTCCTTTGGGTTCTCCTTCTCGTTTAGCCTTTGGTTCTCCCCTTGAAAACTTCACCATGTCTGGTGCAAGACCTAATGGTAGTGGTAACCCTGGCCTGCAGGCTGGGAATACCACTAGTAGGACCGCAACGGACGCTACCTTGGCTGCGCCCTTGCTCCCCTTCATGATAGGCCTCAACCTCCCCGATTTTCACCAGTTTATAAACGACCCTATACACCATGATGCTAGTTGGCATGCTATGTCAAAAAATATCTCTTATGACATCACAAAGTTTGAAGACCTTGCTGGAGAAGATCCTTAAAATCATGTTCGATCTTTCCACATGTGGTGTTTGTCTAACTCCATTACTGATGACTCTGTCCGTCTTTGGTTGTTCCAACGAACGCTTACAGGTGAAGCTTCTAAGTGGTATTCTGATCAGGCCACTTCCTCTCATACCACCTTCGTGACTCTTTCTCGGGCATTTTTGTCTTACTTCTGGCTCCCCTTTAGTTATGACACTGGTATTGAACTTTTGAATTCTTTTTTCCAATCATCTATGACCTGCCTATCTGATCATGTCCAGGAATGGCAAAGAAGAAAGACTCTATGTTAATCCCCTACCTTCGAAGACTGTGTCTACATGGACTGGTTCCTTAGATCTCTCTTTCCTCCTATCAGGAAAGATGTCGCATCGCATTTTCCTCAAACTGAAAAAACCGCCCTTCAAATGGTGTTAAAATATGACTTGATCTACGCTCAGTCATGTTATGTTTATACCGTTCTACCTGATCTTTCCAAACCCGGTGGTGCTAACACACCGGGGGCACCTCATGCCACTGATGATATCATTGGAGCTCTCTCTCATCCATACACTCAACCTCCCATGGGCTATGTTTTTCTTGGGGGAGGCAGCACATCTTGCACTTTTCCCCCTCCGGGTAGCACGTATCCAGGATACGGCCTGCCTCCTCTTTTTGCCCAACCTCCTATTTACCACACTATTACCCAACCTCTTTATTATCCATATCGCAACTTGGTGCTCTAGCTCCTCCAACATTAGCACCTCTGCCTCCCTTGCCTTCTCAACCCCCGCAATAGCAGCCACTGCCCCCTCAGGAGCAAGTGGATGCACAACAGGGATTTGTGGCTACCCAACCACCTGAAGGATAGGTGGCCACTCAACCTCTTCCATTTGGTACCTCTGATTACCAGGTTCTCATGATGAACTCTGCCCAACCTCTAACCATAGACACCAATATTCAGACTCAGTCCCATCAGTACAACAAACCTCCCGCTACGTCTATCCACAAGCCACCTTATTTGGTCCCTACAGAGCCTCTTTCGACACCTAATGGTCCCTTGCATATCCCTCAACCTAAGGCGAAGGTTCATACCAAGATTCCTAAAGGACCACTACGCTGAAATGCTGCTTCTGGCAAAGCTGCCCATTCATATAGCATAGTAGATGATTTGGCACAATCGCCTGCTACCATTTCAACGCTAGAACTCCTCCAGTCATGCCCTTCACAACGAAAATCTCTATTATCTGCCATGGGCATCGTAGATCCTTCCAATGATCGATTGATTGTCTTTGATGTTGACCTGTCAAAACATCCTCCTCTCCCTGCTTCCGTCGCCTTCCAAATCCCAGTCAAGATTCGGAACGCCAACGTTTCCTGGTGCATTATTGATGAGGGGGCATCCACCTGTGTGATGTTCGCTTTGGTTTGGAAGCAAATCAGATCACCTGAGTTGGCTCCTTCCATGATTACTCTCCGAGCATGGGATGGACACGCCTCCCAGCCCATTGGATTATTCCGAAATTTTCCTATTACTCTTGCGGGTAAGATTTTTTGCGTTGACATAGAAGTCATAGATGCTCCCTTAGATTACAAAATTCTATTGGGTTGCAGCTACACCTATGCGATGTATGTTGTCCCATCTGCAGTTCACCACAAGATTTTCTTCCCTCATAATGGAAAGATAGTCACCATTGACCAGTTGACATATTACGAACCGAAGTCTCAAACCTCCTCTGTATCCACCATCTCTTCAGTGGCCAATAAGCAAACCGTCGATCCTTTGACTAGTGTCTTACCTGGAGTCTACAAAGATTCCTCATTTCTTGGGACATTCCCTAGTCTTCCTCCTCGTATCTCTGATCCTAGCTCATCGAATTTTTGCATGATGCAATCGTCTCAGGCTGCCCTCAAGCGGCCCGCCTCGGCTAGTCAGCAGTTTCCTCGCCCCTCGTAGCCTACTCCTAGCCCTTCGATTCAGCCTTTTGGACCTCCTCCTCCTGGCCCTTCAGCTGGTATCCATGAGCCTATTTACTCTCCTAGAATGGTTCCACCATGCCTTAGCCATTTAGGAGTAGTCCCGTCTGGCCATTACCCCTCTAGTCAGATACCGTTCCTAGCTCCTCCCGCAGGAGTCTGCAAAGTACCTGTCATGGCCACCCTCTCTCTTCCTAACTTGACCCTTGGGATTCCGTTCTATTACCTTGATCCTCTAGCCACTACCCTGCCTGGTTAACCCCAACCTTATCTTGCTTTGACCCCAGTTCAACCGGTCCCCACGACTTCTCCCGCTGCAACAGTGCCTCAACCACCTCAACAGGAACCACCTCTTGTTACGACCACTTCCAGTAAGAAGGGAAAAGCTCACAAGAAGGCATCAAAAGACAAGGCTTCCTTGACAAACCCTGCCCCCCCAACCTCCAAAGCATACCATCCAGTGTGATTTGTGTGATGTTTTCGGTTATGCCACCCATACTTGTCCGGAGTTGCCTCATCTCAAGCCCATGGTTAATGTCGCGTCCCCTAAGTCTACGGTCCCAGAAACCTTTGTCCCTTTTGTGACTACAGTCAGGAGCCCAAATACTATTCAAACCAACCACCCCTATGCTTTGTGTGATCTCCATGGCCATTATACCCGCCTTTGTCCCCGCCTTGAAGAGTACCACTCCTCTTTGGAGGCAGTTCACCAATTTAAGGCCAAGTGCAACGAGTCCACCGCTCCCTTATTTGCACATTTTGCTTCGGCAAAACCAGAGGACATGAATGATCCCATTGACATTCCTCCTCCTGATGTCAAGATGATGGAGCCTTCTTCCACCATTTGCTACCTATCATCATCACCCTCAGTGGAAGTCCCCTTGGAGACTTCCCCTGATGTTTCGCCTGACCTCCCTTCAGCGATCACCCTAGGGTCAACATCAATATATCCTTTATATTCTTACTCTTCTATCACCACTTGTGACGATGTGCATGTGAAACTCTCTTCTCATGATGATGAGTCAGGTAGCTTCGTTGCGTTAGGTGGTATTTCTTACACCAGTCACCCCATCTTCTATTACGATGACGACATTATGGAAGTAGTCATCACCCCTGACTTTATCTATCCCCCCTTACATCTAACCCATGCATTCAAACAACATAAATCTTGTGGACATTACATTGACACCCAATGTTTGGGTAAGGGGACACCCATATTTGAGAAACCAAGCGAATAAATTTTCCACAACTCTCCTAGTGTATATGGTCGTGTCGACTCTAGTACCATTATTCTTCCACATTTAGAAGAAACTCTAGATTCCCATATCACTTCAAATCACTCTAGGGATGATACCCCTCATCATTCCTTCATATCACATAAATAACCCAGTCCCTTCAACATTGTTGTTAACCAACCTATGAGTTTTCTGGGAGAGCACCAGTTCATTATCTCCAAATCTTCTCTTTGGGATAGTGACACCATGTATGCCAATCTAGAAACTTAAAGCCCATTTGATTCATATATGCAGTACCAAAAGAGATTGGTAATTCTCCATTCCCTTTCTCAAATTGCATAACCATAACGAAAACAAATGGCGCAACACCTCATTAAAATGTGTTTAGATTCCCATTTTTCTAAATACATTTTGGCATGACCACAACATGCTTGGGGGCACCTATGCCCCTCAACCATAAAAATCCCATATCTCAAGCCAAAATAGCACTAAAACCCCATTTTTCTAATAGGTCGCACTTTTCAGGTCATTTCTTGGGACAGGTCGCAGTTTTCTGCCCAGTACCTACTACCCAGGTTGTAGAAAAGACCCCAAAAAGTGCGACCTAGCCTATTCATGAGCTTTGGGTACCTAAACTGAACTTTCAATCCACTGAAATGAAAGAGTAGTATTAGGCATCTTACCTACAACTGACAGATCTCAAATTCCAATGGTCGCTTTTTCTTCTACGATCGGCACAATATTTAGGGCCTTCTCTCGTCATTACATTCACCACAACTCCACCTGAAAATGAGTGAATTTGGAAGGAAAATGCCTTATTAAAAGAAAACCCCTGAGTTTTCTTTCGCCTGCTGCGGAAAAACCATAGCTCAGTTCGACTAACCATCTATTCCATTGGAAAGATCTCACCAAGACCTTAAATGGGTATCTATTAGTTTTTAGTGACTTGATACTCCACCAGGACATATTTTTTCCATTAAGTGTCACTTCACCCCTCCTCAAAATCAAATTTCTTCACTTGCAACACTTGTACTCGGGGCACCACTTTGCCTCCATACTGGTCCACGCTCATGTCAACATTCGTCATGAGTTACCATCTTGTACTCATGTTTGTATGGTCCCCATTAGACTTTTTCTATGTGGCACGACCATCGAGTCACCCTTGTTTAGAGCATCCGAATTGAGTCATCATTACATTCATGGAGTCTATCCCAAGTCCCTTTGCATCCTTCTATAGTCCTCCATCCTTCATTGTTTGGTCCCTCTCTCATGTCACACACTATTTCCTTCAGTCCCACTGTCCCCTATCCCTCATGATATTGTGTCAGTCGCTACCAGGTCATCCATGCCATTTACGATCTAACAAGGGAAGTCATCTGTCGCTACTTAGTACCCCCCATTTCATCATCATCATTGGTGTCAGTCTGTCAGTCACTCTATTATTATCTCTCGTGCCTTATTTGAGGATTCCTTATTGCCTCACCTATGGCGGACCTCCTTCTATCGACATCAGCTCATTCATTCCATAATACAGGTCTAGAGGGTGTTGCACCTTGGTTCCAACTTCCACTCTTGTTTGGTGCCTCGGATTAGGTAAAGGGACTCCTTATTTCCCTTTGACTTGATCGTTGCGCCCAGCTCCAAATCCTTTTCAGCATGATCAAGATCCATATACTCGATGGTCCAGTGATGCAACATCTGACATCAGTGATTCCTGGGTGTGTGTGAGATGTATCAGCCCTCATGAAGGGGCGGCCCTACAGGTAGCCCCCACACACTCGGATGACCTCTTCATTACAGCCTTCGATCCAACTCCATACATTTGATGATGTCGGCCTCAGCCACTTGCAGCGCCTTTTTGTTTGCATGTATTAGTCAGATTCTCAGAGCCCTTTCCTGTTTTCAGGGACATCTGGGTTGTTTTTATATCTCATGTACTAAGATAAGTCCTGGTTGTTATCCCAGGCACAATATGTATGTGGGAATCATTATCGTGTTTTTTATCTGGCTCATGTTTATGCCAGCATGTACTATATTGGCTAGTCTCGTGGTTTTCTGGATGCCTTCTTGTTTGTACTTTTCCTCGGTGGGCATAGGTATTCCTCCCCCGCCGCCTATAGCATAGGTACTCATGCATCAAAGAGACTTGTCGCACCTGTAAGTCTTGCCTCCTCAGGCTCTAGTTCTTTCAACGCTTTGTTCTACCTTATACTTCTCTATATTTGACTTCCCCATCGATGTCTAGTGATTGAGTTATTATAACGTACTTCGGTCATATGATTAGCTCCTAATGCTCGCATGCTGGGGGGCAATATGTTACACCATTTTTTGGTCATCTAACCTATTGTTATTAGATGGACCCAAGTACACCATGTAAGACCAATTTTACCCTAAGTAAAATTTCATTCACTATGAAAAATAACTTAGTAAACCACCTTTATTAAGTTGTTTATGGTCTAAACATGAAACCCCATGAGGAAATATTAAATAAATCTACATTTGTTTGATTTTTCTCAAGGAATAATTAGTTAAACAACAGTTTAATTAATATTCCTGGTTATATTTAACCCAAAACAAGGAAATTAATTAGATAAATCATTATTTATCTTATTATTTTTTAAGAATAATTATTTAAACCTTATTTAAATAATATTCTTTGTTAAATATGACTAAATCACCCTTAAATAATTAAATAAATCATTATTTATTTGATTATTACTCAACCACATCCTTAAAATGATAAATAAATCATTTATTTATTTATTATTTACAAATAAAGGGATTTGACCCAAGTCAAATTTCTTTTCCCTCCAACAAATATAATAAAATATTCCATAAAAGTTGGATATTGATTTGGTTAATAATATTTTAATTATGCACCAATATCTAGACTAACTCAATATTTTGTTATAAATAGAAGGGTTTTCCCATTCATTTACCACCTTTTGTTTCCTAAAGATCACTCTGGATCTATACTTTTGGTCTGACTATTGATCCACCATAATAGTCATATTTTGCTACTATTTTTGTCTGGGTTTTCTACACCATCAAGAGAGAGGAATTCTAGATCTGAAGTGCTGAGGACTTACAAGAACCCATCCAATTGAGGAGAACAGGGAACACCCTCTTGTGTTTTCCTCCCAGGTTCCATTAATACAAAATTCATTTGATATATTCTTGTCTTGTCTATTAGATGCATGGAGTAAATATTGTTTTTTCTACTGTTTAATGTCTTCTAATGCATAGATCTAGATTTTTGCAGTATTTATCTTGATGACCTAACTGTAGATCTGAGGATATTAGCAGTCATCTCTACTGTTAGGGTTGTTTGTTATGCGCAGCTAAAGTGGTCTTTTTTCGTACGCTTGGAATTAAGATTCATACTAACATTAACCATAGCTTGCTCAAGTACTTCCCAAATACTAATTTAAGTAGTTTATTTTCAGGCAGATCTCTTAGGTGCCGTAGAAAAAAAAACTGTTGAGAGGTTCTCAACAATGTTCTCAACAACTATTTTACATGTGGGATAGAAAAAATACTCATGGAAACCAAAGATCAACTTTAAGAAAAAACACATTCAAGGCATGTTCAAGCAGAAAATCAAGCATATGATGGAAGGGATTGAGAATTTTTCACTTCGAAGAGGGGATAAATACCCAAGGAAACTGTGCACTGCACAGTACCAACAGTCAGGGTCAAATATTTAGGCCTGAGACTTTGCAATGTGTAGTTCGGCTTGGGCAGTGATTTGGGAGAGAATGCACATTATGTTGTCTCAGTGGCGAGGGATGCATAATGATGCCTAGAATTGAATAATTCATAGTTGTTCCAGCTTGTAATATGTATTGCATAGTTCCATAGGCCAAGCTCTCGTCTTGGGCCTTAAAATTGTGCAGTTCCCAGCTGGGCAAAGTGAAAAACGACCAAGGGAATAAGAGATCTGCCCAAGGGAAGTGTGAAAAATGAGTAGATATGAGAGATAGTGTTGGCTTGAGTGTATATGTGACTAAGTGTGAATGAAGTAAGACAAATTTAGTGCAAAATAAAAATAAAAAGGAATAAAACTAAATGAGTGAGGAGTGTCGCCGAAACCACGACCATCAGTGCAAAAATGAAGAAATCGATTTGAAAATTTTGAAATGAAAATGATAACTAAAAACACCACTTCTAAAATATAAAGCATAATAAAATGATCACATGCATGCAAAGAACCAAGCAAAATAAGACTCACACAAGCCAAGTGGAAAAAAATGACAGAAAATTTGACAAAAAGCAATAAATGTAAAACTCACCCGGGAAAGCGACGATGATCGCATCGAAGGTTCGTTGATCTCCTTGGTAATTCTAGAGCTCCAATATCAAGTGTGAAAATGATCTCTAGGGGCATATATTAAATATATTTGAGAACATTATGGTTTAAGATTTGCATGCCAAGAATCAAGGGAAAAGCGACACATGGAGAAAGTTTCCAAAAATAAAAAGTGTGCTTCCTTTGGGTTACTAAAACTAGATCCCTAAATTTTAGGGATGATTTTTTCATTTTTCAAATTTCTAATTTTTTTGGGAAAGATTTCCATGCACTTCATTGGGAAATATTGCACAATTTTTGGAATCGGTTCCTTACTCAATCCACTGTGCAGTTTCTAAGCTCAGTGAGGGATTGCGTAGTTTCTGGGATCCATATTGGCCTACCTTCCATGAATGTGAAAATTCTCAGCTCAAGTTTGAATTCTAGTCACGACATTGCAATTCTAGTCATCAAGGTTACTTGCCTTCATGGATTGCACATTTTATAGAGGAAAGCCCGTAACTGTTGTGCAATACTAAGGAAGGAGGTTAGCTTGTCATGTAGAAAAATAAGCTAAGTGAAAAACAAGTGAACACAAGCATAGATAAAGGATAAACCTCAATCAAAGCATGAATAACTGATAGAAATGGAAGATAAGCTCATGTGAGAAGAAGGTTAGTCTTTAAAATCTAAGAACAGTAAAATTTTTGGATGGTGGTTGTAGACACTACAACATTGGCGACAAACTAGTAGAACTCCAATTCTCTGAATGAATCTTGTCTTATTGAAAACTGGTCTGACCCTTCCAGAAGTATTGTTAAATCCCTTGATCACCACAACTACCTCACTTAGTCTAAGTTAAATACATGGTCTCATCTATCCTCTTCATCAGTGGCACACTAACCAAGCCAATTCAAACCAAGTTGTTTTGATTGGGGATTAAGAGTATGTAAGTACACAAGTAAAATAATTTTTCAGAGTCTTATTTTCATCTCTCTTGTTGCTCAGTTACTAGCAGGCCTGGATAGTAACCCGACATAGTCACTTCAAGAACACAAAGATTTCTTTGCTACCATGACAATACCTCGGTGGAGTTGCTTGCTTCATCTCTCTACACAGGAAGGCTTTCATTTATTTTTATTTTTTATGTCCAAATAAAAATTCATAGACACTTATTTATTTCATTGGGTGGAAGATTTATCCTGAATTATTGAGAACATAAGAGGTTGTTCCTTCAGAGAAGCATTTTTATATACAAATCTCACATACTTGTTAATGTTTCCCCCCTCTCCTTAGTCTACTTGACTAGGTTGACGTGGATTAACCGAAAAGATAAAATGATTATAGTAGGTGGTACTATTAAAAATGAAAACATCATGATTTCACTACAATTTTCTTCGAAAATGAACATATTTTGTATTAGAGAATTATGAACCAAAGAGCATGAAAGATTCGCACAAAGATATGGAATAAAAACAAACCAAGCATTGACAGTAGAACAAATTCCTCTTGTATTTGACCATGCTTTGTTCATAAGCCAAACATGGTCTCATGCAGAAACTAACTTGTAAAGAAAAATTAAAATAAATGAGCATAAATCAAATCAAAGAGAACAACAAGAAAATAAAAACACTACTCCTACTCCTAACCTAAGAAGAGCATAGGAAAAAATCACGTGAAGTGATACTTCCAATTAATCCACCAACACATTGGTTAGCCTATGAAGGAAAGGGAATGCACATCAAAAAATATATATAATAATAAAAATATACAAGAAATATATGAAAATGCAAACCAAAACCTTTGAAGTTTAAATGCACACACAAAAAAGTAAAGACAAAAAAAAAACGAAAAGAATTCTATGATTGTGTCATGGTGTTGTGATACATTGCGAGTCAAAGACTTGCAAACACAAATTTTTGAACAATGAAGGTGAGAAAAAATAAATAAACAAGATTTTTTTTTGTTTTGCCACAGTGCTCACTACATATGACTCCATTAGAGAACTTTTGAGGTCTAAAATGGGCCTCCAAAGAAAAATGTACAACCAAAATAAATTTTATAAGAATCAATAATGTTCAAGATGATGATGTCAACCATGGGGGATGATTCACCATTTTTAGGGTAAAAGAGTAAAATATCAGAAAATAATAAAATAATAAAACTACTTTTTTCAATTTGTATTTTCAATTATGTCGCTAAGTTTTTACTCAAATTTCAAGCGAGAGTACTCGTTGGATGCAAAATTTAATTCTTCATCCAAGGATTACCCATGTTAAATACTTTCGATGGACCATGTTAAAAGAAAAATGACAAATAAATTAAAAAACATGATCATAATAATGTTTTTCATGAAATTCTCATTTTTCATGTAGCAGGGTCCATCAAAAGTATGCAACATGGGTACTCCTTGGATGAGGAATCAAATTCTACATCCAACAAATGTTCCTTCTTAGAATTTGAGTAAATACATAAGGAGATAAGTTGAAAAAGTATTTTTTTCTTTTTTCCCTCTAAAATTTGATGATGTAATCTAATATTATTTTATTATTTCCACTATTATTTTATAATTTCCTTAGGAGGCCCATTTTCGACCTCAAAATTACCCTAATTCCTTCAATGAATGAGTGATAGGATCATGTAATATAGGTGGAGGATGCAAAAATTTTAAAACTAATTGATCTTCAATATGTGCGATAAAGTGATGAGGAGCCTAAAGAGATTCAATATTATTTTGATTGGAGGTATAACTGAGCTCAAGGCTACAAGAACTTGACATAATCATAAGCTCAGGCTGAAATGCCTTGACAACTTGAGGAAGTTCCAACTCATCGGAAGTTAGATCATCAAAGGTCGATGGCTTTGAAAAATAAATATTGCGACAATCAAAATAGTGACCAACTCAATTAATGAAAATGTCACAACATCAACAATTAGGAAGTCCAAGATTATGAACGAAGGTGTCCTTGTGGTCTGATGAATTGTACAAGGGGGAAGATTAAAAATGAGAAATTTCACCCTCTGTTTTGAGAAAGTTAATATGAGAGATTGGGAAGATGCTAAATAGAAGATTCATGCTCATCCTCTCTGCATCTAAATGAGAAACTAACATCCCACGTGTTCTGTGAGTGATCGGAAGTATTAAAATTTTCAGAAACTAAATTCTCACAATATACAACGAGAATTACATAATCGTTTAAAATGTTTGGGTGATGCAGGAAAGATGCGAAAGGAAGGAATTCATTCTCCATCTTATATTCTTTTTCAATAATGGGCTCCCAAACATAGTCATCGTAAACTCAACCACAAGTTGGATGCCTAACACCAAATCCATCCAACACTTGATACTCATGAACATCAAAAGAAATATTTAAAATTGGTGAATCATCAAAAAATCACAATCCGGAGGATTAGAGGGATGAAGGGATGGAGGACGAGGAGATAACACTCCATGATAACCATCAGAATCACAGTCTAAACCCATGCTGAAATTATGAGTATGTGGCGTGGGTGAAGATGGTGGTAGATCAATGGATGAATTCTGAATTTCTCCTACCTCATCCTGCAAAACTTCAGCTATTTGTTGAAAATTAGATGGAGGGTCACTTGTAAAAATTATCAGAGGCTCAGCATTTCTCTCAAAAATGAAATTGTTCAGAAATTCTCCAAACCAGAATGACAACATAGAACTCTTCGCCAGGATACCAGTGCAATTCGTTTCATCAAAATACGACTCTAGATGAAGAAGTTATGACCTACTGTCTTTTTCCTAAAACAGGTAAAAAATTTGTAGAAAAGTGACAGGCTGATGACATGGCAGCCCAGTCAGCACTCCAGCTATATTCTAGGAATATTCTCCAATCTTAGCCCAATGACACTGTGACAAGTGTCACGATCAGATTTTCCAGTTAACTTTGGAAGTGAATTTTTTTTATATTTATCCTAAGGTTGAAGGAGATTTTTTTTAAAGTTGGGATAGTCCAACCAAAGCTAGACATGTGGTGTATCCAGGGGCCTCCATGTGCCCCCTCTCTTGGACCCATCCAACCTTAGGATTGTGTTGAAATTTATGAATTAATTGATTATGCCAAAGTCTAAACATGTGCTATGGGTCGAATACATTTTATTGTATATACCCTAAGGCCTAACTATTTGATAGTGGATAGATTATCATGGGTTGAATACATTTTATTAAACCAAATTTCTAACCTATGGAGGTAGATACATTTATGTGGGTGAATATATTTCTATACCCAAATTTGGAAACTATGCAGGCAGATGAATATGTATTACTGGCGGGGATCGTATATACCTAAGGTTTTTAATTGTGGTATTGACGGTCAAATATATGGTGGGAAGAGATTATTATAACCCAAATTTTATGACTAAGGGTTTGGAATTGCACAATTGAACGAAACTTTGGTGTGGGGGTCGGGGTCAAACCCACGACCTCCCCCGCGACATTCCTCCGCCTTACCACATGCTCTCTCTGTTGGGTCTTAACCCATAAGGGTGCCACTACTATTTTAAGAGTATCCGACCCGATGATGGGGTTCTGGAGGGGACCATTCCCCTCCCATATGACTGCATCACTATAACCAAGGGCGCAATCAAACTCAAATGATGAAACAAATTAATAATTAAACCCTATTTATTAGTGATAATCTGCATGATTAAATTTAATTAAAACTGGATTATAGTATATGGATAACACACAGTTAATGATGCACTTATCCATAACTAATCCATCATTAAATGCTATTTAATCTGCACTTAAGTTGGCAACAGACTTAGTGGCAGTCCCCTTTTTGGCGGATTTCACCAAAAACAATGGAGTTATCTGGAGTCCTTCCATATTTGGAGGAGAGATAGTATGGAATTTTGTTTTTTCCATAAATAAGCCAATTTTTGACAATTATTGGCTCACGAAGAGTCACTCTTGGTATATTTTGATGTTTTTGAGCCATTGGAGTAGGTTGCAAAGGCAGCAAGAGAGTGTAAGTAAAATTATTGCATAGTTCAGGTAATACAAAGGCCCATGCCATGGAAGCTGTATCAAGGAGACATAGCCCAGGAGGGGTGAACTCCTTCATCAAAAAAAAGTGTTATTGATTCAATTGTCATGGTTTTCTTTGTGTTTTTATGTTCATGAATTCAACTTAATCTCCACAAGTTTACTTGTTTATCAATCATAAGCACTTCAATAAACCCTTCATTAGGGAATTTAGAGGTCTAAAATGGGTTTCCTAAGAAAAATGTACATAAAAAATAAACTTTATAAGAACCAATATTATTCAAGATGATGATGTAAACCATGGGGGATGATTCACTATTTTTGGAGTAAAAAAGTAAAAATAATAAAACTACTTTTTCAGCTCGTATTTTCAACTTATGTCCCTAAGTTTTTACTCAAATTTCGAGCGGGAGTACTCATTAAATGCAAAATTTAATTCCTCATCCAAGGAGTACCCTTTTTGCATAATTTTGATGGACCCTGCTACACCAAAAAAGAGAAATACATGAAAAAACATGTTTGCAATCATGTTTCTCATGTATTTCTCAGTTTTCGTGTAGAAAAGTCCATTGAAAGTATGTAAGATGGATATTCCTTGGATGAGAAATTAAATTCTTCATCCAATGAGTGTTTCCACTCGAAATTTGAGTAAAACCATAGGGAGATAAGTTGAAAATACGAGTTGAAAAAATAGTTTTTCCTTTTTCCTTCTAAAATTTGATGATGTAATCAAATCTTAATTTATTATTTCCACTATTATTTGATAATTTCCTTAGGAGGCCCATTTTAGACCTCAAAATTCCCCTAATGCATTAACACTTTTAATATAAATTTGAAACTCATATTAGCGCAACAAAACTAACAATCAAATTCATATCAAGATGGTATCAGAGAAAAGGTTAATTGCTTGTTTTTCTTGAGATTTGTGCAAGAATGGTTTTAATAGTTGCAATTTTGTGATGCTTACAAGGTTGAAGTTGTAGAGAGGAGAAGGGAAGCTTTTGGTTGCTACTCCTAAGGTTAGGACCAAAATAAGGAGAGTTGAAAGAGCATCATCTTCACCCAAAGTTCCACTCATAGCTACACTTGAAGCACCTCTAGTTATATCTCCAGAATTTGAGATTGAAGAGGTACAAATTGCACAAGAAGCTTAGTTAATTGAAGAGGTACAAGCATCAGAAGCTAAGCTTGAATCCTCAGCCATCATTTTAAGTATTGGAGGGACTCAATAACATTCAAAAGAGGATGATTTCAAGAGAGAATTCAATGACATTAAGAGGATGATTAAAATAATGTTTGATGCATTCACTGTTGAAAGGGTAGGACAAGGTTCTAAGCCTCCACATGGAGAGGGAACTTTAGATGATAAGAAGGATGAAGAGAAGAGTTCAAAGGTTAGTGGAGGAAATCCACCTCCATATCCACCATCCTCATACTCATTGTTAACACTAGAAAATCATACAAGCAGAAGAAGACATTATTTAATGTCATGCATAAGGATTTAGAGGGTTTAAAGACATTAGAGAATCTACAGAGTATTTAAAAATCTATACGGTTTGAGGAAAAATCAAATCTCTATGGTGTTATTTTGTGTGCATAATCCTTTGTGAAGAGCGCCTTTGCGCGCCTTTTGACCCGAAATGAGCGCAATCCTGGGAGTGGTGAAAGTCACTTTCCGGGACCACAAAAAGCACACTCCAGGACAGTGATTTCACACTTAAATATGCCTAAGGACAACCACCAAAGCCTCCTTAGACATCAAGGGAGCACACAATGGAATATTTGTGGCATACAATGGAATCATCCCGCTCTCTTGGGTCACCATCCACAATGTACCAAGAGAGGGAAGGAGGATTTAAATTCTCCTATATAAGGCCACCAAGAGATGAAAAACTTGAGAGCATATTGTTATGCTGGACAAAATTTCCCAAGTAATACCAGTAGTGTGTGATCCAGAGCTGAGATAGAGGGGACTTAATTGTTGCCCATCCAACAAGTTCAGTCCACCATAGTAGAGAGAGGGAGACTTTTCGCCGAAGAAAGATTGGAAGTAAATACATCCTTGCAACAGGACTTAGAACCCATGTTCTAAAGGCCCTTTGGCAATAGGGTTAAAGTTTCATCCTCATTTCCTACCAGCACTCAATAAGAGGAGTCGAAAGAGCCACCATTTGGATTATTGCAGTTGTTTGACACTATTTAGAGCTTTTGTTCTATTTTTTTTTAGTTCTACTTTATATATGCATGTTATTTCTCTATCTAGTATGTTTATGATTCTATTTTGTTCCACTAACTTGCTTGAATTCACTTCTTTTTCTGCCTGTGACCAATAACTTCAGAGGGTAAACCACACCCCTTAAGTTGGTGTGATTTTTTACATGCGTGCACCAAACAAACTAACACACTCATCATCTTCATTAGCATCATCTTCCACTTCCACCACAAAAATGACCCATACTCATTAAAAAACCCCAAAAGGAAAAAATCGATTACTAAAATTGGAAATTAAGTTTGAACATCCCATGTAAAATGGTGAGGTAAATGTAGAGAAGTTGGAAAATTGGATCGATCAATTGGAGGTATACTGCAGAATTCAAAATCGAAAAGAGGACAACATAAAGATCCAGTTGGCTTCATTGAGGCTAGAAGGAGCAACACTAGTCTGGTGGGAAGCAAAGACTCAAGAGGAAATGTGAAGCCATGCTAAGATATCCATTTATTTGGTTGAGTGTATTTATTCAATTAAAATAGAGTTTTATCCATTCGCCTATATGAAAAAAGAAATTGTGAGTTGGAAAAACTTTAGGCAACTCAAGGGCCAAATAGTTCAAGAGTATACCTAGGAGTTTAGGAAAAGGGCTTTGTTGTTAGGAGTAAACTTTAATTCCCAAGAAAAAATCTTGAAATACATTGGGGGTTTACATTCCTATTTGAAACATACTATCCTTATGTTTAACCCAAGCAATTTAAATGAAGTATATGTGCAAGCCACACATCTTGAAGCAAGGCGAAAGAACATTCAAGAAGAGGGTAGTAATAAAAATCCATTCAAGGGTAAGGGATAGTAGAAGGGTGAAAAATGGAAGGGAAAGAAGAATGCAAGTGTTATGAAAGAAGGGGAGAAAACTACATGAAAACATTTTTCCAAATAAGGGCATGATGAAGCCCAGTGTTGGAAATTACATCCCAAAATAAGGCCTAAGAAACCAAACAATAAGGGGAAACAAAATATGATTACCACCATACAACATGATCTTGGATCCAATTTTGATGATGAGACCAATATTGTAGCCATGGTAAAAAAGGGAAAATAAGTCATAACAAGTACTAGTTCCTCAAATTGTCACAGTAACACACCAAATGAAGACACAAGGATAGAATTGTTCCATGTAAGAGTGATTTCAAATCATACAAATATTGATGCATTATTTGATAGTGGGTCGAAATAAAACTTCTTTTCAGAAGACTTGGTCAAAAATCTTAACAATGAAACTATACCACATCATAAATCATACCCATTGGGTTGGATAGTTAAGAATTCCAATTCACAGGTGACAAGGAAATGCATATTTTGATTTTCCATTACTGCAAACTTTGTTGATGAAATTCAGTTAAATGTGGTCCTTGAAATTTCTAATATTATCTTGGGAAGTCCATATTTGTATGACAAGAAAGCGGTATTTCATCGCCATGAGAACAAATGTCATTTTCTCAAGGATGGGTTGGAGTATATTGTGAGATCTCATCACAAAAAGATGAATATTTCTTTAGTTAATGAAGGGAAGATGACGAGACTAGTTAATGCAAGTAAAACATTTGTTCTTCTCATGATCAAGAAAAAGGATGATATTGAATATGAATCTTTTGAAGTATGTGATGAAAAATTAAAATCTGGTTTGTTTGATGTGGTAATTCAACATGGCGGGATGTTTGAAGAACCAAGTGGGTTACCTCCCAAGAGGGGAATTCAACATGAGATTCAGCTGCAGTAGGATGTTCCACTTCCAAGCATTAGTATGTATCGCATGTAAATTATGGAGAGTTTGGAAATAAATAAGAAAATCCAAGAATTTTTGAGCAAAGGTATCATATGCCCATCTACTTCACCATGTGGTTCAACGATTATTTTGGTACCGAAGAAGGATGAGACTTGGCACATGTGCATAGATTTCCATGTAATGAATAAAATCATGGTAAAGAATCGCTATCCAATCCCACGAATTGATGATTTTCTTGACCATTTAGGTTATGCAAAGTATTTCACTAATATAGACTTAAGAACTGGTTATCATCGAGTTAGAATAGATGAGGAGGACATTTGGAAAATTGCATTTAAACTAGACAAGGATTGTTTGAGTGGCTAGTTATTCCATTCAGTCTAACAAATTATCTAGCTACTTTCATGAGAGTTATGAATGATGTTTTAAGACCATTTCTAAATGAATTACTCATTATTTACTTAGATTATATTTTTATGTTGATCAAATCAAGAGATGAACATGTCATGCATGTGAACAAGTTACTTGATGTCTTGAAAAAAGAGCAGTTATTTTTAAAGATGTCAAAGTGTGAGTTTGGCAAGAATTATTTAGTGTATTTGGGACACATTGTTGTAGGAGGTGAGTTGAAGATAGAGCCTTCCAAAGTTGAGTTCATTCTGAACTGGCCCAAGCCCAATACAGTTACTGAAGTAAGAAGCTTTCTTGGGGTAGCACAATATTGGAGGAAATTCATTGCTAATTTTTCTTCCATTGCAGCTCCGTTACATGCATTGACAAGTGTCAAGAAAGTCTTCCATTGGGGAGATATTCAGAAAAAAGAATTTGATTCTTTAAAATAAAATATCAGTTTAGTATCGATATTGGCTCTTTCGGATCTTAGATAGCCATTTCGAATCCAAACATATGCTAGTTATTATGCCATGGGAGCAGTTCTGATGAAATATGGTAAGCCCATTTGTTTTCATTCTGAAATTTTTAATGGAGTTGTGACTAAATATCCCACCTATGAAAAATATTTATATGAATTACTACAAAGTGTAAATAAATGGAAGCACTATTTTGTGGGGAAAGAGACCATTATCCATACCGACCATCAGCCATTGAAATACTTACAATCACAGTCAAAGTTGCAGCAATCAAGACATTTTAGATGGGTGGGATTTCTACAACAATTTCATTTGGTTATTAGGTATAAAAATGGAATCTACAATAAGGTAGCTGATATTCTCTCTAGGCCTATTGTAAATTCATCTATTATACTCAAGCACAATTCAGTTATGCATGAAAGTTACATTGAACAATATGCATATGATAGTAATTTTCAAGATGTGTATGAAATATTGAGTCAAGGGAACCAAAATGAAGAGATATATTATCATGTGCCTAAAAATTTGTTGTATGACCTGGGCAACTTATGTATTGCATAAGGAGAAATAAACAATATCATAAGGGAGGCACACACTTCATTGATTGCTGGGAATTTCAGTGTAGGCAAGACAGTATCGAATCTCCAAAGGTATTGTTATTGGACACGAATGATAGATAGTGTATTTCATTTTAGTAGAGGATATTCTTTGTGTACAATAATTAAGCCTAGTAATATGAAACTTGGATTGTACACTCCACTTCTGGTTCCTTCACATCCTTGGGAGAGTATCTCAATGGATTTTGTTGGAGGTCTTCCAATGCCAAGGAAAGGTCATGATTACTTGTATGTTATTGTAGATAGGTTCAAAAAAATGTGTCGTTTGATGCCATGTAAGAAAAAAAATTACAGCTGAACAAACAACTCATGTTTTCTTTCAAAATGGATGGGTTCAGTTTGGTCTTCCTACTTCTATTGTAAGTGATCGAGATTCCTGGTTTGTTGGGAATTTTTGGTCAAAATTGTGGGACATGATGGACACTAAGTTGAATAAGAGTACAACCTTTCATTCAGAAACAGATGGCCACACGGAGGTGGTTAACAGGGCAGTCATTCATCTTCTTAGATTTTATTGCAGCAAACATCACAAGTTGTGGGATGAACAGTTGAATTACATTCAACATTCATGCAACAGGGCAATGCATTCTTCCACAAACACATCTCCATTTGAGGCATGTGTTGGGTACTTGCCAAGATCGCATTTGGGCTTCATATTTGAGAAAAATTTCGCTATATATGGTCATAGTGAAATAGATAAGGCAAGGAATTTCATTGATAAAATTCAATTGTTACATCACACAGTGCAAGAACAACTTAAAAAGAGTCAAAGAAACTACAAGGAAATGCATGATAAACACTATGTTGATCACAAATTATAGGTTGGAGATGAAGTTTGGTTATATATTAGCAAATAAATATTGCAAGGGGAAGGTAAAAATCTTAATCCAATCCATTATGGTCCTTTTACAACTCTATAAAATATTGGTAGCAATGCATTTAAGCTAGATTTGCATGTTTATATGCAAATATATTCTATCGTTAATGTTGAGGGTTTGAGATTGTTTGAGCCTCCTTTGATTGATGATCAGGGAGAGCATGTTCAACTATCATCAATAGATGATTTCTCGCCAGAATATCTTGATGACCTTCAACAAGATCTCATACTTGATAGAAGAACCATAACTTCAAGAAGAGGGATGTCGAATACCTTAGAGTGGGACTCAAGGGGAAAAATCCTTCCAAGGAAAAATGGATCGATATTGAAAGGGTGAGGGAGTTGTACCCTCACATGATCAACGATTGACAATATATTTTGGGAACCAAAAGGATTCTAATGGGGATGAATGATCAGAGGCTCAGTATTTAGCTCAAAAATGAAAGTTATCATAAATTCTCAAAAATAGAATGAAATCATAGAGCTTGTCTCCAGGATTTTGGTGCATTTCGTTTTGTCAGAAGCTGATTTTGGATGAAGAAGTTATGACCTGCTCTCCGTTTTCTCAAATAGGTAAAAAATTTGTAGAACAGTGACATGATGATAACATGGCAACCCAGTTAACACTCCAGGTATATTCAGGGAATATTCTCTAGTTTTAGCCCAATGACATAGTGACACGTGGTGCAGCCAGGGGCTGCCACGTGCCCCCTCTGGTGGACCCATCCAACCTTAGGACTGTGTTGAAATTTCTGAATTAATTCATTATGCCAAAGTCTAGACTGTGCTATGGGTCGAATAAATTTCATGTTATATACCCTAAGGCCTAACAATTGGACAATGTACAGATTACCTTGGGTTGAATACATTTTATTAAACCAAGTTTCTAACCTATGGAGGCGCATAAATTTATGGGGGCAACTATATTTCTATACCCTAAGCTAGAAAATATGCAGGTAAAGGGATATATGTTACTAGCAGAGATCATATATACCTAAGGTTTTTAACTACGGTATCGATGGTAAAATTTATGGTGGGCTAAGATTATTATAACCCAAATATTATGACTAAGTGTTTGAAGTTGCACAATTAAAAAAAACTTTGGTGTGGGGGTCACGGTCCAACCCACAACCTCCCCTGCGCCTATCCTACGCCTTACCACCTGATCTCTCTATTGGGTCTTAACCCATAAGGGTGCCACTACTATTTGAAGAGTATCAAAGCCTATGACGGGGTTGCAGAAGGGGCCATCCCCTTCCCATATGATTGCAACACTGTAACCAGGGGTGGAGCCAAACTAAAATGGCAGAACAAATTAATAATTAGACCCTGTTTATTAGTGTTAATTCATGGGATTAATTTTAATTAAAACTAGATTATGGTATATGGATAACGAGCAGTTAATGATGTGCTTACCCATAATTAAGTCATCATTAACTGCTAGTTAATCCATGCTTAAGTTGGTGGCAGACTTAGGGGCAGTGCCATTTTCGGTGGATTTCACCAAAAATAACAGAGTTATCTCGAGTCCTTTCAGATTTGGAGGAGAGATAGTACGGAAATTTGTTTTTTCAATAAATGAGCCAATTTTTGACCAATTTTGGCTCATGAAGAGTCATTATTGGTAGATTTGGATGTTTTGGATCCATTGGAGCAGGTTGCAGAGGCAACAAGAGACTGTAAACACCATTATTTGACAATTGAGCTAATACAAAGGCCCATCCCATGGAAGCTGGACCAAGGAGACATAGCCCAAGAGGGGTGAACTCCTTCATCAAAACAAAGTGTTATTGATTCAATTGTCATGACTTGCTCTGTTTTTATATGATGTTGTTCAAAATTTGGTTTCCATGCTTTTATGTTCATGAATTCAACTTAATATCCACAAGTTTACTTTTTTATCAATCATAAGCACTTCAATAAACCCTTGTAGAAGAATAAAATGTCAACACTTTTAATATAAATCTGAACTGATATTAACACAACAACTAACAATCAAATTCAGATAAAAAAACAACCTTGCCCATCACAAATTTGGAAAATCTAACACCGAGGCATGTTAGGAGTGATTTAAAATATTTAAACACATGCATAGTTAGTGAAATGAGAACAATATATAAAAATATTTCAGATGAGAAATCCCAATCAAATTTATCTTTTATAAATTCAAAATAGAAATGAAAAAAATGATTATGAAAATGATGTAATGATTCATCAGGTGATTTTCACAATTCTAAGATTTTCTTGCATAGGTGTTTATGATCATGCTTGTCAAAAGCATGAAAGAAGCCCTTAAAATGTGAGAATGAACAACCAATAAACAACATCCTCAATGGGGATGTCGCGATCCATGCAAAATTTAATAAAACATTCATTATGCTCAAGTATGGTTGTTTCACACTCACCATCAAATTTAAAAGGTGAAAATTCATCTATGATGTTCATTGGCAACTATAATTTTATATATTTGGAAAAACATGTCGGGATTTTGATTGTGGAAGAAATCATAAATATGTGTGGAAATTAAAAAAACACTTGTAAGGCTTAGCTTGTCATTTGGCCCTGCTTCTAGTGTCAAAAATTTTGATGGTGCTGACCTCGCCAACATTCAGGGTATCTCCCTGATATGAAGTCCCAACTAAACCTCACGTCATTTGGAGTAGTAGTCCAAATAGTGGGGAGTTAATGATCTCCCTTGGTTTTCAAAATGCATAGAATGGTGCATGGTGTCTTTGGTGAGAAAAAGTGCGTGACCCTACGAAGAGTCAAGTTCGAGTCATGAAGGTTCCAACACATGAAAGGGGAATGAGGTGCACCCCTTGGAAGCATGTAATAGTACACATCTTAGAAGGAACACAAAAGAAAAATGACATCACACGAACTAACAAGTAGAATAGTCCACAAGTTAAGGTGATGAATTAACACATCAATACGCATCCAACAAGATACATAAAAGCGCAAATGAAATAGTTCATAATCACATGCATAAGTTAATTAACATACATCACAAATAAAAGAAGAGTATTACTGCAATATTCATAAAATATCCATGAAAGCTTGTCGACTATGAGTTTTATTAAAAGTGATAGTTCCAATCATAAATAAAACATTTGACAAGCTACTTTCCCTGGTAATGGAACATGAAGTCTACAACACCTGATACTCAAAATAAGTATACTCCCTCTATGCTACGGATAATCCTAAGATCAAAAAAAACTCCCAAGATATTCTTAAGCCAAAGCCTAGCCAAAAACATGGATCCCAAAATCCTATTACAAGAGTTATAATAATATATTTATATCAAAGGCAGGTGACTCTTGGCATGCCCCCTTTGTAACTCATAGACTCCCCTCATGACTCTTCATCTTATTACAAAATAAATCATTACATAATATATGAATCTTCACATTCATACAAGGACACTTGGAATTTCACTTTTAGAATAATTACAAATAATATTACATTTTCTACTTGTACCCATATAATACAAAATAGCGTAGAGATAGCTTGACCACCTAGTAAGAGAAAATGCTATGATGCTATATTTTGGGTGAAATCAAGATGGGAAAATTAAAATTGGTGCTTCTCAGTCACATATTAGTGCCAAGCTCGGAACTGTTCGATGGTCTCCCCAAAATGTGTGATAGTGTCAGGATGTTAGAGAAATCTTGCCTCCATCGGGGTACAATGTCTTGGAACTAGTCTGAACCTCTTTCTCGACCGGAAGAAAAATTGTTATGATATAAATAGGGCCATTTATTTTTGTCTTAATGTTATATCTATACAACTCTAGGTCATCCTAGGTGGCCATCTACTTCAGTTGTTCCAAGTATTGATCAATCTCCTATCTGACTTTCCATTTGCATTAGTCTCGCTGAGTGTGCAAAGTGATCAAATCTCGTGGGTTCTCACTATGAAATAAAAACTATTATATACCCATCCATATGAGGTCTGAATGTTTTTTATGAATGAGGTGAGCTATTTTTTTTTCTGGATCAACATCCAAACTCTCCCTTTCTCCAGCTCTTCTTATGGCTTCATCTTCTTGACACGTGCAAGAAATGTTCCCTTGTATCACATTGTCCAATCATGCAAGGTGGTTATGGAAACATGCACATTATTAAGGATATTGAAAAAATATCTGCTCTACCATTATAAGTCATGTAAGAGAATAACTGCTTTATTTATGGTCACTGACTCCTCATAAATATTTCACATAGTGTCTTGTAGTGTGGATAATTTAGCCAGTATCACTACTCTGATCACCCCCAGGTAGACCTGTGTGGTTGATGCATTCAAAAATATTGTGTGAAGCTATTCATTCTATTTTCGAATAACCTATAGATTATGTGTCAAATATTTATTCGTGGCCAAAAAATACTGAGTCTTATATCTTGCTACAGCTGTGAAGGCCAAGTTGGCGTCAAAAATAGGGCTTGGATTCTAACTGGTGTCTCCCACTATCACCCTTTCTCCACTCTTATACAATCTTATTTTGGATTTCATAAAATGAAAGATTGTAAACATCCATCACTAGATCGTCATGAAAGGGAATTGTATCCCCTTCGTCGTTCAGGGCTGGTTATGCTACTAGAGGTCGTGTAGTCTGAATGGTCGCCTATGGTGCACTAGGAATCAGGTCCAAATATTCATCTTCCAGTTTTGGTTCCAAATCCATGCTCGTGTCTTCAATCAACTGCTCAATCTATTAATAAAGGTCTGGATCCTACAGTTGTTCACTCATTCCTTGCGTTATTGGTTGATCATGTACCTCCTATAAAAACTATATGGGTGTCTTCTTTTCCGTTGTGGCACTTTTCCTTCCTCCTTCCTTCTTTCTCTTCTCCTTGGCTCCTATGGTAGTGTATTTGGTGTAAGGTTGTATGAAATACACTTCTTTAGCAAGCTAGCTGCTACCATCACAAGGTCACAAAGAAAAATGATTCTCTACTGTTAGTGGAACAATTTGGACACAATTTAAACTAATTTTGAGGTAAAACTAAGAATACAACACTAATAACAAAACTTAAACACAATATGTTAAATACAAAAGCTAAATGGAGTAAACAACCTAATAACACAAGTGGATAATTATCCATTTATTAGGTACTAGTGGTTAAAAAGGATACAATGCTAAACACATGAAGAGGGTCCTTTGAGCTATGGAGCTCAAATACCCAAAACAAGGAGGTATCCTTCCCTCAAGTTCCTACAAGCGTCTCTTCCCTCTCTCAAAGGATGGTAGATCAAGTTCAAATGGTGGATCTCTCTCTCTTTCACGAAGATGTTGGTTGGCCAACAGAGGAGTCCTTCCAATCCCTCTACTACTAGACTATGCAAGCTGCTTTGTTGTGAAGGAATTTTTCCAGCATAACAATATGTCTCCATTTATTCTTCTAAAGGTTAGTTTATATAGAAATTTTTTGAAGTGCTCCTCCTTCTCTTAGCCCAAGATTGATAGTGACTTAAGAGTGGAGGAGGGATTCCATTGTGGGTTGCACTTACTCCTCAAGGTGGTTGAAATCTGGTGTCCTTGATATTATTAGGTAGAGAATCATCTTAACGAAGCATGCCAAGTGGTCTTAGATGGTGAGATTTTGCCATCTTCAGGACCATTCAACTATCGAAGGAATAGTCGCGTTGTGCAGAAAATTCATTTGATGCAAGTGCATTGTACTTTAATTTCCATCTAAACCTAAGGAAAAATTAAATTTTTGGTCTTTCCTAATGTATTTCTTCCCTAAAAATATATCGGTGTACCTTCTTCTTGACAGTTTTAATGTCTTTTTCCTGTATGACTTTTTGGTGTTAACAATTTCCCCCTAATGTATGAGGTCTAGGAAGAACTGTATAGCTTAAATACATTATGTTTAATTATTTGTGTGATCCTTTTGAGAGAGAGAGAGAGAGAGAGAGAGATTAAATTTATTTGAAACTGAGTTGGGAGACCCCTTGTCTTAAGTAAAAAAGACACCATGCTCTGTAGGAAACTTGTAAGATATAAAATAAGAAATATTTCTACAAGACAAGATGTTCCATGCTCGTGATGTTTGACTATTTAAGATAATATTAACATATAGTGGTTTTTTTGTGTCAAATTTTGTAGTTAGTGACCTGCTATTGGTTGATGATGATATTTTATAACACCCTCAAGAGAATTTTTTCTTTGAAAAAAAAGGTTGAATGTGGTACCCACATGCATGGCACATTTAGATAAGGTGCTCAATGTATGCATGGGTCTTTGACTATTGGGGACATTCCCGTGTAATCATGGCTGAAAGAGATGCCTACTGATATACGAGTCTTCGACAAATTCTGATAGAGTGCAATGGTTATGAAGTACGATGCCATCCTTGCTTCAGGAAATGTTACCCTAAAGGTCTTGGGTTGATAAACCTTCACAGATCAAGGGCATGTCATTACAATAAGGACTCACTTAACCAACTTCTATGCTTTAAACTAGAAAATAGAGGTTTCATACCTTACCCTTAATCCTTCGGTTGTAGTAGATCCCATGGGGTGCAAACCCCCTGCAAATCTTTGCGCTCCGAAATCTATAAATCAACAAAGAACAATCACAATATCCTAGTTGTACAACATATATATGTTCTAGATGTTAGTGAAAAGCATGCATAATCTCATAAAAACAATATTAAATGAACAATTTAAGATAATTACACATGTATAAAAGATCATAGATATGTAAACATTAGGAACAAGATGGAACTTTTGATTTTAATGACATGTATAGTAGAAAATGTGGAGAGATCACATGAAATCTACCACGGCCTTCGAGCATACCATCCTCTGGATCCGTCCAGCCATAGCCTCTCAAAATTTCTTCCAAGAATAGTGCACAATGGATGTCACATAGGGTGAGTGAACATCTCAAGCAAACAAGGGTTTCCTAAAAATATCTGGGAAGTGAAGGAGGCATAGAGAATACATCAGACTTGGATATGGCTCTAACAGGGTATAATATCTATATTTCTCTCTCTCTTCCTCCCTTAGGCCATTCCCTTGAGGGGATTTTATACTCTCTCAAATTAGTTTTTGCAGTTGGGAACAGTTAGGCCATGGTTTGGGGTAGTTAAGTTACAGGAACAACCGTAAACCCCGCCTCTAAAATAGGGATTTTATATATTTTTTTAATGTTTAAAAAGGCATATGTGGTTCTCTATGTATGGGTTCGCATGTATACGTGAAAAAGTCTGGGTAGAGTCGCGTATGGGTTTTAAGAAACTATTTTTTGAGAAATATGTCCAAGTCTGAAGGGAAGGGTTGCCCAAGGCCAATCTATAAGTCATCAAGTATATTTTGGTGAGAAATGATGCTATAACATATGCCCCCTAATATATGAGGTCAAAAGGGGTACATGATGGTTGAAATATATTATGTGCATAGAAAGAACATTGCGAGGAATAGAGAGGACTTCACCAAATTTCAGCCTGCCAAAAAACCAATGGGAGAGATCAGAAAGATAGCTCATGTCTGAGGCAGGCATACCCATTCTCAGTGAAATAAATCCATGTTTTCATATGAAGTATAGATCAGATCCAATATGTATACAAGCTGAAATGTAGAGTACATAGTGAATCATTTGATCACTGCCCAGAAGTACAAGTCAAAATTAGGTCTAAGTATCACATATAGAAGCCTGATCAATGATGTTGCAATAGATATCTGATCACAAAAGTCACAACCGAATCTCGAAGTACGAAATCATAAGTGGTGGAACAAATAGTACAACACACAACTTGGGAGCCAACATATAAGATGTTGTTGTGATGAAACTGCAACATATAAGGGTGGATGGTGTCACTAGAAGAAAACCGAAGGAGCTATCAAAGTCTTCACCGATCACCATGGAAAAATTCTACACAATGGAAATAAATGAGCTGAAGTCGACCATGTGAGAAATCGTTTGATTACCGGTCATTGATGTATACCGTTAACAAACATGAGACAACCCACCGATAATGATAATGAGTGTCAAGGTGCCCCAGTACAATCTAGCAAGTGCGAATGAATGAGTTGAAGTCAAACACTTGAAATAATCTATCAATAAGGAGGCAATGCTGTATCCTCATTGTTGATATTGAAGAGTCTGCCACCGATGACTGTAAACCCTAAGGTACTGACAAAAAGGACTCTAGACCTTATTCCTAGAGGAATGAGTCGGAGTCGATGGGCAAAGATCTACTGGAAGGAAGGCATTAAGGCATCCCACATTAGTCCAGCGTGAGTGTAACCCATATGCCAATATTTGGAAGAAATTAGAAGAAGTAAAGTGAAGTAACCAACCCGAAGTACATTTATGGCATGCACAAGATGAAGCTAGCGCACGACAGAAACCCTCTGAACCAACCAATAATGAAAGCTAACAAAGAGGTGAGATATACACTGATAGGGTCAAATGGAAATCAAGGTACTGCACGAATCCCAGGTGTGATAATGTAAGCTGAAGTCAAACACAAGGGAAACCACTCAGTCAAAGAACCATGATGATGATCAAATGCTAAGCACAAGGTCACCTATAATTGATGTAAATAGGGCCAGGGTGCGGCTCTAGGTTTACTCTTAGAGAAATATGTCGTAGTCGATAAGAAACAAACCCGCCAACAAGAAGTCAGTGGAGAAATTCTCAAACCAGCATGAGCAAAGGACCAAATATCTAATGTGATAGAACAAGATACTGACAAAACTAGGAAGGCCGACTGAAAAATCAGTCAAGAGACACCGCAGAAAGGCCGAATCAGGTTAGATTCCCTTGAAAAAAATCATAACTCATGTTGAGTATGGCAACAAATGATAACTTTGTATAAGTTTGTCATTCATGAGGCATAAAAAAACCCTCCATATGATTGGAAGAGAAAACCAACCGGGGGAGAACTGACTCATGAAACAAGGTTATGGCTTCTCCTAAGTCAAAAACTAAGACCATCCCAAATGGAGAAAAGACTTAGCTTTTTGTGCTTTGTTCAAGGGACACACAACTCACACTGTAGCTGCCATCAAGTATGGAAGTTATATCCCGTTCCTGCTCTTTTTCAAAATATTTATTTTTTTTGTCTTTCTCATATTCAAAGCCTAAAAAAGAATAAAATAATGCTATAGTACAATGGATAGAACGAGTTTCATGACACAGATGCACTATTTCCTGGGATAGGAACAATCCTATGCTCAAGGCAAGGTGGTGAAAACTGGTCAGTGTCACTCAAAGGAATGTTCCATCCATGGGAAATGGTTTCAAGTCGCAGAAGATAAGTGATTGCATGGTTAACTTGTACAGAAATTCATGGAAAAAAGATGGCTTAAACATGAGTCCAAATGAACCTGACTAAAGTCCAAGATAAACAAGTAGTCAATATGCAATTCAGTAATACAACTCGACAACATAAGGGAGCCTCTAGGGTAAATAGCCAGAAAAATGATAGAAAAGAAGGAGAAGAATGAAGCTTCAACGCATAAGACATGGTGGGACTAAAGAGGACTCCCGATCCTACATCAATTGCAGCATGGGTGAAAAATTCTAGTGAGGGACTAACTAGGAAGCCCATGTAAAGGAAGGCTCTACCACCAAGTCATGATTAAAAAATTGGCAAGTGAAATGGGTTAAGTACTCATGACATGATGGGATCGACCCTATGGCAAGTGATTAGAATGGAAGCTAGTATGCAAAGATGTAACAGAAATTGAACTCCCTAACCTATATTCCAGTTCGAAATCAAATACCTACCATGACAGGTCAACGGTCATGGATCCAAAAAAAACTAGGACAATCTCAAATTCAACAAAATGTTCCTAAAAAAAATACCTTGCTTGACGCTTACAGGCCAAACGATTATATAGCTTTAGTCAAATTCAAAAAATAAGCACAAATAAAATTTGTAGATTTTTTTCAAATCTTTGGCATAGATACACAATTTGACTCACATTTTGATCATTTTCATATTACAGAAGTGGAGTAAGATCTTTGGGGAAAAATTCCTCTTCTCAAATATGGAGCAATCATCCATAAAATCGTGCCAAATCAGTCAAGTAAGCTATAAACTCATATTTTTCATCAATTTCATTCCTGTTTATAGAAAATTTTCATAATTTTGACAATAGAAAATATATTTTTTGTTGAAACCCTCTGCGCATACACAGGTTCATGTGGATGAACCTGCATATGATACATGACTGTGTACAAAATAAGTCATGTATGCATAGAGGGAAAATTTAAAAATTCTACCTAATTAGTCAATTAATGATTTTTCCCAGGATTTCCATCAGCTGGAGAGAGCATGAGCATAATGCAATTGACAATGAAGTGATGGAGGATCAAAATTCCTTAGATATTCTCTGGAATTGCGGATTGCTCAAATTTTTCAAAATTCCCAATATGAAAAGAAATGTTCATTTTCTTCAAATTTTGGTTGATCATTGGGAACTGGAAGAATATTGTTTCATAATTTATCAGATGCCACTATGTATAGAAGTGGAAGATACATACTTCATTACTAGACTCTCTCGAAGGGGAGACCCAGTAGACTTGCACGTAAAGCCTGTTGGAGGGCTTATCGTAGAGAATTATGTCCAAGTCTATTGTGTAGAAGATGCACAAAAAGTAAGAACATAGATTCCTATCAGAGATCTAAAGGATTTATATATGAATATCCTTCTCTTTACCATTTGTAGAGTAGCAGGATCATCTTCTCTACATCAAGCTTCACGGACAGAAGTGAGCATAGCAGTGGAATGTCTAATTCATCTCTTTGACTAGTGCATAGCCTTGATAAGAAATATGAAAAAAAAATTGACTTCAATACGAAAATCAAACACTAAACACTTTGCGTATGGTACAATATTACTGACATTATTCTTCGAGAGGGTCCCAGGGCTTTGGCCCAAGGTCATATCAACTATCAGCATCCCGAGAGATCCAAGAATAGCCCGATGCGAAGATCTGATGAAGAGATTAGGGGGAAGTGAAGTTCCCCGGACCACTTGGGATGATGAGTTATTTCAATGGTTAGAAGAACAATTCATCGTAGTGGAAGAATATCCCTATGCTGGGATGGAATTTTGTGTAGATCCAGATCTAGTCCTGCCACCCGGTGCAGCATGGGGCGCAATCGGTGAGATTGCATTTTTGATTTTTTATTATCTTATTTTTTTATGATTTTTTCAAAGTATGAAAATGAAAAAATGTTTTTGATTGGATTAAATGACTTACAAATTTATGATGGTAATGATGCAAACATGGGCCTAGTCAAGCTGGAGGGGTACCCAAGGCATAAGTGCTGCAAAGGTGAGGTAGATGCTGAAGACTCTGGTAGGACATTCCATGCAGTACAGAGGAACTTGGAGAGCTTAACTCACCAACTGCCTATGGACGCTATCAAGGACCTACCGCAGGCTATCCAAAGATGGGTGGTAGGAGTACCATGAGACTGGGTGCAGTTATTCCACCATGTAGTGACTACCATTATGTTCTATAGGAACACAAATGTTGGGCAGGGACCTCAGGAGTAGATTATAGATATGATCGGATGAATGTAATACTTTTTGATGATAGACATGATCAGGCATAAGCCCTAATTTTATAGGACATGATGGTCCAGATTTTCTATAGTTTTGAACACTATGATATATATATATATATATATATACACACACAATGATTTATATGATGTGATGACTCAAATGTATGATAATGATGTATTTGATATATTTTTTAATGTAATGAATGATTAATATGCTAATCAATTGCCTGATTAGCCAATAAGTCTTGCATCCAATTGTCATCTCAAGGAATATGAATGAATGTGATAAATAGAAATGATCATTGTAACAAACGTACCCTAAAAAAAAATCTATGTAAAAATGGGTCTCGGACACGATATGTGTTTTTCAATTGCGAAACCACCAGTTGTGAATCCAAGAAAACTACTAACGAATCAACACCCAAGGACATTGCTTCTGAGAGTAGGTTTACCACTGTAGTATATTCTGCTACGTTGTTTGAAGAAGGACCAATGCAGACACGTCTTGAAAATAACAACTAACCAGATGGATAACGGAGTACCCAAGCCGTGGAAGCCAACTTCTGGGTATTTCTACTAGCACCATCGGTGAAACCAAAGTGACTCATGTCATCCAATATTACTTTCCAAAGCAGATCAAATTCATCAAAATCACACCAAAAATCGGAACCCAGATATGTACAAAAATATATATATATATATATATATATATATATATATATAACAAAGAAATATGCTAGGCCAAAGCCTAGGCATAATACTTTTTCAAATAGAGCCCATTTCTGGGCTCCCCCAAATCATTTCCATCAAAATCAATCAAGGCATAAGATCATTTCTTCAGGACCTTTTTAATGATAAAGGGGCTACACCACATAGATTTGAACTTTCCTACCCTCAAGGCATCCTTCTCTTGGGCATAAACCAAGACAAGGTCACCTTTAGAGAAAACCCTAGGTTTTACTGCCTTATCGTATTGAAGCTTTACTCATTTCTTATGTGCCTCATTCATCATAGCTGCATCTCGACGTTGCTCATTGGGGTGTTCCAGATGAAGAAGGCATTCTTTGAGATTGGAAGTGTCATGAAGAATCTCAACATCTAACTTAAGAGAGGTATTTGAAATTCAATAGGAAATATAGATTCCAACCTATAAGCTAGTTGAAATGGAGTAAAACTGGTTGCATTTTTTACTAACATCCGGTATGCCCAAAGTGCAGGGTACAACATAATATGCCAATTGGATTTGGCTTTATAAATTGTCTGTTGAAGAATTTTCTTGAAGGATTTTTTCATGGCTTCAACTTGCCCATTGGCTTGAGGATAATAAGGAGACGAATTCTCCTTCCAGAAACCTAATTTCAGAGCCAATTCAACCATCATGCTATTCTGAAAGTGATTTCCATGGTTAGTGACAATATCTTTGGGAATACCAAAGCGAGAAATGATTTGATTCAAGAGGAAGAGAGTTGTTGTCTCATCGTTATTCCCAAAAGTAGGCATAGTCTCAACCCAATTGGTGAAGTAGTCTACAACTATGATAATGTACTTGTGACCTTTAGCTAAAGGCAGGTTAAAAGTAGTATAATCAATACCCCACTTTTTAAAGGGGCCAACAATGACAACAAGAAAGAGCGGAGCTAGATGAGCATGCATATTTCAAGTATAAACCTGACACGGATGACACTTTTTGATTGATTCAATACAGTCTTTGAAAATCGAAGGCCAAAAGTATCCTGCACGCAAGATTTTTTGGGCTGTAGCAAGCCTAGATAAATGACCACCATAAGCTCTACTGTGGAAATCATTTAGCACAACCTCTACTTCTTCAAGAGTTAAGTAGCATCTAAGGATCGAATCGACCCCGCGACGATATAAAGTTTCACCAATAATTAAATAACTTTTGGCTAAGTGACGTAACTTCTAGCGCTCATCTTTCGAAAAAGTTGAGGGAAAATTTGTAGTCTGGAGATAGACTATGAGATCTCCATACCAAGGATCATGTGAAGAAATGAGAAAAATATGTCCATCAGGAAATTATTCGTCATAAAAAATCTCTTCTCCACAGGGCAACTCAGAAATCAATTTCGCAAAAACTAATGATTTCTTGGACTTGGAAGACATAAACTGAAGATCAAATTCTGGAAAAATCACAATCCATCGATTGTATTTGCTCCCAATCACTTTCTTATTGAGAATAAACTCAAATGGATTGACCGTTGTGAAAACATATGTTTTGTGAAGGAGAATATAATGTCTGAGCTGCTAAACAACATGGATAGCTACTAAAGCAAGTTTATCTATCACAGAATACTGGAGTTCAAGACCGACCAAGCCTCGACTAAGGTACTACATAACATGCTCGAAAAGAGAAACGTATTCCTAAACCAGAACCATACCAATGGTAGATTTTTCTACCACGAGATACAAGAGGAAATCCTTGCTATAATTAGGTGGACTCAGTAAAGGAGTAGAGGTTAATGCTTTTTTCAAAGAATCGAACGAGCGTTGAGAAAAGTCATCCCAAAAGAATGGAACTCATTTCTTTAATAATCTCATAAATCCTTTTGTAATCTCGGCATAATTTACGATGAATCTCCGCAGGAAATTAGCTTTTCCTTACAGATTTTGAAGTTGACAAATTGAAGACGGGGGAAGTAATTGAATTATTGCTTCAACCTTGAAGGGATCTACTCGAATCCGTTTAGTACAAATGATGAATCCCAAAAATTTACTGGATGTGAAAATGAAAACACACTTGTTTAGGTTCAACAGAATTTTGTAATACCGACATCATTCAAAAACTTGACGGAGGTGAGAAGGATGATCAATTATCTTGGGAGAATGAGCAGCTAAATCATCCAAATATTCCTCAATAATATGTTTGATGTCATGGAAGGCGCAAGACATGGCCTGCTAAAAAGTAGCTCCAACATTTTCGAGGCCAAAAGGCATTTTCTTGTAAGAAAATGTACCCCAGGGACAAATAAATTCAATCTTATGTTGATCTTCAAGATGGATAGTAATTTGGTTATATCTAGAGAAATCGTCCATGAAGGAGAAAATTTCATTCCTTGCACACTAATCGATGATATAATATATAAACGGTGTGGGGTAGTTATCTTTAGGAAATGCTTTATTTAGGTCCTGGAAATCAATGAAAAATCGAATTGTTCCTTGTTCCTTGTCCATAGGAACTGGATTTGAAACCCATTCAGTTAAAGAAACAGGGTAAATGAACCCTGCCTTAAGTAGCTTCTCTACTTCAGCGTTGATAGCTACTTCCTTCCTAGGCTTGACCGGACAAAGCTTTTTCCTAATAGGCTTAGCATTTTTGTATACCTTGATCTCACGCTGGACAATAGATGGATCTATACCTAACATTTCCTCATAAGACCAAGAAAACACATCTTGAAACTCTAAAAAAAGATCGATATAAGTCTGAATCTCTTTAGGGGAACACTCGGCTCCAGTGAAGACCTTCTCTATGATGTTGGGATCTCTAGAGATGTTAACTAGGGTGGTAGGAGAAATCACAGGCATGTTCCCTTCAAAAAAAACCTGTGCTGGTACTAGAGGGTTTAGGACTGGGTGAACAAAATCAGAATACTGAGGGCTAGGAAAACTTGATTCAACTTCGCGCAAGTCCGGTAGAAAGTAAGACTGATGATGCAAATCATCCCATGGTCTCTCTACATCAGTAATTGCTTCAAGTATGGCCTCTTCAGATAGAAGAGTGATATCAAGGAAATCCTGAGCTAAAGATGAACTGAGAGTCCAAGCCAGAGCCACATCTCCATCCAATTCCTCCAGTGAAAGAGAAACTGGAATGGAATCTACAAAGTCAACAATAGAGCTATAATAAATCTCAACTGTAGACATAGGAAATGCCATTCCACCCACTGACCTTATTCTAATGTGGAGGTAGGATAAGGTAAGGTCGAAGGGTCCGAAAAATAATGAGTTCTAAAGAACTCTCTTCGCATAGGAACCTTGGAGGATGAAATAGCATTGATATGAACCGAAGGAGGCATAAGATCAAAATTACCCATCAAGGAAGTGTACATTCCTACCCCCGGATTATTAATAGGTGGCTTGGTATCCTTCACCAAAGGAATGGTTGAGTCAGAAGATTCCTTTAGATCTATAGGAGAACAATCGAGTTTGTCAACTGTGACAATTCTCCCTTTGCGGGGGAAACAAACAATATGAAATAATGAGGACGCTATGGCACCCATCTCATAGATCTATTTTCACCCCAACAAAAGGTTATAGTACAAGCTTGCATCGACTATCTAAAATTCGATATTAACAGTTTTGCCCCCAACACAGATTGGAAAAGCTGGAATAATACCATGTGGCTTGTGAGAATGACCATCAAACGTAGTCAGAAGAGTGGCTAAAGGGACATCTACAGGAGATCCAACACCCTTCCAGCATGCAAGAGACATTACACATGTGGAAGCACCCTCATCAAAAACCATTCGAAAGATATTGAATTTTTGATAAGTCGACCTAATATGGAAAGCCATAAGATGAGGTAGTCTCTTTTTAAAATTCGACATGTAAAATGTAATCATTAGAGAATTCTTTGGATCAACAGCCCCAATAGTAGTGAGAAAATCACTCTGCTGAGCATGACAAGACTGGAGCATCTCTAACGTAGACATGGCACAAGGAATTTGAGCCAGATCTTCTATAATCAAGTAGTTATGGGCATCCTTGGAATTATGATTGATCATCATATGCTTTGAAGACCCTTTTGGCATCTGAGTTATAGGCTCAACAATTGGCCTCATAATATGAAGTGGCTTAGTACTACCAGGAGCACCCTTAGTTTTCTAAGACTCATCTTCACCATAATCACGAGATCTTGTAGCGATATCTGCGTGAGCGCTCATCATGTATATGTTTGATGTATTTTACCCTTGTGTTGATGGGAAAATTTGTCCGGCCAATAGTTGGGGATCTCCCCGGTAGAAAGTCCCAATTAGACCTTGAACCGTTTGGAGTAGGGATCTCGTCCGGGGTGTGGGTTCGGCTACAGCTTAAGATGCCTTCCCTTCGGTCTCAAAAGAACCTAATTGAACCTGTGGACATACACTTATTCACATGATACAGAATACAGGATTGATGCATTAAACATGAATCAAACACTATGCGTAGCAAGATCATAAATAAAGCATGTACACCTTAGGAGATGTCATTAGCAACACATCTTTGGGGGTAATGCTTATAAGGTAGTCTGACCACAAAAGAAATAGTTCTTTATGATGAGATATCCCTTTACTTTCTGAAAGATAAAATGAAATGCTAACAAAATAGTTCATTAACATTCATTAATAGAGCAGATGATAAATTGAACATCATTGATACAACACAGATAGCCATGACGCATAAATGATGACATGAAGAGTGCAGCTTCATTAATCATAGGATGTTCTGAAACTGTACAAGGAATACACACTGTGTTCACACAGCAAAACACATCATAACCATAGGGTGTTTTAACAAGAATCTGTATTCATATGCACAAGAGTATAATCTTTCAATACAATGCCATGTAGCTCTTGAGTTTCCAAAAAATAAAAGCCCTTTACACTTTCCCCGTAGGGAGTTTTATATCACAAAACTTTCCCTTTGGGCTTCTCAAATTTTCACCTGCCTGCCTGTTGAGTTGCCTCGCGACCTTGAAGAGGTTGCGACCTGCGACCTGTCTGGTGTGTGCGTCTTGCGACCTGGATAGACAGTGCGACCTGCGACTTCTCCGGGCAGTGCGACCTGCGACCTGCCTCTAACTGTTGCTCATGACTTGTTGCTACTGAGCTGCGGAGATGGATGCGCAATGTTGAGGTCAGGGGCGTCAATCTGCTGTTCCTTGAGAAAATCTTTCCATGTCTGGAACTCTGCTGCTATGGGGGAAACCAGAGGAACCTCCTCCTTCAATCGATGCATGCATTCCAAAGCATTTGGCACTAGGGTTTCCCTTTTCTGTGAGATCTGGTTTGAAAGAGAGGCAAGTTTGGTATAAATCCAAACTGGAGTGGTAATAAACTGACTCAGATGTTCTTGAGATGCTGCGAGCTCGAGAGCAGAAACGGCTTGCTTAATAGTCTGCAGAAATGACTGGATGTTCTGATCCACTTGTTCCCAGGCTTTCTCTTCGTCCAATGCCCCAAGCGACGGAATGTCGCGCAAAGTGTGCATCGAGTCGATACCGCTGATCAGGTGGTTGTATGAAGACATTACTTTGTCCAGGTCCTTAGATAGTTTGTCCTTAGACTGTATTGCCATATGGAGCTGAACCTTAGCATCCTGTGTATGAATCCAATCCCTCTTGGGCAAATGTTCAGGTGCCTGAGGGTATTGTACTGTCCAGCCCATCATTCTGTCTAAGGCCTGTGAGGCCTCCCTGAGCTGCTCGTGCTTTTTCTTGGTTTCTGCTCGTGCTCTTACCAGTGGGGCGACTGTTTGTTTGATGGTGAACATTTCTCCATACACCTACCTCATGGTTGCTTCTAACACTTCACACTCGTTAAAAATGGCCAGTGGGCTTCATTTACCGGGGTAGTCTGGTTTCGGAGTCGTTGAACTTCTGCTCCCAACTCTGAGTTCTCCTGTTCTTCTCTTTTCTCGCGCTGCTCAGCTGCTTGCAGTCTATTTTGCAGAGAGACTATTTCTCTACTCATTTTGGTTACGTTCTCTTCTGTGGCTGCGGCGAAAGTAGTGCCCGCCGATGCTATCATTATAGGATTAGTCCTGGTATCAAGGACTATGTCTTTGCCTGTTGCAACTGTGGATGTGGCAGAGGGACTTTGCGCCAGAGACCTTCTTTTCTCTTGCAGGATTTTGAAAGAGAATTGATCGAATGTGACTCTGGTGAGGTCAAATACATCCTCTTCCTACCCCTGGGGGGATCTAACATCAGAGAGCTTGGTACTGCCCAGAGGTATCTCGAGGGGAGTCACCTCGATGTCTTCTAGCATGTCATCCTCTTTTTCTTCTCTATTCTTTTCCTCTTCTTCCTTTCGCCGGCATTCAGCTTCTGCTGCTGCTTCTATTTCGGCCTTCCTCTTTCGCTTAGCTGCAGCAGCCTGTTCGGCCTTCTTTTAGCGCTCAGCTTCTACTTTGTCTGACTCTGCCTTGAGTGCCCGTTCTGCTACGGCCTGTGCCTCCTTTTCCTCTTTTTCTTTCCTGGCCTCCTTGGCTTGCTTCTTCTTCTGCGTTGCTGTCGCACTCTTCTGGCGTTATTCCTTATCCTCCTTTATCTTATTTTCCTGTTCTTGCTGGGCTTTTGCTTCTGCTTCTTTCTGTTGGATAGATGTAGTAAGCCCTGTGCTGGTTCGAGACTTCTTGGTTAAAGAGGAAGAGGCACCTCCCAACTGACGATTTCTGTTTTCTAGGCTCTGATCATCCAGATCTTCTTGGCCCAAGTCTACTTCCGGAGCAAATTGTCTCTCAGCGTTATACCAGTTCCTTCTTTCGTCCTTTGCTGGGCGCTCAATATGCTGATAAGTCCACTTGAATTTAGCTTTCTTGCAGTGTTCAGGAACTATTCTCTCTGAGTCATATGTTCGGTGTTCTAGCGCCCCAAGCTGATAGCTTCTCATCGCTTCTCCCTCCGCTGCTACTTCTTTGAAGTCTTTAACTGTGCACGCGCCGATGGTGAGGGGTAGCGCGGGCCACGACTTCTTTTTGCCTTTAGATAGGACGTTGGAGAAGCCTTGAGACATTTGGAAGCATACCTCCTGAATGAGCATTTTGTCTGTGACAAAGCGAGGCATAGCATGTGGTGCCCCGTAAGATCCAAAGACTCGGATGAAAGTATATCCGGCGAAAGGGAACCAATGTGCCACTTGGACTAGAGTCTCTCTGGCTCGCCAAGACATGCAGGGGGCGTCTTGGCCAAATAGTCTTCTATATAGAGCGGGGATAAATACTTGGGAGATCTGCTCTATATCCTGTTTATACTTGGACTCCCAAAACACCCTGATTTGTAGATGAATTGCGCGAGTCTGCGCGGAATCCCAGTTGTGTACCCATCCCTCAAAGTGTAATCTTGCGCAGACAGCATCCAGTAGGTAAGAGGCCATGTAAAATTCGGAAGGCATTCCATCATCTGGGGCCAATGCCATGGACAAGTTTGTCTACATCGAAGTCATCAATATGCCGGTCCAGTTGAAATGGGTGCCATGTGCCGTCACATGCTCCATGATAGTAGCCCAACTACCACTGAAAGTGGAGCAATCAGAGCGCCCATAAAGTCTGCAAAGCATGGCGGCAACTAATTTATAGACCTTTCTCAGGCTAGCCACCGGATATTCTTGGTCTTTCTTGACTTTAAATTTCTTGGGCTCCTCCCACCATTGTCTAATAGTATCAACTATGGGAACTGCATGAGAAATAGCCCATTCTGGTGTGAAGTATTCTTCTGGGCGAGGAAATGAGTAATAAAGGTGGGCATCCGAGCCTACGAGCGTAGCGAAAGCCCTGCCTTCGCTGTCTCGGATCACAAACTTATTGGGATTTGTTTTTTGTATGATCCAATCTATAACCTCTGGGCATAGAAATATGGCTAGATGTGCCCCTACAAGATGTATTTTGGACCTTTTGACTGCCAAGTATATTTCCCGGTCTCGGAGATCTTCTGGGAATTCCTCTTCTGGTATGGCGAACTCATGATACACTTGGTACCATCACATACTGTCTTCTTTTGCAAATGTACATAGTGTATCTGTGTATATCGGGGGTGGGGATACCATGTCCAGCTCCTCAACTTCTTCCACCACTTTCTTGTCCTTCTTTCAGGATAACAGGGGTTCCATGTCGCTAGAATATGATAGAACAGGTATGCACTCTATGTCTCCTTGAAGTTCACTTGTCAAATTCATAAAGGAATCCCAAGATAAGAACGACATGGTGATATAAAACCAATTACAGTTTAGCAATGAATTTTAGCTAACACACATGTAAAACTGGGTCACTGGTTTACTGGGTCGCAGGGTCGCGGATTGCAAGAAGAGACCTAGGTGCGACCTTGCGACCTTGCGACTAGGTCGCAGGGTCGCAGGGTCGCAAATTACGAAAATAGAGGAAAATGCAACCTTGCAACCTCGCGACCAGGTCGCTGGGTCGCTGGGTCGCAACTCTCCAAAAAATTAGGAAAGGTCGCTGGGTCGATGGGTCGCTGGGTCGTTGATTCCAAAAATCCGAGGAAAATGCGACCTTACGACCTCGCGACTAGGTCGCTGGGTCGCAGGTCGCGCTAGGGCTTGCCAGGGGGTTTTGCACGCGCGCGACAGTAAGGTTTTCTCCCTCCTAGTGAAAAATTATAAGCTGGCTGAGTCCAGGCAGAGTTGAGGAATGGTTTTAGGAGCAAGGGACAAGGCCATGAGAGATTGAACCAGAAGTGTGGTGAGTTTGGGCAGTTGTGATGAAGCAGGGTTTAAACAAAACATTTAGAAACTGGAAAAGAAACATTAGTTCATGCAGAGGGGAATTTACAGGTCTGGGCAAGCATGAATTTGGCAAGAAATATCTACAAAGGAAAAAGCAGGAGAGAAACGGCAACTTACTCGGGAAAATCGCACCAGTCGACCTGTCAGAGCCGTTTTTTTTTCTATTTGCCGATTGTGCAAAATGCGACCTGGCGACCTCCTTTATATAAAAGGTTGCACGTGTGAGCAATTAATAGGGGGTCTCTAGGTCGCAAGTTTCGTGATTTAGGGGATCCGCAACCTCGCGACCTTGCGACCTGGCGACCTGGGGTCACGGGGTCGCAAGGTCGCTAGGTCGTAGTTTTCATTAAAATTTGATATTTGCGACTTAGCGACCTCGCAACTTGGTGACCTGGGGTTGCGGGGTCGCAAGGTCGCTACGTCGTAGTTTTCTTTAAAAGTTGGGATTCGCGACTCAGCGACCTTGCGACCTTGCGACCCTTAGGTCGCGGGGTTGCAAGGTCGCACGGTCGCAATTTTCTAAAAATGAATTCTGCGACTTTACGACTTAACCTTATTGATTTTCACTTGGTTTTCTCTACTTTCAAGGGGCTCCAAAAAAATTTTAAGTGGGATTTTTGGAGGGTTTTGGAGAAGCTACAACAAATGTCGATTCACTGGATGAACTTAGAGTCTCTGCCGATGGTTAGTCTCGGCGAGTGGAGGGAGGGGCCTCTGCTGGCTGTTTTCCTTTACCTTACGGTTGATACTGCCTAGCCCTTTGGTACCTTGCTGGTCTGCTCAATCTGCTGGCCTGTTCGGGTGCTGTTTAGCCAAAATTCATTCCTTCAGGTTTCCGGACTGGAAGGGTTGGAAAACTCCAAGCAGCTTCAGGGTCTGGTACGATTATTTCGTCCTCATCATGTTGCTCTGCTGCCAGCAAACCTTTCGGTCCCGGCGGAGTCACTGCCTAGGAATCGTGAACGTTGCTCCGCTGCCAGCGAGCCTGGTCAGTACCCCGGCGTAGTCGTTACATCACCTCTCTGCACAGGAAGCCTTCCTCAATCCTTTACCCTTTATTAGTGTGCTTTTGCACTTATTTTGAATGTGCCTGAGGCACTTATTTAGATGTGCTCGTGGCACTTATTTGAGATGGTGATTTAGCCTGGGTGAATGAGGGATCCCGACTTATTTTGCTTGCAGAGAGGTTGTTCTTGGTCTGGTATGAGGACTTTGGTTTTTCCCAGATACCCTGTCGTAGCATAGAGTACCTCTTTTCCCTTCTGGTCTGGTTACCATTACGCCGTATTTTCTTTTGCAGACACCCTCTCAGACTGGCGAGGTAAGCTTCCCGCTTGATGACTTGAGCTCGGTGATATGATACCTTTAGGTGCAGAGAACAAGCAAGCTTTTGCCGCCTTTGAGTCTATCGGAAAAGGCTTTCCATCAGCATAGAACCTGTTGCAGTGTGCCAAATGCGTGGCTTTAACAAATCCTTCCTTAAAATTTTATTTTATTTTATTTTATTTTATATATATATATAACAAAGGCGAGACAAGAACTATGGTACAAGGATAAGATAGCCCTCTAAGGGCTGCTAAGTGAAATAGTGTTTGAGGTCATGCCCATTTATTGGGAGGACCTCGACTCGTCCTTCAAGGGTTTGCAATCTAAAGGTGTGGGATCCTAACTTTTCCTTAATTTGGAAAGGGCCTGTCCATAGTGCTTGGAACTTGGAATGCTTTCCCTTTTCCTCATGTGCTTTGTCCCACTTTAGGACCAGGTCTCCTACCTCAAAATTTTTATTCCTTGCAAATTTCCTATCAAACCATCTATTGATGTGGCTCTGGTGGATGGCGAACTTTTCCCGGGTTTTTTGCCTTTCTTCCTCCAACTTCAGCAAGGTGTCGATTCGAGTCTGCAGGGTAGGGCATGGGGTACCATGAAATTCTTGGGATAGCTAAAGGGCAGGGAGAGATAGATGGGGAGGAAGAACAGATTCTTTTCCATACACTAGAAAATATGGAGAGGTGCCTAGGGAGGACTTGGGAGTAATCCGGTCAGCCCAAAGTGCATTGTGAAGGGCATTGTGCTAGTTGTGCTGGTGGGACGGCAGGGTATTTTTAATGATACGGATAAGATTCTTATTAGTTGACTCAGCTAATCCATTTCCCTGGGGGTAATAATTTGCAGAATGTTTCAGAACAATACCATTTTCCAGCGCAAAATCATATAATTTAAAATATGAGAAGTTGGTTGCATTATCGAAAACCAAAGAAGTTGGAATGCCAAACCTGGTGATGATGGAATGCGTGAGGAATTCTATTACCTCGTGATCATTGATTTGGTGTAAAGGTGTTGCTTCGACCCACCTGGTGAAATAATTAATAGCTGTAAGGATATACCGGTGTTGTTTAGAAGAGTGAGGTGTGATTTCACCAATTACATCCAAACCCCACTGTTGGAAAGGCTCCTCGGTTTGTGAACTTCTGGCACGGGATGCATTTCTGAACATATTCATGCGCATATCTAAAAAGAGTAGGCCAATAGTATCCTACGCGCATTATCTTATGGGCGGTAGTATCTCCGGCAAAATGAACTCCAGCTGGTCCGTCATGTAGCTCGGTCAAGATTTTCTACGCTTCGTCATTCTCCAAGCAGCGTAACAGGACCCCATCGTGATGTTTCTTGAACAACTTACCTCGGATCAGTTGGTGAGATGCAGCTTTGAGTCTTATTGCGCGTTTATGCTGGGCATTAAGAGCAGGGTCCATGGTGCCTTGGGCCAAATATCTTGAAATGTCGGAATACCAAGAAGACTTACTTTGCTAAGGCACATGGTCGCTCTGATACATTTCAATTTCTTGTTCCCAACATTCTTCTTCAATTCCATGGGAACCTGTAGCTTCCGCGGCCATTTGGCATAAGCCCTGTCCTTTAACGGTGTGTGCCAGTTTAAATTCTAAATCGTATTCTTGCGAGCATGCCACCCAGTTGCCTTGCCTCTCGCCTAGCTTCTGTTGTACGAAAAGTGAGCGGACCGCTGGGTGTGGGACAAAAACCGTGACATGATTTTTCAAGATGTAGGGCCTAAAATGCTTGACCGCTTTGTAGACCACATAGGCTTTCTTTTCAATTTCTGGGTAGTTCAACTCAGCTCCTTGTAAACCGGTGCTCATGAAAGAAATGGGTCATTCATCGTTGTTGCCATCTTTCTACGTAAGGACAGCCGCAAGTGAGGAATCTGAAGCAAAAGTGTACAGGATAAAGCCTTTACCAAAATATGGACTTTGGAGGGAAGGAGTTTCAGCTATAGCCTTTTTGATTTTGTCGAAGGCCTCCCTTTCTGGCGGATTCCATTGGAACATAACATTCTTTTTAATCATTCCCTGTAGTGGCCTGACTATCTGGGCGAAATCCAAGATGAATTTATGGACAAAATTGATTTTCCCCAAGAAGGATTGCATCGCTTTCTTGTTGCTCAGGGGAGGAATCTGAGCAATGGCTTTTGCCCGTTCCAGATCAACTACAATTCCTTGCTTAGTTATAATGTGGCCTAGCAAGTTTCTCTCTGCGACAGCGAAAACACTCTTTTTATGGTTGAGCGATATCTCGTACCTTCTGCACCTCTCGAAGATTTGCTTGAGGTGGCGTAAATGATCGCTCCTCCATTTTGAAAACACAGTGACGTCATCCAAATAGACCACCACGCTCTGCCCTATCAAACCACGTAAAGCTATATCCATGGCTCGTTGGAAAGTTGCCCCCGCATTGAACAACCCAAAGGGCATGCGTCTGAAAGCAAAGGTTCCCCATTTGGTCCGGAAGGTGGTTTTCAATCTGTCTGGTTCAGTTACCAGCACCTGGTTATAACCAGAGAAGCCATCTAATAGGGAGAACATTTGAGATCCAGACACAGCTTGTAATATCTGTTGCATGGGTGGCACCGGGTAGTTGTCTTTGTTGGAGGCCCGATTCAGATTACGGAAGTCTACACACATGCAGATCTAACTAGACTTCTTCCATACTGGCACCAAATTTGACACCCACGTGGAGTGACAAACTTTGAAAATAATGCGTGCATCCAAGAGCTTCTTAAGTTCTTTCAGAATCATTGGCTCCAAAGCTGGATGCACTTTTCTGAGTTTCTGTTGGAAGGGCTTAACACCTTCCTTCATGGGTTTCACATGCTGAATGATCCGAGTATCGTATGTACGTAAATCGTCGTACGTCCAAGAAAATACGTCTCGATACTTCCGGAATAATTGGGTGAAGGCCTGTGCCTCCTCATCACTACAGTCTTTGCCGAGGTTAACGAACTTTGGGTTCTCATCTGATCCCAAGTTCACTTGCCGATGTGCCAATATGGAACTTTGCACTTTGGTGTTCGGAGGCCCGCGGAATCAGCTTTGCAGATCAAAGAGCTTTTCTAATGACACCACCCCCTTGGGCATGATGTTCTCTTTGCGTTCATCATGCTCTTTCTGCAAAGCATGCTCATGCTCCTCCTCGTCTATCACCGCATCCTTGAATACTTCAGCATTGCACATAAAGTCCAAGATCTGTTGATCATTGTTAAAAACGCGTAGATTAGTAATGTTGTCTGGCATAGAGGGTCTATATATAACTTCAATAGAAAAACCGTCCCTTAAGGGGGTAAATCTAGCAGCAGCATTAGCCAGAGTATCAGCTACTGCATTGTGCATTCTAAGAACAGATTTAATTCCAAATGCATCAAAAGCAGAAATCAATTGCCATACCTCTTGTTGATATGCCTTTAAATGTGGAGATAAACAGTGAATAGTGTTGCGTACCTGGCGAGTGATAATCTCGGAATCTCCAATGACCTGTAAGCATTTTAACTTCAAATCCAGCGCCTTCTTAAGTCCGAGGATTAAAGCCTCGTACTCGGCAGAGTTGTTGGTGCACTGGAACTCTAGCCGGCATGAGATTAAGAATTTATTCTTGTGAGGGTCAAGCAAGATGCAGCCCGCACCAGCTCCGTCATGGGTCTTGGAACCGTCATAATACAAGGTCCACATGTCACTTTCCGGCTCCTTCGGGGTAATAGGTTGTGGAGGGGTTTCGGCTGGGTGTGAGACATGGGTGACTTGCTCCTCCGTGACAAGTGCTAGTTCAGATTGGACCTCGGGGCCTACGGAAGACTGAGGGGGTTGGTAACATCCGAATAAGGCTTCCAGAAAACACATGCCAAGCTCCTCCTGGGCAAAGCTGATGGGTTCATTAATGGCATCCAAATCAGTCACGGTGTGTTTCATATATGGTTCACTTTCGACCTTGATTTGATTATTCCGCCCCTTGTAAGGAAGCCACAAGTGGGACCAGTTGGTGGCGAAATAGCCTTGCAACTTGCTGGACCAGTCCCTACTAAGCAATAGGCCGTATGCTTCAGGGATGTCGACAACCACAATGTCAATACATTGATGGACCCTAGAGTCTGACGACAGGTGGATGATGACATTGTTCAACTCTCCTACGGCTGGCACCTGTGATCTATCGAGTTGTATGATCTTTGTGTCAGTTTTCTCCGGACGAATGTTCAGCTTCTTACAGATAGATAGGGGCATGACGTTTGTAGAGGCACCGGAGCTGACTAGACAGTTTTGGACGTTGAAGTTAAAAATCTCGAAGGACAAAAGGAAAGGAGGCGTGGATTCTCTTGAGTTGGTATTGATGGCATTTACTATAGACTGTACATCTAGACCGGCTTGCGCAGACGTGTTGCTCACAGTTTCCGTAGCTAAAGTATTTGCGAAAGCCTTTAGAATGAGTTCTCTTTGGTTAGTAATGCGGGCCAGCTCGTAGAGAGAGATGTTTGCTCTTGTTTTTTTCATATCCTCAACAATTTTATAGCTAGACTCTGGTTGAGGGCTAGGCTCGGTAGAGGTTTTTGAGGATTCTGTCGGGAGCTTGCTCTTTTGACTTGCTCGGGTAATGTTGTTGGTGGGCTTCTCCGGAGCAGATTGTTTTCCGTTTCCTAGGGGCAGAGTTTTCCTTTGGAAAGCCCTTTTCTTGTCTTCATAAGATTGCTCGGGAACAGGTACTTTGCTCCTTAGACTATAATTCCGCACGGGCTGGTCTTTGGGATTGTCTGCCATGTTGATATCAATGGAGGTAAGGCGGTCCCCACCTTGTATTATGTCAAAAGCAAGGACAGAGGATCCTGGCTCTTCATTCGAGGGCAGATCCTCATCGTGATCTGAAACATCATCCTCTGTCACATCCCCTGGGGTTTTGTCATCTAAAATATGATTAACTATTGCTGTCATGCTGCCAATCCATTGAGGGCACATTTTTTTAGAGTGGGCAATTTGGTGGAAGGAACAGAAGTTATCTTTCCCTATTTCTTCCACATTGAGAGCAGTATTCGGGTTAGACGGAGGTCTGTTAGTGCTGGGATTACTCTTTCTAAAAAAGGGTTTGGGTGGTTTAGTGCTAGTTGTGGATTCTGTTCCCTTTCTCCTTAGGTCAGTGACTTCATTCATTAAGAGCCTGAGGGTTTTTGCCATGCTTTCAAAATCAAATGCATCTTTATCCCTATCGGTGGACTTAGGAGTGGAGGACTAACCCCTTTTTGTGTTAGGCTTGTGATCATCTCTCCCTTCATGATCGATGGCTCCTATCGAAAGCATGTTTTTCTCTACATCGAGAGCAACCTCATAATTAGCCGTAAGGGTAGCGTGGGCTTCACGTTTGACGAAAACGATGATGTCCCTAGGGAGAGCCTTGGTATAGTAGTCAATGGTGATTGAGTCATCCAATGCCAGGTTTGGTGGAAACTTCTGCAGTATGGTAGCGAAGCACTGGTTGAAGTCCTTACCCTTCGCCTTTTTATGACACTTAATGGTGCTCAATTCCGTGAGAAGCATGGAAGGATTTTTATCTTCTGAAAACTTCTGTAGGAATACGCGACGGAATTGGTCTCATGAAGTGATAGAGGCACTGGGGAGAGAGCAGTACCGTGTGGCCGCTTTGTTTTCGAGAGTATGGGGGAACAGTCGACACGCGACATCATCAGACTGGACTCTCATGATTTGCAGAGACAAATAGAAGCTGCTGATATGATCTTCAGCTAAGGTGCCTTTCTCAGGATCAAACTTGGGGAGGTTTTTCTCCGGATTCCTAGGCAGACCGTGGAGTGGGCCCAAAATATTTAATGGGGACTGAGCCATCCAGGCTAGGGGTTGCACTCTCCTAGCCCGTTGGTGGTGCCTAAACTCAGGCTCAGATTCACCTCCCGAACCTGAGACTGATGCTTCTGACTCATGACGCGAGTGTTCGTCTTGATGTCTCTCACGGTAAAGAAAGTCTCTAAGATATCCCAAGTTGTGGACAGGAGGCCTAATTGGGTTTGGGTGATGATTGCGAGCTTGGTTTCCTTGGCCTCGGCCTCTATCTCCTCTACCTCCAGCCCCGCGGCCTCTATTTACTTCACCTTCATTTCTACGAGCTCTATTCCTTTCTCCTACATTTCCTCGGCCTCTGTCTCCTTCACCATCCTCAGGTGGGGGATGTGCCTGGTTGTTGTTTTGCCGAGTCTGGTTAGGCTGGGAGTTAGGGAAAGGTTCGGTGTCACCAAATTCTTCGCCCTCTTGGAGAATCGGGTCATTTTCCTCAACAGCAGTGCCGAGGTCTTCCAGCATGAGATTTACGAGCTCGGGTATGGTACTAATAATGGCACCATTACAAGTGATGTTCTCAGCAGGGATTCTAGTGTGGGCAAGGAATTCCATGATTGGGGTAAATCGTAAATTTCTGATAAGATCGCGGCTAGCTGGGCGCAAGGCCCTCAACTGTGCTCTGGTGATTTCGTAATACCGAGTCTCCCTCCCTGGGATATCTTCCAAAGGAGAAGGGATAGGTTCATTTTTTATGACCTCCCCATGGGGAGTTTGTGATGGAAAGTTGGTTGTATGCTGGGAGGCTACCATCAGGCCCTCCTTCTAGCGCCAAATCTGTTGACATGAAAATTTGTCCAGCCGACAGTAGGGGATCTCCCTGGTAGAAAGTCCCAATTAGACCTTGAACCGTTTGGAGTAGGGATCCCATCCGGGGTGTGGGTCCGGCTACCGCTTAAGACGCCTTCCCTTCGGTCTCAAAAGAACCTAATTGAACCTACGGACATACACTTATTCACATGATACAAAATACAGGATTGATGCATTAAACACGAATCAAACACTATGCGTAGCAAGATCATAAATAAAGCATGTACACCTCAGGAGATGTCATTAGCAACACATATTTTGGGGTAATGCTTATAAGGTAGTCTGACCACAAAAGAAATAGTTCTTTATGATGAGATATCCCTTTACTTTTTGAAAGATAAAACGAAATGCTAACAAAATAGTTCATTAACATTCATTAATAGAGCAGAGGATAAATTGAACATCATTGATACAACACAGATAGCCATGACGCATAAATGATGACATGAAGAGTGCAGCTTCATTAATCATAGGATGTTCTAAAACTGTACAAGGAATACACACAGTGTTCGCACAGAAAAACACATCATAACCATAGGGTGTTTTAACAAGAATCTGTATTCATATGCACAAGAGTATAATCTTTCAATACAATGCCATGTAGCTCTTGAGTTTCCAAAAAAGAAAAGCCCTTTACACTTTTCCCGTAGGGAGTTTTATAGCACAAAACTTTCCCTTTGGGCTTCCCAACTTTTCGCCTGCCTGCATGTTGAGTTGCCTCGCGACCTTGAAGAGGTTGTGACCTGCGACCTGTCTGGTGTGTGCGAATTGTGACCTGGATAGACAGTGTGACCTGCAACTTGTCCGGGCGGTGCGACCTGCGACCTGCCTCTAACTACTACTCATGACTTGCTGCTACCGGGCTGCGGAGATGGACACGCAATGTTGAGGTCAGGGGCGTCAATCTGTTGTTCCTTAAGAAAATATTGCCATGTCTGGTACTCTGCCACTATGGGGGAAACTAGAGGAACCTCCTCCTTCAACCGATGCATGCATTCCAAAGCATTTGGAACTAGGGTTTCCCTTTTCTATGAGATCTGGTTTGAAAGAGAGGCAAGTTTGGTATAAATCCGAACTGGAGTGGCAATAAATTGACTCAGATGTTCTTGAGATGCTGCGGGCTTGGGAGTAGCAATGACTTGCTTGATAGGCTGCAGAAATGACTGGATGTCCTGATCCACTTGTTCCCAGACTTTCTCTTCGTCCAATGCCCCAAGCGACGGAATGTGGTGCAAAGTGTGCATCGAGTCGATACCGCTGATCAGGTGGTTATATGAAGAAATTACTTTGTCCAGGTCCTTAGATAGTTTGTCCTTAGACTGTATTTCCATACGGAGCTGAACCTTAGCATCCTGTGTATGAATCCAATCCCTCTTGGGAAAATTTTCAGGTGCCTGAGGGTATTGTAGGTATCTCGAGGGGAGTCACCTCGATGTCTTCTAGCATGTCATCCTCCTTTTCTTCTCTATTCTTTTCCTCTTCTTCCTTTCACCGGCGTTCAGCTTCTGCTGCTGCTTCTATTTCGGCCTTCCTCTTCCGCTCAGCTGTAGCAGCCTGTTCGGCCTTCTTTTGGCGCTCAGCTTCTGCTTGGTCCAGCTCTGCCTTGAGTGCCCGTTCTGTTGCGGCCTGTGCCTCCTTTTCCTCTTTTTCTTTCCTGGCCTCCTTGGCCTACTTCTTCTTCTGCATTGCCGTCGCACTCTTCTGGCGTTCTTCCTCATCCTCCTTTATCTTATTTTTCGTTTCTTGCTGGGCTTTTGCTTCTGCTTCTTTCTGTTGGATAGATGTAGTAAGCCCTGTGCTGGTCCGAGACTTCTTGGGTAAAGAGGAAGAGGCACCTCCCAACTTACGATTTCCGTTTTCTAGGCTCTGATCATCCGGATCTTCTTGGCCCAAGTCTACTTCCGGAGAAAATTGTCTCTCAGCGTTATACCAGTTCCTTCTTTCATCCTCTACCGGGCACTCAATATGCTGATAAGTCCACATGAATTTAGCTTTCTTGCAGTGTTCAGGAACTATTCTCTCTGGGTCATATGTTCGGTGTTCTAGCGCCCCAATCTGATAGCTTCTCATCGCTTCTCCCTCCGCTGCTACTTCTTTGAAGTCTTTAACTGTGCACGCACCGATGGTGAGGGGTAGTGCGGACCATGGCTTCCTTTTTCCTTTAGACAGGACGCTGGAGAAGCCTTGAGACATTTGGAAGCATACCTCCTGAATGAGCATTTTGTCTGTGACAAAGCGAGGCATAGCATGTGGTGCCCTATAAGATCCAAAGACTCAGATGAAAGTATATCCGGTGAAAGGGAACCAATGTGCCACTTGGACTAGAGTCTCTCTGGCTTTCCAAGACATGCAGGGTGCGTCTTGGCCAAATAGTCTTCTATATAGAGCGGGGATAAATACTTGGGAGATCTGCTCTATATCCTGTTTATACTTGGACTCCCAAAACACCCTGATTTGCAGATGAATTGCGCGAGTCTGCACAGAATCCCAGTTGTGTGCCCATCCCTCAAAGTGTAATCTTGCGCAGACAGCATCCAGTAGGTAAGAGGCCATGTAAAATTCGGAAGGCATTCCATCATCTGGGGCCAATGCCGCGGAAAAGTTTGTCTGCATCGAAGTCATCAATATGCCGGCCCAGTTGAAACGGGTGCCATGTGCCGTGACATTCTCCATGATACTAGCCCAACTACCGCTAAAATTGGAGCAATCAGAGTGCCCGTAAAGTCTGCAAAGCATGGCGACAACTAATTTATAGACCTTTCTCAGGCTAGCCACCGGATATTCTTGGTCTTTCTTGACTTTAAATTTCTCGGGCTCCTCCCACCATTGTCTAATACTATCAACTACGGGAACTGCGTGAGAAATAGCCCATTCTGGTGTGAAGTATTCTTCTGGGCAAGGAAACGAGTAATAAAGGTGGGCATCCGAGCCTATGAGCGTAGAGAAAGCCTTGCCTTCACTGTCTCGGATCATAAACTTCTTGGGATCTTTTTTTTGTATGATCCAGTCTATAACCTCTGGGCATGGAAATATGGCTGGATGCGCCCCTGCAAGATGTAGTTTGGACCTTTTGACTGCCAATTATATTTCCCGATCTGGGAGATCTTCTGGGAATTCCTCTTCTAGTATGGCGAACTCATGATACACTTGGTACCATCACATATTGTCTTCTTTTGCAAATGTACATAGTGTATCCCTGTATATCGGGGGTGGGGATACCATGTCCAGCTCCTCAAATTCTTCCACCACTTGCTTGTCCTTCTTCCGGGATAGCGGGGGTGCCATGTCACTAGAATCTGATAGAACAGGTATGCACTCTATGTCTCCTTGAAGTTCACTTGTCAAATTCATAAAGGAATCCCAAGATAAGAACGACATGGTGATATAAAACCAATTATAGTTTAGCAATGAATTTTAGCTGAGACACATGTAAAACTGGGTCACTGGTTTACTAGGTCGTAGGGTCACGGATTGGAAGAAGATACCTAGGTGCGACCTTGCGACATTACGACTAGGTCGCAGGGTCACGGGGTCGCAAATTACGAAAACAGAGGAAAATGCAACCTTGCGACCTCGCGACCAGGTCGCTGGGTCACTGGGTCGCAACTCTCCGAAAAATTAGGAAATGCGACCTTGCGACCTTGCGACCAGGTCGTTGGGTCGCTGGGTCGCTGGGTCGCAGATTCCAAAAATCTGAGGAAAATGCAACCTTGCGACCTCGCGACTAGGTCACTGGGTCACAGGTCGCGCTAGGGCTTGCCAGGGGGTTTTGCGCGCGCGCGGCAGTAAGGTTTTCTCCCTCCTACTGAAAAATTATAAGCTGGCTGAGTCCAGGCAGAGTTGAGGAATGGTTTTAGGAGCAAGGGACAAGGCCATGAGATATTGAACCAGAAGTGTGGTGAGTTTGGGTAGTTGTGATGAAGCAGGGTTTAAACAAAACATTCAAAAACTAGAAAAGAAACATTAGTTCATGCAGAGGGGAATTTAAGGGTCTGGGAAAGCATGAATTTGGCAAGAAATATCTACAGAGGAAAAAGCAAGAGAGAAACGACAACTTACCCGGGAAAATCGCGCCAGTCGACCTGTCAGAGCCGTTTTTTTTTCTATTCGCCGATTGTGCAAAATGTGACCTGGCGACCTCCTTTATATAAAAGGTCGCACGTGCAGGCAATTAATGCGGGGTCTCTAGGTCGCAAGTTTCATGATTTAGGGGATCTGTGACCTCGCGACCTTGCGACCTGGTGACCTGGGGTCGCGGGGTCGCAAGGTCGCTAGGTCGCAGTTTTCATTAAAATTTGATATTTGCGACTTAGTGACCTTGCGACTTGGTGACCTGGGGTCGCGGGGTCGCAAGGTTGCTAGGTCACAGTTTTCTTTAAAAGTTGGGATTTGTGACTCAGCGACCTTGCAACCTTGCGACCCTTAGGTCGCAGGGTCGCAAGGTCACACAGTCGCAATTTTCTAAAAATGAATTCTGCGACTTTGCGACTTAACCTTATTGATTTTCACTTGGTTTTCTCTACTTTCAAGGGGCTCCAAAAAAAATTTAAGTGGGATTTTTGGAGGGTGTTGTAGAAGCTACAACACCTTCCTGGCTGCCCCCAGAGGGAGCCCCAGTATTTGGATTCGTGCCAACAAGTAGTTATTTCCATTGGGGAAAATGGTTTTTTAGCATAGCCTGGGAACTAGAAGAACTCTTTTGGGCTAAAAAGCGCTTCTCATCTTGAATTTTAGGGAAAAGGTGCGTACTATGGTCTCTAGTGCATAATTTGCATGGAAACTTCACTTTCTTTTTATTATCCTTTTTACCCTCTCCAACATGATCGTTGGATTTATTTGAATTCCCCTTCCCATTCTTGTCCTTTTATTGTTATTCTATCCTTTATTCTTCCCATAGGATTGTTGATTTCCTTTGGGGTTAGAAGTTTGGACAACATTAATTGCCAAGGATTGGGAAGGAGTTGACACCGAAGGCACAGCCTGACTGGAATAAGCAGATTATGTAGACAACTTCTGCAATTGACTTAGCAGGTTAGCCGTACCACTATCAATCGAACATATAATCCCATCACCATGAGGAATAGGTTTAGTTTTGGCTAAGTCCAATTTGGAGTGAGGAGCATCCAAATTTTTTTTATTAAGGACTCCAAATTGAGAATAAATCAATTCTAGCTGCGAAGCCCTAAAAATAGCCCATTCTTCATAGAATAACCTTGAAAGGGATATATCCTTAGAAATATCTGGCTGTAAGGATTTCAAAATCCATTCAATAAGGAATTCATTCGAGATTTGGGCTTTAATGAGCCTCTTCCTTCTTTTCCATTCCTAAATATGGTCAGAAATGTGAGTTGCCTTGTCTTGTTAAAAATTGGCTAAGAGATCAATCCCGATGTCATAACAGACATGTAACTAAAAATTATTTAAGAACATGGTAGCCAACTCTAAAAAAGTAGAAAAAATGCCACTAGTTAACTCTATGTACCATTTGGCCGCATTTCTAGTTAAGGTTCGTTGAAATAATCTCAACCTAATCGAGTCATTGATCAGGGAGTTCAATGAACACCATAAATGGAAAGTGGTGATATGATCTGTCAAATCTTTGCTAGTCTTCCCTTCAAACTTTGTAATGTCTGAGGGGAGCTTGGTGGGGATCGGAGACCTGCCCGAACTATACTAAATAGGATCGTTAGTCAATTTCGATAGATTTGGAAAGTTTAACGTTGCTAGAAATGGTGAGCGTGGAGGAGCCTGGAGATTCCATTCCCCATGGGAAGGATCCCCCACATTTTGAAAATAATAACCTGGATTTGTTGAGGCACTAGGTTTCTAGATGTTGTTCGTAGAAAATTATAGGCTATAAGAAAATCCTTGTGATCCAACGTTCGGAGAAGGACCCCCTCCCAAGATGGAGTTATTATATGTAGGAACATTCCCTCCAACCAAGGTATTGAATGGAGAAGAAACCCCTTGGTAAGGGTTCCACGTAATTGCAAATGGAGAAAAAGCCTGAGAAGTACTCAATGAAGGGAAAGGAACACCTGCTTGCTAACCAGTAAAGAACTAACTCCCGCTCCTAATGATGTAAAAATAGGGTTCCGTCCAGAAAAGACATTAAAACTTTGACCTCCAGAAAAAGGATTAAAACCTTGACTCTGAGAGGTAAAAGGCAAAGATCCTAAGGAATGGGTTGAATGAGGGATATTCCCACTTTCAAAGGGGATCCCTTGAAACAAAGCTGATCCACTAGCCATAGAAGGTATGGGTGTGGAGACAGCTGAAGCATCAGAAAAGGAGAAAGAAAGAATTCCACTAGTGGGCATTCCATAAGAAAAGGGACTAGATTGAGAAGCATGTACTTGGGTATTTCCAGAGCCAAGCACAATAGCACTAGAAGTGATTTTCAATATGGAAATAGTTCCTCCTCCTTCAATTGAAAGAGGAGTCTAAACACTTGTAGTGTTCATAGCTGAAGTTGTGTTCCTATTCATGGCCATCGAAAGAAAGGGATATGATGGAAAAGGGCTAACTGGTCTCTGGGACACGGGCCCGATGTACCAAAGAACATCAGGACAACTAGCAAGAAGATGATATGGAAGCGAATCAGTAGGCTGAGGGACTTAATCTATTTCAAATTCTTCTGTTGGAAATAAAAATCTAGAGATGAGTGGAGCACTCCTCTCCATACTGAAACTGACACCAGAAACACGCACAGAAACAACAAGCCCCGATGGAGGATCACTCTCTGCTGCGTTCGAAATCACCAGGTGAAAATCACCCACCAAATTACTCCTACGCCTTCTTGAAGAAGGCTCAACACTCGTGGGAGATAGCCCATGAAGCCTCCTCGATCGATGAGGCGATCAGTCAGCCACTTTAAGAGATTAATTTTAGAATAAACAAATATGAGAAACTAAGAAATCTAGGAGCAAACAACATGCTCTAAAAATTTCCTAAGATACATCCAGACAAGCAAATCTCATGTATTTCCACTCTGGGTGATTAGGTTTGGACACCAAAATACGAGAAAGCGAAATAATATGACCTTCTGAAAATAGTCTGGGGTAGTTATGCCCCAGGCCTATTAGCAAAGGTAATAGAAACAATAACACTGACCTCCTAACAACAACCTTTGCTGGTGCAAGTCCCCAAGCTTTACAAGGTCACCCTCCAGAAGTATTTATGGAAGTGATGCAATGTTTGTCTTAGGTACCATGGGTATTCCCCCTCGCAGTCACCTGTGTGGTCCCTAGGATAGGAAACTAAGGGCACCAATCATGGAAAATTTTAGGGGCTAATATTCATAGATGGGCTAATTTTCCATGGTTTTTCCAAAAACAAGTTTCGCCAATTTCCATTTTTTCTAAAAATGATTTGCCCAAATTTTACAATAGAAAATTGTTTTACCTTAAAAATTGCCAACATTATATAAATGATATATATAAAATCATTATATATTTGAATAATTTTACAAATATATCAATAAATTTTTTTTTTTCATATTAGGGGTTAGTGAGATTCGCCAATGTTTTAAACTTTGAGATAATTTTCCATCCTTAAAATTTTCCCTGGCACCAATCCGTATCGACATTTGGGCGGAACGGTCTTAGGTCAAGTTTCAAAAAATAGGAGAGGGGATGTCTCTCTTATTTGCCTGCACTATCCTTCGCGCTTGACTCTCTGGAGGAGAGATTTCCCGGTCCACTTAACGATGTTGGATTTCTCTCTTTAATAAATTTTCTATGTTTAACAATTTGAGCGGCCTTGGAAAGTTAACTCTTCACTCACCTAATCCAAGGCCCTACAACCTAGCTAGTTGGTGTATGATTAATGACAATGATACAAAAACTTTTAGTTTCTTTTAATTATATCACTTGTTTTAAATTGGTCATTAGTTAAGTCAAGGGTACATAGAAGTGAAACTGATGGTGTTTTATGATGCAGAAGAAATCAACGAAAACCTAGTTACATGCAAATGCAACAATTTCCTTTCGGTGAAAAGTGATTTCTACATGGGTTCTACGAAACTAATAAAGAAAGAACTTTCTTTTTTCTTTTCAGACACTCACACTTCACACGATCCAGAAAGCTATAAAAAATACTAAAAATGTTCAAATGCACTTAATGAAAACTACCAATGACATGCAAATTCTAAGATGCTAACTCTAAATAAGCAAAAAAGAGTCTCTAGAAACTAAATGGTTCAATCACTTTTCGACATAAAAACAAGGCTAGTTCCAAATAGAACTCCTATGCATAAGAATGCCAAAATGTACCTAATATAAAAGAGATAAATCAAGAAAATAATTCCTTCAAAATCAAGCCAAGAACAAAATACTAGAAACCAATGCAAAAGCTTCAAAATATACGATGAAAATGTAAAAACAAACTTAAAGAAAAAAACTACAGAAATCACAAATGTTTTTTGGGATTTTTACTTGTAATGGAAGAAAAATATTTCAAGAAGACAAGCATAAACTACCTAAGAACTAGAATCAACAAAATTAGTCTCAAAAAAGGCTTCAAAGTGCTCAAGCAAACTATGCTACTTTCGTAGCAAGACTCAAATGAGAAAAAAGAAACACAAAACTCAAATAATTGATTCAGTACAGCAGCACAATATTTCAGCAAAAAACAACTCAAAAAACCAAAAAGAGATTCTTCAATATTCACAAAAAGGCAAGTCCAAGAAGCCAAGAAAACCAAGATAGGCCAAGAAGGCAAAAACCTCAAGTGGAGAAATGCATAGGGCCAAGAAGAGCAAAAAGGCAGAGGCTCACTGTTCTGAATGGTCATAACAACCAAGAAATTCAGGAAAAGATCTTGGTTCTTTAGCCGCAATTACAAACACACAAAATAAGAAATTCACCAAAAGGCTAGGTTTTTACAAAAAAAAGAGAGAAATTGAAATGAAATCCCCATAAACATAGTCTAGACATCTTAAAGACACCACAATAATGGTTCACCACAGACATAAAAGACTACAGAGGCTGAAAACTCAAATTTTCAAATTTTTCTAAGCATACACGTTTTTTCCATATGCAACTAGCGTGTATACGTGAATGTAACCAATGAAACTCGCATATATGAGGATCCCTTTGGAAAATATAGGAGGTATAAGAGACTATGCAGAGAGTAAGTTTCAAATGGAAATAATGATAAGGAAAAAAAGAAAAAGGTCAAGCCTGATCAAGGGACCAGGTCTTCTGTCTGATTGAAAAAAGACTTACTAGACTGTAAAAAGTGATAAAACTTGTTAGGAACCTACAAGATAGATAAAACAACCCTAACTAGGAATTACTCAGAGGTAATCCCTAGCGGAGTCGCCATTTCTGTTTCGGGAAATGTTACTCTAAAGGTCTTGGGTTGATAAAGCTTCACAGATCAGGGGCATGTCATTACAAGGACTCACTTAACTAACTTCTATGCTTTAAACTTGAAACTAAAGGTTGCAGACCTTACCCAGATATCGTTTGATTGTAGTAGATCTGATCTGAAAATGGAATGTACTTGTTTGAGGGTGCAAGGTATCCATTTCCAATAATTTCAAATTGAGCTATACACTCCAAGTGACCTCTGAAAATGTGAAAACTTCTTATTTCTTATACAGAGATAGACTGTAGGGGCATTCACTGGACATGTCACCTCTAAAGAGAGGATGATTTCCAGAGGCTACCTGGCCCTCTACAGGCTCTGCCTAAAGAAATAATGAAGTTAACACTTAGAAGTCTTTGACATACACATACTTGAAATTTGATGTCTTGCGGAATAAGACAAATAACTTTCTGCAGCTGAGTAGGTGATTATGTGTGTATGCAAGTTATGTATATTTGCTGTTTAACACTTTATATCAGTTTTGTTTAGCATATCATCTTCAGCAAATAAATACATCAAAATGATAAAGCAGTTCACCCCCTCCTCTGGGCTACATCTGCTGGACCAAGCCTCTCAAACTAGGCTTTTCCTCTTGTATTAAAAATGCTACAAAGGCTAATACAAGAATAAGAGTGTCTCGAAAGACAGATCTGACTGTAAATACAGAATCAGAAGATAGGAATTAGCTAAACATGCTCTTTCCCAAACACTAAACAGTGAAATTGTACCTGATACAATACTTTTCCCCAATTGGCCCTGGTGGCCCTTTAGACTTGCATGGAGAATTTCGAGGTGAAGATGACCTCAATTGGTTCTGAAACCTCTGCCATTAGACTCAGAAGGTCGAAAATATCAGAAATAGGCTTTTGAATCACCAAAAATGGATGAACATAGCACCCAAACAGCTCCAACACTGAAATGGCCCTGGTGGCCCTGAAAGCTTCCCTGAAGCTAAACAGTGAGAAGAATTCCTCAAAAGGAAAAACGAGCTGTATAAATGGATTCAGAATGCTGAAAAACTTCAAGAATGACCTTCGTTCCACATTCACTGGCTGCACAATTCCCAATGCAGCTCCCAAACTGATTTGGCCCTGGTGGCTCCTGGAACTTCCACGAAGCAAAATCACCTGTAAACGACCATAGATGGCTGTGAAACCTATGCCAATGGCTTCAGAAGGTCGAAGAGACCCAAAATAAAAAAACAATTCGTCTCAAAAGACCTCTCCTAGCAGAAGTTATGCCCACTTTACTAAACTGCCTGTTTGGGCTAAAAAACCTCCACTAAATGTGGAGAAACTGTAGATAACGCCACTAAATAAGGGTATGGCGCCAAAACTGGGCGGAGTCCGCCAATTCACCCGCACGGTTAGTCGTTGGCAATAAATTTTATGTTGATCCGCGTTCATATGGGCGGGGGTTGAAACCGTTTGCAATGAATGTTAAATGGTTTAATTAAAACACATATATCACATAACATATGTGTTAACCAATGTTTAAACGCCGTTCTTTGCGCACCGAGTGGTTATTGCCAGGGTTCCCGGGCCCCGGTTCTATGTAGAGGGGGCTGGCCCCCTTTCGAGCCCTGCCAACATAATATACACCATAAATAGATCCCCGTCCGCAACATAAAACAACAACTGAACGGTGGTCTGGCGGTTAAGACTTGTGGTTATGGTTCATGCGGTCCTGCGTTCGAATCCCATCCGACCCGAAACAAATTTTAAAACGCCAATTTCATTCCACCTTTGGGGCCCACTTGGCGGCCTCCGGGCTAGTCACGTGGCGCCTTCTCATTGGCTGCCAAGGAATATTCCCCAGAATATTTTGCGGAATATTCCACGGAATATTCCCAGAATATTCTGTGGAATATTCTTTTTTTAATAAAAATTTTCCACAAAGTCAAATTTGGCATTTTTTTATGGAAATTGAGAAATCTTCAAACTTGAATAACTTCTGCATACGGCGACCGTTTTTCGAACCGTTCGCGGCGCCGGAATCAGGAAGACGAGCTCTATCCGGTCGTTTAGGTTCAAACTAGTTCTGAGCACCTTCATTTTTGACCATTTTACGACACTTGGTCCTGAGCTCCTGATCACACCTCCCAAATGAGAAGGCTTTTGGTCCCCAAAAGCTTACTGAATCTCTGATCTGAACTGTACAGCACTTGAGGAACAGAAATATCCTCTTCCAGTCATCCAAAAGAGCATACTAATGCCAAAAATGTCCTGCCTTGCTAAATGTCGTCATGGCGACTTTTTGCTGCATACGCCAAGTACTTGTTGAATCCCGACCAAGTTCTTTCGCCAGACAAATCTGAAATTGTAGGAACCAGCAATGAAACTTGCTGATATATGAGCGGAAATATTCCCCTGAACATGTGGGCTTGCCAACTGTCACGATGCCCATCCATGGCACCTCCATTCCAGAAGAAGAGCTGCCTCCCAAATGAGAAGGCTTTTACAAAGATGAAACACTTCATCATTTCTCCTCTTTACAATCTTGGAGATCAAATTAACTTTTTCCAAGTCAATATTACATTACATGCATGGTTAAAAACAAAGTAATCAACCCTTCAAGTTAATCACACATACATGTTTAAAATACAAGGAAATCATCATGATCCCTGTGCTCATGCATCTCATTCTCATGCATGCAGTTTATCCTTCAACTTTCTTTTAAGTACAATCATAAGTACAAGATCCTCAATCACATGTACATGTACTTTCAAAGCTGAAATGAATATAAATTTTGCTACGATAGAGTGAGTCTCATACTCAGCTTTTCCATCCTGCAACTTGCATTCCCTTAACAAAGAAAATGCATTCAATCAAAAGACATGCAACTTTAATTGGATAAGAATTCTAACCATTTCTTACCAATCCATTTCAAAGGCGCTTCCTTTAACTGCACATCAATATCAGCATGTGTATCATCCCGACACATATCAATGATGGAAACTTCCTTCCCATTCTTGCCATACTCTTTCTCCCACTTCTTCAACTTTTGTGGAAGCATTGTTGGATTCAGAGTCCAACACCTTTCAACAGTATGTCCTTGCTTATGGCAATAAGTGAAACACATGTTCATCTTCTTGACCGCATGATTTGCATTTTTCATTGGAACTTTGGCTTCTTGCCTCCTTTCCTTCAAAAGTTTCTTGTATGTTGCCATTCTTTTCCAACATCTAGAAACACTATGGTTAAACAAACCACAAAAAGAACATGCATTTCTTTTCCCATGCTTGTGTGGAAATTTTCCATGCTTTACATGATCAAAGGAAATATGATTGAAATCAGATTTATACCTTTCTCTTTCACCTTCATTACCTTCATGAGAAGGTGAATCGAAAGAAGAAGAAGCTCCCTTTGGAACACTATCAATCCCATCAATGGTTTTAGAGCTTTCACCACTCCCTTGTTCAAGTGCATGCTGATGCACACCTTCTTCTTCAAGCTGATACTTGGCTAAGGCTTCTTTGGCAACAAGGAGTTGGCCTTCCATTTCCTGCAATTGGTCAGAAAGCAACTGCTTCTCTTCCCTCATGGAATTCAACTACTCTTGAAGTCTAGAGCTCTTTCTTTCATCCTCATACATTTCTCTCACCATATTCATCATGATGAAAAATTCTTGCTTCAAGCCTTCATCAAAAAATCTTGTGAAGGAGGACGATTTTGAGAACTCACTTATGGAAGTTGTCATTATAAAAATGAACAAAAGAGCTTCAGCAAACTCAAACAACAAGTATTTTGCAGAATAATAAAGCAGTCAATCTTCAACACTGCTTAAGACACCTTTCAAGCTACACAATCAAGCTAGTGATGTCAGTCAAGCAAACCTAGTGCTCTGATACCATCTGATCTGAAAATGGAATGTACTTGTTTAAGGGTGCAAGGTATCCATTTCCCATAATTTCAAATTGAGCTATACACTCCAAGTGACCTCTGAAAATGTGAAAACTTCTTATTTCTTATACAGAGATAGACTGTAGGGGCATTCACTGGACATGTCACCTCTAAAGAGAGGATGATTTCCAGAGGCTACCTGGCCCTCTACAGGCTCTGCCTAAAGAAATAATGAAGTTAACACTTAGAAGTCTTTGACATACACATACTTGAAATTTGATGTCTTGCGGAATAAGACAAATAACTTTCTACAGCTGAGTAGGTGATTATGTGTGTATGCAAGTTATGTATATTTGTTGTTTAACACTTTATATCAGTTTTTTTTAGCATATCATCTTCAGCAAATAAAGACATCAAAATGATAAAGCAGTTCACCCCCTCCTCTGGGCTACATCTGCTGGACCAAGCCTCTCAAACTAGGCTTGTCCTCTTGTATTAAAAATGCTACAAAGGCTAATAAAAGAATAAGAGTGTCTCGAAAGACAGATCTGACTGTAAATACAGAATCAGAAGATAGGAATTAGCTAAACATGCTCTTTCCCAAACACTAAACAATGAAATTGTACCTGATACAGTACTTTTCCCCAATTGGCCCTGGTGGCCCTTTAGACTTGCATGGAGAATTTCGAGGTGAAGATGACCTCAATTGGTTCTGAAAACTCTGCCATTAGACTCAGAAGGTCGAAAATAGCAGAAAAAGGCTTTTGAATCACCAAAAATGGATGAACATAGCCCCCAAACAGCTCCAGCACTGAAATGGCCCTGGTGGCCCTGAAAGCTTCCCTGAAGCTAAACAGTGAGAAGAATTCCTCAAAAGGAAAAACAAGCTGTAGAAATGGATTCAGAATGCTGAAAAACTTCAGGAATGACCTTCGTTCCACATTCACTGGCTGCACAATTCCCAATGCAGCTCCCAAACTGATTTGGCCCTAGTGGCTCCTGGAACTTCCACGAAGCAAAATCACCTGCAAAAGGCCTCAGATGGCTATGAAACCTGTGCCAATGGCTTCAGAAGGTCGAAGAGACCCAAAATCAAAAAAAAATCCGTCTTCAAAGACTTCTCCTAGCAGAAGTTATGCCACATTTACCAAACTGCCAGTTACACCTTGAGAAACTCCACTAATTGTGGAGATACTGTAGATAAGGCCGCCACATGGGGAGGTGGCACCAGAATGGGCGGAGTCCGCCAATTCACCCGCACGGTTAGTCGTTGGCAATAAGTGTGATGTTATCCGCGTTCATATGGGCGGGGTTGAAACCGTTTGCAATGAATGTTAAACGGTTTATATTAAAACACATATCACATAACATATGTGATAACCATTGTTAACCGCCGGTGAATAGCGCGCCGATGATGTTGAGTTGTGGTTCCACGCCGCTGGTTTTATGGGAAGGGGGCTGGCCCTTCAGGGCTGGCCCCCTTTCGGGCCCCGCCCAAACCTTCCACACTGTTTTTAAAACTCTTTGCCGCCAACGTAAACAACACAGAGCTGTGGTCCAACGGTAAAATCGCCCGGTTCTTACCCGCCCGACCATGGTTCGAATCCGGCCAACTCCATATAAAAATTTTGAAACGCATTTCCAATTCGACCTTGGGGCCCACGTGGCGGCCTCCGGGCTAGCCACGTGGCGCCTTCTGATTGGCTGCCAAGGAATATTCCCCAGAATATTCTACGGAATATTCCACGAAATATTCCCAGAATATTCTGTGGAATATTCTTTTTTTAATAAAATTTTCCACAAAGTCAAATTTGGCATTTTTTTATGGAAATTGAGAAATCTTCAAACTTGAATAACTTCTGCATACGGTGACCGTTTTTCGAACCGTTCACGGCGCCGGAATCAGGAAGATGAGCTCTATCCGGTCGTTCAGGTTCAAACTAGTTCTGAGCACCTTCATTTTTGACCATTTTACGACACTTGGTCCTGAGCTCCTGATCAAGATCCCACGGGGTGCAAACCCCCTGCAACTCTTTCTTCTCCAAAATCTGTAAATCAACAAAGAACAAGCACAAAATCCTAGTTGTACATCATATATATGTTTTATATGTTAGTGAAAAACATGCGTAATCTCATAAAAAAATACTAAATGAACAATTTAAGATCATTACACATGTATAAAATATCATGGATACGTAAACATCAGGAACAAGATGGCACTTCTATTATTAATGACATATATAGTAGACAAATGTGGTGAGATCACCTGAAATCTGCCACAGCCTTCGAGCATACCGTCCTCTGTATCTGTCTAGCCCTAGCCTCTCAAAATTTCTTCCAAGAATAGTGCACAATGGATGTTTAATAGGGTGAGTGAACATCTCAAGGAAACAATGGTTTCCTGAAAATATTTTGGAAGTGCAGGAGGCATAGGGAATATATCAGACTTGGATAGGGCTCCAACAACGTATAATATCTATATTTCTCTCTCTCTTCCTCCCTCAAATTAGTTTTTACAGCTGGGAACAGTTAGGCCACGAGCTGGGGTAGTTAAGTTACAGGAACAACTATAAAACCTACCTCTAAAGTAGGGAATTTATATATTTTTTAATGTTTAAAAAGGCATACATGATTCTCTATGTATGGACTCGCATGTATATATGAAAATTCTGGGCAGAGTCGCGTATGGGTTTTAAGAAATTGTTTTTTGAGAAATATGACCAAGTCTGAAGGGAAGGGTTGCCCAAGGCCAATGTATAAGTCATCAAGTATATGCTGGTGATAAATGATGCTATAACAATACTTGACATGAAAACTTGTGTTGATGTAAAATGTCAATAGGATCGATGTCATCAATGGGAAATTTTAATTCCCATTGTGCCATCCGGGGATGCACCTATTGTGGAGAGGACTGATGCAGGGTACTGACTCCTTCCTAGAAAGTGGTTGTTGAAGTGGACAAGTAGGAAGCATCAACTGATCGAAATAAGTACTAATACAAGGGACCAGGGTTTTTGATGTAGCAGGGTAGAATGTGATACCCAACAAGACATGATGATGAGATATAGCTATAACTAATGATGGTGGTTAAGTGGCCCGAGGTTAGATTTTTAATGCGAGTAGGGGCAGTCATAACATTTTATGATGGGGAAACCCCTCATGTCGGTAGGACATCCAGGGTGGGTATATGCTTTCCATGATTTTCATGGTTGGGTGTGGTAAGGAATGCTCAACTCCTAGCAAGGGTGATTAGGGACTGCTCCGAAGTAAGAAATGTAAATTTATGGGTGGGAGTCTTCTCCTAAAAAAATCTATGTACAATTTCCAAAACAATATGAAAGTCGTTTGGATGTACAAGAATGGAGACGAGTGCCCCTTTAACATGAACAATCCTGCACGATGATGTGAGGAGTGTGTTTTGTTGAGGGTGGGTGCCCCATCGGTTGGTCTTGGTGTGAGGGTGATGATGCAGATGAAATATCGTAGATGGGCTAAGATTATGAGGGTGTGATAGGCCAAATGTGACACACAATGGTGCATTTTTGTTGATCCACTTTGTAGAGAATAATAACTCGGGAAAGGGGTTTTTTCATGAAATGGGTAAAAATTGACTTGATATTTGATGATGGGTGTCCGAAAATGAAGTGGTTCCTGAGTTGAAGTTTATGGCCATGGATCCAAATGTTGGTGTGTGTTCTACATGAGTGATGGATGCCATGGATGGTGACGCTCTACCAACCTACAAGGGTGTTTATCATGTGTGCGATGGGGTGATTATAAACATGGTCAGGTTAATGGAACCTATGGTTTTATTCTTCTAAAGAAATAATGTCAAGATATGAATTTTTTTTTAGGGAATCCTATCATCTTAAGGTTAGAATGATACCTACTCTTGTACTTTTGTTTGCTGTGACATATGGTGATTTGGAATGTTTTTAATACCTGCAACCAATACCCCAAGTAAAAACATATTTTTCATAAAAATATGTTTGAAATAACTTTAATTTTGAAGTGATAAGAGAGGGCATACCTGAACTGAAGTATGGTGGGTGTTGGGCCTGAAAATGACTTTTTTTCTTTTTTTCTTTTTGAAACTTGGATATATGGGGTCTGGATTGAACATGCAAAGTTCAGATCACTGTGTTTCTAGAAGTTTTGTGAATGGGTACTTTGAGCTCTAGTTATGGGTTGTTGAAAATGGAAAAAAGGGCGATATATAGGCCAATATAGCCCATTTTCAAATCATTTTTGCTTTTTGAGGGTTTGAGGTCATAACAGAGCTACTTTCCCAAGCTTTTCTTGTCGTTGTGGTAAGCCTGAAAACTCAAGATTTGTGTTATCAGTAATAGGTAGTAAGGTAAACATCTTAATTTTTATTTTTGTCATTTTCATGTGTGATTGGTCTATAAAAATGTGAATTTGTATGGATTTTATGCCTAGTTTTGGGCGGGACCACGCAGGTGATCTCAGATAGTTCCCGTGGTCCCCACGCAAAGGGTTCCTTTTGCACAAAGGCCCCTGTTAGGTCCCTATATTACTAGTATAGTCCCTTATTGTTGTTAGAGTAACCCCCTTATTGTTATTATTGTACCCTTGTAACCCCCATATTGTTATTATTGTGCCCTTAAATTATTATTGTTAGCTTGGCTAGGATTAAATTGTGACCCCATGGACTCCTATATATAGAAAGGAGGTTTTGTAATTTGAATCATCCAATAATTGTTCATTCATGTAATGTATTGGAGGTTTCCCCCTCGAAGTGGCTTATTTCTAAGGCGTTGATATCTCTTTTCTTCTCTTTTTGGAGCTGGTTTCACAACATTTGGTATCAGAGATTTGAGATTCTGGGGTTTCAATGCTCCAAACAGGTCAGCGTGGAATTTTTGCTATAACGTCTTTTCTACAAAGGTTAGGAATCTGAAATTTTTAGAGTGCGAAGAAAAAATCCTGCGGAACATCATCAGAAAATTTCAAAGCTTCGTTCGCAATATTTTCAGAGATATGATCTGTGCACGTTAGCTCATTTTGCAGGCTCCTAAATTTAACCTAACCAAGTCATTGTGGTATTTTCGTAATAAATGTTTTTCTACAAAGGTTCAGAAGCTGAAATTTTTAGAGTGCAAAGCCACCTCCTAAGGAAAATTTTCAAAAAATTTTAAATATTGGTTCACAATATTTTCAGAGCTATGATCTGTGGAAGTTAGGGATTGTTGAGGCTTCTGAATTTCATCTCAAATAGGTGATCGTGGGAAAATATTCATAGCTCTCTCTCTGAGCATCAGATTGGAATGCTGTAAAAACTAGGCACAAGTGCCTAGACTGTAGTTTTTGGTCTTTCAATTTCAGAGCCAAAGGAGGAAACAGTGACACGTGGAAAGTCTTACAAGTTCTCTCTACTGAACCAGTCCAAAATTGGGTTATTGTGGGAGATTGGACATAATTTTGCCTTGAAGAATCCAAATTAGATCACACCTGTGGTATTTGAAAGAAGCTTCAGAGGGATACTACTACAGGGCTGAATTTTAGATATTGAGGATCCAATATTATAGAGATAATTCAATTTCAATATCGAGCTCCTCAAAAGCAAGTAAAAGGTGTGTATTTTTTTTTTTCCGAATTGCATAAGTCTTGTTTGAAGAATCAAGTTGAATTGATTCCAAGAGAATATTATAGAATATATATCAGTATTGGATTCTAAAATGGCCCCTAAAAATAATTCAACACGCATTAAGCCTTTAGAAATCTCTACTATGACTCATGAAGGCGAAAAATGGCAACATGACATATCAAAATTACAAGAGCAAGTGCAACAAATTTCGCTCTCGCAAAGAGCAACAAAAGTTGACATGGAAGTTTTGAAGAAAGGTGTGGAAACTAAGATGGATGGTTTGAAGAAAGGCGTGGAATATAAGATGGATGGTTTGAAGAATGGCATGGAATCTAAGATATATGGTATGGAAGCTAGCATCGAATCTAAAATGGAAAACATGAAGAATGATATAAAAGCAGACATGGAAGGTTTGACAAAGTTGATACAAGAAATGTTTCCTAATGGTGAAAAGATAGTAGAGGAAACTCATGATGAGAACAAAATAAATGTTAATCGTTATTTCATAAAATCTAATGTTGGCGGGAAGAACCACCATATTCGAAAAATGGTTATGAGGAAGTTTGATGGAAAGGATGCTATAACATGGATACTACAGATGGAGCAATATTTTGATATCCATAATGTGCAAAACACACAAAAGGTACACATTGCAACTTTAAATTTAGAACAAAATACATTTTTATGGTATCAATGGCTTTGCTCCCATAAAAAAATTGTCACTTGGTCAATTTTTACGGAGGAAATGATAGCACATTATGAGGATACAAAGAGCAACACCTTCTTTAGCCAATTGATAAATCTCAAACAAAAGGGTTTAATGAGGGAGCACATTGAGGACTTCCAAAAATTGAATATAAGGGTAACTGATATTCCAGAGGAACACGGGATTGATCTCTTCATAGGTACTTTAAAGGATAACATCCAACATGAAGTTCGCATTTTGGAAACTGATTCATTGGAGAAGGCATTCAGGTTGGCAAGAAAAATTGAATGTAAAATTATGGTGACAAGGAAGCCTACCACTCACTTCTATAAAGAGGGAAGTGTTGCTACTCATAGATTTCCACAACCTACAAGGTTGACACCACAACAATTGGAAGAAAAAAGAGCAAAAGGGCTTTGCTACAGTTGTGATAGCAAATACACTAAAGGTCATAAGTGTGCTGAGAAGAAATTATTTTACATAGATTGTGAAGAGGAAGAACAAAATGAACAAGAAGAGGATATACACCAGGAACTAGCCCTAGAAGAGGAAGAAATGAATCCGACCATATCGTGTAATGCACTGGCAGGAATTACCACTCCTCAAACTCTCAAGATAGAAGGACATATCAAGAAGAGAAGGGTAATAGTGTTGATTGATTCAGGTAGCACCCATAATTTTATTCATTGTAAGGTAGCCAAGGAATTAAATTGTTTCCTATACCCAGCACCCGAATGTCAAGTGATGGTTGCAAATGGAGGAACTATAAATTGCTCTGGAAAATGCCATAATATCAAGCTAACCATGGGGGAATATGTATTGAATAGTTCAATGCTTTCCATTCCTATGGGAGGTGCTGATGTTGTACTAGGAGTACAATGGTTACAATCTTTGGAGACGGTAGCTTTTAATTTTCAAGAACTTTTCTTGAAATTTTTTTCAGAAGGAAAGGAAGTCGAATTACGGGGTATTGAAGGGAAGCCGGGAAGGATAATAAGCTCTAATGTCATGAAAAAGCTTCTAAAGAAATAACAATGAGGCATAATTGCACAATTATGCTCACTAGAAGTTCCAACATCAAAATCATCTATTCCTGCAGATCTCCAACAAGTCTTGGACAATCATTCCAAGGTGTTTGAAACTCCCAAAGGACTCCCACCTATTCGTGATCATGATCATGCTATTCTTTTGATTCCAGGAAGTGTTCCTCCAAACATCAGGCCTTATAGATATCCTTATGCCCAAAAGAGCGAAATTGAACGTATGATTGCAGAAATGTTAGAGGCAGGTATAATTCAACCTAGTCAAAGTTCTTTCTCTGCTCCTGTAGTATTGGTACACAAGAAGGATGGATCATGGCGAATGTGTCCGGATTATAGGGAGCTCAATAAGCTCACCATTAAAGATAAATTTCCCATTCTTATGATTGATGAATTATTGGATGAATTACATGGAGCAATTTATTTTACCAAGTTGGATCTTCGTTCAGGATATCATCAAATTAGAATGAAGACTGAAGATATTCCAAAAACAGCATTTCGAACTCATGAGGGTCATTATGAATTTTTGGTCATGCCTTTTGGCCTTACCAATGCACCTTCTACATATCAAGGGTTGATGAATTCCATTTTCAAACCCTTCCTTAGAAAATTTGTGCTAGTATTTTTTGATGATATACTAATCTATAGCAGGTCTTGGAAGGATCATGTTGAACATGTTGACAGGGTGCTCAAACTATTGCGGGAGAAACAATTATATGCAAAAACATCCAAATGTTTCTTTGGAGTACAAGAGGTGGAATATCTGGGTCATATTGTATCTCACGAGGGTGTTAAGGTAGACCCTAACAAAATTAAAGCCATTAAGGAATGGAAAGTCCCCACAACCATAAAGTAGTTACGAGGATTTCTCGAGTTAATAGGGTATTATCAAAAGTTTGTTAAGAATTATGGGAGAATAGAAGCACCTCTAACAACATTATTGAAGAAAGAGGCATTTTCATGGACTCCTGAAGCAACTAAGGCCTTTGAACATCTTAAAGAGGAAATGTGCCTAGCACTAGTCTTAGCTATGCTAGACTTCACAAAAACCTTTATTGTGGAATGTGATGCCTCAGGAAATGGAATTGGTGCTGTTTTAATGCAAGAACGAAGACCCATTGCTTTTAAAAGTAGTCCAATCAAGGGAAAGTATTTACAGAAACCTATTCATGAGAAGGAAATGTTAGCAATATTGCATGCACTAAATAAATGGAGAACTTACCTAATGGGAAGACACATCAAGGTAAAAAATGATCATGATAGTCTTAAACACTTTTTGGAACAAAGAATATCTTCAGAAGAGTAGAAAAAATGGGTCACAAAGATGTTGGGTTATGACTTTGAAATAATATACAAAAAAGGGAAGCTAAATGTTGTTGCAGATGCACTCTCAAAAAAGAATGAAGAGGTGGAAGCATTGCTTTGTGCCATTTCTATTATCCAACTAGATTGGATAACCGAAGCAAGAGATGAATGGAAGAAGGACAAAGATGTATGGACACTCATTCAAAATTTGCAGCAAGATCCTAGTACATCCGATACATTTAGTTGGAAAAATGATTCCTTATGGTACAAAGATCGCTTATATCTTTGTAAGAATTCCCAACTAAAACAAAATATTCTTCTGGAATTGCACACTTCCCCTTTAGGAGGACACTCAGGATTTTTAAAAACTTACCACAGGGTGAAGAAAGATTTTTTTTGGGATGGCCTTAAATCTGATATTCAAAAGTTTGTGGCGGAATGTTTGGTTTGCTAGCAGAATAAAGTTGAGACAATTAAGATCCCGGGACTTCTACAACCTTTATCCATTCCAAGTCAACGTTGGGAGGAGATTTCAATGGATTTTATCACAGGTTTACCTAAGTCCAAAGGAAAGAGTGTCATCATGGTGGTAGTTGATAGACTTACCAAGTATGCACACTTTTGTGCATTGTCTCATCCATTTAAAGCAAGTACAGTTGCTACTACATTTATGGACACAATTCAAAAGCTACATGGAAACCCAAGGGTTATTGTGAGCGACAGAGATCCCATTTTTACTGGAAATTTTTGGATGGAGTTATTTTCTTGTTTGGGTACTCAATTAGCTCATAGCTCATCTTATCATCCTCAATCCGATGGTCAAGCTGAGATAGTAAATAAATGTTTGGAAGGATATCTTCGTTGTTTTGTATCTGATAAACAAACACAATGGGTCAAGTGGTTACCTCTAGCTGAATGGTGGTATAACACTTCCTTCCATACTGCAGCAAAAATGACCCCATTTATGGCACTTCATGGATATCATCCACCATCCATCACATCATCTTTAAGAGAAAATTCGAAGGTTCAAGAAGTGGAAGATCACATCGAGCATCAACAAGAAGTTTTCCAACTCTTAAAGGACAACCTGAATTTGGCACAAAATCGAATGAAACAACAGGCAGATCAAAATTGCAGCGAGAGAAGTTTTGATGTACGAGATTGGGTATTTTTACGACTACAAGCATACAAACAAATTTCCCTGAAGCAAGCTAAGAAGGACAATAAATTATCACCAAAGTACTATGGTCCTTACAAGGTGTTGCAAAAGATTGGTACTATGACATACAAATTGGAGCTTCCTGCTTCTTCACGAGTGCATCCAATTTTCCATGTTTCATGCTTAAATAAGGTTATAGGTGAAAATATTCCAGTTCAAACAATATTGCTAGAACTTGATGAGGAAGGAAAAATCATATTGGAACTTGAAGCGGTCACAAAAACAAGAACTCGACAGCTACGGAATCTATCAATTTCAGAGTATCTCGTCAAGTGGAAGAACTTACCCACTGAAGATTCTACATGGGAGGATGAGAATTTTATACAGAAGCACCCAGAGCTACTCAAGCGTTGAGGACAACCCTTTTTTGAAGGAGAGGGGCATGTTAGGTCCCTATATTACTAGTATAGTCCCTTATTTTTGTTAGTGTAACCCCCTTATTGTTATTATTGTACCCTTGTAACCCCTATATTGTTATTATTGTGCCCTTAAATTATTATTGTTAGGTCGGCTAGGATTACATTATGGCCCCACTAGGATTAAATTGTGGCCCCATGAACTCCTATATATAGAAAGGAGGTTTTGTAATTTGAATCATCCAAGAATTGTTCATTCATGTAATGTATTGGAGGTTACCGCCTCGAAGTGGCTTATTTCTAAGGCGTTGATATCTATTTTCTTCTCTTTTTGGAGCTGGTTTCTTCTCTGTAATGTATTGGAGTTATGGGCTATTGAAAATGGAAAAAAGGGAAATATATAGGCCAATATAGCCCATTTTCAAATCATTTTTTCTTTTTGAGGGTTTGAGGTCATAGCAGAGCTACTTTCCCAAGCTTTTCTTGCCGTTGTGGTAAGCCTGAAAACCCAAGATTTGTGTTGTTAGTAATAGGTAGTAGGGTAAATGTCCTACTTTTTATTTTTGTCATTTTCATGTGTGATTGGTCTATACAAATGTTAATTTGTACGGATTTTATGCCCAGTTTTGGGCAGGAACATGCAGGTGATCTCAGATAGTTCCTGTGGTCCCCGCGCAAAGGGTTCCTTTTGCACGAAGGCCCCACGGGTGGTGAAGCTTTAGCATAATACAACATGCGCCTATTTCTGGTACAGATGCATGGCCAATGCGCAGAGCTTTTTGACAGACACGAGGAAGCCAATTTTTAAAAGAAATTTAATGTTTTTTGTTCAGAAACTCATGTTTTGGTGTTTTCCTTAGTGGTAGGAAGTTGAGGTGAGAGTGATACTCTTGTGATATCCGTCTAGCAGTGGCCTAAGCCCAGATGCTCAAGAGACACTAGCTTGGTATGGTTTGTTGAAGTTCATGGAGAACAACATACTGAGATCCTAGGATGGGTTTCGCATTACTTGGTCCGATGTTGGAACGTCTGACGGCATGTTATGGTCCTGCACCGTAGAGATGTAGTGATCTGAAATGAGATCGATTTTTATTTTGTGATGGGTCTCTTGCTTTAGGGGGAGGCACTTCCTTATCCACTCCCTCCAGGGGAAGTGAACATCCATCGCTGGGCTGAGGAGGAGAGGCACTGCGGTCCTAACCCTATCACCCAAGGATGCATCCCCGTGAGTTCTATAGATATGGTTGAGTGAGCTTCTTTGGTGATGATATTTTTCCTATTTAGGTCGACAGTGATCCACCGAGTATCTGGTCCACAAATTATGGTGTTGTGCCAACTCCAAACTAGTCAGGTTTTTTACTGACCCACTATGTCTATCAGGGTATGGTCACTCTATTGGCCAAAGCATAGAGGGGTGTTGCCAAGACCTTTACTTATGTGAGCATCCTCTGCAGTATTAGGTAGATAAGGTTGTGATGTTACGACCATTAGTGGCTATGGCCCTAGGTCCTCCAAGGGATCCTCGGATGCACAGATGGGCACCTGTGATGCCCCGTGGTGGTGGGGGAGACGGAGGCTGCTACTCGTATGCATGGTCGAGGCATGGTTCAAGTTGAACCCATAGGTTTTCCTTGAGTTTCCATATTCAGGGATGGAATTCCGGGGGATTCAGACATGGGTCTCCCTCCTGACTATGTATGGTGTCTGACATATATGACGTTTTATGTTTTCTACATTTTTAGGGTTCTATATTTCTATATATATATATATATATATATATATATGTCTTTTATGGTGACACTGATATTTTTTTTGGTTTCTTTTGCATATGTGGGTTTAGCAGGGCGTCCTACTACTTGTTTGGTAGATGACCAACTGAGGAGGAGGGACCCGCTTGCGATGGGTCAGGTTGGTGCCAGGGTTCCCTCGGGTGAGGGTAGCAGTTGTTGGTGGGTATGTTGCCCTTCTGGCACATGCTGAAGTAACCAAGGCACGGGTGGCCATGGTGAATGAGTTGTTGGATGATGTTGATATCCAAGTATTGGCAGTAGAGGCTCGAGCTATTGATGTAGAGGGCTGACTAGGGGCTGTTGAGGCCTGGGCCGAGGTGAAAAATTCTTGTGCTATGGAATTGGTAGATTCGTGGGGTCGGATGGAGAGGATGACTCGAGGTTTACTAACCAGAGGATTTTATGAGTTGGACAAGATATGGGTTCATATGGTGATGGCATGTGAGAGTACGCATCACCCGACTTTGAGGAGAGAAGCACTTGCTGTTGCAGCTGCTGCTCCTATACTGGCACCGGGTACTCACGTTGGTCCAGAGGACCCACCAGGCGGGGCTCATCCGCAGAGATTGTGTATGATAAGGGAAAGAAACCATTATGAGGATGCTTCCTTGCATTGAGGATATATATATTTTTCGACTGACGTGATAGTCAGTGACTTATTTTTGTATACTAGGACACATATGTTTTGAGGTATATGTTGGGTGTGGAGCCTAATTATCTTGTTTATTTTGTATCATAGCATTGCACCCCTGTACCTTAATGGGATGGCAATGCCGCCCGTAATTAAACGCTGCCTAGGGGATCCAGGGGGGGTGACTATGACTTTATGGAGCCCCCCACTCGTGGGGGGTTTTGGGGGGCAGTGCCCCCGAAGCTAAAAAAAAATGTAAAATTACCTTGTAAAGGTATAGTAATTTCTAGTCAATCTGGGTCACTCATTAGGCGGATGATCTGATGATAGAAGTTATGTTTAGTTTAAGGTTTTTTTCCCTAGAAGGTAACCCCTCGCTTGTATGAGTGTGTTTGTATTGCAGTTTTGTATTGTATGTGTATTTCTCAGAGAAAGAAACAGATAGGGAGACTATGAGAGAGAACAGAGGATATTACAATGAATCTGTTGTAGGTTGTCTCTTAATTTTGCTGGATAATATAAAGGAAGGACTGGCTGTTCAGGGTGGACGTAGTCCAAACTGGTTGAACCACGTATATCTGTGTCTCTCTAGTTTTATGTGTTTTGTGTGCTTGTATTTTGCTGCATATTTTATGTGTTGCATTTCTCTGTAATATATAATTTTCTAACAACTGGTATCAGAGACGAAGGTCTATTTGGCTGATAAACTCGCAGGAAAGAAGGGTTCCTGGTTCGAGTGGTAGCAATGGCAAAAGATGGTAAGTTTAGGGTCGAAAAATTTAACGGCCAAAACTTACTGCTGTGGAAGATGTAGATGGAATATTATTTGTATCAGAAAGATCTATACCTACCATTGAGCGGAAAAAAAAGGAGCCGACAGCTATGACAGATTCAAAATGGGAGATTCTCGATAGAAGGGCACTTGGAACAATACGGTTGTGCCTGGTGGCGTCGGTAGCCTTCAATATTTCGAAGGAAACAACAACAAAGGGTTTGATTAAGGAATTGAAGAAATTATATGAAAAAACCTCGGACTCAAACAAGGTATTTCTTATGAAACATTTATTTAATATGAAGATGTCGAAAGGTGGATTTGTTGCAGACCATTTAAATGATTTTAATACAGTTACCAATCAATTAAGTTCTGTAGGGGTAAAATTTGATGATGAAGTTAGGGCTCTTTTATTTATGTGCTCATTTATAGAAAGCTAGAATGGTTTAGTTATGGCCATTAGTAACTCTGTCTCTGGATCTAGTACTTTAAAGTTTGATGATGTTGTCGGTGCTATCCTTAGTGATAAAATGCAATGGAAAAGCTCCAATGAGACATCGAGTAATGATTTGAGTGAAAATTCTAGGGGAAGAAAAATAGAAAGAGGAAAGAGCTCAGCATATTGCAATAAATCAGGGAAAGGTAGATCCAAGTCCAGATCGGGAATAGTGTGTTGGAAATGCAGAAAGAGAGTACACCTAAAGAAATACTGTAGATCTTGGAAGGGAAAAGGAGGAGGCACATAGCAAGAAAACAATCATGAAGAAAATGTGACAGGTGATGTGTTATAAGATGCTTTGATTCTTTCTTTCAAAAATGTTACTGATTCCTGGGTGGTAGATTCAGGGGCCTCATTCCATGCCACACCTGATAAGAAATATTTTCATGACTATGTTCAATGAGATTTTGGACAAGTATGTTTGGGTGATGATAAATGCTGTAAAATTGTTGGAATGGGTAAAGTTCTTGTAAAATAGTAGAATGGAAACCAATGGCTATTAAAGGAGGTAAGGCATGTTCTAGATATGAAGAAAAATTTGATTTCAACAGGGCAGTTAGGCAGTGAAGCTTGTGTGACAACTTTCAAAGATAAAAGTTGGAAGGTCACTAAAGGAGCCCTGGTAATAGAAAAAGGCAAAAAGGTTGGTACATTGTATTTATGCAATGTTATTTCTAACTCTGTTAATTCTTTAACTTCCAAAGGATTAGATGGAGCATTATGGAATCACAGGCTCGGACACATGAGTGAGAAATGGATGAATATTCTTCACTCAAGGAATTTGTTGTCGAGTTTGAAGAATGTTGACTTAGATTTTTGTGAGTGTACTTATGGAAAACAAAAGAGAGTCAGATTTATCAAAGTTGGGAAAGAAAAGAAGAGCGAAAAATTAGAGCTTGTGCATACAGATGTATGGGGACCTGCTCATGTGTCAGCTCTTGGTGGCTCTTGTTATTATGTTAGTTTTATTGATGATGCAACTAGAAATACTTGGATTTATTGTATTTAGAATAAATCTGATGTATTCGATACTTTCAAGAAATGGAAATCTTTGGTTGAGATTGAGACAGAAAATAAGTTGAAGTGTCTCAGATCAGACAATGGAACTGAATATTGCAGCAAAGAGTTTGATAGGTACTGTTCAGAGAATGGAATTCACAAAGAGAAGAAAGTTGCAATAACACCACAAGAAAATGGTGTGTCAGAAAGGATGAATTGAACAATCATGGAGCATGCAAGGTTCATGAGATTGCATGCAGGATTTCCTTTACAATTTTGGGCAGATGTTGTAGATACTGTTTTTTATCTAATAAACAGAGGGCCTCCAAGTTCCTTGGATGGTGGTATTCTAGAGGAGGCATGGACAGGTAAAAGGGTAAACTACTCTTTTTTAAAGCCTTTTGGTTGTGAGGCCTTTGTCCATATTAATAAAGAAAATAGAACAAAGCTTGAGGCAAAATCAAAGAAATGTACCTTTATTGGATATGGTGTTAATGATTTTGGTTATTGCCTATATGATTATGAAAATCACAAAATTATTAGGAGAAGAGATGTAATATTCAATGAAAATGTTTTTTATAGGAATCAGTTGCAGGAAAAGAAACAAGAAAAAGGACACAAAGAATACACAATTCTTGATGAGATCAGAAAAAACGTAAAGGTGCCTGAAAATAATAATAATCATCAGCCACAACAATAGCAACCGCCACAACAATAACAGGCACCTCAAACACCTGAATGTGGTGTCAGAGGATCTACCAGGATAAGTAGACCCCCTCAAGGATACTATCCTTCATTATATTATTTATTTTTGAGTGATTCTGGTGAACCCGAATGTTATGAAGAAGCAATGCAGGTTGAAACCGGGAAGAAGTGGGAGCTAGCCATGGAAGAAGAGATGGACTCCTTAATACATAACTGGACTTGGGACCTAATCAGGTTGCCTACAGGTAAAAATACATTGCAGAATAAATGGCTTTACAGGTTGAAGGAAGAAGATGAAGGAAAACAGAGGTACAAAGCTAGACTTGTGGTGAATGGGTTTGCACAGAAGAAAGGTATTAATTTTGATGAAATATTTTCTCCTGTTGTTAAGATGACTTCAATTAGAACTATTTTAAGTCTTGTAGCAACGGAAGATTTGTATCTTGAATAGTTAGATGTAAAAACAACATTTCTCCATGGAGATTTGGAGGAAGAGATATATATGTAGCAACCAGAAGGATATGAGGTCAGAGGGAAAGAAAAACTAGTGTGCAGGTTAAAGAAGAGCTTGTATGGCTTAAAATAGGCTCCAAGACAGTGGTATCTAAAATTTGACAGGTTTATGTCTGAACAAGGTTATACTAGATGTCACTATGATCATTGTGTTTATCTGAAAAAGCAAAATGATGGTAGCTATATTATATTGTTATTGTATGTAGATGACATGCTTGTTGCAGGGTCTAACATGCAGGAAATTAATGTGCTGAAAAGAAAATTGGCAAATTCCTTTGCAATGAAGGATTTGGGAGCTACAAAACAAATCCTTGGTATGAGAATAACTAGAGACAGGAAAAATTGCAAATTAACACTATCTCAGAATGAGTACATACAAAAGGTGTTAAGAATATTTAATATGTAGAATGAAAAACCAGTTAGTACACCTTTTGCTAGCCATTTTAAACTTAGTAAGGAGATGCGCCCCAAGACCCAAGAAGAAGTGTATTATATGTCTAAAGTTCCATATGCATCAGTTGTTGGAAGCTTAATATATGCAAGGGTCTACACAAGGCATGATATTGCACATGCAGTGGGAGTTGTAAGCAGGTACATGAGAAATCCAGGAAAACAACATTGGATGGAAGTAAAATGGATTCTTAGATATTTGAGAGGAACCACTAATCAAGCATTATGCTTTGGTGGTTCAAAAATTTCTCTAAAGGGACATGTTGATGCAGATATGGCAGGTGACAAAGATAACAGGAGGAGCACTACAAGATATGTATTTATTGTAGGTGGAACAACTGTTAGTTGGGTTTGAAAAATCAAAAGTGTTGTTTCACTTTCAAAAACAGAAGCAGAGTATGTTGCTGCTATAGAGGTTAGTAAGGAAATGATTTGGTTACAAAGGTTTATGGATGAATTGGGTAAGAAGCATGATATGGCCACGTTATACAGTGATAGCCAAAGTTCCATTCATCTTGCAAAGAACTCAACATTTCATTCCAGGACTAAACACATACAGCTCAAGTACCATTTCATACAGTCAGTATTGGAAGATGGACAGTTGAAGCTGGAAAAGATACACACTAGCCAGAATCCTGAAGATATGCTAACAAAAGTTGTAACTAGGGAGAAACTGAGATTATGATTAGTTTCAATTGGTCTTCAAGAATGACGATGAAGATGAGAAATAGCCAGGTCCAAAGAGGAGTCATTGTCTATCAAATGAAGCAGCGGTGGAGTTGCTACAATCAGTCTCCAAGTGGGAGATTTTTGGGTGTGGAGCTTGATTATGTTGTTTATTTTGTATCGCAACGTTGGACCCCTGTACCTTAATGGGGTGGAAATGCCGCCTGTAATTAAATGCTACCTATGGGTTCCAGGGGAGGCAGCTGCGAGTTTATGGAGCCCCCCATTGGTGGGGGGTTTCGAGGGGTAGTGCCCCAGAAGTGAAAAATAGATGTAAAATTGACTTGTAAAAGTATAGTAATTTCTAGTCAATCTGGGCCATTCATTAGGTGGATGATTTGATAGTAGAAATTATGTTTAGTTTAGGGGTTTTTTCCCTAGAAGGCAACCTCTTGCTTGTATGAGGGTATTTGTATTGCGGTTGTCTATTTTATGTGTATTTCTCAGAGCGAGAAATAGATAGGGAGACTGTGAGAGATAACAAAGGATATTACAACGGATCTGTTGTAGGTTGTGTCTCTTCATTTTTCTAGATAATAGAAAGGAAGGTCTGGCTTTTCAGGATGGCTGTAGCCCAAACTGGGTGAACCACGTATATCTATGTCTATATGGATTTATGTGTTTTGTGTGCTTGTATTTTCTTCATATTTTATGTGTTGCATTGCTCTATAATATATAATTTTCTAACAATATATATGCGAGATGTAATTTTGGTAGCTCTTTATGATGTGTCTATGGATATTTTTACATTCTTTTGTATGCTTATGAAGGATTTTATGCTTATGCTTTATTTTTTTATGGTTTATGGTTTATACAAGATGCATTCCAGTCTAGGGTATGGTTAGCTATGTGATCAACTACCTGATTTTGATCTCTTAGTATATGTGTAAATTTAATGTGATCAAAGTGGTGGACTAACCGTTGTGCATGTAAGTACTTCCTAAATAGGTGTGAATCTTGTATTTGAAAGGCTCAGTTTAACTGTGATACCACTAACTGGGAATCAAGAAGGACATGTAGATGATTAATTCCCTAGTTGGAGGCATCACTCAATAGGTCGATGACTGCATCATATTCTTCTTTATTATTTGTAGCTGAACCGATACGTACTCCATTGGTGAGGAATGGTGACCACTTAGGAGATTATGTGGCCCAGACGACTGCTGCTAATTTTTGTGACCATTTTTGGTGTCCAGATATGAACAAGATTCATATCCTCAAAACATGTAAAAAGATACTAGAAGGTAGCAGGAGCATTACATAGGTCAAATGGAAGGAACCTATATGGAAAGGTTCCCCATGGGCATGTGAAAGTTGTCTTATCCTGGTCTTCCGGGGCTATCTGGATCTGGTTATATCTGTTGAATCCATCTAAGAAGGAAAATAAATTCTTTCCAGCCAAGGTGTTCAGGACTTGGTCAATGAATGGAAAAGGAAAATGGTCTTTTTGTGTTGCCTTATTTAATTCCCTGTAATCTACACAGATCTTCCATTTACCATTCTTTTTGGGAACGATAACTAGCAAGGATACCCATTGGCTATTTGAGATGGGATAAATGAATCCTACATCCAACAATTTTTGTAATTCTTCTTTAACAATGTTTTTGAGAGCAGGATTCATCCTCCGTTGAGGTTGTCTTACAGGATGAAAATATTCCTTAATGTAAATATGATGAGTGCATAGGCTGGCAGGGATACCCTTCATGTCGGTATAATTCCAGGAAAAATATTCCTGATGACCTTGAAGGAATTTCAAAATCTGTTTGGTCTGGGATTCAAACAGGTTCAGGATGATATTAAGTGTTTTCCCTGGTTAAATATCGATTGGAGTACTATCATGGAATGGGGTTATAGGAATGTCCTCTATGTCATATTTTGGTTCAATGTTTTCCTGTGTCTCACAGCTCATAGTAGATTCTAGAATATATCGAGTTCGATCGGGAACATAACTGGAATCATTAATGAAGGAATCAATGGCATCATCTTCAATTTCTGTTTTAAATCGAAGGGTCTGGCCAATAGTAATAACTAGTCTAACATCTTCATTTTCAGGTTCAGGCTCTTCTACAGGTAGAGGTTTCTAACTAGTTGATGATTTTTTAGATGGGCTTGGTTTCGCAGGAGAATAAAGCTTGAGATCCTTCGTAACTGTCCCATTTGATATGATCATGTGTCTAGACCAACATCCTATGTAGGCATCTGCAATTGCCAACCAAGGTCTTCCTAGGATCAATGGGTGGCCACCTACTGAAGATCGAGTCTGCAATATAAGGAAGTGCACAAGGTAATTCCATGAGTCTACTGAAATGATCACATCCTCTAGTTTCCCTACTAGTTTAATTATGGATCTGTCTGCAAGTTCCAGAATAGTATGGGTTGTTTTAATGTTTCCAAGTCCTAATGTGTTCATTATTTCAGCAGTGATAATGTTAATGGCCGCTCCCAAATCCACTAGTACATTTGGGATTTCAATCCCATTAATTTTTACTGTTAGAATCGGGTTCCCATGATCTCCGTATTATACAGGCATGATCTTTCCTAACATGATATCGGATAGTCTACCTATTACATGAACAGTTAATGGATCCTTAGGTTTTCTACCTAGTTTCTTTGAGCACTATTCTTTTAGAATTTTTGCATAAATAGGTACATCCCTCATAGCTTGTAAAAGGGGTATTTTAACAAAAATATTCTACAATTCCCCTAGAAAGTCAAATTCTTCTTGAGGGTTTGGTTTGCTCAAGGTCAATATTTCGGGATATGGGGGAGATGTTAAATGACCTTGATTAGAAACAACTTGGGGAGGTGTCTGATTTATTATGTTTTGATCTGCATTCTCCCTCACTGTTCTTTGTTTTGGTTCTGTAACTTCATCGTCAAGTTGTTTTGTAATAATGGGTGAAGTCGGTGCATTTACTACCCAGCCAGTCCGTAGATTTATCTCATTGAGCCCTGTGGTAGAAATGTTGTAGGATGGAAGGTTCAGAGTGTCTGTTTGTTGAACCCCTTTATTATTGGGATTTGGGTTGGGCTGGATAGGAAGCTGAGGTCTAATGGCTGGGTTTCCTGGGGGCACATTGGAAGGTAACTAAAGTTGTTGCTGAGACATAGGATGAGGAAACTGTCCAGTGGGAGGGGATCCATGCCAAGTCTAATTCCATGAAGGATTTGAACTTGCTTGAGTAACCCATTACTCCCAAGGGGGATACTGGTATTGAGGCCACATGGCTGAAAATGGTGCAGATTGGAGACCCATACTAAAATTATGAAAATACTAGGATGGGTCCTGAAACATACCTGGATTCACCACCGGTGGTCGAGGTTGACATGGCTTCTTCTGCCCCATGAAGTATAGCTGGTCCACTGTGCTTTCGTCGCTTGCTCCTTGGAAAGCTAATTTTAGCCTGGGCAAGGAAGGACATGCACTGGTTGCGTGTGTTTTTTTGCAGATTGCGCAGGCTTCCACCGTGTTCAGCGGGCATTCCTTCAAAGGGTGTATCTTTCTGCACTGAGGGAAGAATATGGCCATGGTTTTTTCCAGCTCCATCTACTTCTGTTTTGCCTATAGAGTGTCCATTTGGGCTGATAGCATACTCAGGATATCAGTCCTAAGATTATCTAATAGATTCCCAATCTCTTCTTTTGTGACCCCTCCACCAGAGGTCTCTATTGACCAAATACCCTGTCCACTTCTTGCAGCCCCCGGCGAATATTTGATACAGTAATCACAAATAGTTTCGAATTTTTCTTTTGAAAGATCCCATTTTCGCACTATATTCAGGAGTTACAGAGTGTCTTCCCTGAGTGCTCTGAGAAGAATGATCTTTAGAATGTCCTTATTCAAGTCACTATGTCCAGACTTCTGCAGTATGTATTTAAATCGTTCTACACAGTCCTCCATATTTTCATCTTCCTTCTGTGAAAATTTAAATATTTCCTCCTTAATGTCACGAGACTTACAGTAATATTGGTATTTTTCCAAGAAATCTTTCTTCATTTCTTCCCATGAAGTAATCGTGCTTCCCCCTAAACCCATGAACCATCTCAAGGCTGTCCCTTTTAGGGTAGCAGGGAATATTTTCAATTTATGAGCATCAGTCATATAGTCATATCCTCGAAAAACAATATCAAATTCAAAGAGGAACTTATCAGGGTCTTCAGAAGAGAGCCCATGAAAACTAGGCAAGGTTGTTAAAGGTATGGGTCTCATTGGTGCATCATCTATAACATTTGCTATGGTAAAATCAATGGAGGAACTTACAGGTGCCATAAATACTTTCCAGTACTCACTTGGAATTTCGATCGGTTTCGAAGCTGGTATATAAAGTGATTCCGCTGAAGATGCTCGCACCGCACTACCCTGGTCCCTTGGTGAACCAAAGTCCTTCAAAATTTTCTTTACCGGATCATAATCACTCAACTCAGCAACAGGAATTATTATAGCGCTGCCTTGGTCTCTTGGGGACGAAAAACCTTTTTGAGGTTCTTCTTCCTAGTTAGAGTTGCTCAATTCTCCTGATCCCTTACTTGCCACTTCTTCCCCTTCTATTGTTGATAAGGATTTATCTTCCACTGGTACCCTGTTTATTAAATCTTCTGTTGTAGAAATAACACCTTCTGGTACTATGGATGGCACTGGTTGTTCCATAGACTGCCCTTCAGACTTCGTCTGAACCCTAACCCTAACAACAACATGGGATGATGCCTCAGATCTAGATTTTTCAATAATTTCCTAAATATACGTCTTCCTTCCCAAATCCTTCCCTTTATTTGGGGGTCTTCCTCTACCCCTCTTGTTTGGATCTTTGTTCATACAAATTGTGGAGAGAGTTCATCAAATAAAATCAATCAATCACTCGGGACCCGAAGTAGGACAGATGACTTCCTCCCTGGGACGAGAGAAGAGATTCACAGGAAATGAAAAAGAAAGAAAAAAAAAGAACAGAAATCAAAGTTCAGGACCTGGAGCAGAGTAATAACATACCCTCCCAGGATGAGAAATTGGCCCTTAGAAAGAAAAAAAGGAAAGGAAAAAAGGAAAGAAAACTGGACTATGCCCAGAACTTAGGGCAAGGTTTTACAAAACACCTTCCCCAAGATGAGGGTTTAATTATATAGAAAACAAAATAATACAAGAAACATGAAATAAAGAAAGAAAAAATAAAACACAAGGCACTTATGCTCAGGACTTGAAGCTGGGCAATAGATTCCAACCTCAAGACGAGAGATCGACTCTGAGATCTATTGCAGATCATGTTCTTGCACCTGTTAGCCTTCCTCGGCAACAATGAAAAAATGTTGGTGTCCGTATATGAACAAGACTAAATCCTTTTTCCACATAAATTATCAACCCGAGGGCGTTATGTATTTCAAGACTAACGACAAATTATATGCATATACAAGCACATGGTCCACTGTAGATCACAAGTTTAATCTATAACACAAATACCACTGTAACATCAATGAAATGAACTGCAGAAATAAAAGGCATCCATAGCAATTAACACAACTGTAACAAAAATTAAAGAATCACACCAAACACAACACTGCAAAGAAAAGAAAGAAGAATGCAATACCTGATCACAAGAGTGGGCCCAACTCTTGGATCAGGGCTGCGAGAGCTCAAAGATTACAGGAGAAACAACGAGCTGTTGTATATTCAATTAATGATAAAAAGATTAATTACAAAGCCTTTGTATTCGGAAAGGGTCTCTCAATTCACAGCCCGCAGGCCTCTTTATGCAATAGTCCTGAAACCCCCAATTCCTCCCAATGACTCCATTGTTACAAAAATACATATTGTTACAACAAAAACCGGATTTCCCAACAAGAAACCGTAAGAAAGGCAAAGATAGTGCTGATACACCCATGGTTGTCACGCTTTAGTAGCAAGTAAGGAAGACGCTAGAAATGATGGGATGTGCCTTGATTTGCGGCTGCAACGCCCCTGTTGTAGCCAAATATGAAGAAATATAGGAGTTAATATGTGAAAAGGCAAAACCTGAATGACAAACAATTCATTAATCAAATATCCCGTAAAAGATAGGAAGAAGGGTTTTACCTCATGCTTTTAAGATAAATAATGGCACAAAGAGATAGAAAGATAGGGTAAAAATGAGGGAAGAAAGTATACAAATCTGGTGCCCAATAACCATCGAGAGGCTCCATCAGTAAATCTAAAATAGTAGATGGGTGGAAAATCCATCTGTGACATAAGATATTTTTTTTTAGAAAAATTCGATGATGATTTTGATCATCATAAAAATTTATGTCACATTCATTTTATTTCTAGGGTATTGAGGCTTCCCACCTTATGGGTGGAATTTCTTAAGGTAGAGCCCATCGACGGGATTGGCTAGGCATGTCCCATCGTGCTCAGAAAAAATGTAGGTTCCTTTGAGGAGATAGTGTTTGATGATGTAAGGACCCTTCCATAATTTTTCGAACAACCCCAGTCCTAAGGCTTCTTTTGCAACATCGTAGTGGAGGACTAGCTCCCCTTCGGAAAATGAGCAAGGTGTGATGTTGCAATCGAATAATGATTTTACTCTTTTCTTGTGAACCTCATTATGTTGGAGAGATTCTTGTCGACTTTCGTCAATGAGCTCTAATGGTACCAACCGTTGTTTTAGAGGTTGAGTATCAGTGAGGAGTTCGATGGCTGCGTGTAAGATGGGGATTTCACATTTAATGGGAAGCATGACCTCCACTCTGTATACCAACCGGAAAGGTGTGAACCCTATTAAGGATTTTACCATTGTGTGGTATGCCTATAATGCTAAAAACACCATATTGTTCTAGTTAGTTTTATGGTTTTTTACTAGGAGCAGTAACATTTTTTTGAGTACTTTTTGAACAACTTCTGCATGGCCGATGGAATGGGGGTACTAGCGTGACACAAAAACATGAGTGAAACCAAGATAATGCGATAACTCTTGGAATATTTCATTATCAAAATTCTTTCAGTTGTCGGAGACTAACTCCTTAGGCACACCAAACCATGTGATGACATGGTTGAAGAGAAACCAAGCTGTAGTTTCTGTGGTGTTATCATATGTGGGTATGGCTTCTGCCCATTTGGTGAGATAGTTGACAGTTACTATGATGTATTTGTGGTTGCTAGATGACATGGGTTTTCAAGTCATAAAGTTGATGCCCCATTTGAAAAAGGGTCCTGCTACAATGACTGGGTGCAGGGGAGTAGGAGGCGATTTTGTCTTGTGAGAGAAGAGTTGCCATCGTTTAGACATTTTTACTGCTTGTATGTAATCGTGGAATAGGGTAGGCCAAAAATAACCAATACGCAATAATTTTTGGATTATGGCCATCCTTGAGATATGGTCGTGGCAAGCCCCACTATGGCAGTCATTTAGGGCCTGCTTAGCTTGGTCGTGAGTGAGGAATCACCATAAAATGGTGTAAACGCCTCTTCGATAAAGGACATCCCCCATGAGAAGGTATCAGGGGGGCCGATGGTGTATGCACCTTCAGTCATCACTGGTGAGTTGAGGTTTGAACTTTTGGGTTTGCAGAAGAAAAAGGATGTCACCGTACCAAGGGTCATCGATCGTCATTGAGAATGAATTTTCATTGGGTAGTGAGTCATTAACTAGGGATCCTTGGGTCACACTTGTAGGTAGATCAGTGATGAATTCCGCTATGATTTGTTCTTTCTTGCTCTTGGGGGAGCTGAAATATAGGTCAAATTCCTATGGTATAAATATCCATTTGCCGTACTTTAGGTACATCGTACATTAGGTTAGAAAATATCACATGGGGACGATAGTTGCTATGAAAATTTTAGTCCTTAGGATGATTTAATGCTGAAGATTTTGTACTGCATGTACTAGGGCTAAGGTAGTTTTTTCTTCTGGATCATACCTTAAAGCAGGGTTAGCTAGGTTTTGGACGACATAATATATTACGTGCTCTTTGTTGCCAGGTCCATCTTGGACTAACATCCTATCTATGATTGTATTTGATGCAGATAGATATAAGGTATATTATTTGTCGTAATTAGGTGGGATGATCAAGGGGGCTGAAGACAAGGTGTCTTTCAGTGCTCAAATTATTTTTGAGTCTGACCATCCAATTTGAATGGAATTTCATGATGGATTAGGCACAGGAAACCCTCCATGAAATTGGCATAGTTGGGGACAAAACATCGTAAGAAGTTGGCTGTTCCTTGCAGACCTTGAAGTTTCTTGAGCATTTTGGTTGGTGGTACTTCTTTGATTTCCTGGACCTTGAAGGGGTCAACTCTAATTCCTTGTTGGGATACTATGAATCCTAACATTTTTCCTGCATTAACAAAAAATACACACTTGAGGGGGTTGAAGTGTAGGTTGTAGTGTTGGCACTGTTGAAATAACAAACATAAATCCTGAAGATGGTCAACTTGTTTCTTGGATCATACTATGAGCTCTTCCATGTAGGCTAATATAAGATGAGCCAGTTCATATAATATGTAGTTCATGGCCAGCTGAAAGGTAGCTCCAACTTTTCTAAGACCAAATGGCATAACTTGATATGAAAATGTGCCCCAAGGGGTGGTGAATGCAGTCTTATACTAATCCGTATGTCGGATCTAAATTTTATTGCACCCAGAAAACCCATCCAAGAAGGATAAGGCTTCATGACCACTGCAAGCATCAATGACTTAGTCGATGAAGGGAGCAGGGTAGTTGTCTTTGGGATAAGAGAAATTTAAATCTTAGAAATCGGTACATACTCAAATGGTGCCTTGTTTCTTCATGACAGGTATAGGGTTAGAAACCCAAGACGTGTAAGCAATTGGCTAGATGAATCCATCTTTGTGAATATTTTCTATCTCTTATTTTATCGCTTCTACTTTGGATGGGTGTAGTTGACGTTGTCCCATGCAAAGGTATCCCTATACTATTGTAATATATTTTTATATGTGTCTACCTCATCTGGGGAGCATGCTGCCCCTAGATAGATTTCTTCGTTTTTTCCTACTTTTTTTGAGATATTCACCTTAATGGTTGGTGAAATATTTGACATATTTCCTTCCCCAAATGCATCGGGTGTTGGGATAGGTTTCTTGAACCAATATACCTTTCCTGATGGAAGGAAGTCTTTGGATTCAATGGCGTAAATATCCTAGGTTTTTGTGTTGCTAGGCATGAACGCTTTTTTTGGAGAAAAAATGAATAGTGATGCATTGTGTCCCATAGATAATATGGTTCTATCATGGCCTCTAACATATCCTCATCAGAGCGAAACAATATTTATAAGGGGGAATTTTTTTTGTGCAAGGCCGTGAGGAATTGGTTTGGTCCTAATTGTCTTGGTCGACAAACATGAATATGGTTCTTTGGTTGATGTCATGGAATAAAATGAGGTTGACCAGGTGCATACGGGCTGGGTTTGCACCATCGATGGTAGTATTATCATTGTGGTATTTGCAGTGCTCTCGACACCAAGGAATTATGAGAAGACAACACGAGTCATGGCTCCCATGCATGATGAGATGAATCATATATGGTGTTGTGTTTCATGAACATTACATGGTGGAAGAATTTTCATGATTTTTGTTTGTTTTTTAGGGAGATTGGACTCATGCGCTATTGGTGGTGTATGAAGGGTACATGTATCTTATTTATGTGAAGATTTTGACAGATGCAGAGGCGTTGAAATGTTCGCAACATAGGGAATTTATTTGTATCATGATCATGGCTCGTGAAAAAGTTGCATGGAGTATATGTACTCACTGAGTATATTGTATGGGATCCCATACTGCTCATCATATTTGATGATTATGATGGGATATGGTTACGAGAATGTGTATTTATTTGTTTTTGTTGTCTCTTATTCTTAGATCTAGTGTGATTTGGCTCTTCTGGGAGTTTTTCTTATAACAATGCTCTAGCCGCTTTTAACCTTGGAAGGTAGTGGGAATTCATTTTGTTGTGAAATTGTGCACAAATTCATAAATAAAAATGTGTGATCTTCTCTTGATTAAAGAGGTAAATATATGGTATGGGTGTGACCATGTGAAGACCGTCAGTGAACTTGTTAAGCTCCTGACATTGATTAACCATGTGATTGTTTTTAGCACATAAGGAACATGATATGTTTGATTTTATTCTTACCTCGCTGGGGCAAGGGGTTGCCTTTGTGGTATTAGGTGGTTGGTGAATAAGGGGGATAGGCATTATTGTTATCGTCTATCTATGTTGCGGTAATTCGAAACTGACTACGTCTGGATTATTGGTGAGGAAGGAGCACATGATGTGTAGCCTAAGTCAAAATCAGGGGACATAGGGGCAATGCCAAGTATGGTGGTTATCTTCGAATATTAGAAAATATTGATGCTCTTTTGTTTTCCAATCCATTTGAACCATAGGGGTGATTGGGTACCATTTTTGGAATGATACTAAATCCAGGCACTGAGTGAATAAATGGCCACATTTGTCACACAATACATAGGTTGGGGCTAGGTGCATGTGGAGTTTTGGAGTGGGAGTCCATCCTTTTGGTGGATTCATCTGTTCATATATGCATAGAATGGACCTATTCTCTTCATTCTCCTGGGTTGTGGAACTTTCAATGGACTCATAATCCAATTTGTCTAATTTGGCAAGGTTGGTAATGGCCAAGTGTGATGAATGTAATGTTAAACAAAAATGAAGAATGTAGGGACAATGGTGAAGATTTTGGTTATCCTGGCGTATCTGGAAATAATATTGATTGGGTCGTAGGCCTATGAAGTACATTGGGTTAAACGGGTACCATATTTAAACAATTATAGGGCTGCACATTGCATGATCAAATGATCACGTTTGTCGCATAATGTGCAAAGCTGGTCTTGAGGCTAAGGATCATTATGGGGGAGAGGTGGTTGCTCTAGTGAATGTATCTACTCTGATATATATAATATGGTCATTTTTGCTTCAGTCCATTGAGTGGTATTGTTGTCCGTGTATTATGTGTCCGAGTTTGCTAAATCAGGATTTTCCATGATGAAACGTCGCATGAAATCGAACATTTACTAGAGCCGATGGAGGTTGGAAAAATGACACATATAATGGTTTCTTAGACAGATGTGACATGTGTCTTCATTGTTGCGATAATTTTTTTGGGAAACATGTGGTATTTGGTACCAACGATTGAAATCCCTTAATTCGGGGCACTGTATGATCAAGTGATCATGTTCATCACATAAAGCGCAAACTGGGACATGTGATGTGGCCTCTATTTGCCTTCTTTGATTTGTTGGGTTGGATGAGCATGAGAATGATGTAGGTTCTTCTTGTAAATACAATATAATTTTTGACTCATTTGCTTTCATTTGTATGGATTCGACGGAGGGGTCCTCAATATTAGATTTTTCTAGGGCTTACAATCCATCCCTATATCTAGGCATTTTTGTGAAATGATGGGTGTAATTTCCATAATGGTCACATGTGGTGCACACATTAATGGTGCATAATTATTTCCCTTGGTTTTTCGTGACCTGTTTCTTTTTTCAGGTATCTGAGGTCACAACATTCCTTTTGGTATGTAGAATAGGTTTTAATTATTCTAATTCCTAGAAAATATTAGTAGGTTGGCCTATGATATCATATAATGCAAAAATGTTGTAATGCTCTAGGTAACTTAAAGGTTTCAAACTTTTTCCATTTTTTTTTATTCCTCTTGGTAGTAATAGTTGGCACCACTACATGTGTTTCTTTAACTGCTATGACATCTTGGGGGGAAATAGGGGTCTTACCTATGGAGCTAATGCCCGGGCTTTCTACAATGGCTGGAGGGACCAAATACCACACAGGTATTGTGAAATCCATATTTGGCAATGTCATAGTTTCCATGACATATTTATATACAAAACCACGTGGGCGATATAAAAATGGGGTCTATGAAATGGTGTATGGTAGGAATGGTGTACCCATGGCTTTGACATCTGTACTTCTAGTTTCTGCTTGCAGGTTGGTTTTAGTGTTTGATGAGCTCATCATGTACACTGGTGCCTCCATGATTTCAGGGGCTTCCCATTGTATAATATGGGGATCTCCTAGGAATGAGCCTAGGATAGATGATGGTTTGAATTGGTTTGGGCCAAATTTTGTATACCTTGTGAGTGGTTCTGTGGTTGTATCTACATATGGTAGTACGACGTCTAGAGAGGTCATGGGTTTCTTGTCATATTATGTGAGGTGGTCAATGGTGATGATATGCTTGTCATGAGGGAAAATCATCACCCTAAATACATAGGATGTGATGGTGGTCATGGCGTACATGTAACTCTACCCGAGGATTATATAATAGTCTAGTTGTGCGTCTAAGACCTCAATGTATATAAGGAAAATCTTTCCATCCAGATTCACTAGGACATTTTGATAAAGACCAATGGGGCTTGACGGGCACCCATCGTATGCTCTAAGCATGATGTTAGATGGTTTCAATCTAGGTGATCCTAACATTTCCTGAACTGATTTGGACATGATACACATGGAATGTCCTTCATCCATAATGCATCGGTTTATGATTATATTCTGAACTGAAACTGGTATCTGGAAAGCGGCAGAGAAGGAAGCCTAGGGTTTGCCTTGTCTAGGTCAAAAACCATTAAGCGGGAATGAGAGGGGCCGATCATGCCTATTGTAGAAAGTAAGGCCTTCCGATTTGTTGAGCATGATTTTAGTACTTCCAATGCTGACATGGGTGCTGGATATTGATCCAAGTCATCCACTATATAATAGATATGAGCAGCTTTGGAATGATGTCCTGTACACATGATTGGTCCTTTGACCGTTCTTCGAATATGCTCAATAGGTACTTTGGAGATAGTTAACAACATAGTAGGTGTGCTTGTACTTGTACATGATGGGTTGGTATCGAGGGGAGTTTCAGAGTCCCTATTCTGTGTTTGGAAGTACAATTCTTCTCCAGCCATGTACATTTTGAGGTTGCTCCCTCCGGTATTATTTTGGAGTGGTTATTGTTGCTGGGTATTAACTAGTCCTTGGTGGTAGAAAGGTTCCTGCACTATCGCAATTTGCTGGGTAGGTCCCCCTTGTCCTCGGTTACCCTAAAGTTTTTTTAATTCAGGGAATTCAGGACAATGGTGAGTGTAATGTCCATACTCACCACATATTGCACAAGACTAATTTGTCCTTAGACTGGGTCTCTTTTTTTTTTCCCTTGGGAGTTATTTCTTGGCTCTTGGGTTTGATTTCAGTTGGGGTTGCCCCCAGTCTGAGACCATAGGGGGTGTTGGTGATTACCTCCCTGCTGTCTAGGATCTCCCATTTGCTTGTTCCTTTTCTTATTCTTTGTAGCATTTGGAGGATTATTGATATTCTCTTGATCATATGATTTTCGTTTCTAAGCCTAGGATCATTGCATAAGATTCACAAGTGCATTTTTTTATGTTGGTGGTGTAATTTGTGCGGGAAAAGTGGAGTATTGGTTCCCATGTCCTAGATTGGTGTATTGTTGTTAGGGTGGCTCTCTTGTATCAACATTACTAGCTGAGTACTGGTTTCCCTGAAATGAGGATATGAACCTCCTTGATGTTGATGATATGGAATAGCCCTATTCGTCACATTCTGTAGAGGTTCGTCACATTCTGTAGAGGTGCAGGCTGACTTTGGTGGTACCCAAGTTTTGATACGTTCTGTTTTGAATCACAATATTATCATGGGTATTGATAACTATTGCTTGGTTGACTTTGGGCTAAGTACCCTATAAAATCGTAAGTGGTATTGGAAGTGCCTGGTAATTCTCTATAAGTTTGCAGCCACGGGGAATTTTGCAAGACATTATAAATAAATCTTGAATAGGTGTAAATGATTTCAAGTTTATGGGCTTTGATAATGGCGTCTTCCTCTGACGTAGGTTTTTACGTGGCCACACCTTTTGAAATATTTGCAGTGATAGTTTTAAAAAGTAAGTCCAAAAACACTTTGTCGTCGAGGTTGTCTTTGCACAAACTAAAAATTATCCCCCATTCATGGAGATGGTCTGATATATGAATGATTCTTGTTTTTCTGAAATTTTTCAGAAGTTACATTCCCAAGTCATGATGAATGCGGAGTTGGAAATATGTGAGGAATGCAGTAGCGAGGGAGCTAAAGATTCCATGTGATGCAAACAATTGCTCAACATACCATTTCTCCGCAAGCCCTGTGAGGGCGCATTGAAAAATTCTCAATCGAATGGTATCATAGATGATACTATTCGATGAACACCACAAGTGGAAATTTATTGTATGATTTCCAGGGTATTTCGATTGCTTCCCTTCAAATTTTGGAATATCGGAGGGGAGCTTCATGGGTGGGGGGGGCAATTAAGGCCATGTGAAATGGGGTCATTCGTTAACTTTGTTATATATGGAATATTTAGCGATGCTAATATGGGTAATTGTGAATTGACCGCCATCGTACGCTATTGAGAAACATGTATTTGAATGTGATGGTTCAGGGGAGGCGCCTGGGGAATGTTACCCTGTGGCATACCCTGATGGATATTTTATTGACTCCTCAGAGGGGTAGCTAACCTTTAACCTCGAGGGGTTGTCAAAGAAGTTGAGTGTGGTCACCATGTTGGGGTTTCCACTGGTGTTGTGGTTGGTGAACCTTGGGGGTTTCCAATCAAAGTTTCCCCAATAAAATATGTTCCTACAATAATAGCAGCATGAAATTCTTTGTTTCTGAATGGAAAGAGGGCTGACACTCCTCCCTTTAATGGGGGGAGCTTTAAGAAACACCTAGACTGACCAGCTCCCATTAGGTCCCTATGATGTCAATTAGTGCGACGGTTTTGTGATTTGGGAGGTAGGATGATTCCTATCAAAGAAAAAATATAATCACATGCATAAAACAAAGAAAAAAATGAAGAGGTAATTTTTCTCCTTTAATTTACACTATGTGATCATTCAAGTTAAAAATGAGGTTTTGTTTGTTTTGCATATGAAACCAAAAGCCTATATAAACCTAATAATCCTTACACTCTAAATGTAACTGGGCCTTGCGAAGATATATTCTGATGGGTGCTGGGGCCAACGTCTCGAAAGAACTGACAACACCTTCCAGTAGCCGAAGAATCGACCAAGGTAATGGTATGAGGATCAAGTGCTTCCCACACTATCATATATAAGGAAGGATTCCCTATCTTTGGCCACTAAAGTACCATCATCCCACGTGAGCATTCGATTCTTCAGATTCTTGGTAATCGGTTACTAGTACTGAGCACTATATGGGTTGGGTAGCCCCAAAGAGTACCACACAGACTCGGCCTAAGCCTAACCCTCTATGAAACAAGTCTCTATAATGCTCAGGTCTTCATTCCGTGGGTGGATATATGGGTTTAAAGCTCCATAAAATGTAAAGATCTATGTTTCAATATGTATTATGACCACGATGGCTTATTGGATGCCTACCCCCAATGGTCCTAACCTGAACTATAATTTATTCTGTGTCCATTATGGGGATAATTTAGTTCGTTCAGTTAATGATTATTTTTAGAAAGTCTCAATTTTTCATAGGGCTTGATTTCGTGAAGTGACTGTAGGAAGATAAGAAAGGTCCAAAAACACTGGGTTCCTCTTGGTTCAATGCTTACCAATGTTTTGTGTGTTCTTTGGAGTGAACAATTGATGCAGGAGCATTCAACCACCCTTAAGAAAAATGTAAATTCAAAGCTGTGGAAGGAGAGACATGCAGAACGATCTGAAAAGGGGTGTTAATTTCCATGAAATTCAATTAAAATGATAAATTTTTTATCTAAAAGGTGGAATCAATGTGGAATCTAGAAGATTATGATTTGTTTTAAAAATATCCCATGTAATTAAACTAGAGTGATTTTAGGGATTAGTTACACAAATTTTGGAAGGAAATCATGGATTTTAGATGATCCACTTGTTTGTAATTTCCTTTAAAATGCGAAGATTGTGTTGTATAAGGAGGCCCGAACAATGTAACCTCATTGTGAATGTGTGAACAGGCCATATTTTCCTTAGCCTATAACTCGAGCTCATCAACAATGGAATCCATTTATTTTTAAGTATCCCACAATGTTATGGATCTTGTAGTATCTGTGTGTGTTATTTAATTTCTATTTCTCACTATGTATACGTATTTTCTCATTTGAACCTTGTTAATTGAAAATTTGTATGAACTTGAATTGGTGTGGAGCCACAGAGTCAAACACCTTTGAACTACTGGGATCTGATCTACTGTTTTAGAGCACAATTCATGAGCGAATAAGGCTCATTTTGTTTCGAAACTTGTTGAAGATCGCATGGATGGACGAGATCATATCGAATCTCTAAAGCAAGAGTGATGGGTGGTTAAGATCCTATTGCAGAAATGAAGTGGAAGGTGAACAGTGAGGATCTCATTGTAGGATTACAGTGAAATATGGATGGTCGGGCAGTCATATCGCAATCAGAGAAATGAGGTCATTAAAGGATCTGAAGACTACAATGAGGAGCCACGTGTCAGCATATGGTTCCATCGCATATCGCGTTCAATAGAAGGAGTTAAAGTTTACGATCTATAATGGGCTTAGTTTTGTGAAATTGCGATGAATTCTAGGTTGTGACATTGCAATATTGCGATGCAACATCATCATTGCATATCACATTTTGTAGGAATGAGCCTTGGGAAGGCGTTAAGTATTCTTGTGATAAGGCTTGTATTGTGATATTGTGAAGATCCTTGTATTGCGATATTGCGATATATGTTGGTTATGCGATATTTTCCTTGGTGTTGAGTATTGTGATGAGTGTACATAGTGGAAATTGTTGCGGGCCCATAACCCACAGGTGTTCATATTATATAAAGTTGCAGCCTTGTTGCATCAACTGGTATCAGTGAAAAATAAGATTCTGCATGAAATGGAAGGAGGTACAAATGTGTTGAGGATTGGTAAGCTTGTGGTCTTTATATTTTTGTGCAAGAAGCAATAGAGGAATGTGATAAGATATGGAATAGCCTAGAGCAAGGAGTGTTCATATGGTTCCAAAGGAGAGAACAAGAGAGATGCCAAAATACTGAGCTTAGAGGAGAGAAGCTTAGTGAGGTATCGTGTAGCAAGGAGGAGGCTTTCTACAACAGAGTTTTTATTGCAGTTCACGAGTGCTGTTACGAAAAGACCAAGAAGTCATATGACAAGGAGGTAATAAAATTTTTTTACCTCAGGAGTCTGATGCAAGAGAATCGGACCACCCTTAATCAAAATTTAAATTCAAAGCTGTGGAAGGAGAGATGTGGAAAAAAATCTAAAAAGGAGCACTAATTTCCATGAAATTCGGTTAAAATGATAATTTTTTAATCTCAAATGTGGAAGAGATGTCACATCAAGAAGATTAAGATTTGTTTTAAAAATCTTCCATGTAATTAAACTATAGTGATTTCAGGGATTAGTTACATGAACTTTGTAAGGAAATCATGGATCTTAGATGATCCACTCTTTTTGAATTTCCTTTAGAATGTGAAGACTGTGTTGTATGAGGAGGCCCACACAATGTAACCTCATGGTGAATGTGTGATCAAGCCATAGTGGCCTTAGCCTGTAAATCGAGCTCAAAAATAATGGAATATGTTTATTTTTAAGTATCCAACAATGTTCTAGATCTCGTGGTATTTGTGTGTGTTATTTAATTTCAATTTATCACTATGTATATGTATTTTCTGATTTCAACCCTGTTAATTGATAATTTGTATGAACATGAATTAGTGTGGAGCCACTGAGTTGAACACCTTTTAACCACTGGGATTTGATATGCCAGTTCATAGTACAATTCATGAGTGAAGAAGGCTCATTTAGTTTTGGAACTTATTGAATATTGCATGGAAAGACAAGATCATATTGCAAATCTAATGTGAGAGTAATGGGTGGCTAATATCCTATTTCATAAATGAAGTGGAAGGTGAATGATCAATATCGCATCACATGATTACAATGAAATATGGATGGTCGAGAAGTCATATCGGAACTAGAGAAATGAGGTCATTAAAGGATCTAAAGACTACGATGAGGAGCCACGTGTCGACATATGGTTCCATCACATATCACATTCGATAGAACGAGTTAAAGTTTGTGATCTGCGATGGGGTTAGTTTTGCAAAATTGCGATGAAGTCTGGGTTGTGACATTGTGATATTGCAATGAGATATCTTCATTGCATATCGCATTTTGGCAGAATGAACCTGGGCAAGGTGATAAGTAGTCTTGTGACGAGCCTTGTATTACGATATTGCGAAGAGCCTTTTATTGTGATATTGTGATATAGGTTTGTTATGCGATATTTTCCTTGGTGCTGAGTATTGCGATAAGTGTGCGTAGTCGAAACTTTTGTGGGCACATAACCCACAGGTCTGTGGATTACGTAAAGTTGCAGCCTCGCTACATCAACAAACAAGGGTATTTATGACATGTGGATATGCGTTGATACTTTACAATCCTTTGCTAATTACTTTATGTGTGATTTTTCCTTGCAAAAATTGAAATGATGGGTAGATGATGGGCTGCTTACACCTTGCCTAGTTATACTATGCTTTCCTATGTGGAGACAAAAGATTGTTTAAGGAAATTTTTCATATGCGTACCCAGGCTGACTATGAGGTGGAAGGGTGGTAGATATTACTTGCTTTATTTTTTAACAGTTTGGTCCAAGTTCCAATTCCTAATGCAAAATTGAACTAATCTAATGCAAAAATTTGAAAAAATTGAACTAGTAAAATGTATGTGAATATATGGGCCACTTACTCTTTATAAGTTAAGCTACATGTTTTGTATATTTTATCCGCAAATAATTTTTTCGAAATAAATATGTGGATTTAAGGCCACTTATTTGTTCCCTATTTAAACTATGTGTAGTTTGCGAAATAAAATACTAAAATAAAAAATACCTAGTTGCTAAACTAATTCAAGGTTAAACATAGCACTTAAGTGTCCTAATAGTAGTGAAATACAGAGAAAAAGTGATGGAAAATTATTAGGGGTTTCCAATCACCTTAAAAATGAGAAAAAATAGGATTTTTTTTGTTTTCTCACCTGCCGGATAGGTTATCTTCCCAAGGGGTGGAGTGTGCATTTGTTAGAGAACAAGGCGCCTTGTCGGGCATAATTAAGAAAAAATTCCCTCTCTGTTGTGCAAAAATTTTCATTGAGTGTGATTGGAGATGCAGAGAGAATGTATGGGTGGTTTGCTGCAAAATGAACATGAAGAATGAACTGCAACAACAACCATTAACTCAAAAAGAAAGAATCCAGTGGAGTTTCCATTCCCATGGTACTTTATTTGGTGCAAGGATGTATGAAATACACTTATTTAGCAAGCTGGCTGCTACCTGCACAAGGTCATAGAGAAAAATGATTTTCTGTTGTTAGTGCAATATAATCGACACAATGTAGAATAAGTTTGAGGGAAAAATAAGAATACAACACTAAGAACAAAACTAAAACACAAGATGCTAAATACAAAATTTCGATGGAGCAAACATCCTAATAACACAAGTGGTGAATTCTCCCTTTATTAGGTGCTCGTGGGGAGAAAAGATACAATTCTAAGCACTTGAAGAGGGTCCTTTGAGCTATGGAGCTCAAATACCCAAAACAAGGAGGTCTCCTTCTATCATGTTCCTGCAAGCATCTATTCCCTCTCTCAAAGAATGGTAGATCAAGATCAAATGGTGGACCTCTCTCTCTTGGACTGAGATGTTGGTTGACCAACATATGAGTCTATCTAATCCCTCTTCTGCTAGACTATGCAAGATCATTTTCCATGAAGCATTTTTTCCAACATAACAATGTGTCTCCATTTCTTCTTACAAAGGCTGGTTTATATAGGCATTTTTCGAATTTATCATCCTTCTCTTGGCCCAAGATTGATAATGACTCAAGAGTGGAGGAGGGATTCCTTTGTGTGCTGCCCTTACTCCTTGAGGTGGCTCAAATCCGGTTGTCCTTGAGAGTACTAGATAGAGAATCATCTTAACCGAGCATGCCAAGTGGTCCCAGATGGTGAAATTTCACCATCTTCAGTACCGCGCGACTATTGAAGGAATAGCCACACCATGTGTAAAATTCCTTTGATATAGGTGCGTTGTCAATTAATTACCATCTGAACCTTAGGAGAAATTAAATTTTTGGTATTTACTTCTGTATTTCTTCCCTGAAAATATTTTTGTGTACCTTTTTCTTCGCAATTTTAATGTTGTTTTCCTGTACGATTTTCTGGTGTTAACAACTCCCATTCTTCCCTTAGATCTTGTTTAGCTTTCCATGCTCTCAACTCTTCTTCCTCCATGCTTTTATTCTCTCTCTTTCTTCACTCTCCTCTTTTATTCCTTTGTCTCCTCTTTTCTTCTATCACCAAATATTCTTGTTCAATAATATGATATTCTTGCATTTTCCATATTCTCTCCTCCTCTGTACTATCATCAATATTCCTCTTTCCCTTGTGATGTATCAGGTTGTTGTCTTCTGCGGATGTTTCTTTCGTAACTACTAGCGTATGTGGAACAACTTGATAAGTCCCAACTCATTAGGGGAAATTTGAGATCTAAAATGGGTCTCCTAAGGAAATTATAAAATAATACTGGACATGATAAAATAAGATTTGACTACATCATCAAATTTACGAGGGGAAAAAGGAAAAACTATTTTTTCAACTCGTATTTTCAACTGACCTCCATATGGGTTTACTCAAAATTCGAGTGGAAACACTCGTTGGATGCAAAATTTGATTTCTCATCCAAGGAGCACCCAAGTTTCATACTTTATATGGATCCTGCTAGACGAAAAATGAGAAATACATGAAAAATGTGATTGTAAACACATTTTTTCATGTATTTCTCATTGTTCGTGTAGTAGGGTCCATCGAAAGTATGCAACATGGGTACTCCTTGGATGAAGAATTAAATTTTGCATCGAACGCGTACTCCCACTCAAAATTTGAGTAAAACTTTCGGGAGATAAGTTGAAAATATGGGTTGAAAAAGTAGTTTTATTATTTTATTATTTTTTAATATTTTTAATTTTTTACTCCAAAAATGGTGAATATTCCCCCATGGTTGACATCATCATCTTGAATCCTATTAGTTATTAACAAGTTTATTTTTCTTGTACATTTTTCTTAGGAGGCCCATTTTAGACCTCAAAATTCCCCTAATATATACTAATCAACACATGAGGTTTAGAGGAGTTATTGAAATTCTTCCATGGTTCCTCCAACCACCGATATGCCTTGTTGTCCTTGTTGTAGTAGATTCATGCAAATTGGTCCTTTAAGATTCCCCTTGGATCATACAGATTGAAGTATTTTGTACCAAACTCAAATTTCACTATGGCTCTAGATTCAATATCTGCAACTTTAAGATTCTTAATCTTGTATAATCCAATCTGAAAAGGAAGAGTAGGCCATGGTTCTTTCTTCACCCTATTCAGTGCCGATGACAACCCTGTGGAAATGTGGTAAGATATTCTTGCATGAAAATTGTTTTGGTGGTATATCTAGGAAAACATTGTGACGACGTCTGTCCACCGAACTATTGCAATTTTCAACAAGAATTATTGAAAATGGCAACAAGAAGAGGCTTATAATTTATTTTTCCCTTAGTTAAATTAGAAGGAAACTGTAATTCCACATCACATTACAAGTTGTACAAGTTAAATAAGTCAATAATACTTATTTATCTTAGTCAATTCAAGTTGAGGTTGAAGCTAGAGGCATGTAGAGTGCTCCCTAAGTAAAAGGGGGTCCATTTGCATTTTATTTTGAGTCATAATTATTTAAGTTAATTATTTGAGTTAAAATCAATTTAAATAGTGAGAGGTCCAGTGAATTAAATACAAATTAATTCACATGTAGTGATCAATAAGATAACTTATAATTCACTAAAAATAGCTCATGCATGTCAGTTCTTAGGAAGACCCAATTGAGATTGGAGTTAAAGGGAAGTTTACTATCAATTGTATAATCATTGAATTGTATAGATTATGCATGGAGTTAGAGGAAGAGCCTTGATGTACTGCACAATTATTATTATGGAATTTTCTCATTAAATAGAGGCCTAGTTCCTCATTGAATTGCACAAGGATGTAGGAGCTTGGAAGGCTAGGAAATTGGATAAGTATTGGATAGAGTCAACCTAGGAAGGAGCGATACAGACAAAGATAGTGTAGAGAGCTCTCAAGGTTGAGAGAAGAATTGTATTGTTATCATATTATTTTATTTGTGCAATATAAAATAGCAGGGCTTTTAGCTAAGGTTTCCCTAGATAAATCTTTGTGTTTTGCAATTGAAATTCTTTCTCTTTCATGTTCATGTGATTATGTGATCATAATTAGTTTCCGCAATTTGTAGAGTAGACTCAAGTATTTTATTTTAGAATATTACAAATATCATTTTGAATCTACATGGATTTTCTACATGCTATTAGAGCGTGAAACACCATAGAAGAGAAGAATACGAGTTTTTTTTGAATAGGTGAATCAAATTTTCAAATCTACTCTTAAGGAGAAGTAACAAGATCAAGATGTCTCTCTATGGATTGAGATTCAAATATGCCCTTGAGGGTATTTCAAATTACATATATTAGAAGGATATTATGGAAGCAGTGTGGAAGAAAATGGGTTGAAGGAGTTCATAGGCAGTGATATTCATAGGTCTGCAACAATAGATGCTCAAAATCGTGATGCATGGAAGAAGAATGTAGAAAAGGAGAGAATGATTTTGTTAGAAGTAGTTAGAGATAATATTGTCTCTAACTTCCATGGAAAGGAAAATACATATGCTATGTGTAATGCCTTAACAATTTTGTTTCATAAAAACAACAACCACAAGAAGCTATCGCTGAAAGATAATCTCAGAAAAATCAAGTTGGAGAAGGGTGACACAATACCACAGTACTTAAAAAATTTCACCCTATGTCGGGTTGAGCTTGGAGGTGTTGGTGTTATCATTTCTCAGGGTGATCTGGCGAGCCTAGCACTTCTAATCCTTTGCAAGAGGTGGCACAAATACCAATATTTGGTAAATGGGAGGGAGAATCTAATGGAGTGGGAGTGATTTTGGTATGACTTGGTGCAGGAATAGATTAGGAGAACTAGAGATGAGACCTCTTCCAAAGAAATGGAAGAATACTTTGCATTAGTCAACACACGAAAGAAATCCAAGGCAAAGAAGTAGAAAGGAAAAGAGGGAAAGAAAGAAGTGTCCAACATCAAGAGTTTTCACTGTCACGAGTTCATGCACTATGCCACAAAATGTCCACAGAAGAAGGCAATAAAGAAGGAACATGCAGTTGCAATAGGAGGTGAAGCTCTCACTTCACAATTTGAGCTTGGTTTTACTTTCATTGGATGCATGGGAAGAATAATAATGGGAAGAATGTGTATCTCGAAAGTGGGGCCGCATTCCATATGGCAGGTAATATATATCTCTTCATTGACTTGGAGGAGCAAGACCTAAATCATAACATTGAGTTTGGAGATGAAGAGAGGTATAATGCGACCGATATTGGGAGAGTTACTTTTCATAGGATGTCTGAATCCCCTCTAAGACAATCATATGTATTTTTTGTTCCAGGAATAAAGAAGAATATTTCTTTTTGTCGTAGTATTGGAAGAATGTGGCTATTATGTGATATTTAGAAAAGGAAAGGTTCTCCTTAGCCATATCACCACGGAACGGGTGATGCAAATCAGTGTGCAAGTCAAGAGCCTATATTCTCTCGAGGTTGAATATGCATGCAAATATTTGAGGAGAAATACAAAAGGTTAGAGACTTGGTGGTCGAGAGGGAGCATGAATTACCTCTCAACATGCAGCCTCAGAAGAAGCCTCAAAAAGTTTTGGAGAAGGCACAATTAGAGAAGAAAAGAGGAGAATCAGTGGAGGCATCCACTCAAGCAGAGACCTTGAGTAGGGGGGAATTTCGAGCCACATTGGTAGAGGGAGCACATGCAGCGATACCTCTAGGTGAGAGGTGGGGCAATGTGAAGTAATAGTCCCAAGAGTGTATAAATTTAGGTACATTCCATTGAGATTTCTTGTCTCATGGATCATTACCTTGCTACGGGGACCCACACTATAGATTAGTAGGATGGATCAGTGGCAGTTAATATATTTAGATGTCAAAGTGAAAAATGTAGAGACTAGCAACAATCAAATACTCGAGAGTGAAAAGAACAATTTTCAGCAGTGCAGATGTCATAGTGCAGAGTCAACAGAAGCATTGAGTTCTTAGTATACAGTGCAATAGCTAGTAGAAGTCAGAGACTCTGGTGACATATGCATCATATTGATCACATATGATTCAATTTTTATGATTTTCAGTTTCAGAAGTTTAAGTAGCAACAACATTAGAGGGAAGTGTTGCATGCAGGACATTCCAAAGGTACCTAGTCAGGATAGAGTTGAATTCCTTTCTTGTTCAGAGGGAGTGTTGAAATTTTCAACAAGAATATTGAAAATGACAACAAGAAGAAGCTTCAAATTTATTTTTCCCTTAATTAAATTAGAAGGAAATTGTAATTCAAAATCACATGACAACTTTTACGAGTTAACTAAGTTGGGAAGACTTAGTTATCTCAATAAATTCGATTTGAGAGTCAAACTAGAGGCATGTAGAGTGATCCCTTGTTTTAGGGGGCCTAGTTGCAGTATATTTTGATTTGTAATTATTTAAATTAATTATTTGAGTTGAAATAAGTTTAACTATTTCTAACTTATGGTGGAGCTAGTGAGAGGTCTAGTGAATTAAATCTGATTTAATTCGCATTCAGTGGTCAATTAGATAACTAATAATTCACTAAAAATAGCTCATGTATGTCAGTTCTAAGGATGAACCAGTTGAGGTTGGAGTTAAAGGGAAGTGTAATATCAGTTTTATAATCATATAATTGTAAAAATGGTGCATGCAGGTAGAGGAATAGCCTTGATTTATTGCACAACTATTATTAGGGAGTTTCCTCATTAAGTAGGGGCCTAATTACTTATTGAATTATGCAAGGAAGTAGGAGTTTGGAAGGCTAGGAAATTGGCTATGTATTGGCCAATTCCATCCTAAGAAGAAATGAGACAGACCTAGATAATGTAGATATATCTCAAGTCTCAGAGAAGCATTGTATTGTTCTCATATTATTTGACTTATGCACTATATATATATATATATATATATATATATATATATATATATATATATATATATATATATATAGAGAGAGAGAGAGAGAGAGAGAGAGAGAGAGAGGTTTTTAGTGGAGGATTTCTCAAGATAAATATTTGTGTTGTGCGATTCAAATTATTTCTCTTTCTTTTTCATGTGATTATGCGATCGTAATTGGTTTCTGCAATTTGTAGAGTAGATTCAAGTATTTTGTTTTAGCATATTACAAATATCAATTTGAATCTACCTTGATTTTCTAAAGGAACACTCTGATCAATGTACCATCCGGTAAGGCAATCCAATATGGAATCTCGGATATTGCCTCCATTTATCCTCATGACATGCAAGCTAGGTCCTCCTGAAAGATAATCTTGTATAGTGGGATGATGAAGTGATTAATAATTTTCTCCATAAATCCTCGATGGCTACAATCCAAAATAATCTTGCAATAGATATGCACGATAGTTTCTCTTGGTGTACACATCTAGTTCATGCTAGGAAACTAATTATGTGCACATATCACATCTAATAAGTATGCATCCATATAGAATATTGTTGGCTCGCCCTTGGGAGGATCCTGGGCTTGTGCTACATGGGCTCTTAGCTTATGAGAAAAAATAATTTACCATTTGAATGAATTCCCCTTGTTCACCACCTGGTTCAATAAGATAACCCACCATTGAAGAAATGTATCAGTGTGCTCGATTGACTCTATCACAAAACTCTTAACAATATCCTTCTTTCTCTAATAACTGTGGGTGCCATAAAACAACGAGTAAGTGATATTTACTATCTCAAGAAGATGATACATATGATTAAAATATTCTGTGAGGAATGTAGCAAGTTTTTTTTGCTGGTGTTGCTCAGTGTCATAGTTTTCTCATCAATGTGTGAGACAACCATGTTGATCACATCCACACACAGGAAGGATGGACAACTACATGAAACCCTCTATTGTCTAGACTTCCCAATTTTGAGATGAACCTGTAGGTCCTCTAAATCTTCCCTGGAGTCCATTGCAAAATAATATTTAACCTGTTTCCATGTAAGTTGTGGTTCCTTTTTTACAAATAGTTGAGTGTCCGCATATGCTGGAAAGTTAACCAAATATTTCCCAACTGCTTCCCCAATAATAATTTCAGTGGTTTATTTTTAGGAAACTCTCTTGGGTACCATAGTAATAGTGACTTTTGGAGAGGTTATCAACAATTTTTGTACCTTTGGGACCAAAAAGACACTCATGGTAAGAAAATATTAGTTCCCAGAAAAATAATTTCAAGGCATGTTCAAGCAGCATATCGGGCATCTGATGGAGGGTATTGCGAAAAATTAGCTAGAAATAAGGGTTGAGTATTTGAGGTAACTGCGCATTTCACAATCCCAGTAGTAGGGGTCGAAGCCTGAGGCCTTAGACTGTGTAATACGTAGTTCAACCTAGGTAGTGAGCTGGGAGAGACTGCACATTTTGCAGTATTAATGGCCATGGATGTAGAATGAGCCCTAGAAATATGTAATGCATAGTTAGGAAAGCCTGTAATACTCACTTTGAAGCTCCAAAGGCCAAGATATCACCTTGGGCCTTAATATTGTGCAATTCCCAGCTGGGAAATGTGAAAACTGGCCAAGGGAATAATAGATATTCCCATGGGAAGTGTGAAAAATAAGAAGATATGAGAGATAGTGTTGGGTATATTGAATATTTGACTAAGTGTAAATGAAATGATACAAATCAAGTTCATAAAATGAATTAATGGGAAGAAAACTAAATTGGTGAGGAGAGTTTTCGCAACAACGACCATCATTGCAAAAATGAAGAAACCCCAAGAGTTGCCGCAATAAAGACACTTGTGAAAGGTAAAAGATAACTTGAAACAAAAATATGCAAGCTAACGCAAATTGAAACACCATAATACACGCAAATAAACAAGTAAAACATGACTCACAGAAGCGAAATGACAAAAACTGACAGAAAAATCGACCAAAAGCGATAAATGTGAAACTCCCCTAGAAAAGCGATGACGATCGCATTGAACGTTCCTTGATCTCCTCAATAATTAAAGAGATCCAAGATCAAGTGTAAAAAATAGCTATAATGGTGTCTATTAAATATATTTGAGATAATTAAGGTTTATTATGCACATGCAAAGAATCAAGGAAAAAGTGACACATGGAAAAAGTGTCCAAAAATAACAACTGTGCTACGTTCTGGTTACTAAAAATAGATCTGTATATTTTAGGGATGATTTTTTTATTTTTAAGATTTTTTTATTTCTGCGGGAAAACTTTCCATGCACTTCACTAAGAAAGATTGCGTAATTTTGGGAACTAGGTAACTTCCCGGCTCCGTGCACTACACAGTTTCCTAGTTGAGGGAGGGATTGTACAATTTATAGGCTTAGTGATAGGATGCCTTGTATGATTGCATTGTTTCTAGGATCAAGGTTGAATTATAGTCACGAATGTGTAATTCCAGTCATAAAAGGCTTCTTTCCGTCATGGATTACGTAGTTTCTGGAGGCAAACCCAGAATTGTAGTGCAAGATTAAGGAAGGAGGTTATCTTGTGACTTAGAAAAACAAGATGTGTGAAAAGCAAGTGAACACAAGCATAGATAAAGGATAGACACTAATCAAAGTGTAGATACCTGATAGCATTATAATATAAGCTCTTGTGAGAAGAAGGTTAGGCTCCAAAATCTAAGGAAAGGAAAAAATTTAGAGGGTGGTTGTAGGCGCTACAAAACTCGTGACACACAAGTAGAAATCCATCTCTATGAATGAATAATTTCTCATGAAAAATTGGTCTCACCCTTCTCGAAGTATTGTTCAATCCATTGATCACAACATCTCCCTCACTTTTTCTGAGTTAAAGACATGGTCGCATCCATCATCTTTATTGGTGTAACACTAACCAAGCCAAGTAAAACCACACTTTTTTGATTGGCGATGAGGAGTATGTAATTACACAAGTAAAATAATTTTTCAGTCTTGTTTTCATCTCTGGTGTTGCTTCACAACTAGCGGGCCTTAACATTACACCGACAGAGTAAATTTAGTAACAAAAACATTTCTCCACTTCCAGGGAGCCTCGAAAATACCCCATTGGAGTTTCTTGCTTCACCTATTTGTGCAGGAATCCATGATCTTATTTTGCCCTTTATTTGTTTTTTAATGTTCCAAGCCATGTGCATAGGCACTTATTTATTTCATGGGGTAGAAGAGGGATCTCAACTTATTGAGAGCAGAGTAGCTTGTTCCTTCAGATAAGTATTTTTATAGATAGCTATGACATACATGTTAAAGTTTTCCTCCTCTCCTTATTTTACTTGACTAGGTTGACAAGGGTTAACTGAAAAGATAAAACCGATTAGAGTAAGAATTACTAGTTAAAACCCAAAAATCATGATTTCACTGCGATTATCTCTGACAAGAAACATATTTTTCATCAAAGTATCATCAACTCAAAAGAATGGAATATTCGTGCAAAGAGAGGGAATAAAAATCAAACCAAGTGTTGACAGTAGAAAAAATTCCTCTTGTATTTCATCATAGTTTCTTCAGAATCCAAACATGGTTTCCTGTAGAAACTAAATTATAGATGAAAAAAAAAGAAATGGAAAGAAGCTAAATGAAAAAAAAACAAGCGTAAAGAAAATCAACACAAATAATAAGAAAATCAAAACACCACTCTTACTTCTAACCTAAGCAGCGCATAGGCCAAATCCATGTGAAGTGATACTTCCAATGCGACCACTAGTGCATTGGTTGGCCTATGAAGGTGAAATTATGAAAGTCAAGAAATATATATAAGAATAACAATAGACACAAAACATAAGACAATTCAAACCAAAACATTCAAAGTTTGAATGCACATGCAAAAAACTAAAGATGAAAGGTGCACATAAATCATTATGCGGTTGTGCCATGGTGTTGTGACTCACTACGAGTGGAAGGCTTACAAACAAAAAATTTTGAACAACGAAGCTAAGAAAACATAAATAATAAAAAAAAATCATTTTTTCATAGTGCTCACTATGTATGACTCCTCCAATGACTAAGGGATAGGGTCATGTAATACAAGTGGAGGATGCGAAAATTGTAAAATTGATTGATCTTCAATATGTGCAATAGAGTTATTAGGAGCCTCAAAGTGTTCAAAATCATTTTGATTGGAGGTGGAAATTATATCAAGTCTATGAGAACATGACATAACCATAATCTTAGGCTGAAGTGCCTCGATAGCTTAAGGAAGCTCCAACTCATCAGAAGGTATACCATAAAAGATCAGTGACTTCGAAAAATCAATAACCAGACAATCATAATCATGACAAAATGAATCAAAGAAAAGGTAATGAAAACCACATTTAGAAAGTTCAAGTTCACGAACGAAGATTTCCTCATGGTCTGATGAATCATACAGAGAAGAAGATAAAAAACGAGAAATTTCACCCTTTGTGTTTTCAGAATGGTAAGATGAGAGATTGGGAGGATCTTGAATAGAAGATTCATTATCTTCACATATAGATGAAAAAATAACATCCCACTTGTTTTATGAATGATACAAAGTATTAACATGGTCAGAAACTAAATTCTCACAAGATTGAACTGGAATGACATAATCGTGGAAAATGTATGGGTGATGTGGGAGAGCTGCAGAAGGAAGGAAGTCATCCTCCATGTCCGATTCTTTTTCAATAATGGGCTCCTAAACATACTCATCGTACATGATATCACAAGTTGACTACCCAACACGAACTCCATCCAACACTTGATCCTCATGAACATCAAAAGAAATATTTGAAACAGGCGAATGAGAAAATTCACAATCCAAAGGATTATAGGGACTAGAGGATGGAGGATGAGAAGATAACACTCCATCACAACCATTAGAATCCTAGTCCAAACCTACATTAAAATTCTGAGTATGTGGGGTGGGCGAAGATGGTGGTAGATCAACAAATGAATTCTGAATTCCTCCCACCTCAACTTGTGGAACATGAGCTGTTTTATGAAAAGAAGACAGAGGGTAGCTTGGAAAAGAAACATTTTTCATAGAAGATTTTGAAACTCTAACATCGGGGCATGTTAGGAGTGATTTCAAATATTTCAAATTATGCGGAGTTAGTGAAATTTGAACAAGATATAGAGATATTTCGTATAAGAAATCACAATCAACTTCATATTCTAGAAATTCAAAACAGAAAAAAATAAATAAAAAAATAAATAAAAATAAAAAAATAAAATTGATTGTGAAAATGATATAATGATTCATCGGGAGATTTTCACAATTATAATATTTTCTTGTACATACGTTTATGATCATACTTGTTAAAAGCATGAAACGGTTCCATGGAAAGATGTTGAAAAGAGTGAATGGAGTCATCGGTCAATGTGTGACACCATTTCCGAACATGATACTGAACAACAAACAACCAACATCCTCAACGACAACGTTGCATTCAGGTATGGTTGTTTCACCCTTGCCATCAAACATAAGAGGTGACAAGTCATCAATGGTATTCACCGACACCTGTAATTTTATATCTTTGGAAAAACATGCCAGGAGTTTAACTATGAAAGAAGTCATTAATGAGTGAAAAAAATAAAAAACAGACTTCAAGGGCTCAACTTTTCGTCTGGACCTCCTTCTAAAACCATAAATGTTGATGGTGTTGGACTCACCAACATTTAGGGGATCTACCTGATATGAAGTCCCAACTAGACCCACACCATTAGGAGTAGGAGTCCCAATAGTGGGGTGTTAATCATCTGCGTTGTTTTTCAAAACACATAGAGTGGTGCACAAATGTCTTTGGTGAGAACAAGTGTGTCACCTTGCAGAGAGTCAAGTGTGATGCATGACGGTTCCAACACATGAATGAGAAAGGAATTTTTCCACTTAGAAGTTTGTAATAGTACACAACCTAGAAGGAACACACAATCAAAATGACATCACATGAACTAACAAGCGGAATAGTCCACAAGTTAAGGTGACATATTAACACATCAACACACGTCCAACAAGATACATACAAATGAAAAAGATATAGTAAATAAGTACATTAATAAGTTAAATAACATACATCACAAATAAAACAAGAGTAATCCTATTATATTCACAATATATGCATAAAACCATGCCATCTCTGAGTTTATTAAAAATGATAGTTCCAATCGTATATACAACATTTGACAAGCCACTTTTCCCAGTAGTGGAGTGTGAAGTCTACAAAATTTATCATCCAAATAATTATACTCCCTCTATGCTACGGAGAAGCCAAGGCTCGGAAAAAACTTGCAAGCTCTTCCTAAGCCAAATCCTAGCCAAAAGCTTGGCTCCCAAAAACCCATTACGAGAGTTCTGAGGATATATTTATAACAAAGGTGGGTGACTCTTGCCATGCCCCCTTTGTGACTCTTGGAATCCCCTCATGACTCTTCAAATTCATAAAAAATAACCCATTACATTACAAATGACGCTTGACATTCCAAAAAGGACACTTGGAATTTCACTTTTACAACAATTACAAATAATATTACGTTTTCCACTTGTACCCATATAAGAAAAAATAGGGTAGAGAAAACTTGACAACCTAACAAGGTAAAATGCTATGATGCTAGATATGGGGTGAAATCCTGTCACAAAACTCCAACTTTATGCTTCTCGGTCACATATTGGTTCCAATATCAGTATTGTTCAATCGTCTCCCCAAATTGCCTGATAGTGTTAGGCTAGAAGCAAACTCTTTCCTCCATGGCATCGAGGTACAATGTCTTGCAACCGGTCTGAAACTCTTTCTCAACTAGGTGCAACATTGTTCTAATCCCCACAGGGCCACTGAGGAAGGTATTCATGTTATGTATATTCAATTGCAAGTCCTCCCATATGGAGATCTGCTTCAGCTACTCCAAGTATTGATTGATCTCTTGTCAGACATGTCGTTTCCATTCAATCTATGTGTGTGTGCCAACTAATATGATCTCGTGGGATCTAACCATGAAATACAAATTGTTGTATAACAACATATATGAGGAATGAATTTTTCCGATGAATGAGGTGAGCTGCTTGGTGTCCGGGATCAACATTCGAACTCTGTATTTATTTAGATTTTCCTGCAGCTTCATCTTCTCTACTAGTGTAAGGGGTAGCCACTTGAAAAAAATTGTCCAATCATGCATGATAGTGATGGGAGCTTTCACATTAATAAGGATTTTTACAAACTCTCTACTTTGCCATTGCAAGTCATGTAAGCAAACAATTTCTTTACGCATGATCACTAGTTTCTCAAAATATCCTACATAGTGTTTCCTAGTGTGGATACTTCAGCTAGTGTCGATGCTCTCATATTCTCTAGGTAGACCTATGTGGAAGGTGTATTCTGCACTACTGCATGGATTTTTTCATTCTCTTTTCGGGAAACCTATATTTTTTGTGCCAACTATTTATTCTCTACCAACAAACACTCAGTGTTAGATCTTTTTCCACCTGCGAAGGCCAATTTTGTGTCGGCAGTAGTGCTTGGATTCTTATTGGTTTCTGCCACTATCAAAATTTCTCTAATAAATGCAGGTGATGCATGATCATCCGAGAATTTATTTCTCTGTGCTTATACAATCTTCTTCTGGAGTTCATTAATGATATATTGTACACATACATCATTGAATCATCATGAAGGGGAGTTATTTGTGTAACATCGTTAGTGAAAATTCCATGTAATAAAGTTAAAAATAATTACCACGATCAATGGGACACTTATTCCAAGCTGAATGCTGGGAAAAAAATTGTAGTGGGTGTTCATTTTGGTTATTATGGCTAAAGGAAAATGGAAAAGGAAATGGATAAGGTTTTGGAAATGCATGAGGCATTAATTAGGATTTTATTTATGAAAATAATGGAAATTAGGAGAAAAGGAAGGTGAAAGGTAATAGGTTTCATGGGAGGTTGAAAATGAAGGAAAATAATGAAAAATGAAGAAAATAGAGGCCTCATGGATAAAGAATATTTTAAGGATCAGTTGGAAAGCTTTTGTTGGTTCACGCTTTATTAGTTCAGTTTTGGATCTCTCTCATTATTCTCTCTCTCTCTCTCTCTCTCTCTCTCTCTCTCTCTCACTCACTTTTGGAAACTTAGAGTTGCTTGGAGAATTTTGGCATTGGACCAATAAAGGAAAGGAAGCAAGAAGGAAGAGGAATGGAGTAAGGAGGAGCATGAATCAAGTAGCTACCACATGATTCCTGGAAGGTATTGATTTGCATGTGTGTTTTCCTTGCTTGATATGCCCTGTATGGTATTCCATGTGGTTCTTTTATGTCATGACATGGGTTTTTCTAGGTGTGACAGTCTTTTTCATTCTAGCATTTCCACTTTTATATAACTTTGATGAGATAGTTTCTCATACTTTGGTTGAGCTGGATTTCCAAATGCATTTGAAGTTGAGTGGGGTTGATCTCCTAAATGAAAAAACATGGAATAATGGTCCCTGAATTGGACTATGGACCATGGTAAAGCCACTAGCCTAGTAACCCCTACACCAAATAGTGGGTCATGGTAAATCCATATTTTGTGCCTGGACGGGCCTAAGAATTCTTGTCAATTAATGGCGAGATATACGGTAAAGCCAATAAGTGGATTTCTTAGTCCTGGGATTGGATGTACGGTAAATCCTAGAGAGTGGGTCTCGGTGTAAGGCCTAGTGATCCCTGTATCAGATTGTGGATCATGGTAAAGTGAGAGAGACTAGGAGGCACTCAAATTCCTCACGGCGTACGTGGAGAACTCTAGTAGCATTCAAGATTTTTTGGTTCTTTTTGGTTGGTTGAGTCCTACATTCATGCTTGGAATATGGCACGAGGGTGATTGTATGGAGAGAGATTTGGCTCAGCCAACATATGGTCAGGTGGAATGCAGAAGTCCCATCTCTGGTTGGTTTTTACCCTTATTAATGAGAAGCTCAAATCTGTTGTTTACACGCATTGTTTCAATGCTTGTGACATGTTTGAAAAAGTTACTGTCATGGCTAGGAAGGGTGCAAATGATTTCTTATTGATGTGATTGCTTTCATATCACTGTCCTATTTTTATTTATAATCTCTGAACTTTTCATGAAGTTATGGGAAAGATTGGGTTATGGGCTTGAAAAGGTGGCTCAATTCTCGGGGATGCTGGCACAAAACTGAGGAATTGTGGCCTTAGATGTTGGCATGCAGTGTTATTATTGTGGCTATAACCTCTTGGAAATTGTCTTGCAATCTTGTGCACATGTTTGTGGCTCAAAGAGGTCAAAAGGCCAGTGTGACAGAGGGGTAAGAGGCAAGAATGGTTGGGTTACCGAGTGACCGTGAGATGACAAGATTTAAGTTACAACAAATAGAAAATTAATGTTTGAATGGTATCCATTCCTATAATGCGTGTTGTAAGTGTCCCATTTTCACTTGAAGTAATTTATTGGATAACAAAGTCAAACTCCATTTCTATTTTTGTATCGAGGAGAGTTCCAGATGACAGGATGTCTAAAATGGTGGTGGATGTGGAGGTTGTGCAAGGTGATGTATTGCGTGATCTTGGTGATGCAGTGGAAGTGGAATGTAGATTTTCCTCGATGATGGGTTGCATCGTGTACGAATGGGGTTGCTCATCCACGAGATCAACAATTAGGATGGAAGTCGTCTTAGTCTTTTTCTTGGGCCTAGATGGTGGTTTGGTGGTAATAGGGCGAGGATTCATAATTATAGGTTATGACTAAGATTGGGGGCCGACTACAACAATTGAAGCAACAAGAGGGATACAATTGAAAGAAACACAAAATGTTGAATTGTGAAATTTAGAGAAGGTGGGAAATGGAATTACTGAGGCGCCAAGGTTCACCATAGTTTCATGTAAATATTGCATGTGCATCTCGAGCCTCTTGATGACCAGGTTCAATGTCTCCTCATCCATCCTCTTCCTTAATGGCGCAGGGGTTTCTCTTGGTAGTGGTTGGGGCACCATTCCTCTATACAAGTATATATGCTTCCACTCCTGAATTTCTCAAACAATCCCCAACCAGGAAGAGACTTTGATATTGAATGCTTCTTCAATTAACATAAAATTTTGGCCCTTCATGTCAGTATGGACACACTTTGACCGTATCTAGGTGTTTTGATGGCTAATATTGAACCAGATATCTTGTGAGAAGTCATGAAGGTGCGACTTCGATATTCTTGGTGTGACCCTCGTAAATTCCAACATCTTCTTATACAATCAAACACAATTTTATTATACCCCGATTTTTTTATTTTTTTAGATTTTATATTTATTTTTATTTTTATTAACATAATCAAAATTTCAAGTTTGATGATAGACAAACACACTTGCACACAATGATTTTATGAGCTCAATAAATAATTTGGCTAGAGAAAGTTTTGTTATATTAGAATTAAAAACAAACTTCTTTTAAATCAGCCAATAAAAATAAATTAATTAATTAAAGATCAAATGTCCCTTACAAAAATATGTTTTACCACAATATCTTCACGTGGTTTTCATTATAACGTTTCTCGAAAAATTTAACTAAGTCATATTGATTGAAGGGAGAAAGTAAATCAAACCATCATTTTAAAAAGAGTATATATATCCTTAATATACATTTTATATTAAGGCGTGTTTTACAATGTAATATTTCATCTCGGTTTGTGTTTTTACTGTAATAAGATTATTTGAATAATTGAGTGGTTTAATTGTTCGATGTTTTTTACATTTTTTTCAGTGAGTTTAGGGTAAAATTTTAAAGAGATTTCTTAAAATTGTATAACTTATAAAATTAAATGGCTTATAATTTGTTTAATAAAATGTTGAATTTAATTATACAATCAATAATATATTTTAAGTTAAAAAATAAATAATTTCATTTAAAATTAAATAACCATATTCTTATGAAAACAAAACTATTTATTTTATTTAAATATATATAAAAAGTACTATACCAACTAAATAATATTTACGAAAAGGATTAATAATGAAAAAATATTTAAATATATAAAAACATTATTCCAATATATGTTAATATATGTTAATGTAAAATAGTTTTTACTTTTGTTTTTATAAAAAATAATATATTAGTATTTAAATGTTAAAATATATAAAAATAGCATAAATTTTAGAAAACCTGTAATTTGTAAATATCTACGTTGGTAAAAATTAAACAAAAAAAAACTTGAAAAATGTCAAAATTCGGACTATTTGAAAACAATTAATTAGTTATGAGAAAGTTTGTACTGGGATTCAACGGAAACAAAAAGAGAGAATTCTCCTATATAATCCAGGACGTCCAAGAAGACAAACGGATCTCTGGGCATTTAATTGTATTGCCGAATTTATTTCCTCGGTTTTAAACACTCGTGCGCTCATCATATTCTGTTATCTGTTAGGCTCACAGGTGTTTATTTCCATATTATGTATCAAAATTTTCTCAGCATTTGATCTTCGGGCCAGCCCAGCAGAAACCCTACGCTGGGTAACGAGTTAGCAGATTCGCGTGATAATAAGCAAAGCCTGCCATCCCTCGATTTGTTCACAATACCCATTAAATTTGAATTTGAAGCTCCCAGTAAGCCAAAGCAGAATAGCGCAGGACGACCCATGGGCTGCTGGAAATCCATTCATGCCTCTGAGCATCCTGAAGGTATCTTCATATAAAATAAATAAAATACTTCTGGTGTATTTGTCATTCTTTCCAGTACGATAAATTTTTAGTGAAAAAGTCATATGCATTGACCTTAATATATTTAATTTTTTTTGGTGTTGCATAGATGATGGAAAGACAGGGCGAACTATTTATGTGGAGAACTTGCCTGCAAACGTTTCCCCATATCGTCTCGCAAGGGAGCTCACAAGGTTCGGCAAAATTGGAAGGGGCAAAGTTCGAGTTATTATTCAGGTGTTCATTCACTTTTTTTTCTTTTGTTTTTCTTTTTATATCTATACTAGATCTAGTAAAAAATCCTCCAAGGAATAATATATTGAACGAATGAATAACGTCCATTACACTAAAAAAACCCATCACCAACATTCTTGTTTTTTTTGCCTAGACTTTTTCGCCATGTCTAGTCTATTAAATGCTTATAAAAATGTACTGGTTGCTCACTGCTAATATTTGGATCAGGGAGTGAATGCTTACGCGTTTGTCGAATTTGAAGAAAGAATTTCCGTCCTGAAGGCTGTTAAGGTTTTAATTAAATTACTGAGCATTTTCCATTTGTTAATGTTAAATGATAGGATCTTCAATTTTATCAGTTTTAAAAATCATTTGCCGTGCGTTGAAGGGTCCTATTTCGTGATGTTATGGTTGTAGGCATCGCCTCTGAGGATGGAGGATGGAAGACGCATTTTTATCGAAGAAAAGTGGTGGTCACCTAAAGGTATTTTTCCATTCATTTATCAATTATCAGTAGAGATATCATTTTTTTGGATTTAATTGGGTTAAATAACTTATTTATTTAAACTACGAAAAAATAGTAAGTTACCATTATCTCTCATGAAAATAATGGTAAATAAATAACTTACCTGACCCAGTTAAATCTCAAAAAATGATTTGTAATATAAAACATTACTACCTGATCTTAAATTATTAGCCTATATACTTTGCCAAAATGATAACTATTGTATTCTAACACAACAGACAAACCAGCACCCAACTCTGGATAAAGTGTGCAATACATGGGAAATATAAGCAGTCCAGTCTTGTAGCTGTGGTTGGTGAGAAGATTTCAGAAATTTTATGGTCCAATCTAAAGCAAGAAACTGCTCCAGATGCTATTTCTTCAGTTAAAAAAAAAACACATAAAGATGCCTCCTAAAATTTCCAGGCTGCCCCTCTATATCTACCATGACATCTCTTCTGTAACGTTTGATTAGGAAAAAAACTCCAGCCAACGTTTCCATCATGGAGAGAAAATAGAAATTGATGTACAAGCAAGCGAACAAATTGGGCTGACTCGTCTTTGTACGCCAAACGGCTTGTGCGTTGAACGGAAACTTAATCTTGAATCTTTATGAATATTAAATGTACTAAATGATCTCTAATTATATATGTATGGATGACAGTTACCATGAGTAAAGCGTGGTTTATTAACATTGGAGTTACTTTTTGCACTTCGTTAAGCAGAAGAGACTGCGGTTATGTTTTAGTGTGTTAAATATGATGAAGTTAGTTGATCCATAATATGGAGTTTTTATTTTATATATATTATCTTAAAAATAAAATAGTAATTTTAAACTTGAATGAAATTTATATAAATAAAATTTCATTGGTTGTTGTTCAGAATTACATACGTCGAGAAGAGAGGTTGAAAAGAAATTGTTTTTAACTAAAAACCAAAACTGAAAGATAACAATATGTGGACATTAAGAATTGTTTCCAAGACCAGAAAACCAACCTACTAATAACAAAACTATACTTATTTCATAAATGCATAACTAAAAAGTGAAAATAATAACAAAACTATACTTATTTCATAAATGCATAACTAAAAAGTGAAAATAATACAAACTAAGACATTAATGACATAAGGACATACCCAACTCTATAGGTTAGGCGTCTTCCTTACATAGACCTACTAGATGACAAAATTAGACTTCTATGGTAAATGCATCACTAAAAAATAAAAATAATACAAACTAAGATATAAATGACATAAGCACATGCCCACCTCTACACATTAGGCTTCTTCCTTACATGGTGGCTTGTTGCTCGTTGCTTGGGCCTACAGGTGGACCTAGTTCCATGCAAGGCAAGCATACTTGAGAAATATTTTAAGTTTTTTTTTTTTTCAATATTTAGTTACTCACATTTTTCAAGTCTATAACATATTAATACCTTGCGAACAAAGTCTTGATATGCGTATCTAAGTGTGGAGATAGTGGTTTTGCCATCCTAAAATGCTCTGTAGGTCTTAAATCCATGCAACAATATTTTCCAAAACCTCAACACTTGATATTATTTGATGAACATGACAAACCTCTAATTTTGTGAATTTGCATAAGGGCTTGGTCCTCATATTGGAAAGGTGATACCTCAACTTTAAACTTGGCACATGGACCCCTTATGCATCCACAACGTCCTCCTCCCTTGTCGTTGTAAGCTCATTGTGTGATCATGGAAAATGAGGGAAAAGAAGGCCTTGCTAGATTCAGTTGACTCAAATTGACAAGGCAAAACATATGAAGCTTGGCTAGAAAGGAGTAACCTTTGATTAAATTCAACAAAAAACCAAATTTTAGCATTGTAAAAGAGTTATGGATCCCTTGAACTACAAAGGTAAAGAGGAAAGAAGAAAAAAGGCATGTGGAAGTAGAGACGAACAATAGATGGATGCAAAGTAATTACATATATTTTGGAGGAAACAGTAGTGGAAAGTCAACCCAATCACTAAAACAAGCTATAACAAGAGTTATCTAAAATAATTCACAACAGAGGATCAAGTCCCAAGCCTGTAATGGATGAGATTAGTGTTCATTAGCTTCTATATTTGTATACTTGTCATTCATGAAGTATAATGTGTAGGTAGGATGCAAAGGGGATAGCTAGCAGAATTTGCTACCACCTCCCCTCCCCCATTTAACATGGTTTTCAAGGGGTTGTTCCATCATTAATCATCTGCCTTGGGGCATTTCCCCCCATATACACCATCGCCATGGGATGTGAACGATTCAAATGCTATTTCTAAGGAACCAAATTTGAGTTTAGAGGTTTGGAGATTTCTTCATGGGAACTTTATAGGTAAGGTGCACTTCGAATATCCATTATCAGGTAGTTGATCCACAATTTAATTACCTTGACACTTGATGTGGGAGGGTATAATGGAAATAATTTCGATGAGTGCTAGTGTGTGGACTAAAAATTTCTCTAGCATATAATTGACTGAACATTTGGTTGCCAAGGATCCATGAATGAGCTTACACATCAGAGATATAACCATCTACGAGTCACCTTTTATAGAGAGCTTGGAGATGTCATTTTTAATGGGCTACATCAATCCATATTATAGGGAATAAAGTTTTGCATAAATATTTCTATTAACATCCATGTAACTTGCATAGCTATGGATACTTGAACTTGAGTTTGAGTGAAAAATGTTTCCTGCAATATTCTTTTTTTAGTCTCCATCAAAATTGTAACACCCCTTTTTTTCTAATATTTGTAGTATATATATATATATATATATATATAATTTCTTGGAAATGGAGTTTAGGATGGTGGATAATTGGCACCACCTAACAAACTCAATTACAATGATAGGAAGAGGACATTCCCATGTTCCTTACTTCCGTGACATGAAAGGGAGGGGAAGAAAATATTCTTGTGTGGGAATGAAGAGGTTGAAGAAATAAGAGAGGGACACAAGCAAAATAGAATTCATTGAAGTAGAAAAACATTATACCAACAACACGTGAGAGAATACGACATAAATAAAAACAAAGAGAAAGACGTTCAGAGAGAGAATGAGATTGAAGCACATGAACACGAATGTTTATCACTAGAGAAAACCTCTTGAGGATTATTGGATGTGATTCCCTATGTTGATGTGTTCAAGTTTTTGTCAATGTGTGTGCAAGTTTGGAAGAATCAATGGAAGGCTCAAAGGATATTTTTGGGTGAAGGGTTCTTGTTGTATGATTGATAAAACACTAGGCAAGGTATCAATTCACTCAGGTTCTTAATGAAAGTGATGATAAAGCATTGAATACTTTACAAGAGGGTTGATAAAGCAATTAGTGGTTACCAAGTAAGCTGGTAAATCACCTAGATCATGAATTATGGGCTCTTCGAGTGCTTTCCTTGAGGCTATAGATGATAAACCACATAGAAAGTGATCCCATACTCCTATAACTGAGCATTATTCTAGTTGAGTCTAGATCATGGGTGGGAAGTTGCAAGAAATACTATGGTGTAGCTAACCTATGGCCATGTAAAGAGTTGAAGTCCCACTTTAAGTTTCTAGCCATTTCTATTCATTTAGATAACTTCCATGGCTTAGGAATAGTTAAATAAGATTGATTACCAACTAATCTTATGTTAATAAATAATGTATGGCTCCATTCTATTGCTAAATATTCATTGGAAAGGTATTAAATGTTGTTGTTGGAAAACTAACTATTTGTGTTCTTCTCGCTAAGTTGAGATACTTGCTTTATGTGAATTATATATGTATGCATGTGTGAATGGTTGCAACAAGACATGCAAATAAATAATATTTCTAGTGATTTAATAGTCAACATGCTTATAGAGTGAAAGTCTCACTATCTATTTAATACTGTAATGTCAAATGTTATACCTAAAATATATTCTTCCATATGTGTGTTGTGCAACACAAGAATATATAAGGGTTTTAATGAGATTTTTTTGTAAATAAGTTTACAAAGAAGTAATTTAACAATGCCTCATTCATAGTCAGTAATTAAGTAGACATGTATGTCATCCTTTATTATTATTATTTTTTTTTAATTGTTGTTTTCAATGCATGTAATTTTAATGGAGTTTCAACACTATTGCAATTATATATCTCCTCATGCTTAGACCGTAGAGAAGCTTGAAAAATTCCTGAAATCCCTTATATTTCTAAGTCTAAATGATTGGGAAATTTTATATCTAGGGTGAGATACTTCATAATATTGGTGGATGTATTTGAATATATGAACATTCGAGTGAGATTCAGTTGTGCACATTGACAAAAGAGCTAGACGTAAGCAGATGTGGATAAGTATAGTGAAATGGAATAAAGAAAGGAAATATTTGTTGGGGCTCATTGGGACAACAATGGAGTGAGGCTAGATATGTTTAAGAGGTGGATGTAATTTATGATATAGGACATTCGGGAGTGTGGGTAATGCACTATTGCAAGAGGCATTTCATGTGGCTGAGGCTCTAATATGTTTTCAATGAGGAGAGAACTCATATTTTCCAAAAGGTATATATAATTTGAAATTTTGGATTTGCACAAAGGGATTTCACCAGATGGGACCCACCACCTAAGCCGAGGTGGAAATTGCCATGTAGATCGGATAGGCTATGTGGATTCCACGCAGAAGGTGACATGGAAATTATATTAACATGGAAACTATATGGCATGACACATTGCATATTGAATTTGCCTAGTTGCATTTCGAAAGATCTCAATTTTTGGTGACGTCTAGTACTGTCAAAGGATGCCACATAGCAAGGTGACCTGTTAATTTTAGGAAACTAGGTCCAAAATCTATGTTTTACTACTCAGATGACGATGCAAATATTTTTATTAGATTCCTATTTCAGAGAAGTGCAAGGTTCATCTAAATATCATCTTGATCGGATGAGAAGAACATTTATTTTGAATTTATTTCACTTATGTGCAAGGTTGGCCATAATTGTAATGTAGGCTAGGGAGCCCCAGGAGATGTGTCACACATCCTCATAGATGGATATCAATTAGACAGACTTGGAGATCATTTCATCATCCACTCATAAAACACTTCTCTCTTGAGTTTTATTGGTTCGATCACCTTTTGAAGGCTTTTCTTCTCACACGTGTGGAACAACATCTAGGGTTTTTGGTACATATTTGTCTAGGGTTTCAAAGCAGATTTTACCAACACTCAGTTTGGTCAACGCTTGGTCCTTTGACCTCAAACACTCACCAAACTTGTGATTTCTGAAGGCCGCATTGATTGGCACATATACTGAGGCTGGACGTTGACTTTGACCTGGCTGTGTTGAATTTTTGCTGTTGTTGTTTTGCGTTGACTGGACAATGTTGACTTTGGGTTGACTTTGTAGAGTTGTCTTGAGGGTTGTGTGACACTTATGGGTGGCTAGCCGTGAGTAGAATTTGTTGGTTGAAGCATCCTGTTAACCGTTGTAGCGCACCACAACAAATATAATTTTCTGATCAAAATTTAAGTATATTTTTTCCCTATCTTCCATCGATCAATTGGTATGTTCTATCAACATTTTAATTTCATGTTTATGTGATTTCTATTTTGTATCATACCTTAGAAGTTTGAATTAAACTTGCATCAAGCATAGAACATCTACAAAAAATTACATGACCTCACTTTGAAGTCAACGTGGAGCGAAGGACACAAATCATGGGCCATTCGATGATGTGTATTCCAATAATTCCCAAGTTTCTGTTAAACTCACCCATTGTGAACACACAAGGAATGAGAAAGATAAATGTTGGATACATTTATTATTCACAAACTACACATTTATAGTACATCAGGTGACCCTTGGATTCCACATTCCAAGGTCTCTTAGAATTATTATGTCCATTCACCTCCTACACCTATCCATAGAAGATTAGGTGTCCTACATTCCCCCCCCCCTTAATATGAAGGGGTATGTCTGAGTCCAAGAAGAGTGTTTTAATACAAATATGAAAAGTATGCATGGCATCCTTAGGTTGAATGAACTCTCTGAAATTTTGGCATAAAGAGGTTGTTTAAGGATGACGACCAACACTTGAATGCTTACTACAGTTCCTGGAACTCTTCCAAATCTGGAAAGAAGAAGAGGTCTTCTACTAGAGGAAATGCTCCTTATCCTTTTTAGAGGGAGACCTTCAACCTGGAAGAAGGGAGGTCTATAACCTGCAATGGTTTAAGGATTACCACCAACTCTGGAATTCTTGATGCATTTCCTGGAACTCTTCCAAAACTAGCAAGAAGATGAAGTCTTCAGCTAGAGGAAGTGTCTTGAATTCTTTGAAGAGGAAGAATATCAACCTCACCTAGATGGTTTAAGGTTGAACATTAACCAAATTCATGCTCATGGGCATCTATGTCTCTGGCTACAACTATGATTTTTAAATGGCAGGTTGTGGCTCAGGTTTTCTTGAATTTTTGTGTCTCTGGCTACAACTCTGAATATAGAATGACAGGCTGTGGCTCAAGCTTACTTGAACTGTTTTGTTTCTCGCTACAACTTTGAATTTGGAATGAGACGTCGTGGCTCAGGCTCGCTTGATGTGGCTTTGAATTTTGCAGATGAACACCATTTCCCCCCTATTAAATACAAGGTGGGATTATGGAAAAACCTCGACTGCAAGACTATTTAATACTCTAGAACAAGTTCAGGCATATGAATGAAACATCTTCTTGGTTGTTAATGCCCATTGCCAAGAAGCGATCCATCCAAGATGAATCTTTGTTCTTGCAGGAGGCTTGTTTTTGAAGCATCTTTGTGAAGAATGAGTGTGCAAACCAGAGTTCTTTCATGGGTAAAGATCGAAACAATGATCTTCCATATGGCTAACGCGATCACAGTGTTGGCATTTTACAATCTATTGTGGAAGAGTAGAAGAATATGAAACAAAAAAAGGTGATTTATCATGAATAAATCTGACATTATGAAATTATTGGGCTTGGAGTAGTCCAGAATATGAAAGGACACATCCTTTTCATATCCAAGACCCGTTCTGTGATTTTTGTGGACAATCTCTTCCCAAGGTCTAATGATGGACTTTGTAAGTGAAGCATGAGCTTCTGCATCACCATACAAATCTGCTCTTGTACTGGGCTCAATGATCTGACCAATATCTTGTTGTTGATGGGACTTTGTCTCAATGTTCTGAACAAAAACAAGTTCAAAATGACAACTCTTTTGCTGAATCTCATCTCGTTGTAGCTCTGAATCAAGCTACAAAATATCAATCTTGTCTAGTGCATTTTTAAAACAAATTGTAATACCAGACAATGTATCCATATTCATTTTAACTGTGCTTTCAATAGTGGACACGATTAGAGTTCTTAATAACTCTAATAAATTATCAATTAGATCCATTAAAAAAATAACTATTTGTTGGCATTAGTTCCAAAGAGCTTTTAATTTTCAAAATATGAAAAAAATTCTTAAAAATCCCAATCTAATGCAAAATGTACATATGATAGTACTTTAATATCTTAAAAATCACACAAACCTTGCATACACATTAGAATGGAATAACAGTGCATCAAAATGAAGGAGACTTCAATGGTCAATCCATGATAATGAGAAACCTAGACAATCCCCTAGAAGGTTTTGTTTATGGAGAATATTTATATCCACAAAATGTGGCTTGGTACTCACCGAATGGAGAGTGGGTTGCATCAAGGGACACTTCTCGCATAGTTTGAATATGGGGACGAGGTTCAGATCATAATCTCAAATATAAGTACAAGGCTCTCTTTGAGATAATACACAGATTTAGTACCCATGCGAGTGCCAGGATGTCGAATATCATCACACTCTTGATTAATCACAAGAATGCTGGCTTGATTGGAGCCTTTGCAAGATTTTCTCTTGCAATAGTTTTTATGTGGAAGTACATGAAATCTCCTAGAGGACACCACATAATACTAGAAAAATGAAGAAATTCACCGACAACAAACTCTGATGACAACTCCTAATCAACTAGTGAATCATTATCTTCTTATACTATTTTCCAACCCAGTTAAAATTTTAACCAAATATCAGTTTCACCACAGGAATTTACTACAATCCGGCTAAGTTTGGCACAAGTTGTGAAGCAACAACTGAATGGTGGCTGAAAGATTGGGAGATCATCCTTTGTGCGGTAGCTGGAACCAGATTGGCATATCGACACTAGTGCTAAGATAATCTGCCAATTATCTAGATTTATTCACTATCGACTTCATATTTCACCTGTTGGGTCAAGATACATTTCTTCTAATGTGTTGGGTTATGATAGTGTAGAGCGCTACTTTGGAAGCATCAATAGGTGGGAGATGAGCGGTATCGGGAGTCGGGGCCCGGAGGGAAGGTGAGGAGTTGAAAAGATAAAAGAAATAGTTGCTGGAAGGTGGAGGGTTTTAGAGAGTATGGTGGGCCAAGCGGTGGAGAGGCCTGTGCGTGGCTGAGGATAGCACAAAAGGTGAGGAGGCGGTGCTACGTGGTGGAGGGTTTAGTGTGCATGAGTAAGATGGAGGGGAGATATTGGATTGAGTGGTCCTGACCCAGGTTCGGAGGTTAAGGTTTGCCAACAAACCCCTATACTACTGGTGCTTTCGGCAATGACCTACTTGTGTAGCCCAAGGTCTCACCCGAATTAGTATGGGACAGTGTTGGAACTAGGTTTCTACACCCTGCGAGATAGTAGGTAATTTGAGGCAGATTTGTATTATAAATTACTAGGTTCACAAAGAATGAGTCTATTCACATCTCTTTTAACAGTGTAAGCAACATATAACCATAAAAAAGCTATTATCATCAATAGATCTAATCAATGCATTCACATCCACGTGCGCATTACCAAGTAACATTATAGAGTATCCTAATCGCAACTACTTTTAGATCACAAACATAAATGTGCCAATCATAGATACATCCACAGCTTAAATAAGTATCACAGATGTGCTTCAGTAGTAAACATAATCAGTTTAGATGACACACGGATAATTCAACTATACTTCGCATACATTAACATCAAGATCCACTTACAACCAAAACATAGCCCACACACACAGCCTAATGAGGTCCTCACATAGTAGGACAGAGGATCTCTACGGACACAGCCAACAGGAGTCCTTATCCAAAACAACCCAAACAGATCTTAACAATTCACACGTAGCATCAATCTATCTTCTTACATACTTACTAGACCCAACTATCTATCTATTTAGAATATTGTAGCCTTTGCTATCTTATGGTCCACAAACCATGGTTTGCAGACCCTATAGCTATGCTTTAACCCATTACAACACGTTAGGATCTTTGACCCACCCCAAAATCCCTACATAGGACCGACTTTAACAAAACTGTACCAAAAACGTGAGTTAGGGAATCCCATTCCAATAGGCCCCCAACACAATCTTGTGACTTGTCCCAAGTCACTACGGTGATGGGTTTTCCATCTTCCCCTGTAGCAGCCTAATCGCATTAACCAGTGGGCGCAACACCCCTTCACTCTGTGCAATAGCGTTATGAGAAATATCCACCAACTTCTGCAAAGTTGGGCCTTTTATAGAAGCAGTGATGCTCTCCAAATTCTGGTTTAGTTTCTTAACTTCGATATCGACGTCTCGAGAGAGATTGAGGGCTTCATTGGCCCAAGGTTTAAGGTGGTCACTGAGGACCTTATTTTTCTAGTGGAGCTCTTCAATGTCATCTCTGAGTGTGTGGCTGCTACGCAGTTTTGCCAGGTGTTGAGCGGGGATCAGAGTAGACATAGTGGCTTCGAGCGGCTCAAACTCTTCTTCCTTCTGACACAGATCTTGAGTAAGTTTGCACGGGAGGGGATCGCATTGAACCTTATACCACAGCTGCATAGTTGTCTCCAACAGTCCTGCACCCTGAGCAATCTAATCTGTGATGACATTGGTGGCCTCTGTGACCAGCGCGGCTCACTGGGCCCTTACCTGAGGTGGTCTTTCAAGATGTAATTTGGCTTGCAAGGCTACAATCTGTTGTTCCATCTCTGTCTTGATCACCTGGATCTCGGTCCTCGAAGACTTTAGTGCCGCAACAAGCCCCTTAATATTGGATTGGGTGGTGGAATAAGCTGGCATATCTTCAGTGACATCTGCATAGAGACTACTGATTAGGCATTCCAACTCCGTCTGTTGTGCGACAGCTAGGGTACATGTAGCCTGTGAGTAGGACATCTCAGTGGTTTTCTCGATAATCATCTTCTCAACTGTACTGACCTGCTGGTGCACTCGGTGGTCTCTGTGTTGAATCTCTTCGAACAAGGATATGTGGAGGACCTGTAATGATTCATTTGGAAGTTGGGCTAGATCCAATTGTACCTCTGCGCAGGCCTGGAATTGCGCTCTTAAGTTGGGTGGACTCAGCATGAGGGTTGCACCTAAGAGAGGGCAGAGGCGACTTTCCATTGTAATGATCAATGCACTACTTTTCACTGGGGCCGGCCTTGACTGAATCATACTTGTTTGCAGGGTGTCAGCCTTGAGCTACAGAGCTTAGACTGGACTGTAGCAACCATGGTCTTCTGCTGCTCTTCCAAAGCCAACCATTTATCTTCTACAACAAGGGTGACTACGTTGGTGATCTACTCCAGTTTCTCCTCTGTCAAAGTAATTCCTATGTCCCATTACAGCCGTATAGCTCATTGCTTCTTCCGTAGTCCTTTAACAGGTTCATCAGTCTATTTCGCACCTCGAGGGGAGTTATCACCTCTCGAATCCAAACCCTCTGCACCCAGATCCTACTGTGAATCCTTCTATGATTCCAGGTTCACTCCCTTCCTAGTACTCTTACCCTGTTCTCTAGTCTCTTTCGTGGTGACAGGTGGGGTGACCTTCGTGGTGCTCTTACCTCTAGTGTCCTTCATACCTTATTTGAAGCCAAGTTTCCAGTGTGGAGGCCAAATAGAAATAATGTGATTAATCTCATAAATTTCTAGTGATAAATGTGACTGAGAGTGTATGGAAGTTGCGAGCCCACTCTGAAAGAGGACCCAGAAGACCTTATTATCTTCAATTCACTTTTCATCCTTCGAATGCCCCAGATTCGCATACCGTTCCCCTTCGCACATATCCAGCTCTAACTCGGGGAGGATCGAATCTTCTGGGGCTTCCCAACCAACTAGCGCGATGAGGAGAAGCAACGGGGAGTAACAGAATGCCCTTCCTTGATCTTGGGCTTCGCGTAGGTTCTCCAGGAATTCAGTGCACAAGAACTAGGACCAGTTGAAGCAGACCCCTTTTTTGCAGTGACCAACTAAATGGATGACATATGTGGGGACCGTGGAAACCTGGCACTTGCGCATCATCTTGCATGCAAACAACAAGGTGCCCATATGCACACCATTTGTAGGCTTGAGGGGTCCTGATCCAGGTTCGGAGGTTAATGTTTTCCAACAAACCCCTATACTAATGGCCCTTTCAGAAATGACCTACTTCCACAAGCCAAGGTCTCACCCGAAGTAGTATGGGAGGGTGCTGGAAAGGTTTCCACACCCTGGGAGAGAGTAGGTAATTTGAGGGAGATCTCTATTATAACTTACTAGGTTCGCACAAAATGATTCTATTCACAGCTCTTTTAACAGTGTAAGGAGCATATAACCATAACAAAGATATTATCATCAATAGATCTAATCAATGTATTCACATCAATGTGCACATTACCAAATACCATTACAGAGTATCCTAATTGCAGCTACTTTAAGGTCACAGACATAAATGTGCCAATCACATATACATTCGCAGCTTAAATAAGTATCACGGATGTGCTTCAGCAGTAAACATAATCAGTTCATATGACACACAGATAATTCAACTACACTTCACATTCCTTAACATCAAGATCCACTTACAACCAAAACACAACCCACACACATAGCCTAGTGGGGTCCACACACAGCAGGACTGAGGATCTCCACACACATAGCCAGTAGGAGTCCTTACCCAAAACAACCCAAAAAGATCTTAACAATTCACACATAGCATCAATATATCTTCTTACTTACTTAATAGACCCAACTATCTATCTATTTATAATATCATAGCGTTCGCTATCCTATGGTCTGCAAACTATGGTTTGCGGACCCTAGAGCTACCCTTTAACCCATTACAACACATTAGGGGCTTTGACCCACCCCAAAACCCCTACGCACAATTGACTTTAATAAAATTGTACCAAAAATGCAAGTTAGGGAACCACGTTCCAACAGTAGCCGATAAGCGATGTTGGAGCGGAGACTACACTCTGGCTTCTCTATCACTGTGCAAAATAAGTATTGTTTGATGAATAATACAATGTCACACTCACACGTCATTGATAAAAACAAGCATTTTCTTCTACAACCGTTTCACTGTAAAAATTATTATGGACTTTCAGGTGCATTTGGTAGCCAAGATGGAACAATGCGAGGGGAGGTTATTGGCAGAAATAGACGCAAGTGCAATCAAATTGCATCCCACTATTGACATAGCAGTCATAGCCAATGCAGATTATGTGAGGTCAAAAACTAGAATGATACATGTCGTATTTGGTAGAGAGTTCTAATATACACTTCTGTTGCATGAGAAAATTTCTCAACAAAAATAGTTTCTGACAATATAGGAAAGACAAACCTGGCAACCTGTAGAATAGAACACATAATGTTGAGGTAAGTAGTGTTTCAGTGTCTAAGGTGCTACAATGAAACACGAAAACATAGTAGAACAAATAGGAAAATAAATCCCAAACACAAGTAACTCAAATATAAGCAAGGCCATAATTCCTCACCTCTGATACCATGTTAAACTCAGCCATGGTGAACACATGAGGCATGAGAAAGATAAACTTTGGATACATTCATTATTCACAAATGATGCATTTATACTACATTATGTGACCCTTGGATTCCACATTCCAAGGCCTCTTGTACTTATTATGTTCATTCGCCTTTTACACCTACCCATAAAGGATTAGGTGTCCAACATTTTCATATCACATCATATGTGATGGATGACATTACATGAAGGTTGAAATCAATTAACAGATAAAAAAATTTTGCACATTCTTTTTATCACCACACCCATTAGTAAGGTTATAGGTAAATGTGTGTGTTCTATTGCTAAACACCTGAGGGTAAAATTCTTGGCTACTAATGGTAAAATTCCTATCTCACTATTCCCAATCGAATGTGAACTCACCTCTCACCTTGGTGCTAGTTGTGACCGTGTGTTGGCACTGGATGTGTTGGCATGGCAGGAGCCACATGGGTTTGTGGGCAGCATGACAAAGGCACATGAGAAACTTGGGAAAGGCTACTTGTGGTGCATGCTAACGTCACATGAGAATTAATGAGTAAATATTTGAATTGCCATAACTTAAAATCCAAGACATTAATTGAGGTAAACATAGTCGAAGAGCTCTTGATAAGTTGATTTTTATGGTGGAATTTATTTTTCACTTTCAAAAAAGTTGGGATTATGAGGATTTTTGTGACCCCATCTTCATAATAGACCTTAAATTTTGGGCTAAATGTTGATCCAATCCCTTCCACTTCCTGATAATAAACCAATGGGGTGGGATGGAGTCTTATAAATTTGTATCAGAGCATGGTTCAATAATAGACTTTAGGAGGCTCACATGCATACACCACAAATGAATATTTAATCTACTAGTTTCATTTATGTTCATAGATTAGTGCTAATTTTAAGTTACAACTAATGTAATGTTTGAATTCATACATTTTTTTATTGCTTATACTATATTTAAACCTGGATGCTAATTGAGATTTTATTTTTTTGGATGGTTTCACCTCAACGTGATTATTTAAAAAAGCGAAGATGATGGGTAATTGTGTTTATTTTATTCTTATTTTTTGCGAACAAGTATGTGTAAAAACATATAATAAAGCATAAAAAAGAAGGTTCATCCTATCATGATCAAGAAGAATAGTCATTTTTGAGAAGAAGACTCCCTCGATTGGATGGAAACCCTTAGAATCCTAAGAGAAAAATTTAGAAGCCACAAAGGAATTAATGAAAATATTGTGAAAGCACAAGAAAGGAAAGAAAAGGTATATTGCAAGGCGTGATAGAACAATAACAAGCCTATACAATCAAAATTACAAAATGAAAAGTTGGATAAAAATGGGAAAGGAGGAAGCAAGTCAAGGAAAATGCATAGCCATGTAAATGAAGGCACACTTCTACTTAGCACTCCAGAAAGAGAGTCAAGTAGCCATGATCGATCATGAGATACTATAGTTAAGAAACACCATTATCAATGAAGAACAAATCAAAGTTCAATTCCAAAGGATTTCAAGAACTTGAAGCCACATACCTTTGATGTAGAGGTAAAGAAGGTTGAATAGGAAGAGGTCATACTCTTGTTGATGACGAAGTACTCTAAGGTGCATGAATACTTTAATAAAATGAAGGCCAGAGTAGCTATATTTTGTTTTAAAGGAAAAATTGGCATATGGTGGGAATAAGTGGAGAATTATGAAGGAATCATGGAGGAAGATATATCATAGATAAGGTTCAATAAAGAATTCCAAATAATTACCTACCTTTAAATTACTATGATAGCAAGGGAAAATAATTCTATGAGTAGAATTGGGGTGATTGATAGATGATGAGTATAAAAGTAGTTTCTTGGAGATATTGAGGTATGTGCCTTTCATCAAGGATACGAAGACGAAGATCGAGATGTATCTAAATGTATTGACACATCCTTAGAAGGACATAATAGAGTTTGATGAACCAAAAACCCTGGAGGATGCCATTTAAAAGATGGAGTACTAATACGAACAATCCAAAAACAAGATTGAAGTATAAACATATTTGAAGAATAAATATAAGGTAAGATTCAAAGGAAAGGGACTAAATACCTCAATATATAAAAAAAGAGGGACGAATGTTATGTTCAAACCTTTTTATAGGAATTAATATTAACAAAAATCGAAAATTATTAGTACAAATGAACCCTTGAAATGAGTAATTGAAGTGACCGATGGGTCAAGGAAAGGGCTTTTACAAAGTTGTACTTGTGGAAAAAAACATTTGAAAAGGAACTATCCTCAGTGACAACAAAACAAAAAAAAATTATACAATGTACAAGAAGCAACAATAGTGAATGATGTGTCCTAGAACATAACTCGAATTTATGTTGCACTAGATAATTGACAAACTGTAATATTCCAAATTAGGAAAATGCTATAAAAATGAGAATATCCCAAGATATTCTAATGTTGGAGGCCCAATAATATGCAAACACAATAATGGAGAAGTAGCAACACTCAACTCATAAAAATGTGAGAGAAATCCATAGCCATCTCATTAAATAATAGTAGCAACAAATGAATACAAGATCTTGAGGAAAATGCTACTCAAGATAAGCAATGCTCAGCCTCAAGAGACAAGTACATAAATCAAGACAAAACCACTGATACACATGTATTCCCAAGCTATGATAGTGCATTTTTATAGAGAAACTGCATGCTACAAATGTCAAATACATAAATATATCAATATATGGCCCAACACAACATTGGGAGTGAAGATCTCAATTCCCAAATACTACCTCCTATCAATCCTGGAAGGATTGGCTATAAAATGAAAAATCTGCAAAATGCCAGAGTTTCTGGGTAGCACCAGCAACTCATGAACTAGAAATAAGTGGAGAGGGTTGAAGATGCTACAGACAATAACAAGATCTTCTCCAATGGATCTCTAGAATGAAAGGCTGATCCTCTCACCTAAGATCTCACCCTCAAAAGATATCTGCAAAGCCCCACTGCAAATGCTTCACTAAAATAACGCATTCATTAGGTGAAACTGTGAAGTAGGGCTAGGGAATGAGTTGGCCTTGATGCAAAAGTCTGTAATAAGCTCTGGAATGCCTCCAATCTGATCTCCCAAAGGGAAGAGAGACTCCTACTCTGAAAAATAGCTGATGGAGGTGGTGTAGTGAACCCTCACTGCAACACCCAATAACAAAACATTATTCTATTGCAAAAATAACACTGTCTTGGTGGAGGACGCTTGGCCTCAATCTTGGATGTGAGGAAAATCAATGCAATCCCTCAAGAGGCCTCTCAAGAAGGAGAGGAAATCCTAAACAGTAATTTCCCTTGGCAACTCTTGCTAAAGAGAAAAAGAATGCTCAATGTCTGAATAGACAATGAAATCAATAATACAAGCATGAGAAACAATGGTTGCCTTGCCCTCCTTTTAAAAAAGTGAAATATCTTTCTCCATGGGCCCCATACATTAGGGTTTCCTCCATCAAATATCCTCTTCCTCATTCACACTGCGCTTTCTTCCAAAGTAGGCCACTCCTCCTATGGCAGCGCTGTTGACTTGGTCAAACTTGACCTTGTCCACTTGCAAATGACCCTGTTCACACATGAGGGTGTGAAAACCAGCTCCAAATATTTACCCCTTTCATACTATGAGGGATTTTATTGAGATTATCATCGTGCATGGGCCTTCTTACCTGTTTATTCTCCTCCTAGGTGAAATCAACAAAAATTAATATTCCAAATTATTGTAGGAAAATTTTGGAATAATACAATCCTCCCCTCCCAAATGTTGCTTATCCTCAAGAAACTACAAGGATAGAATTGGAAAGCCTCCTCCCAAGGCATTGAGTCTATTATGTGTTGAGGAACATCTTCCTCATGTGGATCCTCCATCCCAAGTAATCACCCAAGCAAAATGAGTTACCTCCCAACATGGCAACTCCTGAAAGTCATCTTCCACCTCTGGCTTCGGCAATGTAAGTGGGCTAAAAATATGATGCTGGTAGAAAAAATAGCCTACCCCACGTTGTGTTCCTCTCCACTTAGGATAAGTGTAGAGTTTATGTTGATCCTGGGCTGCAATGACATTGCCCTCAAATGGAAAGATGGAGACTAGACCTCTAAGGATCTCTCCTCCAACGTTATGAAACAGGTTGGCCCAAATCATCTCATATGTGATGAGTTGGAAGTGATCATCATATGGCATCGCATCCATAATATGGCTCACCTCATAAGGAAACAAATGATCTGTTGTAGTGGCCATACCATCTCCCATGCTCCTTTTAGAAAATGTAGTGCAAAGAGTGTGGGAGTTTTCTCCCTCCAAGGACACATTCACCCAATGTGTCTCTCCTCCAATCATGCTCTCGAGAAAAGAAATAGAAATATCAACCAAGGGAACAATAAGGAGAATCATGCTAGCTTCCATGTGAAGTGAGGGAGAAGGAGAATGGTCCCTCAAGTGTAGCCAGCGCAGTTTGACTCTCAACTGCCATAAAAAATTAAATGAGGGGTGGCATCCCCACCATCTGCTTGCTGCCACAATCCCCTGGAGAAGGTGAAAGATGTAATGTGAAATGTGAGTATTTCCTCTACAAGAAATCTCCTCCCCATATCCCCTTAGGGAGTGATCATCCATAATGGACTTATGTAGACCACCAAATCTAGAAGGAAGAATATCCTTCCTTTGAGCAAATCCTTGCACATATATGGTTAAGAGATGCATATATATAGAAAAGTCACCATGCAAGTCAACAATACTCTTACCATATTTTTTTCTCATACAAATGGAGTGGCTCATGGATGAGTCTCCCATCATCCTCAAAGGGAAAAGAGTTGACTGTGCTAACTCCTCCATCTCCTCATGATCCATGGAGTGCCTTCTCAAGTTCTTCAAGTGGTTCCTCCCACAAGAAGGAAATAAATGTAGTGTGGCATTCATGGTTGGCCCATGGTTCCTCCTGAAATGTACAAAATGTATAGTAGGGAGAATCATGCTCCCAATTGGAATATTCAATCTCAAGCCCACTCTCCAATCAAAGCTTCCCATGAACATAGAGATACCACCAATACATGGAAGCAAAAACAAATAGAAACAAGTTGTCACATGACAACCATAAACTGGATCTAGGCCCCATACAAGGAACCAACGCAGTGCACTCCTTGCCTACCTCAAATCAAACAAAAACAAGTGCTTTTCCAGCCACTTGTTTTTTGTCACAATCATTTTACAAGATATGAGCATGAAAGTACAAAAGGGTGTCAATGGTGCACACCAAACATCATGTGGCTTTCCCCACAACCCACCAATGAGATAGCCAATCTCAATGCTACAAATGGCTTCAAGTACATCACAATACAATATGCAAGAAGGTATAGTCCTCCTTGGTACAATATGATGCTCATAAAAAGACAAGAAGTACAAAACATAAGGTGAAATTGTACATTCTCCATCATGTACTCAAAGACTTGAGCTTAAATGGCTCAACTGATAATGCTCCCTTACTCCCAATGAGTAGGAAGGTGGTTGTGACATCCTCTCCATCATCATCCAGGCTCTGCATCTCTCCATATGCTGAAATATGTCTTGCTAAATTCCCTCCCAAATGAACTCCTCTGCCAAGGGAAGATATGCATCACAATGCATGGAAAAAGAGTCCTTTTGTGCTGCATGCAGCAGCTTCTCCTTGAGACTATATTCTCTATTCAAGAAGACCCTGCCATGTGAATAGATGACCATATCATCCACCATATACTCATCATATCAATCTGGGTCATCTAGAATCATGCATGCATCAAGATCCTTGGAGTACTCTACTAAGAGCTGAGATCTCCAGTAAGGATCAATCCTCCCAAGAGACAGCGCTGGTGATCTTGCATGTGAAGCTCTACTCATGCTGCTACCTGCTACTTTGACATCCCTCATGCCAAATTTCTCCTCCAAACTCTTCTCCTCTCCAAAATCCAAGAGTGGTGAATCCAAAGACAAGATGTCTTTCATCAATGATAGATCTGATGGCCTCCCTGGTGGGATGCCTCTATGTAGTGAGACATCAATGTCAAGAGTGGACTATACATATGGTTGGGCATCCTTTCCCTTGCTCTCATAACACAATACAGTCTGGCTCCTCTTTGCACTATCCCTCTGAAATAGAGAAGGGTGTGTGCCTCTCTTCAGAGGATGATGCTCTTCCATTAGAGAATTTGAGGTCTAAAATGGGCCTCCTAAGGAAATTATAAAATAATAGTGGAAAAAATCAAATAAGATTTGATGACATCATCAAAATTTAGAGGGAAAAATGAAAAAACTACTTTTTCAATTCATATTTTCAACTTATCTCCCAAAGTTTTTACTCAAATTTCGAGCGGGAGTACTCGTTGGATGCGGAATTTAATTCCCCATCCAAGGAGTACCCATGTTGCATACTTTCTATGGGTCCTACTACACGAAAAATGAGAAATACATAAAAAAACGTGATTACAATCACATTTTTTATGTATTTCTCATTTTTCGTGTAGTAGAGTTCATCGAAAGTATGCAACATGGGTACTCCTTGGATGAGGAATTAAATTTCGCATCCAACGAGTACTCCCGCTCGAAATTTGGGTAAAAATTTTGGGAGATAAGTTGAAAATACGAGTTGAAAAAGTAGTTTTATTATTTTATTATTTTTTAATATTTTTACCCTTTTATTTAAAAAATGGTGAATCATCCCCCATGGTTGACATCATCATCTTGAATCCTATTGGTTGTTAAAAAGTTTATTTTTTTTGTACATTTTTCTTAGGAAGGCCCATTTTAGACCTCAAAAATTCCCCTAATGCTCCTTCCTCCTCCTTCCAGCTGCAATGCTGCACAATCATGCTGGTCACTGATTGTTCTTGGACCTCCATGTGTGAGATCCTATGGACATCCTTTAAAATATGCAAGAAACCATCTAGTTGGAGCAAGAGCTCCTCCTTCCTCTGCATGAGGTGCTAGATCAACTCTAGAAATGACAACGTTTTTGCCCTTAACCTTCTCAACATGAGTGGGAAACCCTCCAATGAATGGATCCTATTTTGTAAAAGGGATCTCTTTGACTCCTTGTGCCAAAATACAAGATGAAGGTCTTGCCTCAAACAAAGTATCATGCAAGATATCAGTCTCCTTCATAGTTCTCTGAAGTGATTTTGAGTCTATGTTTTCCTCCATCACATGCAATGGTTTTGTTTGTTTAGATGTGTTTGTTTCCTCCACATGTGTTTCAGAATTCTTTCTACCAAATCTTTCCATCAAATTTCTAATGAAAATTGCATAGGAAAAGGTATTTACATTCTTCAAATTAAATGACTCAAATAACCACCATGCATAGACCTTACCTCCAAAGTGCAGTGCTGCTATTCTGATGGCTTCATCTTCGGAAATCTGGTGCTGCTGCAGAAAGGTGTCTAGCTCTTCTATCCAAGCCCTGCCTGAACAAGTAGGGGAACCATAAAAGATAGATAGAAGAAATATATCCATATTAAGATGCCTCCTCCTCCTCACCATGATCTTGCAAAACTACGGAAAGGTAATATGATCTCTAAGTTTCTGAGTTTGAGATTCATACTCATGCAAGAAACCACTAAGAGTTCCTTTTTTTGGCATTCCTCCTTCTCCTTCTTCTCTCATGGAAAAACTGGCCATGTGACTATGTTGTACATCATAGGGTGTGGCTTCATTCTCACACTCCCTATCAGAAAATATATAGTTTGACTCAGTTTCAAACCCTCTTGGGGATCCTGTACATATCTCCCTTCTTATCTTCTCAAATTCTTCATGAATTCTCTGTATAGATCTTGGAAGAAGCGTTGTCAGCTTATCTTCATTTTTCTCCACACATAGTGGAGTCTTCATCTTATCTCTCCTTGATAGCATGATGGCTGAGATCCACGAACTGAGCCAGAGATCATGCTTTGATACCAGTGTAATATTCCAAATCAGGAAAATGCTACAACAATGAGAATATCTCAAGATATTCTAATGTTTGAGGCCTACCAATATGCAAACACAATAATGGAGCAGTAACAACACTCAACTCATAAATATGTGAGAGAAATCGATAACCATCTGATTAAATAACAACAGCAACAAATGAATACAAGATCTTGAGGAAAATGCTACTCAAGATAAGCAATGCTTAGCTTCAAGAGACAAGTACATAAATCAAGACAAAACCACTACTACACATATATTCCCAAGCTGTGATAGCACAATTTTATAGAGAAAATACATGCTACATATGTCAAATAAATGAATATGTCAATATATGGCCGAATACAACATTGGAAGGGAAGATATCAACTCCCAAATACTACCTCCTATCAATCTTGGAAGGATTTCCTATAAAATGCAAAATCTGCAAAATGCAAGAGTTGTTGGGTAGTAGTAGCAACTCATGAAATATAAATAAGTGGAGAAGACTGAAGATGCTACAAACAATGACAAGATATTCTCCAATGGATCTCTAGAATGAAAGGTTGATCCTTTCACCTAAGATCTCACCCTCAAAAGATATCTGCAAAGCCCCACTGCAAATGTTTCACTAAAATAACGCAGTCACTGGGTGAAACTGTGCTGTAGGGCTAGAGAATGAGTTGGCCTTGATGCCAAAGTCTACAATAAGCTCCATAATGCTTCCAATATGATCCCCCAAAGGGAAGAGAGACTCCTCCTCTGAAAAATAGCTGATGGAGGTGGTGTAGTGAACCATCACTGCAACACCCAGCAACACAACATTATTCTACTACAGAAATAACGCTGTCTTGGTGGAGGATGCTTGGCCTCAAGCCTGGATGTGAGGAAAATTAGTGCAATCGCTCAAGAGGCCTCTCAATAAGGAGAGGAAATCCTAAATAGGAATATCCACCCGCAACTATTGCTAAACAGAAAAAGAATGCTCAATGTCTGAATAGACAATGAAATCAATAATACAAGCATGAGAAACAATGGTTGCCTTGCCCTCCTTTTAAACAAGTGAAATATCTTTCTCCATGGGCCCCATCCATTACGGTTTCCTCCACCAAATAACCCTCTTCCCATTCACACTACGTTGTCTTCCAAAGTAAGCCACTCCTCCTATGGCAGCGCTATTGACTTGGTCAAACCTAACCTTGTCCACTTGCAAATAACCCTGTTCACACATGATGGTGTGAAAACCAACTCCAAATATGATCCCCTTTCATACTATGAGGGATTTTATTGAGATTATCATCATGCATGGGCCTCCTTACCCATTTATTCTCCTCCTAGGTGAAATCAACAAAAATTAATATTCCAAATTATTGTAAGAAAAATTTGGAATATTAAACAAACAAACCAATAAGTTGTTGTGAATGAAATGGAAGGTATAGTCATCAATTAACCTATTTTATGTCTAATTGACTAAATTTTAAATTTCAGCTATATGATCTCAAATATTTTAGAGAAATCAAAATTTCCAAATAAATCTCACAAATAATTACCGTTGGTTCGACATTCCATGGGAAAAAAAATATGATTGATAGACATACTTGAGCAATTCTCAGTGGATATTGGTGGTATAACCACAAAAAAAACTCTAAATTTATTGCTATTAGCATATGATCATGTGTTAATTAGAATGGATTGGCTAGAAGCACACAAAACCAATATTTATTGTTACAACAAAGCAATGGAATGCCTCAATGATGCTTGCGAGAAGGTAATGTTGAAATGAACAAAGATACTAATCACACTCAGGAAAATAACTACTCTTGAAGTGAAGTGATACAGTATAAAGGCTTTTGTGTGGTATGCCATACATGTGGCTAAGGAATTGGATGGTAGTGTGGATCAATTTTAAATCCAGCTAGTGTTAAAACAATTTAGTGATGTGTTTCCAAAAGAGTTTCCTAAACTACCACCCCAAAGAAATATCGATTTCATTATTGAAATAATTGTGAGAATACTAGAAGTAAAAAAGACTCCATATCACATGCCTGCTGACAAACTCATGGAATTGAAGATATAAAGGAGATGCTAGATAAAGGATACATTTGGACCATTATATCACCCTGGAGAGCCCCACACTATTTTACAAAAAGAAGGATGGCACTTTGTAGATGTCTATAGATTAAAAATAGCTAAACAAGACTATTGTGCAGAGAAATACCCATTCCGTAGAATCAAAGATTTATTTAAATAAATAAGAGGGTATGTTGTCATTTTAAAAATATACTTAACATTTTGATATAATCAATTCAAGGTTATAGATAAAAACCATCACAACAAAATATTCACAACTAGATATGGCATTTATGAATTTGTAGTGGTATTTTTTTGGCATTACAAATGCCCCAACTAAATTCATGTTCTTGATGAAAAATTACCACAGAACTTATTTGGTTTAAAAAAAAAATGGTATTTTCCCATGATATCTCAGTATTTAAAAAAATAAAGAACAAAATTAATACCACCTGAGAGGAATATTACAATTATTGGGAGAGCATAAGCTAATTGAAAAACCCAACAAATGTAAATTCTTCCAAAACTTTGTTCACTAATTGGGCATGTCATCTTGAAACGAGTGGATATATATTTAGAAACAATCAAGGCTATAATGGAGTTCCCACTCCTTGGAATTTCATAGTGGTCAAAAATTTCATGGGTCTAATTACATATTAGAGAGGGCTCATCAAGGAATTATCAAGGATTGGGAATCCAATCACTGTTTTGCAAAGGAAAGGATTAAAATTTCAGTGCAAATAAGAATGTGCATCCAATTTTGAGTACCTTAAGGAATTTATGGTCTGCTTGGATGCTTAAAAGGAATGACTTGGTGGAGTCCTTATGCAAGAAGGATACATGGTCTACTATGAATCGATAAAGCTAAATTAACACTAGAAGTATTATATAGTCTTGACTTAGAGCTTGTAGAGATAGTGCATTCTTTAAGAATGTGGAGGCATTTTCTATTAGAGAGAAATTTTTTATTTATGAGTAAACATGAAGGATTGAGATATATATTTGATTAGTGTAGTATGGATTCCGAACAAGTAATATGATTGGATTTGAAGAGTGATTTTGATTTTGAGATGCAGTGCATTAACATAAGAGAAAATAAAGTGGCATATCCACTCTGTCGTGGTCTAAAAGAGGTCCATTTGGTAGACTTGAGTACTTGTACAATTGACATCTATGATATTATTAAATAGGGATTGTATCATTATGAATACTACGAGTATGTAAGAAAATGTTGGTGGAATTGGCCAAAGTGATCCATGAGAAAGAACCACTAGCTCGCTAGAAAAGGTATGTTATCGTTCAAAAATATAAAGTATGTTCCTATTATCACCAGAAATAAAAGGTAGAATGTAGGGATTCAATAGGATTGTTGCAACTAATCCCAGTCCACAAGTGGAGGTGGGATTTCATATACAAGGACTTCACTATGGGATTTCCAAATATATTCAGACAACATGATGACATTATGGTGGCGATGGAGAAGTTGATTAAATAAGTATTTCATTGTTTTCATGTCCACTCGCAAATACATTGATATAGCCCAAATACTCATGAAGTAAATATTCATATCACATGGTATGCTTAAGAAAATTAGATTATATGAAGATGGTAAGTTCACTTGTAACTTTTAGAAGTCATTTTTTTCTAGTTTCGGAACCCAACTAGCTTTTAGTACTTCCTATTACCCTTAGATAGATGACAATAAGAAAAGAATGAAAAAGTGTTTTGGAGGACATGTTCAGAATGTATACCATGCATGAACCAAAGAAGAGGGAATATTTCCTACCATTGGTGGAGTTTGCATATAATCATGGATATCAAGAGTAATTAGGAATGATTCCTTTTGAGGTACTATATCGTTGAAAATACAACATTCCTATTAATTGGGATGACCTAGTAAATTGATTATTGGTAAGAACTCATATGTTGCGGAAAATGGAGTAGGAATTTTTCTATATCAAATATAAATTAAAGGAAAAAGAGGATAGGAAAAGGAGTTATATATATCAGTAGAGGATACACAAGGAATTCCAAGTGGGAGAACATGTATATATTCACATCAGACTGAGGAAGATCTCGTTGAAACTAGGGTCTTGTGCCAATTTGGCACCCAAATTTTGTTGACCATTATAAATCTTGGAAAGAGTGTGACCAGTGACCTACAATTTAGCTTTACCACCCACAATGAATGCATTTTTTTTTTCATGCTTATGTTCTTAAGAATTGTGTACAACATGCTAATCACATTGTTGACTATCTTGTGATAAATGTGGAACCCAAGGGAGAGTTCCGAACAGAAACACTAACTATCCTAGATTAGAGGAGTACCCCATTGTATAATCAGGCAAGAGAGTAGTTCAAGGTGCAATGGAAGAACTTTGAAACCAATGACGACACTTGGGAGATGGAAAAACAAATGATGGTGCTATACAACTTTTTTATTTGGTGATTAAGTGGATGTAAGAGCTATTATATAATGCTCAATTCTTGTCCTTTTTATTTCTAGTTATAGATAACTATAAGGATGGTGTTCCTTGAAGTGGTTCGATTTTATAACACCCCTTTAATATGCCCCTCTTTTTATAATCACTATAATTATACACATATTTTTTATAACTGGCTAGAACTAAATATTGGAATGACATATCCATAATATGAGGGAAATAAATGAGTGGTGTCTGTTGGAACCACCTAATAGTTGGATCGCAATGATAGGTAGAGGAGATGCCCACATTTCTTGTTTCTATGACATGAAGCGGAGGGGAAGCACATATTCATGTGGGGGAATGAATATATTGATGCAAAAATAAATGGATACAAGCAAACAAAAATTAATTTCAACAATAGAACACTAGAAAAATAATGTGTTAGATAACGAAAAAACAAAAAAATAAACAGAAAAAAGTTTGGAGAGAGAAATAGCTTCAAGCACTTGAACATGAATGCTAAGTGATAGACAAATCTTGCTAAGGCTGTTGGAATGTGATTCCCTATGTTGATGTAATAAAGTTGTAGACTGTGTGTGTCCAAGCTTAGAAGGATAAATGGAAGGTTAAGACGATACTATTGGGTGATGGGTGATTGTTATATTGTTTATAAACCACTAACCATGGTATTAATTCAATAGGGTTCTTTCTCAAGGGATTTTTAAACCATTTAGTGTTTATCAAGAGGGATGGTAAACTAGCTTAGTTCTTTCCACGTAAGCTAGTAAACCACCTAGTTTGTGAGCTACAAGTTCATGCAATTCTTTCCTTGAGGATAAAATTGATAAATAATAGAAAAATTGATCTCATACTCCTGGAGTTGAGCATTATTCTAGGTCAGTATTACTACAATCCCTTCAATTTTTCATTTGGCTCATGGGTGGATGACTACAAGAAACATTATGTTGTGCTAACAGATGGCTGGGTGGAATATTAAATTACCAACTTTAGTTTCCATCCATCTCTATCCATTCAAAATAATTACCAAATATTATTTATAAATGACTTACATTGAATACCATGACTGGTATGCTAATTAATAATATATGGCTCTATATTATTATTAAATGGTTAATTGAAAAGTACTACATTTTTGTACTAGGAAACCAACTATGAATGTTGTTTTGGATAAGTTGATATACTATTTTTATTTGAATTTTATGAGGTTTATTATACACACACACACACACAGATATATATATATATATATATATATATATATATATATATATATATATATATATATATATATATATATATATATATATATATATATATATATATGCAAATGTGATTAGACATGTAGATAAATAATATTAGTAGTGATTCAATAGTTGGCATGCTTATACAATGAAGGGAGCACTATCTATTTAATACTATAATGTATTATGTTATATTTAGATTAGATCATTCCCATCTGAGTGTTGTCTAAGAAAAACGTATATAATGGTTTAATGAGATGTTGTTGCAATTTTTTTTTATAATGAATTAAAATATCAATGCCTAATCTACAGTAACTATTTAGTAGTAGACATGTCTATGAGCCTCTATTACTATTATTTCCATTTAAATATTGTTAGTAATGCATGATAATTTAAAGGTGTATCAACCACATCGTAAGTAGGTATCTAGTCAAGCTTATACATGAGGGAAGCTTCGAAAGCCCCTAAAAACATCTTAAATTTCTAATTCTAAATCATTACATAGTTCTATATCTCAAGTCACATGGTTTTTAAGCTCAATGGATGTATCTGGATATCTGTACATCTAGGTGAGATTTAGTTGTTTACATTCACAAATTAACTAGATACGCACTATTGGGTTGATTTGGGATGACCCAAGTTTGATCTTACTGCACACCAGAAAAACACTTGATCACTGGCCCTTTTGGCAACGATGTGCAAGTAGATCGCAGTATCACTTGAAGTGTCTATGGCTAGATGCAGAACCAAGTTTCTGTAGCGTTGGGGGACTAGGAGATGTGGTTTTTTTATATAAATTATTCTTGCAACTTATAAGTTACTTCGCCACATTCAATTAATCACATAAACATGCCATATAAACCCATAAACCTTTACTCTACTGATATAACATGCAATTGTAATGATTACTTTGCAGAAACATATATTAAGCAAATACACAACAAATGTACAAGAATACTAGAATATCATTCACCAAACTATTTATTTATTATGATAAATATTTGAATACAATCAATTCTTCGACCTGCGCTACAAGTTGCGGGATGTTTGTGTGCTAAGATGCAGACTCTTCCCAAGCCTCTTTGCACTCAACTACAGAGCCTTCCCTTCTCTACAAAATACAGAATACAAATAATTTCCCTTAACCATCTATTATGTCCTTTTTTCCATATCTCCAAACATAGCATTTAAATCCTTTATATATACAATTACATCACTAAAATACCATGGTCCAAATACCCAGGACTCCATAAAAAAATAAATATATGACGTGAAGTACTTCAAAAATTGTGACCTTTACAAAAAGGAGGGGCTTCAACCTACCCTGAATCCCCTATGCTACCACGCGGTCTATTCAAACTACTCCACTGGCTGGTCCACTTCATGCTTCGTTCCACAAAAAGCGCAGTCTTAGCCAAAAATTAAGGCCAAGTTGGGTTGTGTCAAATAGACCCCCAACAATCACATGTGACTGATCCCAAGTCACTCAGCTTCTTTGCCTCTAATTTTTTTCTGCTATGTTGTCATAGTCCTTGTTGAACTTCTGGGGGATCCCAATGATCCTCTTTTCTTCACTGCACACTTCTTCCAACAGTGCTTCTGTTGTTGGCCCTATAGTCCTCTCCAACACTTCCTCTTCTCTTTATCGAAGCTCTTAAATATTCCCATCTACTTCCTAAGATAATTACGATGCCTCATCCTGCCATGGTTGTGTCCTCTCTGTCAAAACCTACCCTTATTTTCTTAGCTCTTTTATTTTCTTCTGAAATGCATTTACACCATTGATCTTGGAAAACTTATTCAAGATTGGTAAGGTCTTCGCAGTTTCTCGAATTTCCTCCAATTGTTTATGTTTCTATTGAATACCTTCTTCTAACTTGTACACATTTGGATCTTCTTGCAGTGAATTCAAAATATGTAAAGTGTCATCCAGCAAATCCCCATAGTCTCCCACTATTGCAGAGATACCGACCACTGCAGCCTTTAGGTCGGTCTCCCTCTGCTCTCACACTTCCGGTGGTGTGGTTGGTTGTAGCTTCATGTACAACTTACTGATATTCATCTTATATCAAAATTTCACTTCCAAAATTTTCTCCTTGCATCCCTTTATGAATGAAGTCTTCAATATTCATACCACATTGTAAAATTCTATAATTTCTCCAGACTCGAGAATTTTTGAGCTCTCAAGACAACAAAGTGCCAAATCTTGGCAGGATGCGACTTTTTATAACAACTTCAAACTTCTAACCTCATCATTAGCTCAAACCCTATTCAGATTTTGTTTATTAACAACATATATGTCAGTAGATCTAGTACATCAATCCATATAAATGCATCTTTTCACTCCTTTTAATGAAAACTTTCCCTTTTAATGATCCTATTTTTTTGGAGAATCTTCGACATATTCTAGACTCTAGTGAAAAAACACTTCATGCAAAATTTTACATCCTCCAAACTATAGCAAAACCCTTCTTGCAAACTTTTACATACTCCAGACTATAGCAAAAACCACTTCTTATTATGAGGCTTCCTACATCGAATCTCTTTTTGCAGCGTAGTTTATAGTCTACTGCCTACTTTCAACTGTAGGTGGCACTATGAATTTTCTCCTTTCTTCTTAAAGGAAAAGTTGTAGGGGCAGGTTTTTAACTATATAGCTTCAACCCGCTGGGATTTACTCTTCCTTGAACCATCTCTCAATTTAACTTCGCTAATTGAACTGTACCTCCATCAATGATATTCTTGATAATGTAAGGCACAACCAATGCATCTTGAATTTTCCTCGAAACTTCACAAACTAACTGTCATAAAGGAGAACAAGGTATCCTACCTAGAACTTATTCTGCTTAATATGTTTATCATGCCAGGATTTTCCTCTTTCTTTGTGCATGTGTTGATGGAATCCTACTATAAATTTATCTCCATCCAAAGAAAGCGACTAGGACATTATTTCCTCCATTATCTGAGTGTCTGCCATGTCTGTAAAAGCTGCAATACTCAATATAGGCACAATGTACTCCATGGGAATCACAACTTCTTTCCCATAAACTAAAATGAAGGGTGTGTGACCTTTCAACTTCTTACATGTGGTCCTGTAAGCCCATAATACTACTGGAATTCTAAGGTCCCAATCATCCCTATTCAAATTGCATACCTTAGTAAGTGCATTCTCAAAAACCTTATTAAATGCTTCCATTGTTCCATTGACCTAAGGGTGATAAGCTGTACTCATTTGATGATACTCTTGGAACTCCTCACTGGATTATTCAATAGTGTTATTCAGGAAATGTGACCCTTGGTCACTCATCAAAATGTTTAGACATCCAAATCTAGACAATATGTACTCAAAAATAAACTTCGCTACATTTTCCACGTTGGAGCCCCTTAATGATTGTGCTTTAGACCATATTATTAAGTAATCAATTTTTGTTATTATGTACGTCGCACTAGTCCTATTTCTAGCTGAGTTGATTGGTCCAGTAAAATCAATGGTCTTCTTATAAAAATTTTGCAATTTAACTTGTGGTACGAGTGGCATCTCATCTCTTCCGGAAGGCTTCCCTATTCTTTGACATAAATCACGTGCTCTATAATACTCCTTTGCATCCTTACGTAGTGTAGGCCACCAAAATCCTTCTCTCAAAATCTTCTGGGCAGTTGCATTTCCTACATAGTGTCCACTAGCCACCCCTCCATGAAATTATGCTAGAATAATTTGTATTTCATGTTCAGGAACATATTTGCATAATATCTCATCTGATCCCGTCTTATATAAGTGTCTTGCTATTATTGAAAGCTCAACTTCCTTAATCACCAATTCTCTCTTCTGCTGCATAGTATACTTGAAGGAACCATTCCTATGGTAAAAAACTAAAAGATATCCGCGAAGTGGTCATCTGCCACCCTTATCGCAAATGACTATGCATCGAGGAGATTATATCCTATGCTAGTTGGTTCTTCCCCTGTCTCGAATATTGATATATGGTCAGATCTTGCATTTTGTATCCTTGGTTTAACAATGATATCAAAGTCATACTCCTTGAATAACAATGACCGTTTGCAAATATTACCTCTTAAGACAAGCTTATTAACCAAATATTTTAGTGCATAATTATCTGTAAATATATTAAAGTGTGACCCGAGCAATTTTTTTCTACACTTTTGCAAAGCATGCACCCTGGCTAGTCCTTCCCTTTCTGTAGTGGTGTAATTATTTTCTTCTTTAGATAATTTCCTACTTGCAGAAGCTATAGGATGATCAATCTCTCCTTCAACAGGTTTTGCCAACACCACTTCCAAAGTTATACAAGAGACATCCACATGGACATGAAATTCCTTATTCCAATAAGGGAACACTAGTATAGGAGAAAATACCATATTTTATTTCAATATGTCAAGGCTCTTCTAACATTCTTCATTCCACTGAAAAGTTGCATCCTTCTTCAAAAATTTCTCCATTGATGAAATGATATGCACATACCCCTTGATGAACTTCCTATAATACCCATTGTGTCTGAAAGCAATGCGAAGTTGTCTTACTATTTTAGGTGGAGGAAAATTCACAATGATAGCAATATTAGCAAGCTACGCCATTATTACTTGATTGCAAGAAATATGTCCCAATAATATGTCGAAGGGTGAAAAAAATAAGCACTTATTTAAGTTCAAAGAGATCTAATATTGTCTACATGTGTCGAGCATGACTCTTAAACTCCCAACATGTTTTCTCAACAATCCAAATATTGTCTAATCATCAAAGTATACCTCCAAAAACTTGTGGATTTAATCCTTAAATAAAAAACATAGTAGGGGAATTTTTGAGTCCAAAAGGAATTACTATGTATTGATATGAGCCCCATTCTATAGTAAATGTGATCTTATGCCAATCTTTAGGTGCAATCATCTCCTGAGAATCCATTGGTAAATGAGTAAAATTCTTGTCCTCCTATATTATCCAACACTTCATCTGTGAAAGGGGTAGGGAAGGGATTGTGTAGACATGGCTCATTAAACTTTCTCAAAAAAACATAGATCCTGATCTCTCCTTGAGTCTTCTTACCTCACAAAATATTAGGACTAACCCCTTCTAATTCTTCTACAGATTCAATAATTTCTACTGTTATCATCTTATCAAGTTCTACTTTCACTTTCTCCTTATAATTTCGGTTTAGTTTGTAAGGTCTTTATTTGAATAGCTTTTCATTAGGCTTAAGAGGAATCTTCATGACTCTTATATCTCTTATTATGCCCTTCATTTCGCCAAACGTGGTAGAAAACACTTCTTAATATTCATGCAATAACTCGGCAAATTTACTGACTACCTCTTCATCCTAGTAATCTCCTATTATTGCAAGCTTGGGTTCCTTCTTTGATCTGATTTTTATGGTCTTCATCTTTAGTGGCTTCGTATGTATTATATCTCTATCTCAGGTCCATTCACTTCGTGTTATCCTTATGATTCTTCTATTTCAATGTTTCAAGGATATTCTTCCTCTCCATCTGCAATCATGTTATATAATTCGATTGCATGTTCTATTTTCACATCCCACTCAAGTTTTTGACATGTCAACGAGGTGAAATTCTCAAATATATTCTTCTTGAGTGCCTGAAGGAGCCAATTCATGTAGGGGAAATAATCTTAAAAGTTGAATGTTATTATGAATCCATTGACCAGGTTCTCCCACTTCTCGGTAGCATGTCGAAGCTCTGTTTCTAGGTACCAGTTATTAGGGATTGTCTCCTATTTATGAATGAATCCATGTACCCATTATTTTTGTGGAATCTCCTTCCATGTTGAAGTGCATAGCTGGATATGATTCCTACGACTATTTTAACCAAAATACTTCATCTCCATTTCTATTTCTATCTGTCTAAAGATTATCCACGTCAATATTATACATTCCTTCCAACTTCATATATTTTCTTGTGTGCATTCCACCATCTCGAAGGGGCTTCTTTCATAGCTATATCCAAGTCTAGATATTTGATTCCCTGGAACTTGTTCATAATGATAATTAAGAAAATTATTCCCATCTCCTATGCCATCATAATAGGGTAGGTCAGATACCTCAGACATTAGATAACGAACTTATTTGGTAATTCTTAGACAACGCCTTGTAGATAATTCATGCAACTTATTCTTCCAATTATCCAACTCTTCTTTTGAGTCTGAAGTATAAGAATGATCATGCTTGCAGCTTAACTTGCCTTCTGCAGTAGGTTTAACTCGACAACGGGACCATTTTTTGGCTTGATTTGGGTTGACCCAGGGTTGATCTTACTGCACACCAAAAAATCTGTTGATCACTAGCCCTTTCGGTAATGACCTGCAAGCATTTCACAGTCTCACTCGAAGTGACTATGGCTAAATACATAACCAGGATTTTGCAGCCTTGAGGGACTGGGAGATGTGGTATTTTTATATTATCCTATGCTTATAACTTATATATTACTTCGCCACATTCAATTAATCACAGAAACATGCCATATAATCCCATAAACATTTACTGCGTTGACATAACATGAAACTGTAATGACTAATTCATAACAATAAATATTAAGAAAATACATACCAAACATAAAATAATAATAGAATATCGTTCACCAGACTGCTTCTTTATTATGATAAATATTTGAATATAATTAGTTTTTGACATGCACACTAAGGTGTAGGTTGTCTACGCACTAAGCTACAAAATCTTGCCATTCCTTTGCATAATTAGTTACAGAGCCTTCCCTTCGCTACAAAATACATACTACAAATACTTCCCTTTAATAATCTATCATGTCATTTTTTCCATATATCCAAACATAGCATTTCAATCCTTTATATACGATTACATCTTCAAAATACCATGGTCTAAATACCATGGACTCCTTAAAACAAGAAATCTATGACCCAAAATCCTTTACAAATCGTTCTCTTTGTAGAAACGAGGGGTTTCGACCCAACCCGAAGCCCCTATGCCACTACACGGTACATTCAAACTTATCCACTACATGGTACACTTCGTGTTCCACTCCACAAAATGAGGATTCTTAGCCAAAATCTAGGGCAAGTTGGTTTGCGCCTAGCACAGAAGGATCTGAATAAGACCCAAGAAAAGGTAAAATGAAAGGAAATTTAGAGTGGGGCCCACATGGACAATAATGGTGCATGGTCAGATATAGTTGAGAGGAAGATGTAATCTAGGATCTGAAACATATGGGACTACAGGAAAAAACCAATGTAGGATACCCTAGATGTGAGCCATATCTAGATACATTTATGTTGATGGGAAAACCCACATTTCCTCAAAACTAATATAATGTTAAATTTCATATTTACACGAAGTGGCTGGACCCAGTGGGACCCAACACCCAAAATGAGGTGGCAAGTGCCATCTGGACCATACAGGGCCGCATGGATGCCACAGGGAAGATGACGTGAAAATCATGTAATGTGGCACCTTTGTGGCATTGCACATGGTAGATTGAATTGGCCTTGTTGTGTGGCCAAGCAACCTTTTTCTAGTTACACTTGGCATCATCATAAGATGCCACGTGACAAGGTGGAACCAGTATAACGTTAACAAAGAGCAAAGGAGGAAGGTTAAATGGTAATAGGTAACATGGTTTCTAGGTTGATCCATAAACTACCAAGGATATTCCACTAAATATTTTGTCACTATAGATCTAATTATATTATATTAAAACTCTAAAAATTATACACTATTACAATTTATTAAACTTTAATATTTGTGGATTTCATTGTAATTAGTACATGCATGTGAATGGGAATTATGTAGAAAAGTAGAGAACAAAGAAATAAGAACACTCGCAGACAAGGCAAAAGATATGCTCTCTAGGAAACCCTTTTGGAAGAAAATCCAACTGGAAGGTGAGGTCAGTTCGTTCTCTTTCTTTGTCTATAAATATGTTTGTAGGTACAAATAATTAATGCTTGTGGTGCATGGGCTACTACAATGCACGAATGGTCTATGTTTTCTCTACCTCTTATCTATCCTAGCTATTTTTTCTCAACTATGGAGAAAACTTATCTTGAAATAATGGAATTCCTCTTCCTCCTAGTGGCTTGGTTATAACACAGCCTGACAACCTAATAGTGGTTAATATTGACTAAATAAAATATTAACTAGAGTTACAATCTAGACTCTTATAATTTATTTTACATACAAATCACATGGCTGGCCCCTTTTCCATAAATAATGGGGCATGACTAGGCATCGTCCAAAACTATAGGTTTGAAAATAGGAAGATCAATTTCTGTGTGACATATCTTTTACATAATGACTCTAATTAACACTCTTCTTGAATCATTGGAAAGATATATGTATTTAGAATAACATGAAAAGGTGAAACGCTAAATTGGAGACATTTTACTGCAAAAAAAATCATTTGATGCCGCAAAATTCTCCTGGAAGGTTTCGAGACCCGTTTCACCAAACTGGGTCCTACCGGTAAAAACAGTCTCATGAGTTTATTCCTCCACTTTTTCCACTCCAAAATCATCGATATGGATGAAAAAAATATAGTGATCAAATTCGGATCACTGGTGGCACCATGTGTCATTCCACGTCACAAGTGATAGAGGGTGCGGTAAGAAGGTTAACATTCATTAATGGAGAAACATTCATTTTTACTCTCTATTTAGCGTCTCGCCCCTTAGCGGTGGTATGGGGAAATGGGCACAGTATAGTGGAAAGCTATAGATGCTAAAATTATTGGAAATAGATGGTAAAATTTCCATATTATAACGCCATATGATATGGAACACCCGCTCTCACCTTGGCACATTGGCATTGGGTGTGATGGTTCATTGGTCATAGGTGTTGGCATGGGCGGAACCACCTGGGCTTGTAGGTGACGTGGTAGAGCCACGCGAACCACCTGGACAATAAAAAATGGGGTGCATGTTAATATGGAAGTGGAATTAATGAGGAAATCTCTAAATAGGCATAACTTTGAATTTGAGAGTTATATTGAGATATAAATTATATTGTTGGAAAGATCTTGAGAAGTCACATATGATGGTGACATTTATTTTTCGTTTCAATGAATTTGTGAAATGATGATTTTTATGTCCCCATCTTCATAATGTTCCTTAAAGATTGGGTTAGATGTTGATATAACCACTTTCACTACCTAAGAATAAACCGAGGGGTTGGAGGGAGTGTTACAGATATTTAGTTTGACTAAACTATCCAGAGGGAACGCCCAATATAATGTAGAGAAGAGAGGAAAAAATAGAGAATAAAGAATGATTCAATTATTTATGGAAAAGATTGAAATGACGAAAAATAAGAGCTTCGATATTTGAAGCCTTATTGTTTGAAATAAACCAAAAAAAACAGAAAAAAGAAAAGAAAAAGAAAAAGAAGAAAAAAAAGAAAAAGAAAGAGGATGGTTTTTTGATGTGGTTGAGGATGACATCTCACGTGATTTCAAAAAGTACTTACATCTTGGAAAAATCTATGATTGCATTCTTTCCGAGGGATGCATCAAAGAAATCATGGGAAGAGGGTCCAAACACAAGCAAAGGGGTTGGGGTGCACAAAAGAGACTTTGTTGCCAATATTGTGGTGGTATCAATCATCTTAACTAAAAAGAGATTTTGATCTTTCCCGTAGATCTTTCCCAAATGTGCATAGATTATAGATTGAACGCGTGGTCAATTGTTCCATGATTGCTAGCTACCATATAGGGGTGACGCGTATGGCCTTTCAATTATTTTACTAGTTAGATGATTGCAAGTTAGGATTTTTAATTATGAAATTTAAAATATCATAATTTAATGTTAATGCCATTGATTATTTTTATTATTCACAAAAAAATATCAAATTTGTATTATTCATCAAGATTTACAATGTTAGACGATTCCAAGTTAGGATTTTTAATTATGAAATTTAAAATATCATAATTTAATGTTAATGTCATTGATTATTTTTGTTATCCATTAAAAAAAATATCAAATTTGTATTATGTATCAAGATTTACAATGGATTATAGCAAAGGAAGAATATAATTATAAGTATAAGTATAGTAAATCAAATTAAAGAGTTACTATTTTTTTATAATAAATTAAATTACTATTATTGATATTAATTATTAGAATTTTTAGATAGAAAAAAACAAATGTTTGTTTTTTTTTTTTTATGGTAATTGGTTAATTGGTAATTTCAGAAGATTGATCTAAGAAATACTTAATATTAAATTCACTTTGATATCAAGATATTCAAATTCCTCCTTGTGACTTTTAAAATTACTAATAGCAAATACTAATTGTTCCAATTTCTTCCACACAAGCTAAGATGCCTTTGGAAAACCTAACAATTAAACCAATTATCCTTTCACATTATTATATATATATATATATATATAGATAGATAATAAAAATATTTATAATTTTTTTTTTTAATTATAAGTAAAAATAACTGAATCACTCTATAAACTAAGACAATTTTTTTTTTATTTAAGTAGACCAAATCTTAATAATATGATTAATTCGAAAGACAATTAACACTGACCTTTTTATTTACAAATTAAATTAATTTAATATTAATTAAAATAATAATATGTAAACATAAAAAAATGATAATTTATTTTTTAAAATAAATTTAAATTATTTTTATAATTTAATTTATAAAATAATCACATTATTAAAAAAATATTAATGTAATGCCTTGACCATCTATTTATTAACCATTTCCCAAAAGTATTTAAAATTTCTATAAAATTAACCTTATAAATGAAAATAATTTATTTTTTTAATATTTTAATTTTATTTATTTTATATTGTGATTACTTCACCCGACTTGACTCTTATTAATCAATTTGACTCTTATTAATCAATCATACTTCGGTTATGTGCAGTCGTACTGATGATGAATGGTTTGGTTAACGTCCACTCATATCAATCTTTGGTCTATCCAACCTAAAGAAAAGATTTATTTAGTTTGATTTAAGATTTTATTTCTATGCTCAAAAAGCTTGGAGAGAAGCCTCTCGAGCTCACTATAATTTTGACATCTTAAAAGGCTAGGAAGGTTAGTATTGTAACAAAGATTATGAAATTGAGCTCTAACGTGGTTGTACTTCTGGTAGGAAGTGATTTTCATCCTCTATGTTCATATTCTCACAGAGATGGCAGATCCTTTCCATCCATGGTGTTTTAGGAATTGTCCAACGACCTGTTTCACTATGAAGCTCATGAGAGTTTGTTTTAATCTTGGCTATACTAATTTTTTTCTTTGAGCTAGTTAAAACAAAAAGATACTATTATATTAACAAAATAAGCTTAAACTTTAAACAAATATCGATAAATTTTCTGATACGAAGATATGTACACAATCATAAAATCCTATCCTTTTTACATGGACATTTTATTCACTTCTCTCTCGATATATACGAATTATATGACAGCCAAATATATGAAATAAAATCACACAAATCATTGAAAGTAATAAATTTAGAAGAGTATGTTAGGTCATCTTATAACGAAATATCCTCGAAAACGTAATTGTCATACATATATATATTATTTTATATTTAATTGTAAAATAATTAAATTATTGAAAAAATAAAACTAAAATAAAAAGTTATTATAAGATATATTATCATCATTCAATTTTACACCTTCCATTGTATTTCCAAAACATTGTAAAAATAAATAAATATGTAAAAATCTTCGTCAAACCTCCTTTTACACTTCCTTCAATACAATATGACATGCTCATTCGAATGAATATCTTTCATTTAGAGATAGGTAAAAAGGAATGACTTATCCTAACTAATAAATTCACAATTAATGAATGTTACTCTAACATAGGGCCAGGCGTTTGAAAGTTTTTTAGTCAGAGCTTTTGCAATTAAGTTTGTTTTTTCATGAACAGTTCACTGCATTTATGAAGATGGACCAAGTATTTTATAATGATTTTAGTATGAAAAAAAATTAACATATGTTTTTAAATTAATTTTCTCGTTGGAAAAGTATTCTAATTGATTTGAGAAAAAATATATTTATTTTTGTTAGATTTAGTTAGTATGAGACAACTTTTTAAATTTATTTTAGGTAAAAATATTTTTAGTTGTACAATAAATAAGTGATTCATATAATACATTAGAAATTTTTTTAATTAAAAAAAAATTCTTGAGTAATTAAATAGTTTAATTTATTATTAAATAATTTATTATTTTTTGTATTAGAGTTGTTTTTCCACATTCCTTTTGCTAATTAACTTTGTTTATTTTTATAATTTTTTTTCTTTATTTTATTTAGCTAAAATTTTTTTATATACATTTAATCAATTTTAATAATATTCTAATTTTCTTTTAGTTTTCATATGTTAATGCATTTTTTAATTAGATTTATTGCTTATTGTTAAGGATTTTGAGAATGGGAACATGTATATTTCTTATATAGAATATCAAAATATTTTCTATCTTTTTTTAGTAAATTTACTTTGGTAATTTTTTTTCTCCATTTATTTTAATTGTGATTATATATATAATTTTTTTTCTCGAAATTTGTTAGTACATCATTTCATTTTATTTTACAAAATTGTAGTTTAGTTTATTTTTCAAAATATGTTTTTTAACCCAAAAAAAATAAAAATAAAAATAAAAAATAAAACAATTTACCAAAAGTATGAAAAAATTATATATTCTTAAAGAAAACATCATATATAATTTGTTAATAATCTACAAAAATTCAATGTAAAAAATCATTATTTAACTTGTATTAAACCTAAATTTTAGATCTTATTAAAATGAAATTCAAACTGAAATATCAAATTTTTAATATTTATTTTTAACTAAATGTAAAATTACAATTTTATAATTTTTTATTAGTTTGGGTCATTGTTAAAAATATATGCATTTTCCACTTGTGACATGTTCAAATGATAGTAAAATAAAACATGTTTTACTAACAAATCAATCCTTCAATACATATACAAAAAGTAGCCAATTGTTAGAGAGAATGAGACATCCATTTGACATCTAGTCAAATGGCTAAATGTTTACAATGCACAACAGACAACCCATTAACTCAACATTGCATTACATTGTATCTAATTTCCATTCTCTTTTTATTTTGGACAACACTTTGCTATACATATACTAGGAACTTATTAATTAAATGAAAATTCAAAATAGAAATATCTTACTATTATCCATATACTTCCTCATTCAAATCAAAAAAATGTTATTTAAAAAATATTTTATTTTAATTTAATTCTTTTACCTTTTAAATTTACATATAAATAAAACTAATCAATTTACAATTTCAATTAATGAATAATAAAAATATTTGATATATTTATTAATATATTTAATCAATCAATATATTCAAATAAAATAAAATAATAAAACCATTTTTTCATTTCATAAATATGTAGTTGAAATTAATTAATACCAATTAAAAATAATGAATAAATAAAATGTAAAATAATTCTATATTTTTAGGCCGATAAGGCCTTACTCTTTGAATTATACCAATTAAAAATAATGAATATATAAAATGTAAAATAATTCTATATTTTTAGGCGGAAGTAGGCACTTCTCTTTTAATTAATACGATTGCTTTTTCGTCAACCAATTCATTTTGATAATGACACATGTCACTAGTAAGACGTACGCAAAAAATCATAAAATCATAAAATCATAAAATATAATAGTTCTTAAAAATAAAATAATACTATACCTTTATCCCTTAAAAATCATAAAAGATAACATTCAAAAAAACAAAGAAATATACCTTCATCATAGCAAGTTCACATATGAGTTTCCATTTCTAATTTGGGTAATATGATTTATGCATTATTGGTAATATGCTTTATTTGCTAATGCTTTACTCTTGCCTTGTGCTTTCTGAAGGTTCCCTCTGCAACAAAGTTCCAGAATCCATCTGGCCAAAGCTTGGTTTTTTCACCCGCAAATTCATGGTAAGATATGAATAACAACATCATGGCATTCTTCAAAGGGTTTTTGCATTCTAAGTTCATTTATTAGTTACCTAGTTCTCTAAAATTCCTATTTTCGGAAGTTTTGTTTTGTTGTAACATAATTTTTGTTTTATTTGTTAAATGTTTTGCTAGGACTGTCATTTCTGCTCTGGAGCTTCTATAGATGGAGTTCGCCTCCTGAATGATCCGCCACAGGTGCGATACCGAGTGAGAATCTCTCCTATTATGTCATAGGAATTAATTCTTAGAATAACCCTCAAATTATTTTAAGAGTTCTAATCCTAAGTTTTCTTCACGACAATTTGGCACAGTTCTTCTGCATTTCCCAGAAACGAACTCACCAAGGTAAGCTGTTGCATCTTATGTGTTTTCGTCTTTTCATGCTTAGTTTCTCCACTTAGCTTAGCTCTATTTTTAATGTTTTTTTCGTTTTTTTTGGCAGGTAAGAATTGTCGGCCGAGGGTTTTTCATGGATTTTAATTGATGGCTTACTCTAATCTCATCTAGTTGGCTCTCTGCCAGGTACCAATACTGTTACTGTGACCTGCTCTCGAGTCAACAAACCCTACCGGCCTTTCATGGCTTGATTGAAGTTTGCTGGCCTGATTTTTTCGTTCCATTAGATGTTAACTTTTTATTCAAGACTGGCATCAAGAATGTCTGGCAGTTAAGAGTTCTAATCCTAAGTTTTCTTCACGGCAATTTGGTAGGGTTCTTCTGCATTGCCCAGAAACAAACTCACCAAGGTAAGCTGCTGCATCTTATGCGTTTTTGTCTTTTCATGCTTAGTTTCTCCACTTAGCTTAGCTCTATTTTTAATGTTTTCTTCATTTTTTTTGGTAGGTAAGAATTGTCGACCGAGGGTTTTTCATGGATTTTAATTGATGGCTTAATTTAATCTCATCTAGTCGGCTCTCTGCCAGGTACCAATACTGTTACTGTGACCTGCTCTCGAGTCAACAAACCCTACCGGCCTTTCATGGCTTGATTGAAGTTTGCTGGCCTAATTTTGTCGTTCCCTTAGATGTTAACTTTTTATTCAAGACTGGCATCAAGAATGTCTGGCCGGGTCGACTAGATAATGACACTTGTATTATTTTATTAAGTTTGATATCAATTGCCTTCCTGCATAACATTCCTACCCCTTGGGCTTCAGCTATTTAGCTATAATTCTTCCTTTGCTCTTTAGATGTAACTGTTGGAAATTCTACTCTTTTAAGGAATCAATTTTATAGTTGAATTATTTGGTTACCTTTAATTTCGAGTTTCTGGTACATATATGTTTGAAAAGAGAGTTATTACACAAATTTTCCAGAGTTATCTTCATGATTCTAAATGTGTTTTATTTTCTTCAGAAATATTTGTAGTTTATAATAGTTTATCTCTGCGTTAATAGTAGGCTAGAGAGTTTGATTGTGAGACTCATGTATTCTTGAATTTCCAATACGATTCTTTGATCATGTGCAAGGAAACTCGGTGTTTCTGTCCATAGTTTATAAATTCCATTTTCCTATTTTCATATAATAAGAATTTTTGAAATCTTGTCATTCAGTTTCTTGCTTATTACAGCCAGAATTGCATACTGTGCACATTCCAAGAATTTAATAATGTATTCATGCAAGGGAGTAACGTTAAGTACATGCAGAGGTTTTCTATGAAGCTTTTAATCCACATATTGGTTAAAAAATGTTGACGTACAGAAATGGTAACTAACGTTGACTACACTAGTATGGATAATGGAGAGCAGGCCATCATACCTGACATCACCGAGTTACCACATTGTTAATATTTATGCTAATTTAACCGTGGGCATGAAAAGGAATATTAATGATATTATTCATTCTCAAACTTTTTCTTTAATTTCAATATATATTTAGCTATTAAAGATTAATTATATGTTAGTTTCAACTATGCTAAGAAATAAAATTTTCGAGAATAAATTTTTTTTAATAAGTCTTAATCAACCAACATATTGTTATATTTGATTTATGATAGAATAATTATTGTTGACTTATATATGTATATATTGTTTTTGCCATTAAATTTACATTACTATGATATAGTGTTATTGGTAAAAAGGAAAAACATGGTTGATGTCTTCTTCTTCTTTTTTAATGTGACTCTTATAAAGAACCAATATAGATTCATTTAAAGCATAGATGCATGGTTGACTCTTTTTTTTTTTGAACTAATATAGATTCATTTAAAGCATAGATGCATGGTTGACTCTTATTTAAGAAACAATATAGATTCATTTAAAGCATAGATCTCACATGAACCCAGAGAGATCAAATTTCTTTTTTTACAAATTTATTAAAATAATTTTTAAGAAACATAAAGTTTAAACATCTTACTCACATAATTTTTAAAACTTCTAATTACTTTATATTACTTTGCATGATATTAGGTTATATGAACAACTAATTAAAAATGACTGACTATTATGCATTCCATTCTAACAGTAAGTATTTTTCGTAATAAACTCTATTTTTTTTTTGCAAGACTTGAATACCCTTTTTTCCCATAGGCTTATCAGCATATCTCATTACTCATTTTCACAAAAAAGTAAGTCTGAGATAGTTCTCATTTTTCTAACTATGTTCATATTCTTCTTAAAATCACGTCTTTATGTGAAAGTGTTATCAGGCTGACCTGATTTTATTTTTATACTCTTTTTTCATTAACTAGATTTTGGAGTTCTATATTTTTTTAACATCTTCAAAAGATTCGTTAAAAACTAATAGTTTTCATTGTTAAAGTGCAGCTCAATCTCGAGATTAGATAAAGTAAGCATCCATACAAATAAATGAAGATGACTCTTGTAAGAATAGAGTCTTCGATTACTTTAGCTTTGCCCCCTCTTTATCCAAAAGTTTCGACAAAAAAGTGAGATTTCAGTACAACCTCTACAATGTAATGTTACTTTGCTCAAAAAAAGAAATCTTTTTAGAAAAACAAATAAGCATAAGAAATTTTAAAAATGAGTCAAAATTCCAAGTTCCACTCTATTCTTTGAGGATACGAAATCTAACTTAGTCAGACTCAAAGTCAAATGCCAATCAAAATGACTCAATAAATTCCGAATTTCATGTAAATGCTTCACTTACCGTCTCTATATAAAAGACAGAGAACCCAAAAAAAACACTGGTTGTGTTTGTTTTCCTAACCTAATTCAACAGCAGCCAACCAACACTCTTGTGTCAAATATTGAGAATCCATGGCATTTCAAGTATGTATGTGTATCTAAAATGTAAAATGAGTTATTCTTTGGCATTTCAAGTACGCATGTGTATATAAAATGTAAAATGAGTTATTCTTTAATATTCATGTTTTATAGCTTGTCATAAATTCTTATATTAATCAAAAATATATTTTCTCTCCCAAAGCTTTAGAGTATTTTTTCTTTTGTTGAGATAGGGTCTAGATATTGAGACGAGGTGTCACCACAGTAACAATCTATGTTCAAACCGCAGCTAGAATATAACATCAATCATGTGTATGAATAAGCAAATTTTGATGCCCCCAACATTAAATAAGGTGTTGCTGGATAGAGTTGAGGTTTATAGCTCCCAACAGATCATAAAAATGTGTTTACTTTTGTCCAGAAAAAGAGAATTTAGTGTATGCATGGAAATAACCAAATACTTAAAAACAGTAACAACAACCAAGTGAGCTAAATAGATTAAGTGATTTCTTATGATCTTTCAAAAAAACTTATTTTTTAAACTCTTGGATTAATTTAGATTTAGTAATTTATTTTTATAGATAGTAATTTTAGATTTACAGATCTAGTAATTAGATCTAAGTTAAGTTTTATTCTCACTAAATTACAAGAATTCGAAGAATTGAATTTAAATAGTTTTTTTTTATTTTATTTCATTAAATAAATTATGAAAATTAGAAGAATTGAATTTAAATTGCTTTTTATTTTATTAACTAATTACAACAATTAGAAAAATTGAATTAGAAGAATTAAATTTAAATTGTTCTTTATTTCATTGACTAAATTACAAGAACTAGACGAATATAACTTTTAAATATTTAAATGAATTACATGTTTCAATAATATTTTGAGAACATGTTTTTTCAATTCATTTTTTTTTTTAAAGAAAATTAATTGAAATATTTAAGAACTTTTAATTTGCAAAAAAATGTATTTTTTCTAAATAAAACACTATGAAAGAATGGAAGATAGTAACCCTTAAGGAAGGGTATTTGAAAACTATTAATTCACAATAAGTTTGAGTTGGACCATATCTATAGAGACCAAGTCTCTTCAAATAATTTTAAAAAAATACTTACTATTTTTATTTTCAATGTGTGCTTCAAAATGAAAAGCAATACAATACATGCATACAAAGGCATCCCCCATAGAACTTTTCCAATTAAATAAACCTATCGGCCTTTCATTGCACCTTTTGGGGCAACTGCTAGTTTAATTATTTTACATTAATTTCCCAAAAAATCGTAAATAAATAATAATATATTACACTAAACTAAAAACCTTATTTAATTACATATTTTTCTTAACTCAAAACATTTTCTCCTCTTTAAACCAATATCAATATTGTAAATAACAACCACCTCCAACATCTTCTCACCATACATTGAAGTGCCCTTTGTTCAAGATGATACAAATTGTCGTTGTAACGTCTCTCATTTTGAATTTTTTTTTGGGAGTAATGATAGGTAAAAGTTTTTTGTTTGTTTGTTTTTTTTTTTTTGGAATCTTTGTTAGAAAAAAAAAAACTTCGTCAACCTTAAAAAATGTTATGTGGGCAATTTTTTCGTATGTTAAAGTTATTCTTAAACTGATAGGATAGGATTTTCATTATTTTTGTGTTTAAAAAAAAATGAATATTTTAAATTTAATTATATAAAAAAATATATATTTTAGACATAATCTAAAGAATTTAAGTATTTGCAATTTTTTTTTTATTTTTTTATTTTCATTTATTTCTTTGTTTTACAAATTCTAAGCTTTACAAATATTACATGTATATTTTGATTGCCAATTATTATTCAATGTATATAGTTTTGATAGTTATTACACGGACGTTTTCAAAAAATAATAAATTTTACTTTTTTTAATGTCGGCCAAAGTATTAACTTAATCTTGAATTTTATATAACTTGAATATTTAGATTATATATAACTTTTTTAACTTATTAATGGGATGAAATTAACTATTAAAATATTGCTATATATTATTTATATAATCTGAATGGATAGTAAATTATGTACGTGAATTTGAATGGACCATAAATTTACCTTTAACAAAAAAATTTACCACATTGAATTTCCAAATTAAGTAAAATTTTAAACATTTTTAATCTTTACTAAAGTCAATACCATTTCATAAATCAAAGGAAAAGAGTTAATTCAACACAAACAATCAAAATCCAAAATCTTTTATTATTCCTTTTAGTTAAATATTTATAAAATGAATCTTTAAAAAGAAAACCCATATTCTATGGATAAATTAAAATATTTAAAGACATAAATATTTCCCCATCAAAATTGCAATATTTTAAAATTTAAATAAATAAAAATATAAATAAACATGAGGTATGGTAAATAAATAAAACATATAAATAAAAATATATATAAACTAGATGTATGCTAAATATATAAAAATTCTTTTTATATTTACTCCATAAACCTTCTTATATTTACTCCATAATTCTTTTTATATTTAATCCATAAACTTTTTTATGGGATGAATACCATGGGACAAATTAATATTGATACCATGGGCCAAATACCATATTTATAAAATAAGTATGGTAAATAAAAAAATATAAAAGAGGTAAAAAGAGGTATGATAAATAAATAAATATAAAATAGGTATAAAGATGTATGGTAAATAAATAAATATAAAAGAGGTATAAAGAGGTATGATAAATAAATAAATAAAAAATAGGTATAAAGAGGTATGGTAAATAAATAAATATAAAAGTGGTATAAAGAGGTAAGGTAAATAAATAAAAATATATCAAATAGGATTATAAATAAAAATCTAATTATATAACAAGCCTATGGGCCAAATACCATAGTAAATAAAAGGGGTATGGTAAATAAATAAAAATATAAATAAACTAGGTCCTTGGGGTCTTCGTTAAACGGTGATCAGGCAAGCTGTTATAGCACTCATCACAGGTTCAATTCCCTTCCATGATTGGGGTGATGTATTTGGACATGTTGATGAAAATGGAGTAAAGAAAAAAAAAAAGTGAAAACTGAAAGGAACTACCAAACTTACAAAAAAATATATATAAATAAACGAGAGGTATGGTAAGTAAGTAAAACCTCTTTTCATATTTACTCCATAATTTTCTTTATATTTACGAATATTTATGTTCATTAGTTTACATAACTAAGAAGAGAGAGAGAGAGAGAGAGAGAGAGAGAGAGAGAGTATGTTTAGGGGTGAGATAAAGAGACAAAGTAAGATGTATGGAAAGAAGGGCAAAGAGAAGAAGAGAGAAGGAGAGAGGGAGGGATATAGTAATGTTGTTGGAAAGAGAGAGGGGTGGAAAGAGAGAGAGAAAGAAAGGGATATGGGGAAGAGAGAGGATTAGAGAGAGAGAGTTGGGGGAGAGAGAGAGATGAGGGAAGAGAGAGGATTGGAGGGAAAAGAGAGAGGGAGGTAGGAAAGGGAGAGAGAGGAAGGAAGAGAGAGAGGAGTAGAGTGATGGCGGAAGAGAGAGTATCGGAGGGAAGAGAGAGGGAGTTAGGAGAGAGAGAGAGGAAGGATGAGAGAGAGGACTTGAGAGAGAGGAGGAGAGATGGATTGATAGAGAGATGGAGTTGGAGGGGGAGAGATGTAGGAAATAAGAAATATAGAGAGTGAGAAGGAGTGACAAGAGAGAGACAGAGAGAGAGCATGTATGTTTGGGGCTGAGATAAAGAGACAAATAAGGAGAGATGGAGATAGGGGGGGGAGAAGGAGATATAAGGAGAGAGGGAGGGATATAGTAACATATTTTGTGGGTGAAGAGAGAGAGAGAGAGATGGGAGAGAAAGGGAAAGAGAGGAAGGAAGAGAGAGGAGGTGAGAGAGTGGAGAGAGGGAGGGAAAGAGAGACAGACTTTGAGGGGGAGGGAGAGGGACGTAAGAAGAAAGACATAAAGAGAGAAAGGCGGAGAGAGAGAGAGAGAGAGAGTGAGTGATAAGGAGGATGGAGAGAGAGGGAGAGAGGACAAAAGGAGGAAAGAGCGATATTAGCAAGGGAGAGGGAGAGAAGGGGAAGATAGATATATAGATGGAAGGTGAAGAGAAGGAATAAGAGAGAGATGGGGAGAGGAGGGGATTGACAAAGAGATTGATATATATGGAGTGCGAGAGTGTGTGTTTAGAGGGGTGAGATAGAGAGACAGAAAAGAAGAGATGGAGGGGGATATAGATATGGATGGAGGGTGGAGAGAGGGAAGAATATTTCTCACACTAGATGGATTGATATAAGTGGAGATGGTGATATATAATCTTATTTGATTATTTTCACTATATTCATCGATTTTAGTGTAGATATTTATTTCTAATGATATTTGATTACTTGCACTACATGCATTGCTTTCAGTGTAAAGGTGGATATTTCTAATACAATTTGATTACTTGCACTGAATTTTTTTATTTCAATTTAGATGTCGATTTATAATTATATTTGATTACTTGTGCTAGATGAATTTATTTCAATGTAGATGATTTCTAATCCTATTTGATTGTTTGCACTAAATGCATTGATTTCAGTGTAGATGGCGATTTCTAATCCTATTTTATTTCTTTGAGTAAATGCATTGATTTTAGTGTAGATGTTGGTTTATAGAGAGAGAGAGAGAGAGAGAGAGAGAGAGAGAGAGAGATAGAGAGAGATAAGGAAGATGGAGAGAGAGGGAGAGAGGACAAAAGGAGGAAAGAGAGATATTAACGGGGGAGAGGGAGAGAAGGGGAAGATAGAGATATAGATGGAAGGTGAGGAGAGGGAAGAAGAGAGAGATGGGGAGAGGGGGTTATTGACAAAGAGATTGACATATATGGAGGGTGAGAGTGCGTGTTTAGGGGGGTGAGATAGAGATACAAAAAATAATAGATGGAGGGCGATATAGATATGGATGGAGGGTGGAGAGAGGGAGGAATATTTCTCGCACTAGATGGATTGATATAAGTGGAGATGCTGATTTATAATCCTATTTGATTATTTGCACTAGATGCATTGATTTTAGTGTAGATATTTATTGCTGATGATATTTGATTACTTGCACTAGATGCTTTAATTTCAGTGTAGGTGGTGATTTCTAATACAATTTGATTGCTTGCACTAAATGTGTTGATTTCAATTTAGATGTCAATTTATAATTATATTTGATTACTTGCACTAGATGAATTGATTTCAATGTATATGGTTTCTAATCCTATTTGATTGTTTTCACTAAATGCATTTATTTCAATGTAGATGACGATTTCTAATCCTATTTGACTTCTTTGAGTAAATGCATTGATTTCAGTGTAGATGTTGGTTTCTAGAGAGAGATATTGAGTGATAAGGAAAATGGAGAGAGAGAGAGAGAGGGGACAAAAGGAAGAAAGAGAGATATTAGCGGGGTAGAGGGAGAGAAGGGGAAGATAGAGATATAGATGGAAGGTGAAGAGAGGGAAAAAGAGAGAGACTGGGAGAGGGGGTGATTGACAAAGAGAATGATATATATGGAGTGTGAGAGTGTGTGTGTTTAGGGGGGTGAGATAGAGAGACAAGAAACAAGAGATGGAGGGGGATATAGATATGGATGGAGGGTAGAGAGAGGGAAGAATATTTCTTGCACTAGATGGATTTATTTGAGTGGAGATGGTGATTTATAATCCTATTTGATTATTTGCACTAGATGCATCGATTTTAGTGTAGATATTTATTTCTAATGATACTTGATTACTTGCACTAGATGCATTGATTTCAGTGTAGGTGGTGATTTCTAATATTATTCGATTACTTGCATTGGCTGTGTTGATTTCAATTTCGACATCGATTTATTATTATATTTGATTGCTTGCACTAGATGCATTGATTTTAATGTAGATTATTTCTAATCCTATTTTATTGTTTGCACTAAATGCATTTATTTCAGTGTAGATGGCGATTTATAATCCTATTTGATTGATTTGATTAAATGCATTGATTTCAGTGTATATGTTGGGTTCTAATCTTATTTTATTGCTTGCATTAGGTGCATTGATTTCAGTGTAGAAGTTATTTTCTAATATTATTTGATTGCTTGCATTAAATGCATTGATTTCAATGTATATGTCGATTTATGATTTGATGTAATTGGATATATGATGGTACATTAATTTTAAAGTGATTGGATTAACAATATGCATTGATTTTAGTGTAAGCACAAAAATTTATTGACAATGTACATTGATTTTTGTGTTGTAGTAATTTAACCTATTAATATTGGAGATCAAGGGAGAGAAGGTATCATGTTTACTACAAAATCTCGAGCTAAAGATTTAAATGGTTTACGTTTTAAATTTTCTTTTTCATATAATCAATATGAAAAGATAAAAAACTAACAAGGGTGGCAATAAGAATAGTAGAAGAAAATAGTTTGAGATTGATCACAATGAAGACTATTTGTAACATGAGTACATTCTTATTATTCACATTTTATATCTTTCAACACTATTATTGTCACTTTGCATTCAAAAAAAATATTTCATCATTTTTCATCATTATAGTTATTAACAATATTTATCATCTCAACAAACTGAGGTAACTATGAAAATTTAAAATTAAAATGACCAAGTTAATCTCAGAAAAATTTTGCATATTTAAAATGATTATATTAATATTTGATATATTTACATATTATTGATATAATTAATCATATCTTTGATATATTTTCCTTGGCAGCACACGACTGAAAGCAGCCTAGATCCATCTTAAATCCGGATCTATCAAGCGCTGAGAGGGATCAAATCTCTCGAGGTGAAAACCTTTCCTCAAGTTTTGCACTCAAAAAAAAGGTTTGCACCTCGAGAGATTTGATCCCTCTTGGCGCTTTATAGATTCAGATTTAAAATGGATCTAGGCTGGTTATAAAAAAAAATGGTTTTTTTGATGGAGGGAGTTTGTAACCTTTTCCTTGCATGGTGAAAAAAAAAATATTCAAACTTTTTTGAAATAAAATTTTACATAAATTAGAAGATTTATGTTAATATTATTTTCTCAAAAAGATTAATTTTATTTTATGACCAAAACTATTATAAAGTTTAAGTTTATTTATGACCAAAACTATTATAAAGTTTAAGTTTATGGACTATTCATTATTTTTTATTTATTATTATTGTAAGTCCATTTTAATTTTGATTATCATATATTGAGAGGGAACAATTTTTTATAAATATCAATTGTTTTTAGGATTTTAAATTTCAGAGAAATGTTTTTATTTAGAGAGAGTTAATTCTAATTTGCATGTAATATATCTAGAGTGAAAATTAATATAATAATGTTTTATAAATATATTATAATAAATATAAATATGATATATTTAGCAAAAATATGAGCTTTAAATATTTAGAAAGAATCATAAACGAAGATATCTTTTTATTTTAGACGATCCAATTGAATTAAATAATTTTTTTCAAAAGGTAAAAGATAGGATCATGAATGAAAATGGGAAAAATTTATGAACACGAAAGTTATTAATAGGTATAGAGATAAAATATATATTAATATGCAGAGATTTGAGACATTCCTAATCTTCCCAAAGATAAAAATGTTTTTCAATTTGATATTTAGTAAAATTCATGATATAACTCTTAATGGAACTTTGGATAATGACAAATATAAGGTTTGAAATAGAGAAGGACATGTCTAGTGGTCGATATGCAACCATAGATCTTATCATGAAAGGATTATAAGCATAAGTTGTTCCATAAAATGTAACACTTTTCCTTATACCCATTTTCACAAGGAAGGCACTTTTATTAGGCACTTTCATTATATATTTGTGTGCGGATATTTCAGATATTATTACTCATACGATTTTTATAGAAACATGTTACTACATGCCTTTTAATTCTAATTCTAACAACTTACATAAAAATTTTCTTACAAATCATTTAGATTATGATATTTAAGATTTGGAAAAGGATAGATAAGAAAGTTATAATTTTAATCAATCATTATAGGAAGGCCTTATTTTAGCAAGAAGATGAAAGAAAAAATATAAATACTTGGTTGAAAATTTGTTTGGTGCTAAGGGAATCAAGCTTTGTAATTCTTAAAATATCATAATTTGGAAGAGTCTTCTAAAGTCACAGAATTCCAATCTATTGAATTATGTTTATGGGTTTTGGAACAATGGGATAGATTATGTGAGATCTAATATCCTTTTATACAACTAAATTGTAAAGTTCTACATACTAAATGAGCTTGTGCCTAATTGTTATTATAGACCGTTAACCATCACTCTAATTTTTTCATTCAAAAAAATTCTATTGAAAAAATTTATGATAATCAAAATCATAAAATATTTTTTTTTGTATTGAATCAACAACTATGTTGGGCTCATACTCATGTGAAATAGGGTAGATTTCAACCACTTCCAATATAACCTCTAGGTTAACCCATATGTATCACCATGCATGGCCCACATGGTACATCAGGGGATTTTAACCACGAACCTTAAATTTGTATAACATTTCATAATTATATGATCCCTAATGAAACTACACCCCGTTGAAGGGACTAATTGCATCAGTTACAATATTAAGTGAAATTCAAGTAAAATAGACTTTAATGGAAATACCTAAAATGGATTCGTACATAGAAGTCTACAAAAAATATATAATAAACATGTTTGTTAATTAAAGAGTGATAAAAATGTTTAACTAGGATTCATGAGAACTAGAAGTACGTAAGTTATTAATTGTGAAACAATTTACAATAAAAAAAATGAGTATCTACATATGCAAAATCAACAATAAATTCTTAAAATGATAAGATTTTATAGCCAACAAAATACTTCATTAACTTGCTACAAATATAGGTTAATCATATATTAATGAAAAAATAAATTAAAGTGTAAAGAAAGTCCTTGCCATGACCCTTAAAGTTTCTAAACATTAGAGAGAAACATTGAATGCCAAATCAAGAAGCTTATTAAAAAATCACAATAGTAGGACTACATAAAGATGAAAATTAGTCCTCGAGGTGATTACACAATTTTCCCTTTCAATTGTTCTCTAAAGTTCAAAAACTAAGTTATATTTGTTGAGCCACTAGTTTGTCATCATTTCACCATTATTTATACTGATCTTTTCAACCATTTGTGTCACACTTCTATCCGTTGATTACCTTATTTTCCACATTTTCCTTCAAACAAACCATAAACCTTTTCAATGCTCAAAGTGATTAATTTTCATATATTTTATTTTCTTTTATTGAATTAAGTAGGATTTCTCTTAGTTTTACTAATAACAGTTTGAAATTTCAAGTTTTTATAGCTTAGTCAAAGATTCAATAGCCATCTTCATTTTCGAGCCATTGGCACAAATCTAGAAGGAAATTAGACACATAGATTTTGTTTTGTAAAACATCAAAGATGGATTTTTATTAGTAAAATCTCACACAACTCGAATGTGTGAACATCCAACATGAGATCAAAGGAAAAGTGGAACTCTCAAACAATAAACTTCGGATTTGTGTTTTGAGAAAATGAAAATGGAGTCTCAAAAGGGAAACCGTGGGTCTTTTGGAAAACGAGCCCATTTAGGCTTTTCATGTGTCGTTTCCTCAAATTGTGAAGGATTTGGGATATTTTATTAGTTCTTTGAACCTTATTTTTTAGGTTGCATTAATAATGTGTCATTCAAAAGCACAATAACAAAAAGGAAATAACGAGCTAAGTTTTAGAAAATCTGTGGCGAGGAGATAATGAGGTTATTCTCAATATTTCAACTCCAAATTTAAGCAATGAGATAACGAGGTTATTGTTACTTCATAACTCCATGAAACACTATAATCTATTTGATGCAGGAGGATGGAGAATGTTATTTAATTTTGATTGATGTATGGTCTATTTATTTTTATTTAATGTCAACCATATTAATTTTCTTATTGTATCTACTGCTCACAGAGAATATTACGTATCAGATTTTTCTTGATTGTGACATTAATTCATCTTGATTAGACATATGTTTTCAATTTTTATTTTTATTTTTTCCATGGTTCAACTATAAGATTTATTATTGTTTATTTATTTTAATTATTTTAATTTTCCTTTCTGGCATTCTATTGGTTGAAAAATTCAACATGTTATTGCAAATTTCATAGATATTTGTGTAGGAAATTGTACAGGACAACAACAGATCCAACCATTCGTTTACCTAATCTATATGACAACACGCATTTTTGAAGGTACTCTGTCACTGCGATTACTTCAAGTACACCGTCATTTTTACTCACTACTTTATTTACTTCTGCAATTTACCATTGTGTAATAACCTCGTGATTCGAACCTTGGCGCATTCAAAACTATATTAATCCACTTTCGAACCTAGAAATCTTGGTAACGCGGAGATTCATCTCTTGTCTATGGCTCAAACCATACCTATCAGCGTTGTATAACGAATATGGGGTAACTCCATAGTATAAAACACGCCATATGAAACCCTCACGGCTTAATTAAAGAGACACCACACATGAATGTTGCCATACATAAACTCCGACCTTAATTAAACAAAACCAACACATCGTATTGACAATGCATCTAGGCCCCAACGCGTCTCTCCCCAAAACCGTCTTATTGTTCACGTCTCGGTTCCGCCGTATCGGCTCACGGTTCCTCTCCTTCCAAACTCTGCTACGAAACCTCTGCCATTAACTACAATTCTCCTATGATGCAGTTCTATGTTTATTCTTCTTTATTAATGCTGATTTACTTTATTTATATTGACTTATTTACATATACTTTTGTGCTTTATTTTTTATTTATTCTATCCTTAAATAGAGAACAATCGCTGAGAAGATTAATATTAAGTTAATGCAGTATAATGTGTTAAGTAAATATTGTAATTGTAATATATTTGTTTCAATATTGTTTGTCATAGTAAATATAAAAGAATAAAAAATGATATGCAAAATCATTGTATATACTAGTAATTTCAAGAAAAAAATAATCAAACGAAATGAAAAAAAATCTTTTCCACATTTTATATAATCTTGTTACTACAAATTTATTTATTGCTTCATTCATTGTTGAGAAAGTTTGGAAAATAAAGCATCATAAAAAATTATTCATTTTTTTATGGTTTTTCGAAACAAAATAAAGAAATATCTAGTGTAACATATCTTCACATATGATTGGCGCACGTTATAGAAATTCATGTTTCAACCCCTTTGATGTAATGTTCCATTCGTATATATACTTTGCGAAGTTCAAGGGTCAGGGTATGCATCGGACCCACAACACACCTTACGTTTATTTCATACGAACCCCCATTCTTTCATGAGGCTGGACCAAAGGTTCCAACTTTAATTTAATTACTGAGCATAGGATTCGATCACTATTGAATCAAACCCCACGACAGAACATAGCACCTGCCTTATGCATCTAGACCTTACAAAGCTTGATTTAATTCAAACCAAATCTCAACAACGTGAGGGTCCCACAGCTATACGTACCTGGTTTAATTGTCGAACAGATCCAAGGGTTGACAGTTCATCGCGCTCCAAAGGTTGATCGAACGGATCTAAGTGGATTTCGCGTTTTTTTAATTTTGGAGCGTTAATGCTAAAAAAAACGCGATGAGAGTGGTTTTCAATAACCACTTTAAGCCACTTGTCGGTCAGAAAGGGATATCGTGTTAATTTTATGAAAACAACTTACTACCTTTAATCGCACGCAACACTGCTGGTTTTCTCAACTGTGGTTTTACTGTTCATTCAGCTCACGATTCCGCCTTTCTTACTCCAGGTTCCGATTTCTTCTAAATTCGCTTTCGAACTCTCTGCTATCGAATTCCCATTCAATTCCACAGGTCCATTAACTCGCTCAAGCTTTTTGCAAATAAGGACACTTCCTTTGTTGTTGTGACCCAACACTGTGGATCGATTCCAATCAAATTCAATCGCATAGAGTTCAATGCGGATTCAACCACGCTTAATAATCAAGTCAACACTGTTTGCGTCCTTCCTCAAAGGTTAGGCTCATCGGTTTTAAAATGGTAAAAAGTTTTACCTCACACAGAAAAAATATCTAAAATATTAGTTCGAGAAGACAAATGAGTAAATAAACGTGTAAAACATATATATATATATATAATATTAGCAAGAGAAAAAAACTACTATTTATTTTACCACCATACTAGCAACTTCCCTCTGGTCACAACCAACAAGATTAAAATAGTACTTTTATGGCTATAAAATTATTCGTTACGACCAGTTTTATAATGCGGAGCTTTTCTTCAGAAGTTATAACGCCCATAATGCCTATTGTTAAGAAACTGCCTAGCTTTATAAACTGAAAAATATATTTATACTTATTATTTATAGCTTTCCAAAGGAATTGGAGATAAAATGTTATTAATACCTTAATAGAAAGTCTTGGCGTGAGCGGCTTAACATATCATCAGCACAAAAGTACAGAAGTCCTCCAGTTTAATTAAACGATAGCATACTTTCAAAATGCTTCACTTTAATAAACTGTTTACATTATTTAGTCGATGTCTATATCCTTCACTGTAATTAAGTGATGAGTGGACGGGTTTTATCTCTACGTATTTTTGCTTATGCGAGCAAGAAATTTGACGTTTTGTAAAATGCATTTTCTACTTTTGATAATTATAAAATAAGAGACTTTATAAATATAATTAGTGATTGTATTAAATGTTGTAAAAGGAATGTTTATAACTAAGAATTGTATTAATGTTGAAAAAAAAAATTGTTTTGAAGTGTGCTATATGAAAAGAAAACAGAAATAAAAGCAAGTATGATATATTATCTAAATATTATTGTACCTGCAGGCAGAAGGCCACATTAAATTACGCTGTATCCAAGGGAACTGCAGTGTACTGCAGTTCAGTACTATATTTTTTTTGTTTTTTTCCCTAAAAATCCAAGACTTTTAAATCAATTAACAGTTAAGCCAGTTGATATTTCTGTTTGGTACAAATACGTGATTACATTTTTGGAAAAATAAATGTGTTTTTATGTAATTTTAATTTTCTTTAAACTATGCGGGCAAAGGCGATGGCTAACTTACAATTCAACTGGTATTCTGGCAATAATTCTCATATCGACAGACATATTCTATGAAAGAATAGTTGGAATTTATGCAGACAAATCGGCGTACCGGCGACTGTATCAGAAGCCTGAGATTGAGCGTGACAAGAAGGGCAACGCGGCTGTCGAGATGAGCAGTCATGGAGTCGAATTTATGAAATGATAATAACCCACGAAGAGATCCTTGTCTTGTATCCAATACTATATATCGGACTGGGGCATGGCCAACAAACCCATATATATATATATATATATATATATATATATATATATATATATATATCGGCCCACAAGGTTTTATGCGTTCCCTAGAACTACGCTTCTATGATTCAACCCATAGCCTATACTCTTAACACAGCTCACATATGGTTGGCGCACGTTAGATAATTTCATGGTTCAATCCTTTGATGTAATGGTTTGCTCACTCATACACTTCGCATAGCGGAAAGGGCACTCATGCATCGGACCCACAACAGTCGACTTCATTTAATTCAAATGAACTCCTACTCTCTCATGAAGGTGGATCAAGGGTTCCACTTTAATTTAACAACCAAACATAAATTAAATCACTATAGAGTCAACCCTCCATACGTTCGGGTCCTACCACATACGTACCTTGGCCAACGCTCGAACTGATCCGATGGACCACAATGTGTAGCGTTCCAACAGAGCCTTAAGCACACATCGGACGGCTGTCGCGGGGTTAGAATTTGCGAGGTTTAATCTTCAAAACTTATGCGATGATCTGGGCTCCGTGGTTAACTTTCCATCCGCATCTGATGGTTGAGACGTCGTCGGATTAACTTTGATGATTCGACGATCACAAACGGATATCGCGCTGCGAAAATAGGCGAGGGCTATCTCACAAAATTCACGCAATGGAAGTGGTTTTGCCAAACCACTTATGGACATGCATCGTCCACTCAATGGAATCGCTTTCGAAATTCAAATACAACTTACCATTTTAAAATAACGCGAAACCCACGGTTTTCTCTATAGAAACCGCTTGGCGTTTAATTAACTCAGATTCCTGCTAGAACTATGGTTCCGTTCTTTCACTCCGCTTCCGGTGACTCCAATAACAAAACTGGCTTTCGGAATCCAATCCCTTAACAACCAACGTTAAACAATAACTCTGTTTCAATTGCTTTCGATCTGGACATGTGAGAACTCGTCCAACCACTGTGACTCCCTCTGGTACACAGACAATGCCGAATCATTCTCTATGCTCGGTTATCATAATGCAAATCAGATCCTCATGAAGCGCTTGAAACCTCCATGCGTGGTTTAAAGTCAGACCTCTGTTCACTGCATATATACAACTTCCCTGTCTATCCGTTCGAACCACGCTATTCTTCTACTTATATACAGGGCACCATTAACCGTTGCTTTATCAACACTTCAACATGGCACTTCTGTTTATTACAACGCACAGTTCCATTCAACGCATAGGTTTATTACTAACCCTCTGCGTTCGATTCATAATTCCTTAATACAAGGTCTTATCCACTCAAAAGGCATTGTTACAGGTCATGACAAATGACCAGTCTAACTAAACGGACCAAACAGTATGTCCAAAATCTATAATCCACGTAAAAAAGTGCCCAAAACCTAAATTTAAAATTCTCATTCAAATCCTTTACCTGTCCTTTCTCAATTTGAATGAAATACGAGTTTCGCTGAGATCAAAGTCGGGCCATCCTGCAGGGCGCTCGTAAATGGCGTACGAGTAGAAACCCGAACAACCCCGAAGCAGAGTAAACCTACAATACAGCTCATTCATATTAATATTTCTGCCCTAAAACAGCAGAGAAAATGGAAGAAACGCCCAGATCAAGCATGAGTACCTTTTGTCTATGTTCAGTGGAACCAAGGAGCCCTTGAGAGAAGGATTCCATGTCCTAGTGAAGGACAATTCCGCCTGGTTCTCATCAGCTTGTATCACAGTAAACTCGGTACCCTTAATCCTGTAAACAATTTTTTTCTTGGTTAAAGTTTCAGTTATAGACAGCCTTATGAAATCTAAGACTGTAAATGATTGATCTCTGTAAGACTTCTCACATGTCAAAGATACCAGGCCCTCCTGGCTCATTCCAGACAAGATCCCAATACCTGCATTACATCCATCCATCAGTAATTAATATTATCATCTCGTACTTTCATTCAAGGTCTATCTCCATTGCTTTTTCTTTCTTAGCAGTGAGTAGGTTCTTTTTTCTTAAGTGAGAAATATGTAAAAAAAATTCATTAAAAGTATTAGTATTGATTTATTTTAAGTAAAGATTTAATATGAGTTGAGAAATCAAATTTCTTCAGGTGCAAATTTTTTTAGTGTAAAAATGTAATTTTTCATTATTTAAATTATATTTGCAAAATTGTAATTTTTCATTGTTTAAATTGTATTTTTTAATGCTATATATATGATCAAATAAACATTTTAACCATAAAAATTTAGTTTTTCATGATATATACATAATTTTTTAAGAATGATATATAATTTATACATAATTGGCATTAAAATACTTTACATAACATGTATAAAAAGACATTTTGTCAACACAAATTTAATTCTCTTATTGAAACATTTTTGAAAAGTATAAAGTTTAAACATCTTTCTCACACATTTTTTTGTTAATGCTAATTAATTTACAACATAGTCATTTTTTTTTTTTAATTATAGTTGATATTATCATTCTATGTAGAGCATGTGTCAACCAGGACGAATGATCAAACTTACACATCCCACTAGCCCTTTAAACTCAATAAATGTTTAATTTTTATATTTAATATAATTATGATAAAGATTAATTGAATGTTAATTCAATAAAAGATGAAAAATTTAGTATTAATTTATTTAATGATAAACCATGTTAGAGAATTTTATATTATTATATTTTTAATTTAAAATTTATTTAATTATATTGAATAAAAAACACTAATAATATTTAAATTATTAATTTAGATTAAAAAAATTATATTGTTATATTTGTATATTTGGGATGTATTTTGCTAAAAATGTTAAAATGAGAATTTTGAATTGTGAAATGGGTAAATATTTAATATTACATATTTTTGAGTAATTTTTATTTTAAAAAATGAGTAAAATCTCTTTTACCATTCACAATACACTATTCGTAATGTCATTAAATTTTATAGATTATTTTTTATTATTTAATCGGTGTAAGATTTATTATATATTATTTTAGACATTAATTGCATAAAGTCATTAAATTATGACTATATTCATGAGTATTAATATTAAGTGACAAATTTTCTATTAATAAATCACATAGTATCAATCATCAACCATGACTTCAGTGCTATGCAATAAATGATATGTGGACTATTTGAAACCATGAAATTTTGGTTAGTGGAGATTAATACTCATGTTTATAACCATAGTTTAATGGTTTTCTCTACTTAGTTAATTCTAAAAATGATATCTAATATGTTGCACCATGAAAACTCCTCAATTAAATGAAAAGATTGAAGGTAACTGTAAGTGAATAGTTCATATGGCATAATAATTGCTAAGGTTTTGCAAATGAGGTAGCAAGCTAAGTAGACTTGATTGTGAAGCAGTGAAGCACACTTAAACTAGAAGAATATTAAGATGGTTGAACCCCAAAAAGTCCTAATTACGCCGATAGGCGTAGCCCCCTATCGGAAATCGCTTCTTTTATGATTATGCTAATTAATCTTTTTGATCTGATGGTCTAGATTGAAAGATGCCGGTATATTCTGGTCATCGCCACTAAATCAATGGATGAAATACAAAAAAGTAACTTCCTTGCATATCTAAATCACATGTTTAAACCATAATTAAATTATTTTTTTACAAAACATGATTAAAAATTTACTGTGCCATTTGTTGATCGCCACCTATCAATATTAAGAAGTGATGGTTCAAACTTAATTGCCACCTAATTGATGGTTCAAATTCTCAAATAAACGTGAATGTGCCGCCTATCAAATAAGGGTGAAGTGGGTAAATGAACATGGGCAGAATGGAGAAAACGTGGCAGCTCATCCTCAAAGGTGGAGCGCGGAATGGGCCTTTTATCTTTGCTTGGACCATGAGGTAGCACATACATGAGATCTGTGGATTCCTCGGCCGTTTTAGTTAATTAGTGGTCCACCCTTCGTTTATTGATATGTCAAAATTCTTTATTCCCAATCTCAAAAATTGTGTAAATGCGCTGCATATAAAAATACGTTATAGATGATTGTAGCTTATTATGGCTTTCCCACCAAATCAATTGACTGGCCGTTAGATAGCCACGTCAGTCATTATATAAATCCAGTTTTCGACTCATGATGGAAGCACACTAGATTTTATTATTAATTTGATTTGATTTGATATATTATGCATCATGTCTGAACCGTGTGGTGAGTTGTATGTGGGAAGCAACGTGGAGAAAATTGTTTGATTAACAATTGGAATGAAACTGAAACATTAACCCAAGTGTGTGAAACGGTTATGCAAGGTGTCTGAAGGCGCCCACGGACAGGGACACGTCGTGAGAAGAAACGTTGTGGTTGCCCTGGTGGTTTCAAATTGGATAACGGCAGAGGAGTGGAACAACTGCAACCGTGTGCTGAGTTGTATGTGGGAAGCAACGTGGAGTAAATTGTTTGATTAGTCGATGACTGCGTGGGATTATACATTGGGTCACTCTGTGGAATACAGTAATCATCGCAGGGTTGGCATTGGGTCCAGATCAAATCACTGCCAGTGTCGAGTATGTCATCCATGGTTACTGGAACTAGGTATCCAATTCCTATTTTCATTACAAATTCGCCATTCGTGGCGCTAATTGGACTATAATAACCCTTGGAGTCGAGGCCAACATTTTGTGAAATATAATGTTGCAGCCTCTGCAACCTTTGCTTGCTTCGTTCAATAGCTCGTTGGAGTCATTCAGCGTTTGAAGGGATTCGTTAGTCTCGTCGAATGAGATCTATTCTGAAATTTTTGTTATTCTCCTGTGCTTCGCTCGCCGAGCAATATACATTAAATTACAAAGCACATGAAGCAATCGTGGTGATTAATATAATAACGCCCAAAATTCTGAGTCTCCAATTACGTTCTTGATCTGGAAAGATGAGGCGAGACATCATAAATACATGGATCTGCATTTTAGGGTTCATTTTATTTCCATTTCTGAACGTAGAAACAGTGGCCAAGACGGTGCTATGGGTTCTGTTCTCTGTGTCATCCCTTTTAAAAATTCTTGTTTAAGTGTTGTTAGGATTTTCTGTAGTTTAAAAATCTTAAAAAATAATCGCTTGTCTATGTCGATTTTTTTCTTTACTCATACTCTGGTTAAAGAGTTTCTTGTTTTATAAAATGAAACCCTACTTTCATGAAATTTCATATATTCCAAAACAAGGGCTATTTTATTATTTTTATACATAAATGGAATCCTCCACTCTCTCCTCGAGAGGGTTCTCATTTTTCTTTGAGCTATTGATTACTAATTTAAAATATTTATTTATGTTCAGTCGTACAATCGACTCTTCGTCTTATTTTGTCTTATTTTGGAATTTTTTGATGCAGGTACGGAGACACCCCAAGGTTTATTCTCAATATCCACAGGTAAAAACTTCCCTCCTTTCAATTTTCCTTACTTTGAAATTTTTGGTTTACTTCTACTTCCATTCTTCGCTTAATAAGTAAAAAATGCTAATTATTTTCCATATCATATTTTATACAAGTATTGTTATATATTTTTGGCGATAGTGAAATTATTTGGATGTTTACTATAGTCACTTCTTGACATTCATCGAGCTCTTATATTTATATTCCAGGCCATGTCTCGATTTTATTCCTTGAGCTCCTGATGATTGTACCAGTGTTTTTAGTTTGAATATATTATACTCTGGAGATGACATAATTATTGTGTTCCTTCCTATATTTGAAGCACATTAGAGGAATAATGCCTATGTTGTACTAATGTTTTTATTTGTCTTTAAATTCCTTGGAGGATTTTCCAAAAACCCTCCAGAACAAAATTTTGTTTGAATTTCATACTATGTTTATAATATAATTATTATTTTTAATTAATTGGTTATTCTTACAAACTTTTTCATGATTCTTTATTTTATAATTTCCTTTTGATATTCTCAACATAGTTTTCGATTCCACAGTTTTCGCATAAGAGTAATTGGCGATTCATTGGCAGACGTTGGAAATAATAATTATCTTCAATATGCTCTTGAAAAAGCTAATTCTCCATGGTATGGTGTCGATTATAAGGGCGGGGTTGCTACTGGCAGGTTCACTAATGGACGCACTATCGGAGATATCATCTGTATAATTTTTTCCTTAATCTAGGATATTTCTATTTCTCTGATATTTTAGTATTTTTTCTATAATAGTGAGTATGGATGGTAGCAGCATTGTTAGTTTGACAATCGAATAACAGTGATAAATTATAGATAGCAGCTAGTTTGACGATTGAGCTTGGATAGATTTTCCAATGTAAAAAGGGTATATTTTTTAAAGAGGTTATCAGTTTAAATTTAATTAGTAGACAAAATTTAAAAATCATATGTTGTTTAATTTGAAAAAATATAAGATTTTGGTAGTTTTCAGTATGTTGAGTTCATTTATGCATTTAAAAGTATATTTTAAACAATAAAAAATCATAATTCTAATAGAAATTGTATTAAGGAAAAAAAAACTATTTCCAATATTCCAATCTTTATATTATTTTTCAATTAGATTTTTTAAACTATTCCAAAATAATATAGTTAAAGTTTTGAATATTTTTCCAATCTAATTAACTTTCTCAAAACTTATTAGATTTCCAATTTCAAAAATATTAGGCTGACATCACTTCTATCCATCAAATTATCCAGATAGGATTGCCAATTTTAATAATATTAGGGTGAGATCACTTCTATCCTTCAAATTATCAAGATAAGAATGAATGTTAACTTAAAAACAAATCTAAATCAAGAAACATAAAATATATACAACTCTCTCAACTTTACAACCAAATAGCTATACAATTTCCATATTATATCTAAATTAACACTAATTATAAAATTAAATTATTATATATTTTTTATAAAAATTAAAATAATATCCTAATATTTTAGCAATCTAAATTATTATATATTTTTTATAAAAATAAAAATAATATCCTAATATATTAGCAATTTTGTGTACATAATTAAGTTGACATTTTTTCTTTGCAGTGGAGAAGCTGGGCCTCATAAATCCTCTTCCATATCTTTCCCTCTCTCCGAATGACGATGCACTACTAAATGGTGTCAATTACGCTTCTGGAGGAGTAGGCATACTCAACGAAACAGGATTTCTATTTGAATGAGTCCCATGCCTTCCTCCTGACGAAAAAAATATATTCAAATTGCATTAATTTTTTTTTTGGTCGACGTTCTCATGCAAAATTAATGTTATTCTTTTATTCGTAATAACGAGTTCAGGGAAATTTTTACGTGAAATTGAATTGGTTTTTTTTTATTAGGAATAATGTATAAACTTATTCAAATTTGTTTTAATCGTAATTCTGAATTGTTCTTTTCGTTTATTAGGAATAATGTATAAAATTATTCAAATTTGTTTTGATTTTAATTTTGAAACATCGAAATACATATATAACGTTATTTTTTCACCTTTGTTTTATTCTTAAACACATTGGTACATTTAAACCAACTAAGTGAAGATCCAGGGTAGGGATACTCCACTCAGGTAAACTTGGATTGTGTTCAAAGATTTGTTATTATAGTAATTTCACAATTCTTTTATTCTAATACATATTGGTACTTTTATTGATGAGGGGTTTATCTATTTGGACCGTATAATTTAAGCATATGGATATCTATTACACCTAAAAACATGAGCCAACAAATGTCATAATTATATATATATATATATATATATTACATAGTCCTTTCAAGAAACAATAATTATCTAATTATCTATACACATATCCATACATTAAAGTTTCTTTGTAATAATCCTTAGGAAAAATTTTTGTTTGATAACACATTCATATTTTACACTTAATGGTACTTGCATTGAGAAATATAAAGAAATGTGATGAAAGTCTCTATCCAACCTATGAGCATTATTAATATATTTAAGGTAGAAATAAATCATTTCTTTCTTATACTATATCATTTTATTATGTAGCTTTTTATATTGATACAAACAATATTTTTTTTAAACATAAAGAAATGTATTATATTGTCACAATGCGACCTTGGACCAACTATGACCCATGCCCAACCATGTTCATAGTTGGTCCAACGTCGCATTGTGACACCAATTGTCTCAATGTTTAAGTCAATTCCCTTGGGTTCACCAATTTCTTTGGTTTATAATATTAAACCCTTGGGTTTATTAGTTCTTTTGGTTTATAATATGAATAATCCCTAGGGTTAATTGTTACTATTTACTAATTTCTTCAACTTGAGTAATTTTTTATTGATTTTATTGATCCTTCGCCTTATTGGTCCCTTAGGTTATTAATATTTTCCCCTTGGGTTAACAAATTACTTTTGTTTCTAATATTAAACCCTTGGGTTATTAGTTCTTTGGGTTTATAATATGAATAGTGCGTTGGGTTAATTATTAGTGTTTATTAATTTCTTTATCATAGTCGATCAATGCCATCCATGATCAAATGTCACATTCTGACAAATATTATCTCAATATGAAAATCACCCATTGCCAACCATGGTCATAGTTGGTCCAACGTCGCATTATGACAACAATGGTCTCAATGCTTAAATCAATTCCCTTGGGTTCACCAATTCCTTTGGTTTATAATTTGTTGGGTAATGGTTTTCCGTTGGGTTCACCAATTCCTTTGGTTTATAATATTAAACCCTTGGGTTTATTAGTTCTTTTGGTTTATAATATGAACAATCGATCAATGTAATCCATGATCAAATGTCACATTCTCACAAATATTGTCTCAATATGAAAATCACCCATGGCCAACCATGGTCATAGTTGGTCCAACGTCACATTGTGACAACAATTTTCTCAATTTTTAAATCAATTCCCTTGGGTTCACCAATTTCTTTGGTTTATAATTTGTTGGGTGATGGTTTTCCCTCGGGTTCACCAATTCCTTTGGTTTATAATATTAAACCCTTTTTTTATTAGTTCTTTAGGTTGATAATATGAATAATCGATCAATGCCATCCATGATCAAATGTCACATTCTAAAAAATATTGTCTCAATATGAAAATTACCCATGGCCAACCATGGTCATAGTTGGTCCAACGTTGCACTGTGAAAACAATTGTCTCAATGTTTAAATCAATTCCCTTGGCTTCACCAATTCCTTTGGTTTATAATTTGTTGGGTAATGGTTTTCCCTTGGGTTCACCAATTCCTTTGGTTTATAATATTAAACCCTTGGGTTTATTAGTTCTTTTGGTTTATAATATGAATAATCGATTAATGTCATCCATGATCAAATGTCACATTCTGACAAATATTGTCTCAATATGAAAATCACCCATGGCCAAGCATGGTCATAGTTGGTCCAACGTTGCATTGTGAAAACAATTGTCCCAATGTTTAAATCAATTCCCTTGGGTTCACCAATTCCTTTGGTTTATAATTGTTTGGGTAATGGTTTTCACTTGGGTTCACCAATTCCTTTGGTTTATAATATTAAACCCTTGGGTTTATTAGTTCTTTAGGTTTATAATATGAATAATCAATCAATGTCATCCATGATCAAATGTCACATTCTGACAAATATTGTCTCAATATGAAAATCACCCATGGCCAACCATGGTCATAGTTGGTCCAATGTCACATTGTGAAAACAATTGTATCAATGTTTAAATCAATTCCCTTGGGTTCACCAATTCCTTTGGTTTATAATATTAAACCCTTGGGTTTATTAGTTCTTTTGGTTTATAATATGAATAATCGATCAATGTCATCCATGATCAAATGTCACAATCTAAAAAATATTGTATAAATATGAAAATCACCCATGGCCAACCATGGTCATAGTTGGTCCGACGTTGCATTGTGAAAACAATTGTCTCAATGTTTAAATAAATTCCCTTGGGTTCACCAATTCCTTTCGTTTATAATTGTTTGGGTAATGGTTTTCCCTTGGGTTCACCAATTCCTTTGGTTTATAATATTAAACCCTTGGGTTTATTAGTTCTTTTGGTTTATAATATGAATAATCGATCAATGTTATCCATGATCAAATGTCACATTCTGACAAATATTGTCTCAATATGAAAATCACCCATGGCCAACCATGGTCATAGTTGGTCCAACGTCGCATTGTGACAACAATTGTCTCAATGTTTAAATCAATTCCCTTGGGTTCACCAATTCCTTTTGGTTTATAGTTTGTTGGGTAATGGTTGTCCCTTGGGTTCACCAATTCCTTTGGTTTATAATATTAAACCCTTGGGTTTATTAGTTTTTTTGGTTTATAATATGAATAATCGATCAATGCCATCCATGATCAAATGTCACATTCTGACAAACATTGTATCAATATGAAAATCACCCATGGCCAACCATGGTCATAATTGGTCCAACGTCGCATTGTGACAACAATTGTCTCAATGTTTACATCAATTCCCTTGGGTTCACCAATTCCTTTGATTTATAATTTTTTGGGTAATGGTTGTCCCTTGGGTTCACCAATTCCTTTGGTTTATAATATTAAACCCTTGGGTTTATTAGTTCTTTTGGTTTATAATATGAATAATTGATCAATGTCATCCATGATCAAATGTCACATTCTGACAAATATTGTCTTAATATGAAAATCACCCATGGCCAACCATGGTCATAGTTGGTCCAACGTCGCATTGTGACAACAATTGTCTCAATGTTTAAATCAATTCCCTTGGGTTCACCAATTCCTTTGGTTTATAACTTGTTGGGTAATGGTTTTCCCTTGGGTTCACCAATTCCTTTGGTTTATAATATTAAACCCTTGGGTTTATTATTTCTTTTGGTTAATAATATGAATAATCGATCAATGTCATCCATAATCAAATGTCAGATTCTGACAAATATTGTCTCAATATGAAAATCGCCCATGGCCAACCATGGTCATAGTTGGTCCAACGTCGCATTATGACAACTATTGTCTCGATGTTTAAATCAATTCCCTTGGGTTCACCAATTCCTTTGGTTTATAATATTAAACCCTTTTTTTTATTAGTTCCTTTGGTTTATAATATGAATAATCGATCAATGTCATCCATCTTCAAATGTCACATTCTGACAAATATTATATCAATATGAAAATCACCCATGGCCAGCCATGGTCATAGTTGGTCCAACATCGCATTGTGACAACAATTGTCTCAATGTTTAAATCAATTTCCTTAGGTTCACCAATTCCTTTGGTTTATAATATTACGAACCCTTGGGTTAGTTATTAGTGTTTATTAATTTCTTCAACTTGAGTATTTTTTTAATAATTTTATTGATCCTTCACCTTATTGGTCCCTTAGGTTATTAATATTTTTCCCTTGGGTTCACCAATTCCTTTGGTTTATAATATTAAACCCTTGGGTTTATTAGTTCTTTTGGTTTATAATATGAATAATCGATCAATGTCATCCATGATCAAATGTCACATTCTAAAAAATATTGTTTCAATATGAAAATCACCCATGGCCAACCATGGTCATAGTTGGTCCAACGTCGCATTGTGACAAAAATTGTCTCGATGTTTAAATAAATTCCCTTGGGTTCACCAATTCCTTTGGTTTATAATTTTCTGGGTAATGGTTTTCCCTTGGGTTCACCAATTCCTTTGGTTTATAATATTAAACCCTTGGGTTTATTAGTTCTTTTGGTTTATAATATGAATAATCGATCAACGTCATCCATGATCATATGTCACATTCTGACAAATATTTTCGCAATATGAAAATCACCCATGGCCAACGATGGTCATAGTTGGTCCAATGTCCCGTTGTGACAACAATTGTCTCAATGTTTAAATCAATTCCCTTGGGTTCACCAATTCCTTTGGTTTATAATATTAAACCCTTGGGTTTATTAGTTCTTTTGGTTTATAACATGAATAATCAATCAATGTCATCCATGATCAAATGTCACATTCTGACAAATATTGTCTCAATATGAAAATCACCCATGGCCAACCATGGTCATAGTTGGTCCAACGTCGCATTGTGAAAAAAATTGTCTCCATGTTTAAATCAATTCCCTTGGGTTCACCAATTCCTTTGGTTTATAATATTAAACTCCTGTGTTTATTAGTTCTTTTGGTTTATAATATGAATGTTCCATCAATTTCATCCATGATCAAATGTCACATTCCTCACACCTATTGTCTCAATATTAAATCACCCATGGCCAACCATGGTCATAGTTGGTCCAATGTCGCATTGTGACACTAATTGTCTCGATGTTTAAAATCAATTCCCTGGGTTCACTAATTCCTTTTGGTTTAGGAATATTAAACCCTTGGGTTTATTAGTTCTTTGGTTTATACTACACAATCGATCAATGTCATCCAGGATCAATGTCGCATTCGAAAATATTTTCTTAATATGAACACCCATGGCCAAACCATGGTCATAGCTGGTCTAACGTCGCATTTGTTCCAACATCGCATTGTGACAACAATTGTCTCAATTTTTAAATCAATTCCCTTGTGTTCACCAATTCCTTTGGTCTATAATATTAAACCCTGGGGTTTATTAGTTGTTTTGGTTTATAATATGAATAACTGATCAATGTCATCCATGATCAAATGTCACATTCTGACAAATGTTGTCTCAATATGAAAATCACCCATGGCCAACCATGGTCATAGTTGGTCCAACGTCGCATTGTGACAAAAATTGTCTTAATGTTTAAATCAATTCCCCGTTGGTTCACTCAATTCCTTTGGTTTATAATATTAAACCCTTGGGTTTATTAGTTATTTCGGTTTATAATATGAATAATCCATCAATGTCATCCACGATCAGCCATCACATTCTCGAAAAATATTGTCTCAATATGAAAATCGGCCTACACAACCATGGCCGATAATTGGTTCAACGTCGCATCGTGACAACAATTGTCTCAATGTTTAACCAATTCCTCGTTCACTTAGCCACTGTTTATAATCTATTGGGTAATGGTTCTCCTTGTCACACCTTTGGTTTATAATATTAAAGCCTTGGGTTTATTAGTTCTTTTGGTTTATAATATGAATAATCGATCAATGTCATCCATGATCAAATGTCACATTCCGAAAAATATTGTCTCAATATGAAAATCACCCATGGCCAACCATGGTCATAGTTGGTCCAACGTCGCATTGTGACAACAATTGTCTCAATGTTTAAATCAATTCCCTTGGGTTCACCAATTCCTTTGGTTTATAATATTAAACCCTTGGGTTTTATTAATCTCTATTGTTTTTAATATTTCCCTTAGCCTTATTGATCCCTTAGGTTTTTAATATTTATCCCTTGGGTTCACCGATTCCTTTGGTTTATAATATTAAACCCTTGGGTTTATTAGTTATTTTGGTTTATAATGTTAATCACACATTGGGTTTATTAGTGTCTTGAGTTTAAAATATTAATTCTTAGGCTTTATTAATGTCTTAGATTTTTCAGTTTAAAGTATTAATTCTTAGGGTTTATTAATCTCTATTGTTTTTAATATTCATCCGTTAGGTTTATAATATTTATCGCTTGGGTTTGCTGATTCCTTTGGTTTATAATATTATACCCTTGGCTCTATTATTTCTTTTGGTTTATAATGTTAATAATCTGGTTGGTTTATTAATATCTTATGTTTAAAGTACTGATTCTTATGGTTTACTAATTTATTAGGTTTTTTAGTTTAAAATATCAATTCTTAGGGTTTATTAATCTCTTGTGTTTTTAATATTGATCCCTTATGTTTATAATATTTATCCCTTGGGTTCACCAATTCCTTTGGTTTATAATATTTAAACCTTTGGTTTATGATGACAATGGGTTTGTATTATTAATTATCCCTTGGGTTTATTAATATCTTTAGTTTAAAATATTAATTGTTAGGTTTTGTTAATCTATTAGGCTTTTGTTTTAAATATTGTTTCATATGATTTATTAATCTCTTGAGTTTAATATATTAATTGTTAGAGTTTATTACTTTCTTATGTTTTTGGGTTTAATATTATTAATATATATTATTATTATTATATATTATTTATAAATATTATAATATTATTAATATATCAATAAATATTAATATTATTAATGTTTATTATTTATTATATTATTAATATTATTAATATATATTATTATTATAATAGGCCTATCAGCGTATATCAACCACATTAGTAAATATAATGTGGTTGTGCTAGTTACTAATATGGCCATAATTTAATGATTTACTCTATACAATGTTGTTGAAATTATGAAATGACATATTCCAAAATTATTTATCACTGGAATGAATAAAAATAAAATAAAATTATAAACTATAACAATTATTGAAGTAATCTCCACATTATACGTAATGTTATAAAATAATGGTTGACCATAGTTTTATAACACTATGGTATAACTTAGTCAAAAATATATTCACACCTAACAATGCTTATCATAAATTTAATTAAAAAACCATATAAAGGCAATGTAATAACTTTAAAAAAGCAAGAAAAATCCACTTAGCTTATCAAAAAAACAAATATAAAATTAATAAATATACAAAGTCCAAAGTCCATTAGATATGAAACTCACAAGAACTACATTAAAAGCATAATTTATAGACTTGGAGGAAAACCATGCAATGAATATATTTCATATATAATGCCAACACACACTTTAAACAACAATTGCACTAGTTCATCAAGGCGTACAGGAATGCTATTAACCTTAGTCATGTATAGGACTACAATCTCCACCTCTTATACAGAGAATCATACTGGTCATATTCCTTGAAAATGAATCAACACATTAATGCTGGTTCTCAACACAGGAGATGCATGCGGGTTCTTAATACGAATTACGGAGACTACTCCTACTCGACTTGCGAAGGTTCAAGGTTTCTTCACATAGAATTTAATTATAAATTGATACACTTAATCCATATAAATTAGCATATAAGTTTACTTTAATTTAGATATATCTAAATGTATTATAAAACATATCTAATTGTATTATAAAACAAGTGTAACTATATTATATAAAAAAACATTCGAAATTGGAAAATATAATTAATAAAAAAACACATTCCTAATGAATAGAATATCAAATCTATCCAATATCTAAAAAAATCAAATTAGTTAAATAAATTATATTATTATATGGAATTAATACTAACATAAATTCTTATTTTTTACTTTAATTTAGCTATATTTAAACTAAACTAAGAGACAACTTTATTACGAAGAAAATCCTCATAGACATCTTTAAATTCAACTGACAACATTTAGCAAATCCTCATAGACATGCTCAAACTCAAATTGCAACAATTATTTCTAATTTAATTTAACTATACTTTATTACTTGAAAATAGTGATCATCCGATGTATATCATCCAGGACAATGATGAAGGAAATATGGAAAACATGGAAGTAAGTGGAGGATCTCTGCCTCTTTGTTTTGCTTCAATTCAGTTCATCAAAGATAGCTTTCATGCAATTATAAATCAACAATCTCTCAGTTCTAATGTTGAGGTTGAGATAGATAGTGAAATTCTTGGGCAAGTCATCAATGAGAAATCTTCTCCTGAAACGATTAATGGAATCATTTGTGATAGAAAATCCTCCCTAGCTCTAGATATGCAGCCACCAAACACAATTGAAGGTCAGATTACAGATAAAGGATTGGAAGATGAAAAATATGATCTAATGATGCAATATGATTCTCTACCCTTATGTTTTGAAGCATTTCAGTTCTTAAAGAAGAATTTTCATAATATCTCTAACGAAAAAGATGAGTAGTATGTATAATGTCATGAAGTCTCATTAAAATCAATAGATATGTCGCAACAGTCTTTTCAAGTTTTTTATGAACCTATAGCTCATGTGTTGGATGATGTCTGCTATAAAATTCCTTCTCCATTGGCTAACCATGTGTCAGAAAAGAGTGTTGACAGTAACTTTATTTGAAATCCAACTTCATTGTCTTGTTCAGCAGGCGTTTCATTACTAAGATCATATCAAGGTTTGCAGTCATATGAGGAGACTAATGAAGAAGACTTTTGTTTTGTTTGGAATCATCAGCAGAGATTGGTTATTCACAAATTTCAGGATCCTTTTGTCAACTTGCTAAAATCATCAGAGAAAGACAGCACAAATGTTAGGAAAATTTTAATATCAAGGTATGAAGATTACCTGTAGTAGAGTAGTGATGTATTAATGGAAATCAATAGCTATTTTTATGAAGACCCTTTCACAACATTCTTGAGGTCATCCAGTCAACTCATGCTTTGTAAGTTTTTCAAGATTCAACTTGATTCCAAGTTTCCATGGGAGTTGCCTTTCAGTTGTTCTCTCTAATTGCTCATTAGAAAGCACTTGGGGAGAATTCAAATAGCAGCCAGGATGCTTACATGGTTGCATTGGTTGTTCCATTTCACTTTATCAGGTGGTGAATAGAAAAATTAGAGTAGGTTTGATGAATAAGCTCAATTATGAGCATATTTCCAGTTTTTCAATTGTGTTTTAGTCATGTCTTAAGTCAGTTTGGTTTTATTATGGTTGTCAGTCTTAGCCTTGAGGTTTTTAGTGTTTTTGACTCCATGCCCAATGGATAAGGCTACTTGGTCTATGGTGTTATTGGCACCTCCAAGGAGCTACCATCCCCATTGGAGCCCATGTTAGTGTCAGTCTAGTCATACTACCATCAGTGATGAAAAGTGATCTTTTTCATTTGCATATTAGGATTCCCATACCAATAAATTTTACCATTCTGTCAGGTGATGGATTCATTGACGGTAGTGGTTTCTCATCAGTTTTCCCTCATGTGAAACTTGCTGATTATCCTCTCTATGGTCTTTGGTCATGAGTCACTCTTTTACTCTTAAATTCATATCATTAGGTCATAGGGATGGGTCTCATTAGGTCCTAGGATCTCACCATGATCAAATTTATGAGTCAAGTGTCAATAAATATCAGCAAGGTCATCAGGAAGTCAATAAACCCAAAGTCACAGCACCTGGAAGATCAAAGAGATGTTTTATTCAGTTTGATGTAATTTTCACCTCAAAACTATGTTTTGAGGTTAAAACATAATACTTCTCCTTTATCAGCATTCATTATGTAATTTTATGCCATCATATGTAATAATTCGCACTTCAGAAGCTGCCATCTCCACAAAGTGATCACCCTGCCTTCAGAGAAGTTTTCCACAGTAGTTTCAGCGTCAAATCATGTTCTAAGTGTTTTCGGCAGAAAGATCTTGAAAAGATCTTTCCAACAGTATACTACACTCTCGAAACTGACTTCTGGATTGAAATTTATGCCTAAGTGAAGAAAAGGTCCTCTATACCCTAAACCTTCCCTTTTTTTCCTCCTTTCCCTTAAAACTTTATGATTTTTAACGTATTCCTTTATAAATCCCTTTTTCCCTCCCTCCGATTACAAAATCGCATTATAAAATCGTTTAAACACAAAATACGATTTATACATAAACCACTCCCCCACCATTAACCCTAAACTTTAATATAAAGTTTATATATATAAACTCCTCATCGTTCCAACCACTTCCCCTCCATACCATAAAAATTTATAATAAAGGTTTAAGTCATATATTATAAGACCCTATCGTTCCTTCCCTTTCCGATCGCATCACAAAATTCTAACGATGCGCCCCGATTGGCTCTTATGTTAACGAAGGCTCTGACACAATTGTATGGTCAACCCCCGATGGAAACCCGCCGATGTCACCCTGACTGTCGATCCGATCGACGATCTGATGACTTGTGTACAATTGGAATTTTCAAAAGACTCCCCCCGATAGATACCCTCCGACCATATCTCCGTCGTCGATCTTTCATCCGATCCGACGGCCCACAACCAATCGGATCATTGCAATCATCGACTGTATATAAAATGTCCCTCCGCCACCTCCGATCTCCGATGCCAATTAACCCCAGTCCCACCATTTAATACTCTCCGCCCGTTCACAATACATTGGCCCTTCACCTTTGTTAAACTTAAATTTATTTGTTTTGTTTTTATACAAAGGCCTTTCCCCGTCAGCATTGGTGTTTTCGCATATGTGTTTACTTCACTCTCCTCGATCTCTCGATTCCGGTGGAAACTCTCACAGGCCCCGCTTCAAAAATCCCTCCGCTCTTTCAAATGAAAAAATTACTTTTTCCCTTATAAACGTGTAAAGTTTGTTTTAAATATTTTTAAAAGGGTTTTCTTCACCTTTCTATTATATTGCCCCATCAGACCTCTCCACTTTATCGCCTAATCGCATCGGAGTTTTTGCTGCATCCTAATACACCTTCCCCTTTCCCTGATCCTCGATTGTGATCACTTTTATGTATTAAAGCGTATCACAAAGTATATTTTCAATGTTTTATATCTCCCCCATTCCTCTGATTTCAATTATGATGAAACCATCGAAAACATGTGTTTTTAAATGTTTTATTATATGTTATATCCTCTGCCCCTCGATTCCGATTCTGATTGTGATGCAGACCCACCTCCTCTCCCTTCCCTCCTATTCACTCAAAATGATTTCCACCCTTAACTAAAGCATAAATTCATTCTATTTTATCTCGAAAGCATTTTATTAAAAAGTCAGTTTTCTCAAACGAATAATGGAAAGCAATGGTCAGAGGCTGAGACCTAAATTTGTAACGGTCACATTTTTAGCTACGATTTAAAAGGGATCTATGCCACAAGTTTCTTCTTCTCATTGGTTATCAGTAAATTTCAAGTGGTCAAATGTAACGCTGCTCTTTCTTTAGGCATATTGTTGCATTCCTTTTTTATGATTAGTTTTCAGTTCTTCAGCTATTAAAAAGGCTCCCTTTTTCTGTGGATCTTCCTTCCCACAAACCTAGCCTATTTATTGTAATTTTAAATCATTTGTAAAGCAGTCTGTAACTCAGCAGTAGGGGAATAGTGTGGAAAAACGCTCTGCGCTCCATTATACAGTTTGACAGGGAATTAATAAGAGATGCAGCTCTGATTTGTGGGATCCATGTGGTATGAGATTTAGCATTTGTTTCTCTCCTTTGTTTCATATGTAAATTGTTATGTCTCACCTATCATCCATAAACATTTCCTGTTGAATTCTTTCAAGATAGAGAGGTAGAATCCATTTGATATGCTCTGCCTTGGGAAATAATTCATACCCTGTGTTTTTATCCTGTTTGAAAAGGATCCATTTTTATGCCCTTTTCAGCTCCTCACCAGTCTTACCATTCCATCCTTATTTAACCTTAATTGCTAAAATTTCCTGCCTACTTTTCCCCATGAAATACCCTATGTCCTCATTTAATTCCCCAATTTCAACTGTCCCTTTTTTTCCCCACACATCCCTGAAAAATTCATTCATTTAAAACTTTTCCCCATCATTTTATCTAGCCTAATATCAGATCATTATTGCACTTTATTGGATATCCTTTCACGAAGAGAGCCCTCTCATGTGCCTATAGGGCTAGCTACAAGGCTGAGCATGGTTTAGTTGTTACCCTGTTTTTCCCTTTTTAGCCTGGGGTCCAGATCAGGTGCTAACAACTCCTACTAGCAGTTGGATACACCATTATTCTGGTTGGAGGAACTCTTGTGGTCTTGCAAGAGGTTCCCATACATCAGTTGATCCAAGGTATGCAACGTGTTTCATCTGATATTGTTTCAGTACCTCTTCTTGAAACTTATGGGGACATGCAATGGAGAAGAATAAGATAGATGGTATAAATCTTTATATTGGTAATATTTTCCCCTTTCAAGATGACTCTTTCTGAATGAGAACCTCACAACTCAAAGAGAAACTTCTACATGCAGCAGATCCTGAACCTTAATGGTTTTGGAGGGCCATTGATGAGAAGAAGGTCTCATGGAGAGATCTCATTGGAGGTGTACTTCAACATATCATGGAGTACACAACTCTTAATCAGTTTGAGGAGGATGGTATTTTACAAAGGGAAAACAATAATTTCACCATGCAAAGTAATACAGTGAAAATGAAATAGAGTGGGTATCGATATATAATAATTTCACCATGGGAAGTGCAGTAATTATGATCCACACATCACAAATATACTTTCAATGAAGTTTAGTATCATAGACTACATTCACATTGGCATGAAGCTGATTTGAAATGCACTCTTCATCAAACTTCATGAATTCAATAAATTATAAAATTGTTGTAAGGTAATGGTCAGATATTTGCCTTAGTATTTTAGATGAGGAGACTGTAAATTTTTCTCTTGTTATAAATTTTTATGACTATTGCAGCTACTATAACAGTTGGTGAACCACTAGTAGAACCTCAACATCTTTGTCCTAGCCTTTAATTGATATAGATCTTAACATCTCTTAGGAATTATTAATTTGACTCTTTTGGTACCACATGTGTAACTGTTTGATTCTTATTTGAGATATTTTTTTTATTTGTTAACTAAAATGGCCTTGGGACCTAATAGACATATTTTAGCAAAATCCATGCACTAAATGTATTGATGAGAAATTAAAATAGTGTTATCACCAAAAAATGATCACCTAGCCATTCTAAATAGGAGGATCATAATACACCATGTACGATTAATTTTACTATAGTAAAATCAATTTCACCATGGGAAATATTTTAGTAAACTATTTTTATTAAATTATTTCCTATTAAAATTTAAAAATCCCATGAGAATAATTGAATAAATCATTATTTTTTATATTTTTTTTTAGGAATAATTATTAAATCATTATTTGATAATGATTCCTTGTCACATTTGACCAAATCACCTAGGAATAATTAAATAAATAACTATTTATTAATTATTCCTTAATTCCATTATAACAAACCCGGTGAAAATTCCATGTAATAAAATTTAATAAATGTGCAATAATGACCACAGTTGATGGTACAAATATTCCAAGCTGAATGCTGGGAAAAACATATTAGTGGGTGTTAATTTTGGTTATTATGGCTAAAGGAAATTGGAAAAGGCAATGGATAAGGAATTAAAGAGGAAAAAACTATTTTTGGCACAATTATTTATGAAAATAATAGAAAATATGAGAAAAGGAAGGTGAAAGGTCACATGTTGCATGTGAGGAGGAAAATGAAGAAAATGAAGGCATCATCTATAAAAAGGCTTATGAGGTTCATTCAGAAAGATTTTTTCTCAAACCTTTTGCCAGTTCATTTTTTGGAGCTCTCTCATTATTATCTCTCTCTCACTCACTCTTGGACACTTAGAGTTTCTTGGAGAATTTTGACCTTGGAACAGGAAAGCCAAGAAAACAGGAAGAAGGAGGAAGTAAGGAAGGAGGAGTAGGAATGAAGAAGCTACATCAAGATTCTCTACAGGTATTTATTTGCATGTATAATTTCCTATCTAGATTTGAAATGCATGGTATTGTATGTGGTTCTTTACTTCCTTGGCATGGTTTTTTCCAGGTGTGACAATGTTCAGCTTAGCCTTCCCATTTTTAGATAACCATGGTGTTGTGATGCTATGACATTTTATTTTAGCTGAATTACCGGATGGATTCGAAGTTGAGTGACGCGGACCTCTGAATGATTAAAGAACTGGTTCATTTGTTTCCTCGATTTAGGGCCTAGTAATCCATGTTTGGATTGTGGTAAATCCTAATATGTGGTGGTTTACTCTCCATTCAGGCCTAGTAATCCTCGGTTTGGGATTGTAGTCAATCCTAAGGAGAATGTATCGGTTTAGGGCCTAGTGATCCCCGATTCAGAGTGTGGGTTTCAGTAAAGCTCGAAAGACTAGGAGATAGGAAATTCCTCATGGTTTAGGCAGAGAGAATCTGATGATATCCATTCTTGTGTTTTCCTATTGATCAGGTGCAGATCATGGTAAATTCTGATTCTATCTGATGAGGGTGAGCTGGTTTAGCCTCATGATGCCTTGGTTAGTTTTCTTGGTTCAAGTCCCACATTCATGCTTTTAATATGGTACGGGGGTGATTGGTTGAAGTAAGATTTGGCTAAGAAAATATATGGTCAGGTGGAATGTTGAAGTCCCATCTCTAGTTGGTTTTTATATTCAGTAATGAAGAGCTCATTCCTTTGGTATTTGTTATGCAAATGTAATGCTTATTATGTGGATTTAATTAGTGTTATATCCATGGTATTTCTATTTTTATTATGTTGGTTATAAGTGTTTATTTTATCAGTGATCATGTATGGCTCAATCTATGTCTTTACTTGTAAATTAATGCATAATGTATCTACGGTAAAATAATTTGTATTGTAGCTAATGATGTAAGGGATAAATTCTTCTTAGAGATTCTAAGATAACTATGAGACCCCTATTTTTAAATCTATTTTTTACGCTTGTAGATGAAATGTTTGTGACATGTTTGAAGAAATTATTGTCATGGGTGGGAGGGGTCCAAATGCGTTCCTGCTAATGTGATTGCTTCAATACCTTTGTTTTAATTTTATTTATGCTCTCCTAAAGTTCTATGAATTTCTAGGCAGTTTCCTTGGCTCTCAGGCTAAAAAGGTGGCTTAAATCTTGGAGTTGTAGGCACAGAATTGAAGTTTTGGGGCCCTGGCCACTACCTTTCCTTGGCATGCCCACGGCTATAGGGTGATAGCTTATCCCTTACCCTTACATGGTCATGACTATATATCAAAAGGATCATAAATGAGTCCCTCTTCAGGGTTCAGGGGTCTGAGAAGTTGGGTTACCTCCTTGAGGTGTCGTTGATGCAATGTAAGGTTTACTTGTCAGGTTTCCATTGGTTCCACTTCCTTAAGGTCATATGGGAGGTTGAATATCATATTATTAGCTTCTCGTCACATTTTGAGCCCGGTTGGCAAGTTACTTGGAAATATCTTGGAAGAGGTTGTTAAAGAGTGGTATCAAAGCATGGTTTCCCTCTCCTTGGGTGGTGTTTGGTTTATGTTCTTTTTTTGTGATATATGATTCCACATAGTTGTAGAAGAGCATGGTTTCTCTCTCCTTGGGTGGTGTTTGGTTTATATTCTCTCTGTGTGATATCTAACACCAAATAGTGGTAAAAGAGCATGTTTCAATTCTCATACTGGATGGGTGGTGTGTTTATCATGCGTTTATGTCGGTTGCATTCGTGTGTAGAATCATTTTGGGTCTATGTGTTGTTGTTACATACACATGGTGTTGGGCATGGTTATAGTGGTGTCGCCATGGAAAATTTTTTGTGTCGTTGGGAAATGCATTTTCATGTGTGTATGACTAGTTATGTGTTGTTCATGCTTATGTATTGACCATGTATCCTTGCTTACATGTTGCTACATGTTGTACATACATTTCTTGTTTATGATTGGTTACATGTTGTTCATTTTTGGGTGTTTTTCGTGCATGTTTGGGTACATGTTGTTACATGTCGTACATGCATTGATTGTTCATGTTTGGTGACATGTTGTGCACGTTTATGTATTGCCCATGTAAGTTGGCATGGTTGATGTTGTCATGCATCGTGGGGTCATTGTATGCAATGAGTTCATCATGATTACATTGGTATGTTATGATGATAACATGTTGGTTGAGTAGAATATGCATGTCGTCAAGGCAAAGTTGTAGCACTAGAATTTGGGGTAAGATCAGATCACCATACAGGTATTGTATGTTTGGCATGCTAGTATGATTGGTTAATGGTTGTTATACGCATTAGGGTTATGTGCATGATTGTTATTTTGTTCATTTCATGGTTCCATACATGCTAGATTTTACCTAATTAGTGCGATCATATGTACATGTGTTAGTTATCAAGCATGGTATTAACTTGATGATTATGTTATATGTCATTGATTAATATGTTAACTTGTAGCTAGCTCGATGATTATGTTATTTTCCGTTGATGAGAATTTTATATGTTAAATTATTGATGTTATATACTAGTTAACTTGATGTTTAGGATTATAAAATTACTATATTTATTTTATATGTATCATGGTAAATTGGATTGGCTTATGAAAATGGTTAGAATTATGAAATTCAGGTATGAGTGGACTTATTTGTGACATTGTGTTGTACTAATCTAGGTTGACTTTGCATATGTGATTGTTATTCATGAAGACATTTTTTTATAAGCTTATCATGTGAACATGTTAGCTCATTATTGTTATGGATATAGTGACCCTATTTATGATTGGATTGAAATGTTGTGAAGTCATATCTTGCTAATATATATTGACTGTGAAGACAATATAACCTCCCCTGAGATACATTAAGATATGAGCTTTCTTATGTCATTTACCTTGTACTTGAATGTATCATTATGTCGTCTATGTGGTGTTTTAGTGTTTATGTATAGTATGTCATTTATTTATTGTTGGTTTTTTTTAGTTGCATGATATAAGTATGTCTTTATAATATTTCATGACGAAATGATATTGTTTTAAGATGGTTGTACCAGCACACTATGTGTTGAGATAGCTCATGTGTACTTCAGTATAAGTGGGTGATAGTTGTATTATTATGATTTTAACTGTTATTTTATTATGTCATGGTTGTTAATCTTGGTAAATTTTGATTCAAATTGATAGACATGATTGTCTTGATATTTGGAACATGTGGTTGGAATGTGTGAGCAGTTCTAAGGAAACATGCTTGGTAATAACATGACAAGATAATAGTTGATTTGCTAATGTAACTAATAGTTGGGTGATGTGTCAATACATAGTAAGGCTAAATTCAAACAAGGTAAACGTAAAATAAAGAAATTGGGTGAGAATTCCTTTGTCTATGTTTGGAAACCATAATTCAAAATAAATGAGCACTCTTCATGGAAAAAATAAGTCTTATTAACCATGACATTTTCCTGACATTATTAGGATATATGCTATATTCATCAACTTGTATTTGATAGGTATAACGATAGATTTCCATCTATCGACAGATTTATCAAGGAATTGGAGTTCCTTGAGAGGTGTACGTCTTCTATTACAAGGCAATGTGTTTGGAACAAAAAGGTAAGATAACTAGAATGTTGTTATATTTATTTATGCACTGACACTTATGTGTTGGTGGAAATGTGATGGAGGGGATTGCATGGAAAATATATTTCCATGAAATATTGGAGAAGGCTCCAACCGAGATGTCCTTTGGAAGCACTGGGAAGCATTGGGATTGATTCATGGTGTATATTCTTAGTCTTGTGATTTTGGTCTTTTTTTATTTTTTGAGCTTGATTTGGGTTTTTTTTTATGTATGGTGCATGGCTATGCCACTTTGGTTTTAGTGTCGTATTGTTATTAGATTTCTTGGTTTTCTTCTTGTTTGTTTCTTGTTCTTGTCCTTGTATTTTATGTTTTGAGTCTTGGGAATTCGTTTGGGAAAGAGGAGAGTTGATGGAGCTTGGGGACAACTTTGTGGTACCTAGCATGTAATGTAAGACTAAGATGGAGCTCAGTGCATCAGTAAGCACAAATGAAGGTAAGAAAGTGGAAATAGCTTATACTAGTTGGGTCCATTGGTGTAAATAGAAGGTGGGAATACATACATGAAAAAGGTGACAATAAAGGTAAAGTAAATGAGCTTAAGGTAACATATTCTTTGGCTATGTTGATAACTATTTTTTCTAGATATTGTGCATGTTGTCCAAAAATAAAGGAATTTCTCTTAACGTAGACCTTATGATATCTATATGTTGTGATCATGATTATGATAATGTATATATATGTATATATGCATGTATGTATCTATTTTCTTGACAGGAGCATGAGTGATTTATGTTGATGTTTATATATATGTATATATGTATGTATGGATGTAGTTGTCTAACAGGTTTGACAAAGATCATGATAGTTTTATACTAATGTTTATATGTATATATGTATGTATCTATGTCACTATATGGCACAATTTTGAAGGATCATTCTTGTGGAGGAAGGATTTCTTTTGCAGGTGAATGGATTGAAGAGGTTCCTCGCTACGAGGAATCAAGTGGCAGAGTAACCCAGACATATATATGAGGTAAGTATCATGTGGACATGAATTAATATTATATGCTTGTACTATGTTTATATTATGCATAGGTAATGCTGAGGGGTGCATAAACAAATTAAAAGTAGTGTGATCTGCAACATGCTAGGATAATCATGAATAGTGGAAATACAATGGAGGCAAGTTTTCTTGTGGGGTTAGTTTGTGGTCGATGGATGTACAATGATATTTTTGTGTATATGTTGTGCATGTTGCATATTCATTGATTGTACCTATGGTGATTTCTATTGTTCCTTATTTAGTATTGTGTACATATGATGTTGTATTCTTATTGTATATATGGTGTTGTGTGTATATTGCATATGCAGTGTTAGGTATAGATGGTGCTATCTACATGTTTGATATGTGGTGTTGTGTACATATCGTACTATGTGCATGTAGGATATGTGGTGTTGTGTGCATGTTGGATATGTGGTGTTCTGTATGTATCATGCTATGTAAATATGGTGTTTTGTGTGACGTACATATCGTGCTATGTACAAGTGGTGTTGTGTGCATGCATTGTTATGTACATGTTGTACATGTGGTGTTTTGTGCAGGTGGTTTCATGTACCTGTCATGCATGTGGCACTGAGTACAAATGGTTTCGTGTACATGTTGTGCATTTGGTGTTATGTACATGTGGTATTGTATACACATTATACATGTGATGTAATGTACATTTTTCTTTGTGTACATATTGTGCAGATGGTGTCGTGTACATCCAATGGTATGTGCAAATTGTGCAGGTAGTTCCATGTACAAGTGGTATTGTGTACATCTTGTGCATATGGTACTAGTATACATGTGGTATTGTGTGCATTTCGTACATGTTTTTTTGTGGGCATGCAGTACTATGTATGTGCATGGTCTAGTCATGGTATGATGACATATGTATTCGATGTGTTGTACTTTGTGTATGTATATGTATTGGGTTGTATTGTACACTAGGTGTAGGTTTATGTGTTGTATGTCAGTGTAGGAATATGTACTCTGTTTTATTGTACATTGGGTGTAGATTTATATGTTCTACATTGGTGTAGGAATAGGTGTATGTGTTGTGTTGTACACCAATTATAGGTGTATGTGTTATGTTGTGTGTTGGATATGTGTATATAGGCATTGTGTAAATATATGTGTTGTGATGTACATTGTGTGTATGTGTACATGATTAGAAAAAGAAACAGAAATGGGTGCCTTTTGGGTGTGGTGACTGATCCAGTGTGTGTATAGAAAGAGAAAAGGAAAAATTACAAAGAAATGAAGGATAAGTATCGATATTTTATTTCAGGCTTGTTATGTGTGTGATCTATGATTCTGACTTATGAAGGTTACATGATATTTATGATTATGGTTTATGGTGATTCTATGTTATTCATGATTTTAATTTATGATGGTTGAGTTTTGAGCTAATTGGATGTGATATGTTTGTACATGATGATTTTCTCAAACAACTGGTTTGACTTGTTGTGACAGGAAGTGAACAAAATTACAAGTGTACCTTGTTGACGAGTTACCAATGTGGTGTGATTTGAGTTTATTTAAATTTATTTTGAATCTAATGGCGGTTATGTGCTTGATACATGAAGCACGAAAATGCCCATTTGGGTGGTTGAAATCGACTACAAGAACTAGAAGCATCAGCAAAAAGGAGTGGAACATGTAGCAGTATGCTGGTAAAGAATTCAGGAACTGGGCCATTTTGGGACATTGGTACCCAATAGTGTCCATTGATTTCCATGATCATGCTATAACCGGTATGGTAGTTTTGAGGCATGTATATGCCTTGGCGTTGTATCTTTTGATGTGAGGAAGCCTTGCCAAGGGATGGATCACCTGGGCAAGGGCATGCCGAGGAACTTGGAAGGTGAGTGACTACATGGAAGGGGATTACCAGATTTCTTGAGGAATTGTGTAGCAAAGAAGTGAAGGCCGAGGATGGATTTTTTTCTGTCATTTGCATTTCCATATGGAATCATATACACATTGGGGGTATGTCTTAGAAAAATGAGTCGGTAATTGTTAACTGACGATACAATTGCGCGAGATTGTAGCATTGGATATTAGATGTAGACTTTGACTATGACATTGGATTCTAGACTTTCTGGGAAGGAAGTAAATCTTGGTATTAATTTGAGGGTGACGAAGCATGAAAATGCCCATTTGGGTGGTTGAAATTGACTACAATAAATAGCAACGTTAGTAAAAGGAATTGGAACATGTAGCAGTATGCGGGTAAAGAATTCAGGAATTAGGCCATTTTGGGACACTAGTACCCAAAAATTTCCATTGATTTCCATGAGCATGCTATGACCGGTATGGTAGTTTTGAGGCATGTATATGCCTTGGTGTTGTATCTTCCGATGCGAGGAAGCCTTGCCAAGGGATGGATCACCTTGGCTAGGGCATGCCGAGGAACATGGAAGGTGAGTGACTACACAGAAGGGGATTACCGGATTTCCTAAGGAATTGTGTAGCAAAGAAGAGAAGGCCGAGGATGGATTTTTTTTTGTCATTGGAATTTCCATATGGAATAAGAGACACATTGGGGGTATGTCTGGGAAAAATGAGTCGGTAATTGTTAATTGAAGATACAATAGCGCAAGATTGTAGCATTGGATATTAGATGTAGACTTTGACTATGACATTGGATTCTAGACTTTCTAGGAAGGAAGTGAATCTTGGTATTAATTTGAGGGTGGATTTGTGAGCCTATGGATTCCCTTGTTACTAATATGGACATCGTATCCATTTATTTATTGGTTGAGAAAATGTGTATATGTGTATATAACTATTTTAAATACAATAATGAGATTTTTTATAAAAATCCAGTACATGGTATGATTGTCATGATGGTTTTTTTATTTTGAGTAGGATATTCATTGTAAATACAAAAATGAGATAAGTTATAAAGATCAATGGGTAGTATGTTTTCTATTTAGTGTTTTTGCTAGGGTATATGTGTTGTTGAACATCGATGACAGTGTCCCCCAAGCAGGAGGGTTCTCTTACAACACTGGTGCATATCCCATGTAATAAAAGTTAATAAAGGAAAAATTAACCATGGTTGATGGGACACTTATTTAAAGATGAATTTTGGGAAAATAATCATATTGGGTGTTCATTTCGGTTATTATGGATAAAGGAAATTGGCAAAGGAAATGGCTAAGGCATTAATGAGGAAAAAAATATTTTTAGCACATTTATTTATGAAAATAATGGAAAAAATGAGAAAAGGAAGGTGAAGGGTCACATGTTTCATGTAAGGATGAAAATGAAGGAAAATAATGAAAAATGAAGAAAATAGAGGCCTCATTTATAAAAATGCTTTTGAGGATCAGTTGGAATTTTTTTCTTTCTAAAACCTTTTCTTAGTTCATTTTTTATAGCTTTCTCATTATTCTCTCTCTCTCTCTCTCTCTCTCTCTCTCACTCCTGGACACTTAGAGTTTCTTGGAGAATTTTGGCATTGGACCAAGAAAGGAAAGAAATCAGGAAGAAGGAGGAAGCGAGAAAGGAGGAGTAGGAATCAAGTAGTTACAACAATATTATTTGTAGTTATTGATTTGCATATATGATTTCCTTTATATATTTGACATGCATGGTATTTCATATGGTTATTTTTTGTCTTGGTATTGGTTTTGCAAGGTGTGACAATGTATTCAACCTAGCCTTCCCATTTTCAGATAGCCATGGTGTTGTGGTGTTCTCATGTTTTGGTTTATCTGGATTACTGGATGGATCCAAAGCTAAGTGTGGTGGATATATGAATTATTAAAGAATAGGGTCATTTGCTTCCTTGGTTTAGGTCCTAGTAATCCTAGCTTGGATTGTGGTAAAGCATGACAGGTCGTGGTTTTCTCTCGATTTAGGCCTATGAATCCCAGGTTTGGGATTTCGGGTAATATTAGAGAGTATGTCTTGGTTTAGGGCCTACTGACCCTTGATTCATATTGTGGGAGACATGGAAATTCCTAACGGTTTAGGTAGAGATAATATAGTTATATCCATGCTTATGTTGGCCTGGTGATCGGGTGGAGATCATGGTAAAGCATGATTTCTATTTAATGAGGGTGGGGTGGTTTAGCCTCCGGATACCTTGGTTGGCTCTTTCAGTTTAAATCCCGCATTCATGCTTGGAATATGGCACAAGGTTGATTGGTTGATGTAAGATTTGGCTCAGCCAATCTATGGTCATGTGGAATGTGGAAGTCCCTTCCCTAGTTGGTTTTTAAATTCAATAATGAAGAGGTCATTCCTTTGGTATCTTTTATGAAAATGTACTCATTATTATGTGGATTTCATTGTTGTTATATCCATGGTATTTATGTTTTTATTATGATAGTTATAAGTATGTATATTATCAGTGATGATGTATGGATCAATTTATGTCTTTACTTGTAAGTAATTGTACAATGTATCTATGGTCAATAGATTGTATTCTGTCAGGGTCTCATAATAATAGGCATCGTAATTTTGAATTGGATATGTTAAGTCTTGTAATATTGTACATACCTTCACATTTCTACAAATGTTTTCCATATTAAAAAATGAAAAGAGGGTATGTCCTAAAATAATAATCGAAGGACCAAAAGAAAGAAATATATATATATATATATATATATATAATATCAACCCCATAAAAAGAAGAAAACATAAATTCTGAAAGTGTTGCATATTAAAATTCCACTAATCTTAGCTTACTTTAATTTTTCAAATAAATTGTGTGCAACTTGTTCAGAATGCCGCAATTCATGATGATCATACAATCAAATCTTGATCATTCATGACTTTAAATTTTATGTTATGATAGTTAGGGAATAAATATCTAACCAAACCATTTAATCTGGGAATATTAGTAGTTAGTTAGAGAATAAAAATGATCTCATAAGTCTTTTCTGAGCCATTGGAATATATAATGTTATAAATAAGCTACTTTGCTTATCAAAAGAAATTAAAAGGGTTAGCAAGCTCAAATTCTCCTAATAAAAAAGAAATGTTAGCATAAATAAATCGTAGGTAGAATACTTTTCAAAAAGTTCTATAAGCATCATTATGCTTATCCATTATCAAAGATATCTTTCTATCCCTTTCCCCTTGATAAAAATCCCTTTCCCCTTTAAACACCTTCCCCTTATCCTAACTCCCTTCCCCTCCTAAGAACCCATTTCCCGTTGTCCTAACCCTTTTCCCTCCTAAAAACCCTTTTCCCTTTTGAAAATCCCATTTACCTTACTAAAAACCTCCTTTCCACCCTAAAATAAAACTTTGTGTTTTCATAAAACACAAAACCCACTTTTTCAATAGTTTAAGGTGCAAAAAAAAAAAAAAATTTGACACCCTTTTTTTTTATTTAATCCCTTCGGCTTAATATATTCCTCAACCCCACTTTCGTCTAACCCTCTGCATATCCCTTTTCCTGACCCCACCTCATTTGAAAGCTCCTAACTCTGATAGTCGTTTGGTCACCGCTGATCAGATCTAACGACCAACAATGAATTTCACACCCCTGCCGTTTGATGTTTAGAACCAAGGGGGGGAGGGGGGGGGGGGTGCAAAATAAGTGGTTTTGTCCACCCGCTCCCCTACCACATGGCACCACCAGGTTTTATTGCACCCCTTCCTACCCAAACCACCAAACCATCCTTAGGCATGCGATAAACCACCAAGTCTCAAAAATATAAAACCCCGCCATTATGTTCATTTCCTTATTTTTTGTGAATTTGTGGAAAAGTCAGTGCCAATCAAGATTGGAGTCCACACTGCTACCTGGACCCCTTCCACAACCAAATTTTTGATATTCCAGATAATTACAATACCCGACACCATCAAATAATAAAATTAATTAATAAATTGAATCAGATTGATGGCTTCCCAAAGTGTCCAAACTGTAAACCCTCTACAACGTCCTTTCCTAGATATCGACCACACTCCTTTGGCCAATAAGGATTTCAAAATAATATACACAGTAACCGATAGCAATCTTTTGGAGCTAAATTTTTGGAGCCATGACAAATTTGTTGATCAGGAAAATGATATTCATCTGTGGGACTCTAACCTACCACAATACACATCTCCACAGACCTACCAGTTCCCTGAAGTCATCAGACTGTGACAACTTAACTATTTTCCAAATGAAAGAGCTATAATCACCCTTGACCAAGAAATCCTAATTACAATCAATGCTCAATCCATTAACCAAATTCTATGGATTCCATCACAACCAAAGGGAGTGCCTTTCACCATTGAAACCCTCACTGTTATTTATCTAAAGTTAGATTTTCCTAAAAATTTTCAAGCCTTTCAGACTTTCCTCCCTCAATCAGTAGAAACTCCTAAAAACAACCCACCATAATCAGCTATCATGTTTTCAGAACAAGCTAGACAAATTGTGACCATTTTGTCCTATGTCCTAAGATATTTTACTGATGAGTGGGTAGATGAATCCATCATTGGTTTCCTCTCTACCTTTTTCCTAGGCCAGCCTCCATGTATACTTTTCAACTGTTCCCAATTCCTGGGAGATGCCATGCATGATCAATTGATCAAACTACCAAAATAAGGAGTGTTCAAATATTCCTCAGTGTTATTCCATTTTTTCATATATTTTTAGTCATAAAGGTTTGCAGTCAACCTAGAAAATCTAGACAAAGAGGCTAATCCCCATTCTATAATCTTTTGGACATCCTTGATCAGAATGGATTCCAATGAATTTAGTTTCAAATACTTTATTGATTATTTTGTATATCCAGTGGTTAATATGCTTAGTAACAACATTCAACCTAGAATCAGTGATGAAATCCAAAAATTTCTACAATTATCTAACCAGAGCAAGAAAGGAGACTGGTATTTATACCAGAATTACACAGACATCAGAGTATATGGAAGGAAACTAGTTCCCTATAAGTTTCCAAAATACCTCCCAATGAGGATATTTTCATTGGAGTACATTAGAAAGATCTTGAATTCTGATGAGATAAACTTCCTTTCAGCCAAACATAAAAATCAGTTCAAGATAAAAAGCCAACTAGAGCCCTTTGTATGCAACAGTAGGAATGTTGGAAAGGAACCAGAAAGATGCCTACAGGAGTTAAAGTTCAACAACAGTTTCAAATGGTCATATGATCCCTTGGGTGTCATAAGAAAATTAAGAATTAAGTTTAAACTCAGCCCTTTCATCCATGAATCAAAGCCTAAGATAGAGAAATAATCCAATCAGTCATAGTGGTTGGAAAATACTCTAAAGGAGATGGAGGAGTAGTTTGATACTAGTTCCATCCTGCATACACTAGACCCAGAGGATAGAAATTCAAAAATTTGTAGAGAATAAGGGTCATACTCAGTAGATGCTACATCTAATAGTTAATTCAAGCTTATGTATAGAAATAAAACAAAGCTAAACCCAATTATAGATTAGGAAGAAACAATTGAAAAAGAAATAGAGATTGTTACCAGGGATGATGCACCTACAACATGTATAGAAGAAACATCTCTACCATAATTTTCCAGATAAGAAATCATTCAAAATAAAAATAGAGCTGAGATTTAAACATTCACTAAGCCAATTGAGAAGGAAAAACATATCATTGAGAAATATAAAGAGATTAAAATTAAAAATGAAGAAATGAAGGTTGTTACACATGCACAATACTGGACGAAAAATCCTAGTGATCAGAGTAGGTTGCTTTCAGGTTTTGACCTCAGGACAAAGACAATGCAGATGACATTCCTACAGCCAAAAGTACAATCCCGCAAAACTTCAGAAGACTATAGAAAGACAAGCTTTGAAGTTCCTGCCAAGGACGTGCATCCAATTGACCAAATTGAATTCCATAAGTAGGTAGGAGAGATGATATATTCAACCATGACACATAAAGCTCTAAGTGTCCAGAAGTTGTAGAACTCACTAGAAAATTTAAGGTCACAGTTATAGCTAGAGAGAGCCTCATCACAAGCAAAGGACAACAGGATTAAGTCACTGGAAGAGTTGGTCATTGAGACGGGCTATAATCCAAATGACATCAAGGCAGCATAAGAACTTATAAAGAAGATAAATTTAGACATAGTTGCACTGAAGAAATGGTTAAAAATACCAAATACTGAACATCCCCAAACCAAGGACGTTTTGGAGAAAAACAGTCAAAAGGATGAGATGATGAATTTTATCATCTAGTTGTCAGCTCAACTAAAGGAAATGGAGACAGAGATGGACAAGCTTTTACAGGAAAAACAAGATAGCATGGAAGAAGTTCCCATTACTTTTATTCCCGTATTATTTACATCAGCACCAATATCTACATCAACACCAATATATACACCAGTATCAACAATACCAACAGACCATCCCTGTGATGAGGCTAGCAAATTAATCAAAGCAATGGAAGATATGTCTATTCAAACTAAATAGATTAATAAACTCAAAGAATAGGTAAAGAGCTTAGAGGATGAAAATAAATTGGTAGAAGTAATGTATCAAGCTGAAGTAGAGAAAACCAATAGAATGATTGACAAAATCCACAAGCTAGAGAAAGAGTTGTCATTAACAGAGCCTTTAGCTCAAGAAAAATAGAAATTGTGGGACAATATCATTAACTTAATTAATGATATTTGGCCTTCTATACTGATTATATTTGGGAAGAACTACTTGTTGAAGGAAGTTGTTGAGGCAATTCAGAAAATCAAAGCCAATCTTGGAAAGAAGCCAGAGGAAGACTGAAATAATCAAATTCCTGAATTCTAGAAATAAATATGAATTGGAATAAATTGGGATAGATGACAGAACATAGACTATCCTAGAAGTGAATAAATTTATTTCCAAAATAAATATAATTGCACAGCCTGATGAGAAATGTAAAACTTTGGAACTTGTGGTGAATATTTTTTTTGACAAGTTTGATATATTGAGACAAAATGGTTCGCCTAGTCCTCTCATGATCAATGAAAAAATCATGAGACATGAGGATTATGTCAATAATTTAAGGGAAGTGGCCAAAGAAACACTACACCTTTCCTCAATGAAATGAATTCCCACATGCAAGGTACTCTTACAAACTCTAGAAAACTTCTTTTACCTCCAACATGAGGTAAATCATATTTTTGTAAATAAGCCTACATTTGCGAAATATTCATAGGCAGATTAGATTTACCGCAGGATGATGAAAATCAAAATCCCAGATGAAGAAACATGGGAGAAGTGGTGTGATTTACTATAAAGGATGAAATAAATACACATGTGTGAAATATAGATGAAAGAACAGATAGACAAAAACAAGAAATGAATCAGGGCTAGATATCAATAAGTTGAAATGTGTCAGTATCGTTTTTCATGAAGATATTTTATTTTCCTAGAATAAATCCTAGTCAGTTGACAAGATATTTTTGTAGTATGTTGTATAAATACTTCATCAATTGAAGTATCAAGGGTATTGTTCTCACAAAATCAGACCTGGTAGGTTGCCAATCAAGTTAATCTCATGTAATTGTTTCAGACCAAACTTTTGGTTGAGGCTTAGCCTCCTCAACCTGAGAGGGATCTCTCAAGGATTTATGATTTTTGATAAATATGTAGATGGTTAAATGTATATGGGGTAAAGTGGATAAATTATATAATTGGTTGAGAATCACATTAGCAAGTGTACATTGGGTTTATGGAGTCATAATAGCTTTAGCAAAACCAAACAATATACCTACCATGGAAGTCAAGGCATATCAGAGTTCAAGTCAGGGAATACACATGTAAAACAGTAAACACACAGTCAGTTTTTCTATGAAGGAAGTCAGAGCATCAATGATGAATTCTGAGTGACATAAGAAAACACCACTGGAATAGGATATTGAAAAGATGTCATAAAAAAAAAGAACATACAATAAATATTCATGAATCTTCAGTTGGCCTAGTAGAAAACTCTGTATTAAGATGAAAATAGTTACTTATAATAAAAACAGTCCTTTTTGCTAAAAATGACCAACCCTTAGAATTTCGACCTCTTGATATTTTATAGATAATTTACATCATAAAATAAGCTTATCCTTAGCTAGATGCGTCGAATTCCTATCTTTGACACCTATCCTAACCATATAACATGGTATTTATTACGAAGACAGTTGTCAACTTAATACAGAGTCCTATTACAAATAGAATTAGAACTCTTTAAATCTACTCATAAAAAAATTATCTAAAATTTATTACATCATTTTCCACCTATATCTCCATAAGGTCAAATCCTGATGATGAGCTCCAACCTGTTATGACCATAATACTGATGATGTTGATCTACTGCAAACTAGGAAATTGTTCCCCTGTTTTTAAGGCTTAGGACTCTTTAGTTTCTTAAGATACTCTGACCACTATAAGCCCATAAATTTGAGGCTATTTTCTGTCAAGAACTATAATATCATATGTCCAAAATTATCCCCACGTGCCAGCTATGCAAAATCATCTTCGAACTACCCAAAACAGCCAAAACACACCTACGCTACGAAAATAGCACAAATTTGTAGCACTTTTCGTAGCGCAGACTTTTAACTTACTTTCCTTCAAAATTTGGTCTCCTTCCTTTGGTATTATGTGTATGTTCACTTAAAAAACCCTCCTTATAATTTTCAAGCCAAAATATACAAGTATGCCCTTCAAAAATTTAAGGAAAAGGGTGAAAAATGCTGCTATAACAGTTTCGTAGCACATTTCACCCTTTTTGCACCGTGTGTGCCATGAAACTGCTGTGTAAGCAGTTTTAACCAATTTTTCTTCAAAATTTGAAACAAAAAGGTGCCAAACTTCATAAAATCACTGGCTTCATCAAAACCATCAGCCATATGGACTAAAACATAGCTTTCATAAACTTTATTCTTCATTTTCCATTTGAGTTTGCTTTGAATTTTTCATTCTGCACCTTTGTGTTTTAGTTCATCTTGAGACAGTTTCAGTTGTAGTTCCAAATCTTCCACTTGACCTCTTATTCTTCTATTATTGGCTCTCAAGTGAGTGTTGATCACTCTGACAAATTTTTCTTCTTTAATGGCTAGAATTTTCCATGTAAAAAATTGCTCTGCACTGCTTGGAATCTCAGACATAGAAACTGTTTGACCTTCCCAAACAACCTTCATTCTTTTAAATTATGTTTTCTCAATTATGTGCTTTTTGGAACTTTTCTTCATTTTAGCAATCTCTTTTTTTTTCTGATGTCAATTTCTCCTTAAGCCTTTTGTACTTTGTAAATTCTTCTTTTTCCTTCATTATTCTGCTAGCTGCATGCTCTATTGCTGGTGATGAGAGGTCAACCACCTATTTAGGTAATTTGACTATTTCAGTAGTTTCTTAGACCTCCTTACTATGTTCTTTGAGCTTATTAGTATTCCTATTCAAAGGCTTCCTAGCTTGAAAGAAAAAGGCTTCATTCTCACCTTCAAAGTCTAGCTTCTTTGCTAATTTCACTTTTTTCTGTTTGTGTTCATCTCTTCCAATAAAACGAGCTTGCACAATAGGTGACTCTTCTATATTAATTGCATGTAATATGTCATATAAGTTTACTTTCATCACTGAGCTGTCACCTGAACCTGAAATAACTATTTTTCCCTTTGATGCTATTGCTTGGCTTCTTGTCATTCTATGTATTTCCTGTTTGCTGGCCACTTGTTTTTGTTTAACCTCTTTGACACCTTTCAACCTCTATTTTACAGGTGAAGGAGTTTTTGTAACAAGTACTGTTGTCTTATCTATTATATTTTCAACCTATTTCCTTGGTTTCAACTTTATAAACCTCTTTTCTTTAGTAACCACTGGCTGACTGGATTCTGCTAATGGTGGTGAAGGATTCCCTTTAATTTTAGGGTTCCTAGTTGGATTTAGGGTTTCCATTTCAAATCCATTCATAAACCAAAAGGAAGACCAATCCCTATTTATTTCTAAAGCTTGTTCAAAACCAATAAATTTATCAAACCATGTTGAAACAGAGATGTTTCACAGCCATCATATTTGGCTTGGAATTTGTTAGCCATTTTGGCAAGGCTTCTATGCAATTAAAATGGAAAATCTAGTGATATCATACCTGTGAAATGCAACAGAAGATTGAAATGATAAGTGTAAAATTTATGGTACCTACATTCACATGTAAAGTATCTTTGAATATTAAATAGCAGTTTTTCATAGTTTTCCTTGATACAACTTTTAGGTATTGCATTGTTCAGGTCCATATCTGCATATTCAGGTTTCATAAATTCCTTGAATGGTTCCATATCAAACCTAAAACCTTTAAACCAATATTCCTGCCCTCTTGGTATCTCTGTCACAGGAGCTATGATCTTAGGTGTGACTGGCACATTTAACATTCCAATTTTGGTAGTGGTTGCACTAAAGCGTAATGCAAACTCTTTTGACACCTAAGTGTGACCTCCCTGTAGTTTTTCACAAAAATGGAGACAACCTGCTTTGGTGAAAGCCTCCATCACTGTTTGATCCTCAACTAAAGGCTTCACATTTTCAGGTTCATATCTTAGACAATGTCCTCCTCTGTGAACTTTCTTCTCATCTACCATGCTTCTTGGAAAAACCTGTTAGCTTCTCTAGAATCTGTAAAACAGCCTCACTTGATTGAAGATATGAAACAAACTCGCTTGATTAAATGAAAAACCTCACTTGAGAATGATGAAGGTTTCCTTTGCATAGAAAAACCACAAACTTATCTTAACTGCTTCAGAGCTCAGACAATTGTGTGAAGGTAAATGCATCAAAGATAAGTCAATTAGGAAAAAAATTGAATTTGAGATGTCCCCTCACAACTAAATGATGCTTAATTGATATCCTATCATGACTATGATGACTGTTGGACATGTAAGTACATCGAATCTGGTAACTAACTGGCTCACCATGCCCCTATCCTATCATTCCCTAAATGAATCTAATAGAGTTTGGTTTATTTGACATGACAGCTAAGAAACCGCGCTTTCGTAGTGCTCACAGTGTAATTTTTGTAGTTTGCGCTATGAAAGTAGCAATGATTTCATAGCACATTTCCTCTTTTTTGAACTAGCTATGCTACGAAACGATGGATTCCTGGCTAATTGTAGAAATTTAGCCTAAAACTTAATTGAATGACCCTTAAATGAAAAATGTGAATATTTGACCATGGAATGGACCTCTAAAGACCTTATTTGAATTAAAATAATGAAAATTAAACCTTTAAAAGCTATGACCTAACCTTAACCAAACTAAAAATGACTTCTAGACCTATTTAAGACCATGATAAAAGACAGAGTTGAGATACAATGTTTTGCAAAAAAAAAAATTTGGGGTGATAACAGGTTTGTCAAGTGTGTATTTCCAAATATTTTAGTAGATGACTCATCTCTTCCCTACAGGTAATTGTACCAATTTTCAGTCGGCAGACTGAAAAATTTATAAAGAAACTTCTTTACCAAATTCATGTGTTGAGCTATCCCAGTGAAGTACTAAAATTTTATGTGTTCTAAATTTGAATGTTATAACAAGAATATTACTGCAGAATTTTCTTAAACATTTCACTCTTCTTTTAACTGTTATACATTTCTATGTTTTGTTCTGATATCTGGTTTAGAGAATTCTTAATTTCTCTTTGATCCCGATTGACTTCTTCACCCTTCTACATTATCTGGTTTAAGGAATTATTAATTTCTCTTTGATCCCTATTGAAAAATCACTTCACCATTCAACCTTGAGAACTGATATTGCTCACCTATCTTTCCCTGTAACACTTTCCTTCTAATTTGATTCAGTTTTGTTTCAAAGCATATTTACTCCATAGCCTAATGGAAATTTGATAAGAACCTATTCATCTAAATCATTAATTCCACCAGCCAACCAAAACCAATAAAAAGCCAACCCAACCAAACATACATAACTAGCCTAAAATCAATTAAAGAAACAAAGTTAAATCATATAGAGAGATCCATATCTGAGTTTTGGAAGGCTATATCCTAAGATCCAAAAGTGGTTTTTAGTTACCTCTGATATTCTTTTTAACGCAAGAAAAACCTTTTGAAATTTCAGAGTGATAAAATAAAGGTGATTCCATTGGGGAAAGAATCGGTCCCTAGTTAAAACAAATCTTAAAGGAAACAATTTTCCTCATTTTTCACATTAAAGTTTTAAAAAGATTGTTCAAATTTATCATAGAAAGTTAAAATTATGGCTTCTAAAAGAACATATTATACAAGGGCTCATCCTGATCCACATCCTGCTACAATTGTTGATGATCCTGACATAATTTTAAGAAAACCTAAAAAAGTAGAGAGTCAAGGAAGTAGTAGTGAGTTAATCAAATAAAATTCACTTCCTAAGGAGTTATCAAGCATACAGGATATTCAATTTGATTGATCATTTGAGCATTCATTATTTCTTACCAAATCTGAAAACTCAGTCCATGATATTTTAATAGACCCCAATTTTATTCAATTTATTGAATCAAAGAAGGATACTATACAACTTGATTTAGATCAACAGGTTCTAGATCATTTTGAAAAACTTGATGTTTTAACCTCAACTTTGATAAAAGACATAGAAAAATCCTATTTTCAATAGTCAGTTGAATTAGCTACCCTAACTGCTGCTACCCCCAGGCTCTCTACAGTATATTTAGAAACTATAAATACAACTCCATTCAGTTCCACCTCACCTATAATCTCCACCACAGTTCATTCCACAAAACCATTCATACCTAAAATTCCTCTCCAACCTAAATTTTCGAGTCCATCTTCAAGCACCACTACTTTACCTCTTAGTCGAGCTAAAATATTAGCCATGATAGCTAGATTTTCCCCTTTGGTCTTACAGGCCCCTTTACATGCCATGCCACAATATTACTAGAGTAAAAAATTTCAGTTCGAAGGTACTGGTTAGTATAATACTCAACAACATGTAAATAGAATGACATAATTTTTTGAGTTACATGAAATTGATGAGGCAGATTTACAAATGAGACTATTTGCACAAACATTAGCAAGGGATGCTAAAAAATGGTTTAAATATTTACCTGCTAGCCATATTGTTGATTTAGCTGCTTTCCACCGATTTTTTATCAGTGGATGGGAATGAAAGAAAAACCCTCTCTAGATATTATCGGAATATGATAAAATTAGAAGAGCTCCTAATGAATCTGTTTAGGATTACTGTATTAGGTTTAATAACATTTACAATGCAATTATAGTGAATATCAAACCTCCACTAGACTTAGCACTAATCAAATTTCTAGATGGTTTTGACACTGATATGTCCTATCATTTAAGAGAAGAAACCTTGAAACTTTAGAACAGATGCAGAGTAATGCAGTTAGTGTAGAATCTAACTTACTAGCTAAAAGAGCAAGGATGAGGAATGAGAGGAGAGTGACCATTAAGGAAGAACCTTCCACTTCATATGTTAGGATAGATATTTTAGCTAAAAATGTATAAAGGCTAATGGGTAGATTAGAAAACATGGAAAGAAAACCTTAGTGGTAAAATCAACAAGGTCCCCAAATTATAAGCCCCAACATTAGGAAAAATCCTAATACTGGTAAATCAAGAAAAGTTGTACATGATCAATAGATTAGTCCACCTTTCAAGGAAAATTATGCTGAAAGTTCACAATAGCATGAAAAATATCAGGACACCCAGATAAACTTGATGGGAATAAACAATCAAGATGCCATTTTTCTTACCCATGAAGAACAAGAGTTGTACATGTTACAAAAATTACAATTAGAGTTTGGAGCATCCTTTGAATACAAACAAGGCTATGAATATTCTATCTATGAATTTCATAAACAGTATAGCCTTAGAAGAAAAAAGAGCACACAGGTTCCTATTAAAAAGTCAGTCCACAACCAAAATCAGAAAACAATAGAATCTCCTGTGACCAAATAGCTACAAATTCTCCCTAGAGAAATTCAGAAAAATTACACCCCAAAGATTGTAGACATCACATCAACTTCTACTAAAACCATTCCAGACAAGGAAGTTGAAAACAAAATAGTTGACACACAAACTGAATTACCAAGTGTTAGCAAAGAAGACAAAACCACAAAAACCACAATTGGTAAAAATTAAATGATTAAATTAGACAACACTCAAATTCCAATCAATATCAAAACTGAGATAGAAAAACTGAAAATACCATTTCCTTTAACAGGTCTGGCGAAAAATGAATGATACAAGGCACAAATTACTGGAACATTAAGCATAGTTGAAGGTGAAGATGTTGTCAACCTCAATGATGATCAACATGAATTATTATTTGGTCCTGAAGTATATGGCAAACATCAACAAGGGGGTATCGCTCCATTCTATATTAGCTTAAAAAATCATGAAAAAACCTTACATAATGCTATGTTGGATTCATGGTAATCTCATAACTTAATGCCTAAAGAAGTCATGGAAAAATTAAACTTAGACATCACCAGACCGTACAAGGACCTTTTCTCCTTTGATTCTAGTCAAGTCAAATTCCTTGGCCTGATCAAAGATCTATGTGTAACTCTATTCTAGTGCCCTGAAAAGAGTATCATTATGGATATAGTAGTTGTTGATATCCCTCCCAAATATGGTATGTTACTATCTCAGTCATGGGGAGAAAAATTATAGGGATCACTACAATTAGACATGTCATATGCTACCATTTCTGTGTTTGGTCAGCAAAGGAAGCTATATAGAGAAAATTTGATGAAATACATGGTAGGTAGTTTAGAAAGACCACAAAATTTCCCTATATTCTCCATGCATTCTAATCTAGACTCATTTATCTTATGTAATTCAAACAATGACAAAGATAAAATCACAATTGTAGAACAATAACACCAAGAAGTCAATACTAAGAATTCAATTACTAAATATGAACCTGCAATAGATGAAAATATAACACATGAATCTTTGTGGCATTTAGATTTTGATGGCTCTGTGAATATATTAGGAGCAGGAACTGGAGTATGGATCTACACTTAGAAAATTATCATTCAGAAGGACATGCTTACAAATTAAATTTCAAATGCACTAACAACATGGTAGAATACGAAGCATTAGTGCTAGGCCTTCAAATCATAAGAAAACTTGGAGCTAAAAGAGTTTCCATAATGGGAGACTCAGTACTCATTATAAAACAAGTCAAGGGAGAGTACCTTGTTAATAACCCTAGACTTAGCCGTTACAGAGAATCCATCTTAGATTTAATAAGATGTTTCCTTGAGACTGAATTTGTTGTCATTCCAAGAAAGTAGAATATGCAAGCACATAGCTTGGCCACTTTTTCCAGCATATGCATGTTACCCTTTCAGCCAAGTCATCAGTACAAGACTGAGGTAAGACATAGATAAACCATACCTGATAATTTGAAGTATTGGAAAATATTTTCACAAGACTCACAAATTTATGATTTTATGAATTCTAAAGGAGAATTTCATAACTGTAATATAGACACTCACTGTACATTAGATTATACCATAAATAATGAAATAGATGTAAATGATTTAAGTAAACTAAAACCAACTAGATTCAATAAAGTAGAAATAGAACAATTAGAAATAGTAAAAATTGAAGAATTAATCAATGATGAATCAGAGGTTTTAAACCTCAAAGACAACATTTTGCCTAAGGGATTAGCCTCGCTAGAAGACCTCTTTGACTCCAATGATTTAGCTATAAAACTTAAAATGGAGTCTCTAAGGTCAGATATAGAGGAATGCAACAAAGGAACAAAGGAAAATACAAATATTATCAAGATATATAAGAAATTACCTCCAGCTGAAAAGTTTAAGTACATTAGCTTGTTTAAAGAATTCCGAGATATATTTTCCGGGAGTTATGGAGACCTCAAGTCTTATGATACCAACATTATCCAGCATAAGGTACCAATTAAAGAAAATCATAAGCCCTTTAAATAAAATTTAAGGAGAATTAACCCTATTATTATTCCATTAATAGAAAAAAAATTAAAAGGATGTACGATGCTCAAATCATAGCACCCATCAGGTATTCTTATTGGTTCTCTAATTTAGTTCCCACTAGAAGGAAAACAGTATAAATCAGACTCTGTGTTGATTTCAGAAACTTGAACTAAGTATCACGGAAGGATAACTATACCCTCCCTAAAATGGACCACATTCTCCAGAGGGTAGTAGGGTCATATATAATTTCATTACCTGATGGATTTTCTTGATACAACCAATTACTAGTCCAACCCGAAGATCAAGCTAATCACTACACCCTGGGGAAATTTCAGGTACTTGAAAATGCCCTTTGGACTGATGAATACTGGAGCAACATTCCAAAGAGCCATGGACATTGTCTTCACAAATGAAATCCTTCAATTTTTAGTCATTTGCCTAAATGATATTACAATTTTTTCCAAGTCAGAAAATGAACATATAGGTCATCTAAGAAGAGTATTCATAAAATGCAAAAAATTTGGGATATCCTAAATCCTAAAAAGTCACTTTTTGGATTAGAAGAATGAAAAATTCTGGGACATATCATTTCAAAACAGGGCATTAGAATTGATCCAGCTAGAATAGAAGAAATCCTTAATATCAGTCATCCTAGAAACATTACAGAATTACAAGCATTTTTAGGAAAAATAAATTTTCTTAGAAGATTCATCTCTAACTTAGCAAAACTAATAAGAAATTTAAATATCATGCTAAAAAAAGGATTCAATACTTAAGTGGATAATAGAGGCTAAATAGTCATTCGAAGTAGTCAAAGAAGCCCTTACTATAACACATGTCCTCATAAGTCCTAATTTTAATAGAGATTTTATAATTTTTTCATTTTCTTCAGAACACACCATTGCATCAGTCTTGTTACAAAAGACTGATGACGGTTATGAAAAACCCATTACTTTCTTTAGTAAATATTTGAGAGATACAACACTAAACTATAATATCATGGAAAAATAATCTCTTTCTTTAGTGAAAGCCATAAAATATTTCAGAGTATACATTCTATACTCTCACATAATAGCATCTGTTCCAAACACAGTTGTAAAGGACATTCTAACTCGGAATGTGCCAGCTGGAAAAAGAGGCAAATGGATTGCCACAATACTAGAATATGAAATTGATATCAAACTGTTAGGTCCCTATATTAATAGTGTAGTCCCTTATTATGTTAGTGTATCCCCCCTTATTGTTATTTTTGTACCCATATAACCCCAATATTGTTATTATTGTGCCCTTAAATTATTATTGTTAGGTCGGCTAGGATTACATTGTGGCCCCATGGACTCCTATATGTAGAAGGAGGTTTTTGTCATTTCTATCATCCAAGAATTGTTCATTCATGTAATGTATTAGAGGTTTCCCCCTCGAAGTCGCTTATTTATAAGGCGTTGATATCTCTTTTCTTCTATTTTTGGAGCTGTTTTCACAACATTTGGTATCAGAGCTTTGGATTCTAGGGTTTCACTACTCTAAATAGGTCATCGTGGAATTTTCGCTATAACGTTTTTTTCTACGAATTTGAAGAAGCTAAAAGTTTTAGGGAATAAAGATGAAATCCTGAGGAAAGTCGTCGGAAAATTTCAGAGCTTGGTTCACAATATTTTCAGAGATATGATCTGTGGAAGGTAGTGTTGTTTCAGGCTCCAAAATTTCATCTAAAAAATGTGATCATGGGAAAAGCTTCATAACTCTCTCTCTAAGCATCAGATTCGAGTGCCGTAAAAAGTGGCCGCAATTAAACGGACTGTGGTTTATTTTCTATCAATATTAGAGCCGAAGGACGGAACAATGATCTATGGCAAGTCGTACAAGTTTGCTCTACAAAACCAATCCATAATTATGTCATTGTGGGAGATTGGACATAACTTTGCCTTGAAGAATCAAAATCAGGTCAGACCTATGGCATTCGAAAGAGGATTCAGAGGGCTACCTCGGTGCCAAATTTTAGACATTAAAGAGCCAAAATAACAGAGATAAACCAATTTCAATATCTATCTCCTCAAAATCAAGAAAAAGGTGCGTATTTGTTTCCGAATTGCATAAGTCTTGTTTGAAGAATCAATTTGAATTGATTCCAAGGGAATATTGTAGAATATCTATCAGTATTGGGTTATAAAAAATTCCCCATAAAAATAATTCAACGCCTATTAAGCCTTCAGAAGGCTCTACTATGACTCATGAAGATGAAAAATTGCAACATGATCTATCAAAATTACAAGAGCAAGTGCACGAAATTTCTCTCTCGCAAAGAGAAGAAAAAAATGAAATGGAAGTTTTGAAGAAAGGCATGGAAGCGAAGATGGATGGTTTGAATAATAATATATATGGTTTGAAGAAAGGCGTGGAAACCAAGATGGATGGCATGGAAACTAGGATGGATGGCGTGGAAGCTAAGATGGAGGACATGGAAGAAAAAATGAAAGAAAACATGGAAAACATGAAGAATGATCTAAAAGCAGACATGGAAGGTTTGAAAAAGTTGATACAAGAAATGATTCCTAATGGCGAAAAGATAGTAGAGAAAACTCATGATGAGAAAAAAATACATGTTAATCGTGATTTCATAAACTCTAATGTTGGATTGAAGAACCAACATATTCCAAAGATGGATATGAGGAAGTTTGATGGCAAGGATCCCGTAACATGGATACTACAGATGGAGTAATATTTTGATCTCAATAATGTGTAAAAGACACAAAAGATATGCATTGCAACTTTACATTTAGAACAAAATACATTTGTATGGTATCGATGGATTTTCTCCTGTAAAAAATTTTTCACTTGGTCAATTTTTATGGAGGAAATGATAACACATTATGAGGATACAAAGAGAAACACCTTCTTTAGCCAATTGATAAATCTCAAACGAAAAGGTTCAGTGGTGGATCACATTGAGGACTTCCAAAAATTGAATATAAGGGTAATTGATATTCCAGACGAACACATGATTGATGTATTCATAGGGACTTTAAAGGATAACATCCAACATGAAGTTAGCATTTGGAACAATGTTACTGATGAAACAAGAACTATTACCTCAAAATGAGAACTCTAGCCCAAAAAGACTCAAGGAACATGGAAAAATGCCCCAAAAACAAAAGGTGTGTATTCCAGAACGCATTTGTTTTTTTCTCAAGGTCAAATTTCACCTTTTTATAAAATTATGCTAAAAACGAAATTGTTTCTTGAAAAAATGATTGAAAAAACACCCTCAAAACAAAACGAGTTGATGCTGGAATAACAGAAAAAAAACATTGTGTCACACTTTTCACACATTGTAATAATGGAATTAAAGACAACATATTAGGACATTGAAAAATCGTAAAATTCTAAATTTTTTGATAGATGATGTTCAATATAAACAAAGTCATGTCTAAAGGGCTTATCATTTCGAACAATTTTTATCAATGTTGTTAAACATAAAATATCTTGGCTCTAAACAACCCTAAAATTGTAATTATTTTCAACCATAACATTAAAGATAAAATTTCCTAGCGCATAAAAACCTTAATGACAAGTTGTAAATCTCAAGTTTTTAAATCTTAAGTTTTCAAGATACTTGAACCATGAAATTATGGAGAAATTATATGACTTAAACAATTTTTAAAAATGAACAAGTAAATGAAAAACTTATTATTCATATATTTGTTTGTTTATATATAAAAACATATTTTTTAACTTTTTTTAAATTTTTTCTATATTTTAAATTATAATTGTTTTAGTTTTAAGAAAATGAAAATTAAAAATAAATATCTTCTTATATATGTTTGCTTATTTCTTAAAACATATTTTAAAACTTTTTTTTTTATTGTTTTCTTGTATTTTAAATAATAATTGTTTTAATTTTAAAAAAATTAAAATTAAAAAATAATTTTTTATTTACTTTTATATTTGTTTGTTTATTTTTTAAAACATATTTTTTAATTTTCTTTTATTGTTTTTTTATATTTTAAAATTTTAATTGAATATATATATATATATATATATTTTAATATTAAACAATACATTTTTTTTTATTATAATAGTTTTTGTTTAAATTTTTTTTTTTTTTAAATAGTTTGTGTTTGAAAAAAATAAAATAAAATAAAAGTTAATTTGCTGCCCACCAGGGGCCGTAGGCAGGTTGGGTAGCCCTCGATAGTGCCGCTCGGCTGGCCTCTAGTCCTCGGCTGGGCAGAGGGCAATTCCGAGAATCACCCCCGGCCGGGGGGAGGGTGATTCTCGGAATCACCCTTCACCCAGCCGGGGGTGATTCTCGGAATCGCCCTCCGCCCAGTCGGGGGTGATTCTTGGAATCATCCTCTGCCCAACCAGGGGTGATTCTAAAAATCACCATCTACCTAGCTGGGGATGATTCTCGGAATCACCTTCCGCCCAGCCGGGGCCCAGAGGCAGGCCGGACGGTGCCATCGAGGGCTGTCCAGCCTGCCTCTGGCCCCTAGCTAGGAAGAGACATGATAGGTAGCCCTCGATGGCACCACTCGGCTTGCCTCTGGCCCCTGGCTGGGTGGAGGGAGATTCTTGGAATCACCCTCCACCCAGTTGGGGTACGAAGGACAATCGGTAGCACCGTCGAGGGCTGCCCAGCCCGCCTCTGGCCCTTGGCTGGATGGAGGGAAATTCTTGAAATCGCCCTCCACCCAGATGTGGGTTAGAGGTAGGCTGGGAAGCCCTCGATGGAACCGCTCGGCTTGCATCCTACCCTCGGCTCGACGAAGGAAGATTCCAAGAATCACCCCCCGTTGGGTGGAGGGCGATTCCGAGAATCACCCCCGGTTAGGTAGAGGTCGATTTTGAGAATCACCCCTACCTGGGCGAAGGGAAATTCTGAGAATCACCCCCAGCTGGGAGGAGAGCGATTATGAGAATCACCCGCGGCTGGGCAGAGGGTGATTCTCAGAATCGACCTCCGCACAGTCGGGGGTGATTCTCGAAATTGCGCTTTACCCAGGCAGGGGCGATTATCGGAATCACCCTTCGCCTAGCTAGGGGTGATTCTCGGAATCGACCTCCACCCAGCCAGGGGTGATTCTTGGAATCAAACTCCTTCCAGCCTCCTCCCAGCTTGGGGTAATTCTTGGAATCGCCCTCCACCCAGCCGGGGGTGATTCTCGGAATCGACCTCCGCCCAATCGAGGGTGATTCTCACAATTTCCTTCCACCTAGCCAGAGGTGATTATCGAAATTTCCCTCTTCCCAGCTGGCAGTGATTCTTAGAATCGCCCTTCACCCAGCTGGGGGAGATTCTCAGAATCTCCCTCCGCCCATCCAGGGGTGATTTCCAGAATCACCCTCTGCCTAACCGGGGGTGATTCTCGGAATTCACCCTCTGCCCAGTCGGGGGCGATTCTCGGAATCACCCTCCACCCAGTCAGGGGCGATTCTCGGAATTGACCTCTGCCTAGATGGGGGTAATTCTCGAAATCGCCCTCCGCCCATCCAGGGGTGATTCTTAGAATCTCCCTCCGCCTAGCCAGGGGTGATTCTTGGAATCGCCCTCCACCCAACCGAGGGTGATTCTCGAAATTTCCCTCTGCCCAGCCAAGAGTGATTCTTAGAATCGACCTCCGCCCAGCCGGGGGTGATTATTGGAATCGACCTTTGCCGAGCCCGAGGTGATTCTCAAATTTTCCCTCTGCCTAGCTGGGGGTGATTCTCGGAATCGCCCTGCACTGCCCAACCTACTTCCGACCCCCGGTTGGGCGGAGGGAAATTCTGAGAATCAGCCCCTGCTAGGCAGAGGGTGATTCTCAAAAGCGCCCTCTGCCTAGCCAGGGGTGATTCTCGAAATCGCCCTCCACCCAGCTGGGGGTGATTCTCGAAATTTCCCTCCACCCAATTGGGGGTGATTCTCGTAATCACCCTCTTCCTAGCCGTGGGTGATTCTCGGAATCACCCTCTGCCTAGCCTGGGGTTATTCTCGAAATCGTCCCCCACTCAGCTGGGGGCCGAAGGCAGGCTAGGCGGCACCATCAAGTGCTGCCCAGCCCACCTCTGACTCGTAGCTGGGTGGAGGGAAATTCTCAGAATCGTCGTCCGCCTAGTCGGGAGCTGAAGGAAAGCTAGGCAGCCCTCGACAGTGCCTCCTGACTGGGCGGAGGGTGATTCCGAGAATCTCCCTCCACCCAGTCGGGGGCTGGAGGCCAACCGAGTGATGCCATTGAGGGCTTCCCAGCTTGCCTCTACCCAGCCAGGGGCCTGAGGCAAGCATGGTAGCCCTCGACGGCTTCGTCCGGCCTGCCGCTAGCCCCCAGCTGGGCGAAGGACAATTAGGAGAATCACTCCTGGCTGGGAGGAGGGCTATTCCTAGAATTTCTCTTGGTTGGGTAGAGGGTGATTCCGAGAATCATCCCCAGCTGGGCAGAGGGCGATTCCGAGAATCGTGCTTGGCTGGGCGGAGGCGGGTCAGGTGGTGCCGTTGAGGGCTGCCCAGCCTACCTCCGGCCCTTTGTTGGGCGGAGGGTGATTCTCAGAATTTCCCTCCGCTTAGCCCAGGGCCGAAGGCAGGCCGAGCAACGCCGTCAAATGAAGGAGATTGGGTTTTGGATCTATTTTCAGGTTCAGGTAAGTTTTATTATACAAATTTAAATTTAAATATTTTATTTTTTACTTTTTATGTCTTTATACTAATTTTCTTACTTATTTCTTTTGTACTTGATGATTAGGTAAAACACTAGCATGTTGCCTACCAAAAGGAAGAATTTGCATTACCATTGAGAAAGACCCAGTGCAATGAAAATTTATTCAACAAAGAATTAATGCTCTTGAATTCCTTCCAGATGCGAAGCAAGAAGTTGGTTTGAGGAAAGGATATTTTCATGAATCACGTGTGGCAAAAAAAGCAAAGTAACCTCAACCACCATTATATGGAATGATTGGAAAGGGACACTTTGGAAGATTTGCAGACATGAAAGATCCATTAGAAGATGACAATGACCAAAATGAAGTAGAAAATGTTGCGGAAGAAGCCATCAATGATGTTCTAGATGATGTTGAACATGTATTAGTTGATATTGTTGAGGATCTTTAAGTTATGCTTGCAAACAAAGCTCATTTTTTAGATCTATTAATCAGTTTTACCTGTAATGTTTAGACTTTGATATTTTATGAGAAAAATCCTTATTTTTTGCAAAAAACATGTGATTACTATTATTTTTTGACATAGAATTCAATAAAAATGCTATTTTCTTAAGTTTTTTTGTTGAGATTTTCCCAAAAATTAGTTTATTTAACATATCTTTTTTTTAACAAAAAGTCTCTAAAAGTGTGTTTTTTGCATTCTATTTGTATTGAAAATTTGTATTTTTTTGTCATATCATTCAAAATATTAGTTTTTTATCGACAATTATTTGATGGGCATTGAAAAATTAATTATCAATACATAAACTTGTAGAAAATATAAACTTTATAATATTGACCCTTTTTTCATTTTTTATCTACGTGAAAAATTGAAGATATCATTACAAATTTTTATTTAAAAAAAAATTATTTTTTTCTTTTTAAAACATAAGTACATAAATGCAATTAAAAATAAACATCTCATGGAAGAAGAAGACGTTAGAAAATGTATAGTGTCAAAATCAATCCTCTAAAAAAAAGTTGGTGATGATACACCACCACTATTCAAAATTGACAGAAAAACCATAATAGAAAGAAGAAGAAGAAGAAGAAGAAGGAGAAGAAGAAGAAGAAGAAGAAAGTGCCAAAAACATGCTTAAAAAAAATGATTCTGCATCACCACTTTTCAAAATCGGGTGTTTTTCTTGCTATGTCAAAATGTAGGTACCAGTGAAGTTACCTATTTCATTGGTAACAGTGTTTTGGGAACCTAATTCATTGGAGAAGGCATTTAGGTTGGCAAGAAAAATTGAATTTAAAATTATGGCGACAAGGAAGCCTACCACTCACATCTATAAAGATGGAAGTGTTGTTACTCCTTGACTTCCACAACCTACAAGGTTGACACCACAACAATTGGAATAAAAAAGAGAAAAAGGGCTTTGCTACAGTTGTGATAGAAAATACACTAAAGGTCATAAGTGCGCTAATAAGAAATTATTTTACATATATTGTGAAGAGGAGGAAGAAAATGAAAAAGAAACTTCAAAAGTAGAGGATACACACCAGGAAGAAACCTTAGCAGAAGAAGAAATGAGTCCAACCATATCATGTAATGCATTGGCAGGAATTACCACTCATCAAACTCTCAAGATAGAAGGAAATATCAAGAAGAAAAAGTTAATAGTGTTGATTGATTCAGGTAGTAGCCATAATTTTATTCATTGTAAGGTACCCAAGGAATTGAATTGTTTCTTATACCCAGCACCAGAATGTCAAGTGATGGTTGCAATTGGAGAAACTATAACTTGCTCTATAAAATGCCATAATATCAAGTTATCCATGGGGTAATATGTATTCAATAGTCCAATTATTTCCATCCCAATGGGAGTTGCTGATTTTGTACTAGGAGTACAATGGTTACAATATTTGGGGACGATAGCTTTTAATTTTGAAGAAATTTTCTTGAATTTTTTTTTGAAAGGAAAGGAAATCGAATTACGGGGTAATGCAGGGAAGCCAAGAAAGATAATATGCTCTAGTGTCATGAAAAAAAATTGTAAATAAAGAAAAACGGTGCGTAATTGCACAATTATGCTCACTACAAGTTCTAACATCAAAATGATATATTTCTCTAGATCTCCAGAAAGTCTTGGAAAATCATTCCATGGTGTTTGATAGTCCCAAAGGACTCCTACCTATTCATGATCATGATCATGCTATTCATTTGATTCCAGGAAGTGTTCCTCCAAACATCATTCCTTATAGATATCCTTATGTCCAAAAGAGTGAAATTGAACGTATGATTACAGAAATGTTAGAGGCTGGTATAATTCAACCTAATCAAAGTTCTTTCTCTACTCCAGTAGTATCGGTGCACAAAAAATATGGATCATGGCGCATGTGTCCAGATTATAGGGAGCTCAATAAGCTCGCTATTAAAGATAAATTTTCCACTCCTGTGATAGATGAATTATTGGATGAATTACATGGAGCAATTTATTTTACCAAGTTGGATCTTTGTTCAGGATACCATCAAATTAGAATGAAGGCTAAAGATATTCCAAAAACAACATTTCGAACTCATGAGGGTCATTATAAATTTTTGTTCATGCATTTTTTCCTTACGAATGCACCTTCTACATTTCAATGGTTGATGAATTTCATTTTCAAAACCTTCCTTAGAAAATTTGTGCTAGTATTTTTTGATGATATACTAATCTACAATAGTTCTTGAAAGGATCATGTTCAACATGTTGACAGGGTGCTAAAACTATTGGAGGAGAAAAAATTATATGCAAAAACATCCAAATGTTTCTTTTCAGTACAAGAGGTGGAGTATCTGGGTCATATTTTATCTCACGAGGTTGTTAAGGTAGACCCTAACAAAATTAAAGCCATTAAGGAATGGAAAGTCCCCACAACCATAAACCAGTTGCACAGATTTCTCGGGTTAATAAGGTATTATCACAAGTTTGTTAAGAATGATGTGAGAATAGCAGCACCTCTAACAACACTATTGAAGAAATATGCATTTTCATGGACTCCTGAAGCAACTAAGGCCTTCGAAAGTCTTAAAGAGGCAATGTGCCTAGCACTAGTATTAGCTATGCCAGACTTCACAAAAACCTTTATTATGGAATGTGATGCCTCAAGAAATGGAATTGGTATTTTTTTCATGCAATAAGGAAGGCCCATTACTTTTGAAAGTCATTCAATCGAAGGAAAGTATTTACAAAAGGCTATTTATGAGAAGAAAATGTTGGCAATACTACATGCACTAAAGAAATGGATACCTTACCTAATGGGAAGACAATTCAAGGTAAAAAATTAACATGATAGTTTTAAAAACTTTTTGGAATATATACTATATTCATAAGAGTGGAAAAAATGGGTCACAAAGATGTTGGGTTATGACTTTGAGATTGCCTACAAAAAAGGGAAGCTAAATGTTGTTGCAGATGCACTCTTGTTGGCTCGAGGGGTCCTGACCCAGGTTCAATGTGCAAGGTTTGCCAACAAACCCCAATAGTACTGGCCCTTTTGGCAGTGAACTGGTTGTGAAGGTCAAAGTATCACCCGAAGTAGTATGGGTGGGTGCTGGAACTAGGTTTCCGCACCCTAAGAAAGGATGGGTAAGGCAAGAAGGGTTGCACTAGGTCCTGTAATCCCTGATTACCTTGTTCTGCACAGGGTTAATTAGACCTCTGTTCACATCCATGTGCACTAGATCTAGAGTTATATGATTTTATGACAATAACATAGCATTATATAAACAGAACAAAATAGATCCAGATCCAGACATACACTTACACAGATGTTCGCAGCTTAAAGATAGAAAATACGTAATACAGAAATTACCAACAATTCACACAAGATTACTCACAGATTCATTTCTCTATAAATCCTTCCTATTCATTCATTCATCAATTCTCCCTTACAATTCCCTTCCTAACTTGTGCACACAGCAGCAGGGTCCGCACACAGCTTGACTTGGATCTCCGCGTACATAGCCAGTAGGAGTCTGTTCCACAAAACCAAAATAGATAGATTAAACCACAATTCAGATCAATAGTTCATCATTCTTGTCCTTTACAATAAAAAATTCTACTTTATTTATAAAAATCTAGCCTAGACTTTCCTATGGTCTGCAAACCATGGTTTTCGGTCCCCTGGTTTACCATTTTACCCATTACAATGGTTTCGGGGCTTTGACCCACCCCAAAAATCCTCCGCTAGATTAAATCTAATAAAAAAATATATCAAAAATATCCAAAATGGACCAGTTTCACAGCTTGTTAGGAGACCCTATTCCAATAGTCCCCCAACACAATCTTGTGAATCATCCTGAGTCACTGCAGCTGCTATATAGTCATTGACCCTGGTAAGGCTTGAGTGAAATACCATTGACAAAGCCTGGTAAGATGTCTTCACACAGGGTAGCTAGCTGGACTGCTCTACCATTCATGATTTCCTTAACTGTGTAGGGACCAAGCCAGTGTTGTCGAAATTTTCCTGGATCTTTCACGAAATGGATATCGTATAAAAGGACAAGGTCACCTGCACGAATTTATTTTGGCGAATAAGTTGATCATGCCATGATTTTCCACAAGCCTTCTAAGCCTGTTGATGAAAATTAGCAATAAACCGATCTTTCTCTAGAGCCACAAGTTGCACAAGACATTCCTCTATGATAGCGGGGTCTGCCATATTTGTAAATTTTGTGATGTGTAGGCTAGGAACAACGTATTCGATGGGCATAATGGCCTCTTTTCCATAGACCATCCAGAAGGGGGTTATGCCTGTTAGCTTCTTGCAGGTTGTTCGGTAGGCCCACAGAACAGAGGGAATGCGAACATCGCAGTCACTATGATTGGCATTGCAAACCTTAGTTAATGCATGTTCCAAATTTTTGTTAAAAGCTTCAACCACCCCATTTTCCTGAGGATGGTATGGTGTACTCTTTGCATGCTGGATCTGAAATTCCTCATTTAAGGCTTGAATCGTTTGGTTGACAAAGTGTGTACCTCTGTCACTCATTAGGATCTTTGGGCAGCAAAACCTCATTAGAATGTGCTAAAAGATGAAGTGCACAGCAGTATCCGTAGCACAATCCTTCACCGCTTGTCCTTCAGCCCATTGAGTGACGTAGTTAGTGGCGGTGATAATGTAGCGCACACCTATTTTCTTTCCTAGCGAATGAATGGGCCTAATAAAATCAGTGGCCCATTTGTCAAAAGCTTGTAAAGCCACTTGAGGCTGTAAAGGCATCTCATCTCGGTGCGAAGGTCATCTTATGTGCTGGCAGGTGTCGCATGACCTACAATAGGTGTAAGAATCTTGATGCAAGGTAGGCCACCAAAACCGAGCCCTCAAAATATTTTGTGCAGTTGCACGTCCTACAAAATGGCCTTCTGCGACACCTTCGTGTGCATCTTCTAAAATGATAGGTCGTTAATGTTCTAGGACATATCTTCGTAGTATTTCATATATGCCTAGCTTATATAACTGACCGACGATAATAGTAAAGTCCACTGCTCGAGTAACCAATTCCTTCTTCTACTGCACTGAGTACCCAGTCGAGACCATGCCTGTCGTGAGGAACTCAATAATATGAGCAAAGTGTGTGTTAACTACCTTAATGGTAAACAACTGTGCATCTAGCAAGCCTTCTTCCAAACTAGTAGGTTCTTCCCCTGTTAAAATGTGAGACAGATGATCCAGGCCTGCATTCAACCTTCCGGGCTTGAGGATGATCTCAAAATCATATTCCTGAAATAGCAACAGCCAACGGCAAATCTTCCCCCCCCAACACAGGATTATTGACCAGGTATTTCAAAGTCGAATGATCAGTGAACATTTTAAAGTGTCCACCTAGTAGATAGTGTCGATATTTTTGTAGCACATATACCATAGCCAATCCTTTGGGCTCAGTGGTGGAGTAGTTCCATTCTGCGCCCGAGAGTTTTCGACTTGCAAAGGAAACCGGGTGATCGATATCGCCTTCTCCAGGTTGATTGAGACCAACTCCCAAGGCGATTCCTGACGCATCCACATGTACATGAAATTCCTTTGACCAATCAGGAAATATTAGTATGGGGGCAGAGATCATCTTCTCCTTGAGCAGTTCAAAGCTCTTCTAACATTCATCATCCCAAAGAGAAAGAAACATATTTTTTTAGTAGCCTTTCCGTAGGTGTTGTAATCAGGGCATACCCCTAAATTAATTTCCTGTAATAGCCAGTGTGTCCAAGAATAGAACACAATTGTTTCTCTATTGTTGGGACTGCCAGGTTTATAATTATGGCTACCTTCACAGGATCAATCATCAATCCCTGCCGACAGACTATGTGTCTGAGCACGATTCCAAATGGCACACAAAAGATGCACTTCTTAATATTAAAGGAAATCTTGTGCTTCCATCACACATCCAACATTAGTCGCGGGTTAGAGACACGTTCCTTTACTAAGCCAAAAAACGTCCAGTCATTGAAATAAACCTCCAGGAACTTATGAATAAACTCCTTGAATACAGCAACTACGACCCTTGAAAAAATAGCAAGTGCGTTTTTGAGACCAAAGGGCATGACCGTATACTGGAAGGACCCCCATTTAGTCACGAAAGTAGTCTTACTGTGATCTTCAGGTGTAATTCGGATCTGATGGTACCCCTAGAACCCATCGGCGAAGGAATAGGCCTCCTGTCTGCCCACACTATCAAGGATTTAGTCAGAGAAGGGTGTAGGAAATGGGTCATGGACGAAGACATCATTTAACTTGTGCAAATCCACGCAGATGCGTATTCCCCCCTTGGTCTTCTTTTCCTGGATGACCATTGGACCAGGGAAAATTTTAGGGGCGAATTTTAGCCCAATGGCAAAATTTAAGGGATTTTAAATTTTAGAGGCGCGAATTTTTTATATAAAACCTATTTTTTATAGTTTTACATAATTAGCCCCAAAATTATTTTAAAAATAATTAATTATTATACTTTAGCCAAAAAAAATAAAGGCGCATAAAAGCTGAAAAACTGGATTCGCCTCCGCATTTACTAGTCTGCATGGGTTTGGGTTGTATTCGCCCCTGATTTACTATATTGGAGGGTTTTGGAACGACTTTTGCCCCCAATATTCAGTATGGTTGCAGGTAAAAATTTCCCCCAATATCCAGTATGACAGGGTAACGCTTGCCTGTGTTGGGTGGGCTAAACATGTCGACATAATGGTGGAGCACAAAGTCTGTGAGACAATGATTTCTCGATATAATTACTATGACATTTACAGTGCATTGATTTCATCAAAACTATGTTTGTATCATTGTTTTTTACTGGGATGAATGTAGCTAGATGCAATGTTTTTATTCCTGAAAGTTTTTAACCATGCACTACTGAGTCAATTTCTCATGGGTTTTGGCAGTAGGTGCACATTTAATTACTAGGTCAAGAAAAATAACTGGACAGAATTCACCATTATTTTTGGAGCCAGTCTACTTAAGAAATTCTTCCTAATAATCAATTTCCCAAACTAAAATTTATATATTTATATTCACCATTTTCATATCAATCATTTTCCCACCCCAGACTGCAGGATGAACATCACAGGACCAGTCAATAGTGAATTAATAGGAGGTCTCTGAGCCAAAGACATACTCCCTTAGTCCAGGGTGCCAGCCTCCATGCTGAGTATTTTTCTTGTTACTTTGCATTGGAGGCATAAGAGCAAGGGCATAAAAAATTTTGTTGCTTGTTCTTCTTGTTACGATTCATAAAATGAGATGTAATTTGTTAAATTGTATGTTAACCACCTCTGAAGGAACTGATTTGGTTTTGTGGAAGTGTTTAAAACTACAAATGCAGTGCCCCGAGTTGATTCAAGTTTTGAGAATGGCTTCCTTTACAACACAAGACTTCCTATAGATCCTCTCAAACGCCAGTATTGGATTTCTTTATTCATCCGTGGCTTCCTATACACCCTCTCCGACACAACACTTCTGTTACTGAGATCTCCGTTTATCATGTGCTCTGTTCAATTGCTGGGTAGCAAAATATTTTTCGTGCAAGTTTCTGTTGGATCGGTCCTCATAGATTTCAGATCCATCTACTCTGTTTCTATATTTTAGTTGGAATGGTAAGAAATATGTTTATATGGTAAGCTTGCATCACTTAGAAACTGAGTATTAATTGAGATAGGCCACTGAACTTCAGAGGTTATGGATTTACCAATATAAGCATCCTTATCACGTTGCAGAGGATGGGAAAAACATTTTTCTGTTTTCTAAAAGTTGTTCCCATTGGTAGTTCAAGTTAAAAGAAAAATATCCAATTCTACTGGCTTTTATTTTCAGGCGCCGGATATGCCAGGGGAACAACACAGTAACATCAAATATGAAGAGGTGAATAACAGAACACTGTCATAATAATTTTCAATAAGGAAGCTCAAAAATTTCTGGACTAATGTTATTTGAAGTAAATCCTTATGCAGGAGTTTATTAAAAGTTCACGAGGAGTGAAGCTCTTTACTTGCAAATGGGTACCAGCAAATAGGCAAGAAAAAGCACTTATATGTCTCTACCATGGTCAGCACCAAATAGCTTACCTATTTATTTTACATATTCGACATTATAATATAACCTTAATCATGATTTCGTATATTCTTAGAGAGGGGTTTGACTGTTTTGTCTCCAGAGATATGCATACACTATCCTTTTGGATTGGGACCTATGATTTAGGATTTCATGTCTATAATGTGTAATTTGTTTCTTCTCATGATTGCAGGCTATGTAGAGTGCAACATTTTCATGGAAGGTATTTGGAATGTGACTATCAGTGGTTAACTTGGGTCCATGGACTATAACTGAATATGAAAAAGATATTAGCTAAACAAGAATATTTGGTAGAAATTATGAATTTTCTTATTTTCAAAACTAATTAACCCACTTGAAACTGCTCATAGATATAGGAATGAGGCTTGCAAAGGTCGGGTATGTAGTATTTGGTATATACTATGAAGGACATGGCAAATCTGTAGGAACACGATGCTACATAAAAAGCTTCGATGACCTTGTAGCCGAGTGTGCAACATTTTTCAGGAGTGTCGCTGGTATGTGTAATTGGGATCCTTTTATGCATGCACTATATAAAAGTGTTATGGTGATTTATGTTCACTTGGAGTTTTATGACATCCATAGTGGTGGATAGTGAGAAGACGGTATGTGAATTAGACTTAGAGAATTGTATGAGATATGAAGTTGTGCATAGTAACAAGCCAGTATGGAAATTACATTACAGATCGCATTGAGTATAGGGAGAAAGTAAGGTTATTTTATGGTGAATCAATGGGGGGAGCCGTTGCACTTCTCATCCATCGAAAGAAACCTAACTATTGGCGTGGTGTTGTGCCTGTTTCCCCTATGTGCAAGGTACAATTTGTAAATAATTCACATACTGTAGTTGCAGAGATATTCTTTCTACAGTTTACTCTTCGATGGTAAATTACGTTTCCCATCAAACATTTTGGAGTGATGTTGTGCTTGTTGATCTTATGTTTATGTGTAAGGTATAAATCATAAATAATTCACATATCACAGTTGCAGAAATTAAAATATGCTTTATACAGTTCATATGGGCAGATGGTAAACTCTATTTCCTATGTAGTTCAAAATTTGTTGAGTGTGATTTTTAATGAGCTGTGTTGGTCACATTTCTGCATTTATGTTAATTATAAATTTTGAGAACATTTTGAAATTTGAATATTTGAAATAGGAGTCAATTGTTTGTTTGAACCTTATCTTGATTGTGATATTTGAATTTATGTTTATAGCATCTTTAGAAAATATCTTGAAATTAGATTAGACATGAGCGCAGGTTAGGTCCAAAGAGTTTTTCTTCAATAGTCTCACCTGACTCAGGAGCATATTGTGCAGAAGAATTTGGACCAAGTCGAATATATATATATATTACATTTGTGTCTCTGTAAGATGTATAAAGATCTAGAGATGTTAACCTCGTATAGCTTGTCCTCCAATGAGTGCTAAAGAGCGAGTGATATTTTTAATGGACACAAAATTTCAAACTTCTGAAGTAGTTTTATTGTTACTTTTCATTTGCAATAGAAAAAGGATGTGATCAACTTCAATTTTTTGGTAATTCTATGTTAGTGATAAACTGGGTAAAATAGGTTCAACAATGTCGGAATATCATTCTTGCTAATATATTGGAAGATTTAGTGAGGATAAGGCACACTTTTAACTTTCTATTGCCTTCAAACTTCACATATACAGGGAAAGAAATGCCGCTGCACATCAGTTATCTAAAGCGGGTTGTGCTTTGAATAGGGGGATCTTGTTGATCACTGAGTATAGTGATGCTGAGCACTTTAGTTTTTACCTTCGACCATATATGGATAATCAACAACTTGTTGCAGCAATCTAATGTCTCCTTTTTGTTATTTCTGGTTCTAACTTTTTTTGTTGGAAAAAACATTGTCTCATAACTGGACAATAATTTAATTTGTATTGTTTAGCTCTTAAAGTTTGGGAACTTCGTTTTTGTATGCAACTGCTAAAATGTAAAATTAGGCCTAAGAGGCAAAACTGCGAACACTTTCAACCAAATGAATACACATTCATAGATGTGTACATGTAAAATGAAAAAAAAAAACCAACGAGAGCACAAAGTCTATGAGACAATGAGTTCTCGATATAATTACTATGACATTTATAGTGCATTGATTTCATCAAAAATGTGTTTGTATCATCGTTTTTTATTGGGATGAATGTATCTAGATGCAATGTTTTTATTCCTGAATGTTTTTAACCATGCACTACTGAGTCAATTGCTCATGGGTTTTGGCAGTAGGTGCACATTTAATTACTAGGTCAAGATAAATAATTGGACAGAAATCACCATTACTTGTGGAGCCAATATACTTAAGAAATGCTTCCTGATAATCAATTTCCCAAACTAAAATTTATATAATTGTATTCAACATTTTCATATCAATCATTTTCCCGCCCTAGACTACAAGATGGAAATCAAAGGACTAGTCAACAGTGAAGTAATAGGAAGTCTCTGAGCCAGAGACATATTCCCTCAGTCAGGGTGCCAGCCTCCATGCTGAGTATTTTTCTTGTTACTTTGCATTGGAAGTGTAAGAGCAAGGGCACAAAAATGTTTGCTTCTTGCTCTTCTTGTTACGATTCATAAAATGAGATGTAATTTGCTAAATTGTATGTTAACCACCTCTGGAGGAACTGATTTGGTTTTGTGGAAGTGTTGAAAACTGCAAATGCAGTGCCCCGAGTTGATTCAAGTTCTTAGAATGGCTTCCTTTACAACATAAGACTTCCTATAGATCCTCTCAAACGCCAGTATTTGATTTCTTTCTTCATCCGCGGCTTCCTATACACCCTCTCTGACACAACACTTATGTGGCTGGGATCTCCGTTTATCATGTGCTATGTTCAATTGCTGGGTAGCAAAATAATTTTTGTGCAAGTTTCTCCTAGATCGGTCCTCATATATTTCATATCCATTTGCTCTGTTCCTATACTGTAGTTGGAATGGTAAGAAATATGTTTATATGTTAAGCTTGCATCACTTAGAAACAGATTATTAATTGAGATAGGTCACTGAACTTTAGAGGTTATGGATTTACCAATATAAGAATCCTTATCACATTGTAGAGGATGGGAATTTTTTTTTTCTGTTTTCCAAAAGCTATTCCCATTTCTAGTTCAAGTTAAAAAAAAATATCTGATTCTACTGGCTTTTCTTTTCAGGTGCCGGATATGCCAGGGGAACAACACAGTAACGTCAAATATGAAGAGGTGAATAACAGAACACTGTCATAATAATTTTAAATAAGGAAGCTAAAAAATTTCTGGACTGATGTTATTTGAAGTAAATCCTTATGCAAAAGTTTATTAAAAGTTCACGAGGAGGGAAGCTCTTTACTTGCAAATGGGTACTAGAAAATAGGTAAGCCAAAGCCCGTATATGTCTCTGCCATGGTCAGCATCAAATGGCTTTCCTATTTATTTTACAGATTCGACATCATAACAGAACCTTAATCATGATTTCGTATATTCTTAGAGAGGGGTTTGAATTTTTTTTCTCCAGAGATATGCATACACTGTCCTTTTGGATTGGGACTTGTGATTTAGGATTTCAGGTCTATAATGTGTAATTTGTTTCTTCTCATGATTGCAGGCTATGGAATAGAGTGCAACATTTTCATGGAAGGTATTTGGAATTTGACTATCCATGGTTAACTTGGGTCCATGGACTATAACTGAATATGAAAAGTATGTTAGCTAAACAAGAATATTTGGTAGAGCTTATGAATTTTCTTATTTTCAAAACTAATTAACCCACTTGAAACTGCTAACAGATACAAGAATGAGGTTTACAAAGGCCAGGTTTGCAGTATTTGGTATATACTATGAAGGACATGGAAAATCTGCAGGAACACGATGCTACATAAAAAGCTTCGATGACCTTGTAGCCGACTGTGCAACATTTTTCAGGAGCGTCGCTGGTATGTGTAATTGGGATCCTTTTATGCATGCACTATATAAAAATGTTATGGTGATTTATGTTCACTTGTAGTTTTATGACATCCATAGTTGTGGATAGTGAAAATACGGTATGTGAATTAGACTTAGAAAATTGTATGAGATATACAGTTGTGCATAGTAACAATCCAGTATGGAAATTACATTACAGATCGCGTTGAGTATAGGGAGAAATTGAGGTTCTTTTATGGTGAATCAATTGAGGGGGGGGGGGGGGGGGGCGTTGCACTTCTTATCCATTGAAAGAAACCTAACTATTGGAGTGATGCTATGCTTCTTTCCCCTATGTCCAAGGTACAATTTGTAAATAATTCACATAACTCTAGTTGTAGAGATATGCTTTCTACAGTTTACTCTGTGATGGTAAATTCTGTTTCCCATCAAACATTTTGGAGTGGTGTTGTGCTCGTTGCTCTTATGTTTATGTGTGAGGTATAAATCATAAATAATTCACATATCGCGATTCTCGAAATTAAAATATGCTTTATACGGTTCATAGCAAATGATGGTAAAGTTTAACCTATGTAGATCAAAATTTGTTGAGTGTGATTTTTAATGGTTTGTGTTTGTCACATTCTGAATTTATGTTAATTATAAATTTTGAAGACATTTTAGAATTTGGAAATTTGAAAGAGGAGCCAATTATTTGTTTGACCCTTATCTTGATTGTCATCTTTGAATTTATGTTTGATATGACTTTAGAAAATATCTTGAAATTAGATTAGACATGAGCACAAGTGAGGTCCGAGAGATTTTTTCTTCAACGGTCTCACGACTCGGGAGCATATTGTGTAGAAGACTTTGGACCAAGTTGAGTATATATATATATATATATATATATATATATATATCTATATATATATATATATATATATATATATATATATATATATATATATATATATATATATATATATATATATATATATTACATTTGTGTCTCTGTAAGATGTATAAATATCTAGACCTGGTAACCTCGTATAGCTTGTCCTCCAATGAGTGCTAAAGAGTGAGTGATCTTTTTAATGGACACAAAATTTCAAACTTCTGAAGTATTTTTCTTGTTACTTTGCATTTGCAATAGAGAAAGGATGTGACCAGCTTCAATTTTTTGGTGATTCTATGCTAGTCATCAACTGGGTAAAAGAGGTGCAACAATGTCGGAATATCATTCTTGCTAATCTATTGGAAGATTTATTGAGGATAAGGCACACTTTTAACTTTCTCTTGCCTTCAAACTTCACATATACAAGGAAAGAAATGGAGCCGCACATCGGTTATCTAAAGCGGGCTGTGCTTTGAATACGGGGCTCTGGTTGATCACTGAGTAAAGTGATGTTAAGCACTTCAGTTTTTACCACGGACCATATATGCATAATAAAAAACCTATTGTAGCAATCTAATGTCTCCTTTTTGTTATTTCTGGTTCCAAATTTTTGTGTTGGAAAAAACATTGTCTCATAACTGGACAATCCTTTAATATGTATTGTTTAGCTCTTAAAGTTTGGGAACTCCGTTTTGTATGCAACTGCTAAAATGTAAAATTAGGCCTAAGAGGGAAAAATGTGAACACTTTCAGCCAAATGAATACACATTCATAGATGTGTACTTGTAAAATGAAAAAAAAAACCAACGGTAGCACAAAGTCTGTGAGACAATGAGTTCTCGATATAATTACTATGACATTTACAGTGCATTGATTTCATCAAAACTGTGTTTTCCAATCATCGTTTTTTAATGGGATGAATGTAGCTAGATGCAATGTTTTTATTCCTGAATGTTTTTAACCATGCACTACTGAGTCAATCGCTCATGGGTTTTGGCAGTATGTGCACATTTAATTACTAGGTCAAGATAAATAACTGGATAGAATTCACCATTACTTGTGGAGCCAATCTACTTAAGAAATGCTTCTTGATAATCAATTTCCCAAACTAAAATTTATATATTTATATTCACCATTTTCATATCAATCATTTTCCCGCCCCAGATTGCAGGATGGAAATCACAGGACCAGCTAACAGTGAAGTAATAGGAGGTCTCCAAGCCAGAGACATACTCCCTCAGTCTAGGGTGCCAGCCTCCATGCTGAGTATTTTTCCTGTTACTTTGCATTGGAGGTGTAAGAGCAAGGGCATCAAAAAGTTTGATGCTTTCTCTTCTTGTTACGATTCATAAAATGAGATGTAATTTGCTAAATTGTATGTTAACCACCTCTGGAGGAACTGATTTGGTTTTGTGGAAGTGTTGAAAACTTCAAATGCAGTGCCCCGAGTTGATTCAAGTTCTGAGAATGGATTCCTTTACAACACAAGACTTCCTATATATCCTCTCAAATGCTAGTATTGGATTTCTTTCTTCATCCGTGGCTTCCTATACACCCTCTCCGACACAACACTTATGTTACTGAGATCTCCGTTTATCATGTGCTATGTTCAATTGTTGGGTAGCAAAATATTTTTTGTGCAAGTTTCTGCTAGATCGGTCCTCATAGATTTCAGATCCATCTGCTCTATTCCTATACTGTAGTTGGAATGGTAAGAAATATGTTTATATGTTAAGATTGCATCACTTAGAAACAGAGTATTAATTGAGATAGGTCACCGAACTTCAGAGGTTATGGATTTACCAATATAGGCAGCCTTATCACATTGCAGAGGATGGGAAAAACATTTTTCTATTTTCCAAAAGTTGTTCCCATTTGTAGTTCAAGTTAAAAAGAAATATCTGATTCTACTGGATTTTCTTTTTAGGCACTGGATATGCCAGGGGAACATCACAGTAACGTCAAATATGAAGAGGTGGATAACAGAACATTGTCATAATAATTTTAAATAAGGAAGCTCAAAAATTTCTGGACTAATGTTATTTGAAGTAAATCCTTATTTAGGAGTTTATTAAAAGTTCATGAGGAGTGAATCTCTTTACTTGCAAATGGGTACCGGCATATAGGCAAGCCAAAGCCCTTATATGTCTCTGTCATGGTCAGCATCAAATAGCTTTCCTATTTATTTTACAGATTCGACATCATAATAGAACCTTAATCATGATTTCGTATAGTCTTAGAGAGGGGTTTGACTGTTTTGTCTCTTGAGATATGCATACACTGTCCTTTTGGATTGGGACCTATGATTTATGATTTCAGGTCTATAATGTGTAATTTGTTTCTTCTAATGATTGCAGGCTATGGAATAGAGTGCAGCATTTTCATGTAAGGTATTTGGAATGTGACTATCTGTGGTTAACTTGGGTCCATGGACTATAACTGAATATGAAAAAGATGTTAGCTAAACAAGAATATTTGGTAGAGTTTATAAATTTTCTTATTTTCAAAACTAATTAACCCACTTCAAACTGCTCATAGATACAGGAATGAGGCTTACAAAGGTTGGGTTTTCAGTATTTGGTATAGACTATGAAGGACATGGAAAATCTGCAGGAACACGATGCTACATAAAAAGCTTTGATGACATTGTACTCGACTGTGCAACATTTTTTCAGGATCGTCGCTGGTATGTGTAATTGGGATCCTTTTATGCATGCACTATATAAAAATGTTATGGTGATTTATGTTCACTTGGAGTTTTATGACATCCATAGTTGTCGATAGTGAGAAGACGGTATCTGAATTAGACTTAGAGAATTGTATGAGATATGCAGTTGTGCATAGTAACAAGATAGTATGGAAATTAAATTACAGATCGCGTTGAGTATAGGGAGAAAGTGAGGTTTGTTTATGGTGAATCAATGGGGGGTGTCGTTGCACTTCTCATCCATCGAAAGCAACCTAACTATTGGAGTGGTGTTGTGCTTATTTCCCCTATTTCCAAGGTACAATTTTTAAATAATTCACACAACTCTAGTTGTAGAGATATGCTTTCTACAATTTACTCTGCGATGGTAAATTCTGTTTCCCATCAAACATTTTGGAGTGGTGTTGTGCTTGTTGCTCTTATGTTTATGTGTAAGGTATAAATCATAAATAATTCACATATCGCAGTTGCAGAAATTAAAATATGCTTTATACAGTTCATATGGGCAGATGGTAAAGTCTGTTTCCTATGTAGTTCAAAATTTTTTGAGTGTGATTTTTAATGAGCTGTGTTGGTCACAATTCTGAATTTATGTTAATTATAAATTTTGAGAACATTTTGGAATTTTGAAAATTTTAAAGAGGAGCCAATTGTTTTTTTGACCCTTATCTTGATTGTCATCTTTGAATCTATTTTGATAGCAGCTTTAGAAAATATCTTGAAATTAGATTAGACATGAGCACAGGTGAGGTCCGAAGATTTTTTCTTCAACAATCTCACCTGACTCAAGAACATATTATGCAGAAGACTTTGGACCAAGTCGAGTCTATATATATATATATATATATTACATGTGTGTCTCTGTAAGATGTATAAAGAGCTAGACATGTTAACCTCGTATAGCTTGTCCTCTAATGAGTGCTAAAGAGCGAGTGATCTTTCTAATGGACACAAAATTTCAAACTTCTGAAGTATTTTTCTTGTTACTTTGAATTTTCAATAGAAAAAGGATGTGACCAGCTTCAATGTTTTGGTGATTCTATGTTAGTCATCAACTGGGTAAAAGAGGTGCAACAATGTCGGAATATCATTCTTGCTAATCTATTGGAAGATTTTTTGAGGATAAGGCACACTTTTAACTTTCTCTTGCCTTCAAACTTCACATATACAGGAAAATAAATGGCACCGCACATCAGTTATCTAAAGCAGGCTGTGCTTTGAATAGGGGGCTCTGGTTGATAACTGAGTACAGTGATGCTGAGCACTTCAGTTTTTACCACCAACCATATATGGATAATAAACAACCCGTTGCAAAAATCGAATGTCTCCCTTTTGTTATTTCTGGTTCTAAATTTTTGTGTTGGAAGAAACATTGTCTCATAACTGGATAGTCCTTTAATCTATATTGTTAAGCTCTTAAAGTTTGGGAACTTCGTTTTTTTATGGAACTGCTAAAATGTAAAATTAGGCCTAAGAGGGCAAACTGCGAACACTTTCAGCCAAATGAATGCACATTGATAGAGGTGTACATGTAAAATGAAAAAAAAAAACAACGGGAGCACAAATTTTGCGAGACAATGAGTTCTCGATATAATTACTATGACGTTTATAGTGCATTGATTTCATCAAAACTGTGTTTGCCAATCATCGCTTTTGATTGGGATGAATGTAGCTAGATGCAATGTTTTTATTCTTGAATGTTTTTAACCATGCACTACTGAGTCAATTTCTCATGGGTTTTGGCAATAGGTGCACATTTAATTACTAGGTAAAGATAAATAACTAGACAAAATTCACCATTACTTGTGGAGCCAATCTACTTAAGAAATGCTTCCTAATAATCAATTTCCCAAACTGAAATTTATATATTTATATTCACCATTTTCATATCAATCATTTTCCCGCCCCAGATTGCAGAATGGAAATCACAGGACCAGCCAACAGTGAAGTAATAGGAGGTCTCCGAGCAAGAGACATACTCCCTCAGTCCAGGGTGCCAGCCTCCATGCTGAGTATTTTTCTTGTTACTTTGCATTGGAGGCGTAAGAGCAAGGGCATCAAAAAGTTTGATGCTTGCTCTTCTTGTTACGATTCATAAAATGAGATGTAATTTGTTAAATTGTATGTTAAACACCTCTGGAAGAACTGATTTGGTTTTGTGGAAGTGTTGAAAACTTCAAATGCAGTGCCCCGAGTTGATTCAAGTTCTGAGAATGGCTTCCTTTACAACACAAGACTTCCTATAGATCCTCTCAAACGCCAGTATTGGATTTCTTTCTTCATCCGCAACTTCCTATACACCCTCTCCGACACAACACTTCTATTACTAAGATCTCCATTTATCATGTGCTATGTTCAATTTCTGGGTAGCAAAAGATTTTTCGTGCAAGTTTCTGCTGCATCGGTCCTCATAGATTTCAGATCCATCTGCTCTGTTCCTATACTGTAGTTGGAATGGTAAGAAATATGTTTATATGTTAAGCTTGCATCACTTAGAAACAGAGTATTAATTGAGATAGGTCACTAAACTTCAGAGGTTATCGATTTACCAATATAAGCATCCTTATCACATTGCAAAGCATGGGAAAAACATTTTTTCTATTTTCCAAAAGCTGATCCCATTTGTAGTTCAAGTTAAAAAAAAATATCTGATTCTACTGGCTTTTCTTTTCAGGCGTCGGATATGCCAGGGGAACAGCATAGTAACGTCAAATATGAAGAGGTGAATAACAAAACACTGTCATAATAATTTTAAATAAGGAAGCTCAAAAATTTCTGGACTAATTTTATTTGAAGTAAATCCTTATGCAGGAGTTTATTAAAAGTTCACAAGGAATGAAGCTCTTTACTTGCAAATGGGTACTGAAAAATAGGCAAGCCAAAGCCCTTATATGTCTCTGCCATGGTCAGCATCAAATGGCTTTCCTATTTATTTTATAGATTCGACATCATAACAGAACCTTAATCCTGATTTTGTATATTCTTAGAGAGGGGTTTGACTACTTTGTCTCTAGAGATATGCATACATTGTTCTTTTGGATTGGGACCTGTGATTTAGGATTTCAAGTCTATAATGTGTAATTTGTTTCTTCTCATGATTGCAGGCTATGGAATAGAGTGCAGCATTTTCATGTAAGGTATTTGGAATGTGACTATCCGTGGTTAACTTGGGTCCATGGACTATAACTGAATATGAAAAAGATGTTAGCTAAACAAGAATATTTGGTAGAGCTTATGAATTTTCTTATTTTCAAAACTAATTAACCCACTTGAAACTGCTCACAGATACAGGAATGAGGCTTACAATGGTCGGGTATGCAGTATTTGGTATAGACTATGAAGGACATGGAAAATCTGTAGGAACACGATGCTACATAGAAAGCTTCGATGACCTTGTAGCCGACTGTGCAACATTTTTCAAGAGCGCCGCTGGTATGTGTAATTGGGATCCTTTTATGCATGCACTATATAAAATTTTTATGGTGATTTATGTTCACTTGGAGTTTTATGACATCCATATTTGTGGATAGTGAGAAGACGGTATGTGAATTAGACTTAGAGAATTGTATGAGATATTTAGTTGTGCATAGTAACAAGCCAGTATGGAAATTACATTACAGATCGCATTGAGTATAGGGAGAAAGCGAGGTTCGTTTATGGTGAATCAATGGGGTGAGCTATTGCACTTCTCATCCATCGAAAGCAACCTAACTATTGGAGTGGTGCTATGCTTGTTTCCCCTATGTGCAAGGTACAATTTTCAAATAATTCACATAACTCTAGTTGCAGAGATATGCTTTCTACAGTTTACTCTGCTATGGTAAATTTTGTTTCCCATAAAACATTTTTGAGTGGTGCTATGCTTGTTTCTCTTATGTTTATGTGTAAGGTATAAATCATAAATAATTCACATAGCATAGTTTCATAAATTAAAATATGCTTTATACAGTTCATATGGGCAGATGGGAAAGTCTGTTTCCTATGTAGTTCAAAATTTGTTGAGTGTGATTTTTAATGAGCTGTGTTGGTCACATTTCTAAATTTATGTTAATTATAAATTTCGAGAACATTTTGGAATTTTAAAATTTGAAAGAGGAGCCAATTGTTTGTTTGACCCTTATCTTGGTTGTCATCTTTGAATTTATGTTGATAGCATCTTTAGAAAATATCTTGAAATTAGATTAGACATGAGCGCAGGTGAGGTCCGTAGATTTTTTCTTCAACAGTCTCATCTGACTCAGGAGCATATTGTGCAGAAGACTTTGGACCAAGTCGAGTATATATATATTACATTTGTGTCTCTGTAAGATGTATAAAGATCCATACCTGTTAGCCTCGTATAGCTTTTCCTCCAATGAGTGCCAAAGAGCGAGTGATCTTTTTAAAATTTCAAACTTTTGAAGTATTTTTCTTGTTACTTTGCATTGGAGGCGTAAGAGCAAGGGCATCAAAAAGTTTGCTGCTTTCTCTTCTTGTTACGATTCATAAAAGCTTGCTTATGCTCATTATCAATAGGTCTCCTATAATTGAAACTGAGCTCTATGTTTTGAAGCAACATTGTCTTTCATGCTATATGATGTAAGTTTAGAATGGAAACAATACTTCTGATAGTATAAGCATGACAATATAAGACAAATGCATCTGAATGGCCAATCGCTGAGTAAGACATGTTTAGTTGCATTCTGTCACTAGTAATATCATGTCTGCAATAGAATTTGACATTGATGCTTTTATTAAGTCTTTTTATATTTCAATCCACCAGACTTGGATTTGTAGGCAAACAAACTGATAAAAAATATGGCTGAATTAACTGTTATTTTTAGTATACGAACGACCTCCAAATTACATTCCATCAGACCAATATATGTCTCCACACAATCTTGATGAGGGGCCATCTCTAACTGATTGGAGGGTGCAGAGGTGGGAAAGTTTATGTCAGCAGGTTGCACTGCATCCCCTTTTTGAAAATTCTAATACAAATTTTGGTGGACAAGCACCAATGACTAAAATATGGACCACCAAAGTAAATAAGAGCATATCTCTAATAAAAGACTTCAAAGGTTCTCGACCCCTTGGTACACCTGGAAATTTTTCAGCATCCCATACATCGGTAGATTCAAATGGTGGAAATAGTGACAAATTCAACTTTGACCTAGCTAATCAGCAGAGTGACGTAAGGATTCTAGCAAAAAATATCTTTTCAAGTCATAAAGGGGAGGTTGATTTTGATTTTTGGTATGGCGATGTTCATTTATTCTCTGGCAGTAGCTTTAATCTCATAGATTACTACTGTGCCACATTTGGGGTTTTTTTTTCCCTACCAGCTTTCTCTTCTACTAGCTGTTGTCTAGCCTCTGTTTGGCATGATAACAGCAAGGATTGCACTGTACTGAAGATTTTACATATTCTACCTCCTGCTAGTCAAAGTAGTCAAGGGAAAGGTAATGCAGCTGCCTGGGAACGAGCTATAGCATAAAGGTATGAAGTTGATTTTTCTTGTCATCTGGATGCATCTCTGTATTTATATTGTGGTTTATTTCACTGGCCTACGGTTTGATTATTCTTATCCATTACCAGATTTTGGTGGGGCCTCTCAGTTGGAGTTGATTGGTGGGATGCTGTTGGTTCTGCACAAAGTGCAGCTGAAGATGACATAGATAGAATTAATGTACATTATCAAAAGGAAATAAGTTATGTGTTGGTGAAAGATAATTTAAGTGATGATGGGAAGCCTTTTATGTTAAAAAACCTTTGTGACTCATTTGTATTCATTCAAACTGCAAAATGGGAGGAATACTCACAGACTACTATATTATAAATCGAAGTAGAATTTTTGATGCAAATGTTGTTTCTGCAATTGGAATATGTGTTCAAAGGTCCCCATCTGTGGTTTGACCCTGTTTGATAACAAGTTTAAAATGAGTTTTTGGCATCTCTTGATTCCAAGGACGTAGGTGGCAATTTGGTTGAGCGTATTACATCAAAATGTTCCTCTTTTCATGGTAAGTTCATATAGATGTTTTGTATATTATGTTGGTAACACATGGTACAATTCTTCTTGTTCTAGTATTGAAATGTTGTGAAGCATATAAGTTCATGAGAGAGTTCAACTAGATTCTATTTTCTCAAATGATGAGTTGAACATGATGATGGAATTTGCTTTAGAAATTGAATACTTTGAGAAAACTAGGTTGTTTTAACCCCATCTTCATAATAGACCTTGGATATTGGGTCAAATGACTAAAACTCCCAAATTTTATCACCCTTATTAAAAAGGTGCTTGTTTATGCCAACACGACTTCAAAAGGGTGAAGTAGGACAAGTTACACAATCACACAGGCCTAAGTATGATCAAAAAATTCATTTCTTATCTCAAAGCGTAAGTGATGATGGGAAGCCTCTTATGTTAAGAAACCTTTGTGACTCATTTGTATTCATTCAAACTGCAAAATGGGAGGAATACTCACAGACTACTATATTATAAATCCAAGTAGAAATTTTGATGCAAATGTTTTTTCTGCAATTGAAATATGTGTTCAAAGGTCCCCATCTATGGTTTGAACATGTTTGATAACAAATTGAAAATGAGTTTTTGGCATCTACTGATTCCAAGGACGTAGGTGGAAATTTGGTTGAACATATTACATCACAATGTTCCTCTTTTCATGGTCAGTTCATATATATGTTTTGTATATTATGTTGGTAACACATGGTACAATTGTTTTTGAAGGATATTAGGCAACAATATGATCTCCCCAATCATCCCTTGTTCAAGATAAAGGGAGCTAAGTTTTCCTATCAAAAAATTTTAAGATTAATGTTGACCAGAGTATGAAGCTACGGATATGACGTTGACAATAGAGATACCCATTTCTTTGTGGAATAATGCTCACATAGTGCGGCTAAGGGAGAAAGTTGTGTCAGAGTATTTCTAAGAAAATATATTAATATCCAAAATTATTTAAGATGGGGCATTCAAGTCTTTAGCAAACGTTTTGATAAGCGCTCTTATGGTGCTTTTAGGAAATGGGATATCAATTGCATGACAAGTTGTTACATTTTGTTAACATGTCATAAGTTTATTTATTTTTTGGCACTATGTTCAACACTTATCAACCAGATATATACATTTTCCATAAATGCATATTGGTTGGAAAATGGGTCTATAATTTATGAAATTGGCTGATGATGGCTTGGAATATAGAGACCTGCAATTTATTTTTGAAGCTTATCATCTGCCCAGGCATGCTTGATCAAGAGCTAATGGAGATCTTTGTAGAATGGAACAGAGAATGATTAGGGTAGTGGAGAAATGGACCAAGAAAATACACGAAGGGTCCATATATTTCACCAAAGACAAAGATCAAGAGTGGAGATAATATTATTGCGTGCTCATGAGCTAGGAAGAATTTTTTGCGTTAGTGGACTCGAGGACAAAATTTTAAGGATTAAAAATTCTTCGCAGATTGTTGACAGAGGATCTCAACTATACATATACTCATTATAAATGTAATTTCCTACATCATGCATGAAGTAACCAGAGTTTTCCTTGGAGTTATCTTTGTTTTATCTAACGAAATGGTTTATTCAAGATTTGGTATAGCTTGTGTGGCCATGGTTACTGACAGATCTCTTTTTCTAGTATTGAAATGTTGTGAAGCATATAAGTTCATGAGAGAGTTCAACTGGATTCTATTTTCTCAAATGAATTGGGTGAAACAATTACCCTTGCAAAATTCCAGCATGAGAATATGATCATTTGAAGAATGTGGAATTCATTGTCTAATAGCGGTCTGTGGGGGTAAAATTATGCATCAAAAATATCTCAAAGCTTAGTCAATGGAACAGTGGATCAGCGTAGGACCTAAGCTTGGTGTGGTTAGTAGATTGATCATTAAGGGGGCTGTTAAAGTAATGATAGATTGATCATGGTCAATTACAGATTAGACATGGACAATAATATAGTCGTTCTGACTTTTGATTATTTTACGCTTTTATGCTTTATTTCACTTTAGTGTATTTCTTGGTCTATCCTACATTCATAAAGTGGATTGACTTGACTAGCATGTAGCCATTGATAAGGAGGCTTTCTCTGGCATGGATGAGAACACTTTTTGGACTTGATACATTTTTTTAGCACCCATTTGCCTTCTCATGTTACAATGGTCTTGATTCCCATAGCAATGAGCATAAATTTCTTGATTTTTTCTGCATGTTCCAATTTTGATGGACTGTCTCGTAACATGCTTGAAGGATAGGTTTTTCTTGTCAGGCATCGATTGTATTATATCTGTGAATCAAAAAATGCAAATGGAGTAGTGGGCTTATAGTATTTAAATTTTAGATATCCCCTACGCATAATGGCATTGATTCTTAAGATTATAAACTACTTATTCTTAACCCATCTGATTCGAATGGGTATTCTATGTACCTTGTCTTTATTTAAATTTTAAATTACTTGTTCACTTGGTTTAAAGGGAGCTACCCCTACTTTATTTATGGGAGAATGTTTTCTTTAACTTTTTGGATAGCTTGAAAGTTTTAAGTAAGGCTGAAGGTCTTACATGACAGAGTGCACAACAGGGGAGAGGAGAATGGGAAAACTTATATCATTCTTTTCCTTGCTTCACAGGTTTTATTACATTCTACTTTTTGACAGGAGCTCTCCATTTTGGCATATTTGATTCATATTTCTATTAGTGTTGTAAGTCTTATTTTGGTCCTTATTACCAGGCTTTTTTTTGCATTGTGAAATTGTATAATCCTCCTTTTTTAGTTATGGATTTTGTTAGCCACCTATAACATTTGTTAGATCAAATGGTGGCTAAATATTTTTTAGCCTTCAAGAAACAATTCATTTCCAAATTGTGAGTTATTGAAGTCTTATGATGTTCTTTATCCTTTGAGTTAATCTTCACTGCTGTTTCACTCTAAATCCTAAAGAACCTGCGGTTTACCAAGAGAAATACTACTTAAGAGGCTCCATTCTCCATCTTTTCACTTATCCCTTTCACTCTCCACAAACAGCTTCAATTTCATCCATAATCCCCTTCATTTTCCCCTCTAAATCATCCTAACCCTCTTTAAACCTTTTATTTTTCCTTTATCTGGTTTAAAAAACCTTTTTTTCCCTCTATCGGAACCCTTTTCAGGCCTTAAAAATCTCTGTTTTTGGCCTTAATACATTTTTCTGCACTATAAAGTTTTTAAGCCTCCAGGAGCTTATTTACCTTATCCTTTTCCTCCATTTTTCCTAAAGCCTCGCAATCGGGCACTAAAAGGTGTTAAAAATTCTTTAAAACCCCTTTCCCCTTCTATTTTTCCATTTCCGATATTATGATTTTAAACAGATATGGATCGTTGATCCCATATTAGATCCCACGGTCCTCGTCTTATCGCAATATCGCATTTTCTTTGCCCAGGCCCCCATTTCCCTAAAACCCTGATCCGCCGATGCGATGAGCTGCTTGCCGATTCAATCCTAACCGTTGATCTCCCTCTCTGATCCAATGACCAGCGCTCCATCGCATCGTACGAATTTTAGAGTTCCATTCCCCTTTTTCTTCGATGGACCAATCTGCCAATTTGATCTCATCCATTGAAACCACAAGAACCAATGGCCAAGATTAAGTTGAACTCCGCCCATAACCCTTTGCCATCACCCCTCCGATTGAGTCCCAACCATCGATCTTACTCCTAGATTCGAAAGAAAGTGCTCAATCGCATCGCAAAAATCTTAAATTTTTATCCCCTTATATCTTCCGATTTGTGATCCCTGATTCAGATCATAACCATTCGTTCTCCCAAATCCAACGATTGGGATTCAACCGGATAAAACTAACTTTTCGCTTAAATTTTCACCTCGCCACTTAATATTTTTTGCTACACAACAAAAACAAAGGTCGGTCCCACCATCGAATACTCTGCACATATTTTGGTCTATCACGTGACACCCTCACCATCCAATCTGCTCCCGATCATCCAACGACCAGAAATCCATATAGCGTGATTTTTGGCCTCTCCTCGCAGTGTGCTACTTCTGTGCGATATAAGTGGTTTTGAAAAAACACATGTTGATCGCTAACATAGATCGCCTTCCAAAATTTTATACCACTTACCCCCCCAAAAGCCACACAAAAATCGCTGTCGGTTTTCTTGAAACCACCCTTCTGCATATTCGTGCCATAATTTTTTTTTTTTTTTCTAGTTAGCTGTTCTGCCAGGTTTTTTTATGTTTCCACTACATTTTCGTCATCCTCAAGCATTCCAACTGCCTCCATCAAACCTTTGAATGCAGTTAAACCATAATCTGCAGGGATTCTTAATATTTTATTGTGTTTTTGCAGGGTTTTTAATGGTGGTTGTTCTGTGCATTTCCATAGTCACAGAAAAGTGACTCTATGAGTCTAGAGTGACGATTCTGTGATTTATATCGACGAAGAAAGGGAACTGCAGGTTTGAAATCCATGTTTAAAATGAATTGGATCACGATCCAGGGTTTAACATAAACCCTCCAACAATAGAAAGCCACCTGTACCTGTATAAACAAAGAACAGTAAAGTTTATTAGTGTTAAAGAATCAAGACTCGAAGACTAAGATCAAGGCTTAATTAAGCCTAAACACAGTTGAAATCAAATTAAAGTGTTTTAAGATAAAACACGGAGAATTATATCAGTCGAAGAAAGCCTCCACTACCACATCAGAGGCCAAAATATCCTTTCAGCTACCAAAGTGCCACCTATAACTCAAATAAATCAAAAGAAGACATAGTTATTTCCTTAGTAAGTGATATTTTGTTTAAAGAAGCCAGAGTTATTTCCAGCATGCCAAAGAGTTTTAAAAGTCAAAAAAGCCTGCCAAGTAGATCAAATACTTAATGTAAACCAATTAATACATAGGAAAGATCAGAAATCTTCTCTATTGAGCCCCTCAAGGGCAGAGAAACATTAAATTGTACTAATTGAATAGATTTCCCTACCTTTTATTCCACCTCCTTTTTCTTCTATAAATACTTCCTTAGAAGATGAGAGGTTGTTGGTTGGACTTTGATGTAATAGTTTCTTCAAATCATTGTTGAGTGTAAATAAGTTCTAAAAATTTGAAGCTCTGTTAAGTTATTGAAGAAGATAGGCTGAGAAGAGGAGTTCGAAGCTGTGATGAAACATTGGACATGTAGTTTGTAACTGGATTGACAATCAATATACAAGCTGATTCTTGGAATCCTGGTCTATATCATTGGTGAAGTACCTCTTACTATTATTATTTTCCTTTCATGTATGCCATTTTGTTCACTTTTCTTTGATAAAGAGCAGCGAGCATAGAGCTAGGATTTACTGTTAAAAGTACCCTATTCTCACTGATAAGATTTATCTTAATGTTTTCTGCTAATTGTGATTTGGGAATGACTTAAACTAAGTGTAACACTTATCAAGGAATGTTGGTTAGTCCATGTCTTGATGTGAAAAACTTGAAAGGAAGTTCTTGAATGATATTTTCATTGCATGCTAAGTAGAGTTAAACTAAGAAAGTTTATGGTTTTCCCTGTCTTCTAGTTTTTTCTCCAAAATTTGTATGAAAGTTTCCCTAAGAGTATGCTGAAAACAGGCCTAGATTTTAATTATATCTTACCTAATTTTAAGATGCACTTTTTTTTTCTTATCTGTTTTCATCCCTTATGAAAGTAGTCTAGTGTGATTACTAGATTGTTCTCTGATAAGTTAGCTATAATACAAGCTTGTCCAAAGAAGTCTATGGTTAGCCTTGTCCTTTGGCTGGTTTCAAACAATTTCTTAAAACGGCTTTTCTTGTATGGTAAGTTGATAAATCCTTGTTGAAATTATTGACTTTTACCTCTTTCTCAACACTTTTAATGTTCCACTCCATCATTTAATCTAAAGGATATTTTGATATAGCTGACTTGCCCCTTGGACCACTCTTGAAATTGTTGTACAACTAAAACTTTTTCTGACTCCTTTGCCCAATGGTTTAAATTTGTCTCATACTAATCCTATCTGCTGAATACTTCTCAATATACTTACATATTCACCCTTCAGAAACTCTTTCATTTGGTGATATTCCATCCAATCAAAAAATCATACCCAACCAAACAAACAAAAACCCTTGTTCTTAATAACTAGCCTAATATCATTTTCAGACCTTAAAAGATAAATCAATATTTGAAACTTATAGAGAAATCCCTCTCTGGATTCAGCGGGGCTAGATCCTAGAATCCCAAAGTTGTTTGATGTTGTCTTGTCTTTTGGTTTGCCAATCTGCCAAAACACAGGAACCCCAACAGATTTATCCTTGATTGAAGGGACTAGAAAGGCATTCAGATAGCATGCTTAGCTGGTCGGTGTATTTAAAAAATAACAATATACTGTAAGCTATGGAATATCTAAAACATGGAATATCCAAAATTTTCATAGTTGGGTTCCTTAGGGTTTCTCAACGTGTTATTTATTTTAGCTTGAAGTGGTAATTTGAACTGCTTTTATCATTTCTTTGAAATCTCATGGAATTGTGTCTATTAAATGTTTTCCCATGCTATTTTTTTTACAAAAGATCTATCTTTCCTTTCTAGATGAGCATGTAACTAGTTACTTCAATGTCTTTTTTCCTTGAAAACAATATTTCTAACCTACTAAGTTCCCTATTTAATAAAATTCTTCATGGTTTTAGTTTCAATTTTTTTTATCAGTGTTCTTTCAAGATAGCATATTAGTGGAACCGGATTGCAACTGGTGAAACAAACCGGTCCAACCTGTTTGGGTGTCAAGCTGGTCCGGTTGAAGGTCTAGGACTGAAAATGGTTGTTTCAGTACTGAACCAACCTTTTTTCACTGAATCGGCCAGTTTTGTCGATGTATTCAAGGGACGTTCCAAACACAATTTAAAAAAAAACAAACAATAAAAAAAAAAAAAATAAGTGGGGCATCCTAATATTCAAGGTACTAGCAAATAACTGTCACATTGCAAGAAAAACTCAAGATTTGCAGATCCCTTGTCCTAGAATGATAAAGTTTAAAAGAGGCAGTAATCCTTTGTTTTATGGCGTCTTCACCCAATATATGTAGATCCTCTCCTATAAATGGTATAGAATAAGAGGCGTTAACCCTTTGTTTTATTGGGATTTCCAGTCAACACATGTAGGATGCACCTTTCGGCTAAACTATAATAATAAGATATGCCTAATAACTCACGGAATAACTTTATGCTAAGATGTTTGGACCGATAAAATCTGCTAAATTTTCCCAGGACTTGCACCTGGCAAACTGTGTGAAACTACCTCTTAGAGCAGACCAACAACGAGGCATTTTGTCCTCCTTAGGCGTCCAAGGTCCAAATGGAACATATTTTCTCACTTAAAATCTCGTTTTCACCAAACCCAATGATAGACTGTGCGCCATGCCATTTTTTTGAGCGAATTGTAACCCACCTCCACATTTTCTCAAAATCCCCAATTCTTCAGCCTTTGCAGCAGCCAATTTTACTGACAAATCATTGCCATTACCAATAGATAAATCAAACCCTTCTTATTGAACAATATCATATTATCATAATGAGAAAATCCAAAGAACAAGTTTACCAGACTCGAAATTATGTGTAGCTAGTACCAATGATGATTTATTTTGCACCACTAGGGTTTCGCCCTGCGAAGCAGATGGAATAGTCTGGAACTGCCGCCATGGAGTCACTACAATGTCTTGGTGCACAATTTTGAGCCCCACAATACCTAAAATTTCAATTCAAAACAAATCATAACCTAAGAATTTGGAATTGGACCTCAATATTAGTGCTAGTAGTAGCATGAGCAACAACACTATGCTTAGAAGAATTAGAATGCGTTTTCGAAACTGCACGAGAACTACTTCCCTCACGGGTCACCATGTGCCATGCTTGGTCTCGATGGGTCACTTCCTTCAACTCCTGGTTGAACTACCATATCTTCATTGGAACCAACACCCCGAACTCCATTAGACAATGATTTTCCATTTTGTACTAGTGATTTGCCATTTGTACTGGTGATTCGCCATGATTTTACAAGATAATATAATCTCGTGAGAGATTCGCCAAAAAAATATATATACATATTATATTATAAATAAAATCACCTTCCATTTTTCCTATGTATCATGGGGATTCACCCATTTATTATACATATAAATTTAGGGGGTTCTTAAAATTTTCCCTGTCCACTGTTTCACTGTTGTAAAAATATTTCTTTTGGCAGTAAAAAATCAACAGACTGTCCTTTTGTTTACTGTTTCTTCTTGACTGTTTTCAAGGTAATTTCTTCACTATTTTACCTCTTATTTTCACATTAAATATGTAAATGCCTGCCACTGTTCTTCACTAGGAATTTTTACATTCTTCAGCTTTCTAAAATTCTCATCTGCCTCCATGTATTTAGCAAAATTGGGCTTAAAAACAAAAAGATGTTTGATCTCATGTTGAAGAAAGAACAAATCTTCAAAGTGTTGGAGGAGGACTTTACCTGTAGGAGTGCCTTGTGGTAATGGTTTACTTACTCGCTCCTTGGAAAATTCTCCGATTTTGTTATCATAATCTTTCTGGGGCATTAATTTCTCATTAAAGACATGAATATCTGGCAAGCCCTTCTTTCTCAAGTTTGTATACTTCACCATAAACTTTGTTATGGCAATATTCATTGCTTCACACTTCTCTTCTAGGTAGTTCATCAAAATTTTATTTGTTACTACCTTTTTAATCTACAAAATGGTCTCTGTTTTATCCAGTATCTGTAACTCTTCCAACTCTGCTCTGTTCTTGCTGTTTAGAAAAGTGATGAGTTTTAAAAACTGAGTGGGCTTATCAATTAACTCATCCTTAGTCTTCTGAATCTCTGCATGTGCTGCTAACAATAAGTCTCTTTGCTCATATATAATCTGAATTGAAGGCCATTGAGTGTGAATGGCCTCTATTATGTTTTTCCATAAATGATTCTTGAAAAATGAAATTTTTTCAGTGAGCGTTAACACTTTCTGCAATCCCTTAATTTGCTCTCCAAGTCTAATTGCTTTCTGCTATGGGTTTTAGCATTTATTTGAGCTAACTTACTTGTGGATTCAAGATTTTCAATCATTTTCTTTAGGCTATTGATTTCATTATTTTATAAAGACAATTCCTCCATAGCCTTCACAATCTGACCTGCTCCATCTGCTTGTTGGACCTGTGTTGTGGAAGATTTTGTGTTTGAAGTAGTTGTTGAACTCATTGGCACTGTAGTTGCCAGTGGTTCCTTTGGTGCTAGCTTTTCTCCTAATGTAGATGCCACTGCTGTGGTAATCACTGGTATTATTGAAGGAATAATAGGAGTCTCAGTCTCTTTCACAGTTTCTTTCTCTTGGACAAGTTGGTCCATTTGAGATTCCATTTCTTTAATTTGAGCAGTTAGTTTGAGGATGAGCTTCATCATCTCTTCTTTTTCACGTTGCTCTTGAAGGATCTATTTAGTCTGTGGGTTCTCACTTTGAGGAAACTTAAGTTGTTTCCTCAAAGCTGCAATATCTTCATTCTTTTTTTTAATCAACAATTCAGCTACCTGCACATTTGAGGGATCATATCCCACCTGTAAAATCAAATCCTCTAAGGCTTTAATCCTTAGGTATTTAGCATACAAAGAGCCTTTGTCTAGCTTCATTTGATCCTAAATGTTAATAATGGTATTCTGCAACTTAGTAGCACTCATAGCCTTTGTCACCACAGTTGAATATAACATTTCAGAGCTATGTCTGTGGAATTCAATTTGGTCTAGCTCATGCATATTTTCAGTATCTACTTCAAACTCAACCTTTTTATAGTCTTCCACTGTCTTTGGTGTTGAAGTAGTTGGTTGCAGAAATGAGATAATCATTTTGTTTGTAGAATAGTCAAAGGCTGTCAGTAGCCTATTCTGATTTCCTGGTTTTTGCTTGAGGAATTGAGAATATATCTCCGATTTAATTTCCTCATTTTTCTGCTTTACCTGTTTATATTTTTCCTTGATATCTAGGTCTTTTTCCTCAGCTATCCGTGAGGAAGAAGCATCCATATTTTGTTTCTCAATCATATGATTATCATCTTTACCTGTTGTTTGATCTTTTCCAATCTCTGCAAGAGTTTCATTGATTATTTCTGTAGCTTCGTCATTATTTACCTCTGGCTCATTTGTATCCTCAACATCAATTACCTTTTCTTTCCCAATTGAGCTGAATTTGAGCCTTTTATTGTAAATCAACTTGAATTTTGTATCTGTAGTGGTTTCTGCTGTATAGGTTCCTTCATCCTTGCCTCTTTTTGTTGAAGTCTCTGGCTGCTTTGCAAATTCCAGGGCCTGTGTTGTAACCACTTGTCCTGCTGCCTCTGCATTGATGATTGTATCTATCAATGTGTTTTCCATCCATTCCTCTTGATTGGAAAATTTATCAATTTCTGGCTTGGGCTCATGTATGAAGGGTGTAAGTTTACATTTTACCCTTAAATTACTAAGGATCCCTTGTGGTTCATAGTTCCATGGAAAACTCTATTGAAATTTGAATTCTACTAGTCCCTTTGAAATCTCTTTTTCTGCTTCCCTATTATTTATGATGACATGACCAATCTGATTTTTCAACTTGAATTGAGTCTATTTCCTTGCAGCTAAGAAGTTGATAGAGTCAGAATTTAAAATCTGTCTTAAATATTCCAATGCAAAAACTCTCATGTTCATGTATTTTGGCAACTTATAAGGTAATAAGTTGGATCCAAAAATTCTTATTTCAGTATGTTTTTCATAAAGAAACCAGTCTCCCATTTTGCTTTGTTCTGGTAGTTGTAATATCCTCTTCATTTCTTCATTGACCCTAGGCTGCCCTGCTTTGTACAAAATATTCATTGTTGTATGGACGAAAAGGTCTGAGAAGTCTGTATAAGTGAATTCACTATTCTCTTTCCTCAATAAGGAAGTCCAGAAGACAATAGACAAAGGCTTACCCTCCAAGTCCATCTTTTGCAAAGCAATTGGAAAATTATCAGCTTGGAAGAATAAAAAAAATGAAACAACTAGGAAGAGTATCTGAAAACCCCTTCAGTGGGTAGTTTGGTAAGCTGGTGATGAATATTGTCTGCTATAAAACTGGCATAATAAAAAATGAGTGCAGGGGGTTGACTGGAGATAAAGTGGATAGAAAGCCAAGAATGGATTCATTAGTGAATCCATCTGTGAAATATCCCAGTATAAAATATAACATGGAAATAATATGCCTTGACCCTTCAGGAAATTTGGCAGTTGAATAAGGAGGGTTCAACTTAGGGATGTCAACATGGGAAGGCATAAAGTTCTGAAATATCATAAACCTATTTGGGAAATCCAGGCTTAAGTAAAATTGGGTTAAATATTCAATAGAAAGGGGGAATAAATGAGGATCGAATGGTAATTGCAGCATTTGATTTATGGATTCTGCTGTGATTGTAGAAAGGACCTCTCTGTCTACATTAACAATAGCCCTTTGGTCTGGTTCATAATGCTTTTGACACAGTCTTACAAGGTCTTGTCCAAGGTGAGTCAATGGAACTACATATTGGGAAAAATGAGTTTCCCAAATAGGTATTTCATCTCTGTCTAAGTACTTATCATAGCACCAGTTATGTATTTCTAAAAGGTTGAATTATACCACAAGGTCAACAATATTGTAATCCATATCAGTCAATGGAATGATTTCTTCAGTAGCTATAGGTGGCTGTAAGGGATTCACTGATACAGTGGATTTAGCAGTGAAGGCCGAAGTAGATTTAATAGCCTTAGGTGTTACGGGTTTAGGAGGTTTGGATCCTCCAGGCTTAAATACGAATTGCTTTTTTGTCATTTTGGACTAACTACTGCAATTTTAAACTATTTGCAGGAGTAAATTTTCTTTAAAACAAAGGATAATTTTAGCAATTCTTTGGAAAAAGATAGTCTTGGTGGGGTTTTTTTTTTATTTCTCAATTAGGTATCTAAGATATGCAAACTGGTTTAAGACATAAAACAAGGGTTTTCTGAATGACTTGGATTGTAAAAAGGCGTTTTTTAAGACACTATATGTTTTAAACCCTTTTCCTGTTTCTAGAATTGACCTTCAGAGGTCATAAGCTGAGGAAATTAGCTTTAACAGATGATTTCACAAACACATCAATTTCTGGGAAAATTTGGCCAGGTTTTGGCCTGTTTTAGGGCATTTTTTGGGCAATCTCCTGATAAATTTTTCTAATTGAAAGCCTATTTGACTGTGTAGGGTTTTTAACTGTCGAAAAAAATACCCTTAATTGCAGGTATTTAAATGCTTGAAAGGGTTTCTGAAATGTTGAGGCCGAATGAAGGTCCGGTCTAGCTTACTGGTGCATCAAGTGGTTTAGTCGGTCTTCAAAAGGGAAATCTGTGGTCAAATCTAGTTTTGAACTAGAATTTGATAAACAGGGGCTTGAACACAGTCGAGAGGTTTTAATACAGTCAGGCGGAGCTTCTTTTTCAATTTGGAATACACAACTATACATTAAAAAAGGTATATCAAAGGTTTAAAACTTTGATATTCAACCCTCGTAAATGCATTAATTGCAGGTCCCATCAAATGGCGGGCGACAGTTTTGATTTTGAAATATAAAACAAGCAGCAGTTTTCGCATTCGTTTCTGGTGGTAAGCTGTTTTTACCCAAACGAACGCGATCCAACAGAAAACTAACACGTCACTGGGGGTGGAATTGTCAAAACCACCCATTTTGTGCTCGATTGGCGTTAGAACGAACGTTTTATTTTTCTGCGCGATATTGATTTCACGTCGTTGGATATTGCGATCGGGAGCGAAAGGGTGAAGATTTGCTTGAAAATTGCAGTCGAAAAGACGGTGGGACCGGGGTAAATGATATGCGTTGGGGGATAAAAACCTTTGTATAATGCATTTTTAAATCAAAGTTTTTATATGAAAAAGGGTAACGTTACATAAGCAGAACTTATATATGCGGGGTGGGGTGTTAACACCTTGGGTTAATTTTATATAAAACGTAAAGTTTTATATAACGGGAAAAGAGAAAAGGTTTAATTTTATGCGGGGAGGGATGGTGAGTGTATTTACAAAGGCGCGGTGCATCCCAATACTTAGGATAAAATGTAATGGGTTTTAATGTTTATTAAAAATAAACCTTGGCTTATTTTATTTAAACATAGGATTAATAATATGGGAAGAGGAATGATTTTTTGGTACTCCAAACGTTTTAACCTTTATAAAATATTACTCAGAAACTTAGGCTAAAAACGTTGATGAGTGGGGTAAAACTCATTGGTATGATTATTGTATTATATAGCCTTAAACCTTGTGAATGGTTTAACACTATAGGGGGCGGGGTATTTAATTAATGTTAGTTTTAGACCAAAGGGTGTTTATTTGGGTTTTGAATTTAACATGTGCATATTAACTTTGGTCTAAAAACTATATAATAGTGGGTTTTAGGGGGGTATTTTATATAAAGGGAATTATATAGATAGGATAAGGTATTTTTAGGGAATTAATAGCATAAGTTAGAAGTTAATATGACAATGGGAAAATGAATGCACAAAAATACACTAAATGACCAAGTAAATGGAATTAGTAAAAGCATAGCTTATATTTCATCATTTCACCAATTTACTTATGATAAAGTGTTTTTTGAGGGTTTTTGTATTTTTATGAATCAAGGAAGTTATTTAGATGGGATTTTAAGTTTCATTAAGTAAGAAGGATTATTTACTTATGAAGATGACTTAAATGTATGAATGAGGGATAAAATAATGGTAAAGGGGATTTTATCATAAGAATTCAACATTTTCCACTATCCAGTCATTGAGCTTTGGATCTGGTCCCAACAGAAGTAAGAGAAATGTTCTGAGCCTCTTTGACTGGCAGTATAAAATACTGAATACCTACAAGGGGAGGGAAATTAGTGATTTTTTCCCAGTGAAGAATATTTACATGCTTTTTCCCACTTCTTTCTACCTACCCAACATTACTCTAACATTTTTTCTTCCTTTTAGCAGGTGCATTTAAGCTTACTACCTTGTAACATTTTATTCTTTTGAAAGCATAAAACTATCTAATTCTACCATATTTCATCTGAGGGCTCAAATTAAACTGATGAGATCCTCATTATTCTCTACCTATCTATTGATTTGTCAGGATTAAACTGTCTGACAAAACTTTATTCATTATCTAAAACATGGAAATTGAAAACAAGACAAGTCAAGTTTAAACAGTTTAACTCATCATGGATTATGGCATTTATTGACACTTTGTCGTAATCATTTATTTAACAGAAAAAGTAAAAAGTAGTGGCATTTGAACTTGCTCGCTTTCATGTCTTGTTTTCATATTTTCTTTTGGGGTCTATATTTTTTAAGTCCTTCGATCTTTCTTTTAGGACTTTTTACCCTCTTTTTGATTTTTTTATTATTTTTTATTTTCTCAAAATATGTGAAAACAACTTGCAAAAAGCAAGGTATGTACATATTTTACAAGACTATCAAAAGTCAATTCAAAATTATGAATCCTATATTTATAAGACACAAAATACATAAAATCACTAAGCAAAGTGTAAAAGGTAAAACATTGCTTATCTTTATATTATTTCACCGATACTTAGGATAAATGTAGTTTTAAGGGTTTTATGAATATTTCTAAAGGGATGAAGTTAATTATATGGGATTTTAATCTTCACTAAGTAAGAATGTGTCTTTACTTATGAAGATGAGTTAAATGTATAAATGATGGATGAATAATGGTAAAAGGGGTTTTTATCATAGGAACTCAACATTCTCCACTATCCAGTCATCAAGCCTTGGGTCTGGTCCCAACAGAAGTCAGAGAAATGCTCTGAGCCTCTTTGACTGGCAGTATAGAATACTGAATACCTACAAGGGGAGGGAAATTAGTGATTTTTGCCCAGTGAAAAATGTTTACATGCTTTTTCCCACTTCTTTCTACCTACCCAACATTACTCTCACATTTTTTCTTCCTTTTAGCAGGTGCATTTAAGCTTGCTACTTTGTAACATTTTATTCTTTTGAAAGCATAAAACTATCTAATTCTACCATATTTCATCTGAGGACTCGGATTAAACTAATGAGCTCCTCATTATTCTCTACCTATCTACTGATTTGTCAGGATTAAACTGTCTGACAAAACTTTATTCACTATCTAAAACATGGAAATTGAAAAATGACAAGTCAAGTTTAAACAATTTAACTCATCATGGATTATGCCATTTATTGACACTCTGCCATAATCATTTGCAAAAAGTAAAAAGTAGTGGCATTTGGATTTGCACACTTTCATGTTTTATTTTAATCTTTTTCTTTTGGGGTCTATATTTTTTAAGTCCTTTGATTTTTCTTTTAGGACTTTTTTACCCTATTTTTTATTTTTTATTTTTTGTTTTTTTATTTTTTCATAATATGGGAAAACAACTTGCAGAAAGCAAGGTATGTACATATTTTACAAGACTATCAAAATTCAATTCAAAATTATGAATCCTATAGTTATAGGACCCTAACACATTACATAAAAATTTAGAGGTTGGTTGCATGCTTAGAATCTGACTGATTTATTCTTCAGTTAAAGGAGGAGGGAGTCTTTGTTTTCTTTGGATTGAAAAACAATTCTTTCATTTCTCTTGTGAAGACTGATCATGAGGCTGAATGTCTTCTTTAGCCTCACACAAAAGAGCAGATAAATTATCATTTTTCCCCACAGAGAGATCTTGTGAATCTTCTTTCATTTCCTGATTGATTTCATTTTCAACTAACTTCTCTTGGTTATCATGACAATTAAATTGAGAATGAAATTCATGAATTGCTTCTAAGAGATCCTCAGGATGCCAATTTCCTAAATCCTCATCAATATTTACATGGTATTGTATGAGATCCTCATATTGATCACAACATTTTTCAACTAATGATAAATATGAAGAATATTCTTTATAATGCTCACAAAACACCTTGTGGAAATCTTTTAAAGAAAACAAACTACCAGGGTTCATACCTTCATACCATTCCCTCGCTTTCCCTTCTAATGTTGCCATGAACATCTTCATGAGGCAATCCTCATGCCATTTGACCTTCAACTTCCATGAATGTATATGAAGTTTAATGAGATGTAACGAAGCATCATCAACAGTCTCATCTTGAAAAATAGGAAGGTTTCTTTTCCAATTTACCTGAGGCATTTTATGTGGGAATCGAGGAATGTGATCTCTTTTCATTGGAGCATACCTGCGTTGTATTCTTGGATCCATCTTGTTAATTAGTCAGAGAGTGGGGTCACTTTATATTCACAACCAATATGGATTCTTCTACCAGTGGAGTCTTTCGGTCAACTGAAAACTGTAGGGTCGCCAAGTGGATGATTTCAACTTTCTTGTGTCTGGCTGTTGTCCATCATCAACAACCAGATGCCAATCTTGGAACATACTTGAATCATACAATATTTTGACTGGGGTTTTTGAGTTCTGATGAAATATTAAGATTTTTCGATAAGTCCCCAGTATGGTTGCCATTATGTTGGCACTATATAATTTAGGAGATTGGTAGGACTAAACTATAAAGCACAACATCAAACCACTTTGGAGTCCATGACCTAGCCTTCCTAGACTCGGAGAGGGCTTTCTCTATTTTTATGATTTAACTTGATGATTATAAGTGCTGATATTAGGCTAGTTACAATGATGGGGGTTGTTTGTTTGATTTATTTGGTGGTTGGACAACAGGTTTGCACGAACTATACCATTGGGCTATGGGGTCGAAAGGCTGGAACGACACATCAACATTCAAGAGCATCACAGGGCAAGCTAACTGTGCTAAATGGATCTTAAGAGCTATATGAATATGTGGTCAAAGAAATAGTAAGGTTCAGTAATGACTAAAGAGTAATTAATAATTATTTAATAAGACTTCAGCATAAAACATTCAGATTGTAAATGCAGACAGAATTAAGGTACTCGGACAACAAATCTTAATCTAAAATTTCTGATTTACTATTAGATGAACAGATGCACAACAGAGAAAATAATGGAAACATTTAAACAAAGAAGTAGCACATCACCATTTTGACACAGCTCAAGAATCCTGTAAACTGTCTTTGATTATTGATGTCCAGCTCCAAAATTACAGTGCTCCAATATAATAGTTCTTACAATGCAGGGGCTAACAATATCCAACCCTTGAAAATGAAAATTCAAGTGGTATTTAAATAAAACTAAGTTGGTTTCCCTAATTTACTTTGGCAAACTTCATTAATTACAAACTAACTAAATTTAGACAAGTGTGGCCATGCAAGGCTCGAACAAAGAAAATCTCTGACAAACACTGTCTGTAGAATTAACTTTGGTAACTCTTCAAGAATGTAAAACTCAGGCGGCTCTTTGTGAATTAAAAATATGGCTTGGAGGCAGCTGATAATGGTTGCGAGGAGGCAACGATGGGTGGCTCTGACATTTGGCTCTTCTTTTTGGGTTGCTTCTGCTGGATCATTAAAGATAATGCGATGTTGGCATTTCTGATCAATCGGTGGCTATGCTGAGGTGTCCACCATGCTCTTTCTATCTTGGTAAATACATAACTTGTTCCACTCCTTTTTGATGGGAATTTTCATTCCTATGACCTGTCCGTACACTTCATCCACTTATTTGTATTTGTTGAATGTGGACCTAGTGAGGAAAACATGCTTAAGCTCATGTTGAATAAAGATGTCCTTGCTCAAGTGGTCACAAACAACTTTCCCGATCATCTTTCCTTTAATGCTAGTTAATTTGGTGGTATCCTTAGCTGTTTATTTGAGTTTGGTCATATAATCTCCCCTTTGGATCGGCTTGTTATTTATTACATACAGTGAGGGCAATCCTTTTTCCACCAGGGGTTCAATCTTGTTCAGGAATCTGTTGATGGCCAGGTCCAACTCGCGACACTTCTCCTCCAACTGCCTTACTAAATTGCTCTTAGTGAGGACCTTTCTCACTTCTAATATGGTTGTTGTTCTATCTTGTACATCCAGCCCTTCAAGCTCGTAGCTGGTTTTGGAGTTCAGGAATTTTATGATTTTAGGGGTTGTGATTAGCATGTTTCCTAATTCTTGATTTGCTTTTTCAATGGCCACAATGCATTTGTCCACCAACTCTTTTTGTTCAAAAATGATGTGGATGGAGTGCTAAATTTCCTCCACTAACTTTATGATACCATCCCAGATTATCAACTTCATTTGGCCCAAAATTTTGTTGTTCGAAAATCCTTCTCTGCCTTCTCTAATATTTCAATATGCTTTTGGGCTATCTCATGGGAAATTTCAGACTTGGCCTTTTGATCTCTCAGGATGCCAATCTGTGCTTCCAATTTCTGGATCACATGTGACTGCAGGGTCATAATTTCCATGGCCTTTGACAGCTGGTCTGTCCCACTAGATGTTCTAATAGTTGTGGGAACAAATTATGGGATTTTCGAAATGGGGACAACTTCCACCGGGATGAGTGCTACTCGAGTTGCTTCTTCTTTCTCCTTCAATAACTTCTCCATCTCGTTTTCCATCTGTTTGATTTGGGCAGACCGTTCCACAACTAATTTCAATAGCTTTGCCTTATGTGACTCATATTTCTCAATGCCTTTGGCCAAGGGGTTTTCTGTTGCTGGCATCTTGAGTTGTTTCCTAAGGGCTGCTATATCAGCATTCTTCTTCTTCAAAATCTCCTCCACAACCTGAATATTGGCTGGGTCATGACCTAGCTTCACTATTAACTCTTCTAAAGACCTGATCCTTGAGTCTTTAGCCATGGAAAATATATTTTCTATCTTGATTTATGACTGAGCATTGGATAAGGACACCTGCAACTTTAACAAGCTCATAGCGGTACTTGTCAAGGTGGAGGCCACCATCTCTACAGTCTACTTGTGTAACTCCATTTGGTAAATTGGATGGATGTCCTTGACATTAAATTCGAATGATGCCTTCTTGTAATCTTCTGCTCCTTGGGGTTGTGGGATCAAGGCTTCTATAAATGCCATCTGCATCCTTCTCTTCTCAGTGTAAAAAACATACAACAACCTACTTTGTGAACTTGGGGTCTGCTTCCAGAATTGATTGTAAGTTTTAGTCTTTGGCACCTCATTTCTCAATTTTATTTCCTTGAATGTGTCATACACTGATTTTTCTTGGCCTTCTATGGTAGGACTGAAAGTAGATGTCTACAAGGCCTGCTGCTATAGAGACATTGTGGTTGTAGATGTAGAGGAGGCCATTGTTTGAACACTCACTGCAAATGGCCCAAGGGGGTTTGAAATATGTACCATTGTTTGTTGTCCCGATTCTCCTCCTTGATCAATATCCATATGAACTTGGGCCCTCTTCCTATATCTTATTTTGAATTCTTTACTAGAGGCACCAGTGACTGAAGGTGACTAATCTTCTTTTGGCCTTTTGGTCCCTATCTCTATCTCTTGCTCTTTCCCCTTATCTTCTTTTCCTTCTGCATTCTTCCTTTCTTATGGCGTTGGGGTTTGGACGCCTAGAGTGGAGAACACTTGTTCTTCCTCTTTCTGGAGGGTATTAGTCACCCATTCTATTCATTTGGCATACTGCTCAATTGAAGGTCTATGTGTGTGAACATAGGGTGTGGATTTGTTTTCCACCCTTTTCCTGGAGATAATCCCTGCAGGGTCATAAGACCAAGTGAAACTGTGGCAGAACCCCATCTTTTTCAGTATCTTTTCTGCCTCCTCTCTTGTTGCTCTACTGTTACAGATGAAAGGCCCAATTTGTGTCTTGATCTTGAACTGAGCCTTCTTCTTTGCAGAGACAAAGTGGAGCTCATCTTCATGTATCATTTGCCTTATGTATTCTAGTGCAAAGACCCTCATGGAGATGAACTTTGGCAACTTATAAGGGGCTAAATCAGTTCCATAGACTTGAATCTCTGTGTAGTTTTGGTACAAATACCAATCTGTTGTCTTCAATTGCTCTATTAGCTGCATAGCTTTCCTGATTTCTTCACTTATCCTGCGCTCTGCTGCATTGCTGAGTGTGCTGATGGATGGGTGCATAAAAAAATCCACAAAATCCTTGTATGTGTAATCCCTCTGATCCTTTAATAGCAGCGTGGTCCAAAACATGATAGATTGAGGTTCACCATCTTCATTTACCTTGGTCATTTGAAATTTAAACCTTCTAGACTGGAAATGAACAAACATATATAACAACACAGAGGAGTATTTGGAAACCTCTTCTGTATCAAACTTTAAAAACTGTTCATGAATGGCCTTTGCAAGAAATTGAGCATAATTGAAAAGGACTGTGGGTTTAGCATCTAGGGAAAGAGTGGACAAAAAACCTATCATAACTTCCTCTACCCACTGATTAGTGTGATAACGCAACAAATAAGATAAAACATATATAATGTGCTTGGTCCTAATAAAAAAGGCAGATAAGAGATGAGGAGGGTTCTTTGTGGGCATTGGGGTATTAGGGCCCAAGGAAAGTTTCAAAGTTTTGGCTCTGCTAGCAGGGTCAAGCTTTTGATAACATTCTCTGAGGGCTTCATACGAGAAAGGGACTGCTTGTTTAAGAGTGGGGGCCTACATCACCTGTTGGATGGATTGGGCATTAATGGCAAACAAGATTTCTCCTGTTGGGGTGACTATGGTCCTCTCATTTATGTCATAACAGCTTTGGCACTTCCTGATGAACTCTGGGAAACTATGGGTTTTTGGGAAGGTGTAAAGAGGTAACTGAGTCTCCCATAGGCTAATGTCATCGGCTCTTTCAAGAAATTGGTCTTCAAACCAGAAGTAGACATCAAAGAAATCAAAATCCGACTCGGTCTCATGGATTTTGTAGTCTCTATCTGCTAGAGCCAAGTTATCCAGGTCCACTTGTGGGTAGACCATAGGATTAAAAGGCTTTTGATCTAGCTTCAGAGGCATTCTCTTCAATGATTCTTCTTTCACAATCCTGTAATGAATAAAGGGATGATAGAGCGGGGAGCTGAGAGAGGGAAATTATTGTGGGTCAGCACTGGGGAAGGGATACGACAGTAGGGGATAGTAACCAGGATTGACAGTCTAAAGGAGCCCAGTAATCCGATTTTGCAGAGTGCTGACAACTATTCTTTGAAATTCACACTTTCTCCGGTAATACCTCCAAATTCAATTTCTGTGTTAGATTGACAATACTGACAGAGTAAACTATATAATTATGCCGACATTTGGCTTTTAAAACAGAGATGCGGTGGTGTGGAAGTGGCGCAAGTCCGTTGGATAACGAACCGGCCTTTAATGGCGCAACAATTTTCTTAATAGGAGGAGATGTGTTTGAAGTGGACAATGGGAGCAAACATGGCACGTTTAGTACATGCAATGGTAAAATGGCACGACGGTTTAGTGAGTGGCATAAAGGGATTTTCAGAGGGGGTTGTGAGTAGTAAATGGTATTGGAGAGGGAGAGGGCGATGACATTTCTTTGTTGTTCGTAGGAGACTCGTTCACGACTTGCCCGCATTCACGACTTGACCCGCTTAGGGTGCACGACTTGACCCAAACACGTTCAAGGCTCTGCCTTTTCTTGTTTTTTCTGTCTTAATTGCTTTCTTTGCTGCCTTCTTTGATTCTTGCTTTGGAAATGATTTGAATATTGACATCCATGTAAAGTATGAAAAATTTGCAAAGAGAAAATAATTAGTCACCTTGTGATACTGTAAAATACAGGAGTCTAACACTCCCCATCACACAATCTCTCTCTATCCACCCTCCAACTTTGTCACTATCTCCCTCTCTCTCTCCTTCTCGCTCTCCCCCTCTCTATCTCCTTCTCGCTCTCCCCCTTTCTCCCCCCTCCATATCCGTGTCTCCTAGTCTCTCTCCTCCCCTTCTTTCCCTATCTCTATCCTTTCCTTTTCTCTCCCTTCCCTCGTCTCCTCTCTCCCTCATTCCATCTTCATCTCTCCATTATCACTCCCTCTCTCTCTCCACCTCTATCTCTCAATGCATTTTTTCTTCCCTCGCCCTCTTTTCCCTTTCCAACTCCATCTCTCTCCTCTCTCTCAAGTCCCCTCTCTCTTCCTTCCTCTATCACCCTTTCTCTCCCACCTCCCTCTGTCTCTCCCCCCCATCACACACACACTCTCTCTCTCCATCCTCCAACTCTGTTAATATCTCCATCTCCCTTCTCCCCCCCTCCATATCTATGTCTCCCTATCTCTCTCTTCCCCTTCTTTCCATATCTCGATCCTCTCATTTTCTCTCCCTTCCCTTATCTCCTCTCTCCCTCATTCCATCTTCATCTCTTCCTTATCACTCCCTCTCTCTCTCAATGTATTTGTTCTTCCCTCCCTCTCTTCCCCCCTCCAAATCCATCTCTCTCCTCCTATCTCCCCCCTCCTCTCTCTCTCTTCCTTCCTCTCTCTCTCTCTTTGTCTCTCCCACCTCTATGCTTCTCTCCCCCACTCTATTTCCCCTCCATCTCACTCTCTCTCTTAAATACAATCCCATGGTATTGTATTTAAGAAAGTATCTAAATTTAAAAAAGAAAAAAAGAAAAAAAGAAAAAAAAGGAAAAAGAAAAGTAGTTGTAAAATATTAAACCTATATTTTGGATCAATTGTGCCAAAGAAAATACAATAATAAAAAACCTAAAAGAATCACGCACTATATTTCACTTTGTTTTCTCTCTTTGCTTGGATCCTTGGTTAAAATGCATCTGTCTTGGTTCTTTATAATATTGTTTATATTTTATAAATTTCACATATGTATATATAAAAGTATTCTCATTTTTAATATATTAAAACCTAGATTTTTTGTTAAAACCTCGCTTTAATCTCTATGGGAATATTTTTAGTAGCGGTGAGGATGGAGGGTTTAGATATACCTCAAAAGCAATTATAACCTTTTTTCTTTTATATTTAATTAAAAAATGTTATAAAATTAAATTAAAATAAGTATTTGTAAAATATTTTGATTTTGAAATAAGTTATGGTTCTTGGGCATGTGGTATTGGTAAACTATGGTATTGACCCATGGTATTGTAACAAAATAATTAAAAGCCTAGATCCATAACATAATAATAAAAATCATAGATGACCCATGGTATTGATAAACCACGGTATTAGCCCAATGGTATTATAATTTTCTTCCCTCCTTTCCTTCTCTCTATCTTTCTCTTCTAGATATTGGCCCATGGTATTACAAAAAAAACTATTTAAAAGTCAATAATATCCATGCTAAATATTCGTGATTAAAAATCTTGTTATATTGTAAATATTAAAATTTAATCCCCTTATTAATTAAATTTAAAAATATTTATGGAAACATTATTTTAATTTATATAATAAAATGGATGTTAATTTATAAATACTATTTATATGTTATATATTTTAATGTAATATATATATTATTTATTCGTAATTTATTAATAAAAAATAAAGTTATAACATAAAAAATTAAATTTAAAAATATCAAACATATCAAATTTAACTACTAACTATCTAGCTCAAAAAAACAAAATTTCCTTCATTTCAAATAAAATTGGCTACCGAGACAAACCATTAACTATATATACTACAAAATAGCATTAGACAAAACATTAACATATTGTTTTCGGACGACAAATCCACTACAATGTCACAAAGTAGAACCTCATAATAAAAAGCCTATCGGCTTAACTAAACTGTTTTGTGGTGAATGAAATTTTCCGTCTCTTTTACCTCCACCCACCACAACCAACCCACAAAACCCTAACCCATCTTGATAAAAGCCTCGTCTCACCAGCGGACATCCCCAACTCCCTATAAAACCCTAACGCGTCTACATAAAACCCTCGTCTCAACACCTGATATCCTTGACTCCAGATAAACCCAAACCCTCAAAATACCCATAAAATCCTCGTCTCACCAACGAAGATCTCCCTACTCCAGATAAAACCCTAACCCTAACAATACCGTGCTCAGGGTCTTCGCCAACATTTTGGCCTCAACCATCTACGGCGATACTCATCCAGATATCAACTCCGGTGGTATACTCCCTCCTCCAGATAAAACCCTAACCCTAACAATACCGTGCTCATGGTCTTCGCCAACATTTTGGCCTCTCAACCATTTACGGCGATACTCATCCAGATATCAACTCCGGCGGTATCCTTCAGGTAATCATATCCTTCAGGTAATCATTTCTCTGTTTTTCCCTTTAAATCTCATCAAGGGTACGCTTAAATCTGTGATTTCACTCTTGCAAAGATAACGTCTATTCAGCGATTATGGAAATGTTTCACAATGAACAATGTCCCGCCATCGTCCACTTGTGTATCAATCCCGATTTTGTTGCGTTGTCCTCTTGCAATTATTGCAAACCCCCACATCAAAATGGCCAAATTCTTCACTGGAACAACAATCCCATCCTCAACACCGCTAGACAGGGCTATTGTCACAGATTTTTTCATAAACAAATGCGGTATGACAGAGAAAGATGTTTCAAAAGCCTTAAAATATCACAAGGGTTTGTTTCATAAATCAGGGCAGAATTTGGAAGAAGGTTTGGAGCTGTTAAGTGAACATGGTTTGACCATTCCTACTCAGATTAGAAGGGTGGTCCTTCACAATCCTGGGATTTTCTTATATAAGTCCGAAAGAGACTTGAAGTCTAGGCTCATCTTTCTAAGGTCTATCATGAAGAACGAGGATATCTGCAAGCTTCTTTATACCAATTCAAGCATTTTAGATTACAGCGAGGACAGGCTTAAATCTGCGATTTCAAAATTTCAAAGATTAGGTGTCGAGGGCGAAGCATTATGGAAGTTAGTGACAAGCCACCCCCGCTTGGTCACCTATACAGAGGAAAAAATTATGGAGTCATTTAATGTGGCCGAGGGTTTGGGGTTTGAGAAGGGATCACCTATGTTTGGATATGCTTTGCGATTTATACTTCTAGGAAAAGAGAAGATATATGGAAAACTGCAGTTATTGAGCAGTTTAGGTTTCTCTGAAAAGCAAATTTACGAATTCTCAAGCCGGAAGCCGTGGATTCTGGGACTTTCAGAGGGAAAATTGAAGCGGAATGTAGATTTTCTGGTCAAATCACTGGGGTTTTCTTTGGATGATACTGTTAAATGTACTGCTCTGTTGACATGTAATTTGGAGAGGAGGACAATCCCTCGGTATAGAGTAATGGAGGCCTTGAAGTCCATGCAACTGTTGAAAAAAAAAGGTTTCCCTTACAAATTTTTAATTTGACAGAAAAATGCTTCTTGGAAAAATATGTTAATTTGAATGTTGAATCCTCCTCACTTCTGCGGGATATTTACTATGGAGCGAAAGTTGGGAAACTTGATCATTGACATAGAGACATGCAGAGAGTGTGTTCCAGTCAAAAGGATTCAACGAAAGTTTCGAGCAGCTTCAATCAATATAACATTTCATGTGTACTTTTATTTTTAAAGTCTTTTGTGCAGGCAGAGAATGTTAGAGACGTGCAGGGAGTGTGTTTTAGTCAAGGATTCAACGAAAGTTGTGAGCAGCTTCAATCAATACAACGTTTCATGTGTACATTTATTTTTAGAGTCTTTTGTGCAGACCGAGAATGTTAAGGCTCCACTTTATGGCTTCCTTGGCACAAGAAGTGTGCTTATAACAGCGTCCAGCTAACAGTTCTGAGAAGAAGATTTTAAAACAGATGCCATTCAACAACATTTCTGTTAAATCAAGGTGCAACTAACTTTCCTTCCTGTCCTCCTTTGCCTTTAAATGCATGTTTAGATACATTTTAATTTTGTTTTTTATTAAAGCACCACGGTCATGATTATGTTGCCAACTGCTACTTATCGAAGTTGAGGATGCGTCACAGTACATTTCTCACTGCAAATGCCTCATCTTTGCAACCAATAAACAGAGTTATTTGCTTATTTGAATGGACGTTATTCATGTCTTAAATGAATGGTTCAAACTGTTAAATTTGGACAACTAGGTCCAAACTCCATGTTCTGATGCTCAGATTAAGAGGCTAATATTTTTGTTGGATTCCTCTTTGTGAGAGGTGTAAAATCCATATAAAATATGTCTTAATCCGATGAGCAGAACTTATATTTTGAAATTATTATTCTTAATAAATTATATGTGCAAGGTCGGCCAGTTTTGTAATGTAGGCTCACATGCCCAACAGATGTGTCACACACCCTCATTGATGGATATATATACAGGAAAAGTTGGAGAGATTTTCATCATCATCACAACTCACATCTTCCTCTCTTATCAAAGAGTACGAACTACCAAGAAGGACGAGTTTCAGCCACACGTGTGAAGGACGAAGAGGACAGACCGTACAGCTGAGCTGCAGTACGATTTTCTGCTGCTAGGGTTTCGCTGTAAGTTTGACCAGCGTTGACTTTGGTCAACGCATGGTCCAAACAAGCTGAAAACTTGTGGAAGGTTCGATTCTTGAAGGCCGTACTACCTGGCACAAAAATCGAGGTCAAAGGGTTGACCGTTTTGCTGCTGCGTTGACTTTTAGCTTGCTGCCCCTGCGTTGACTTTTTAGGACAACGTTGACTTTTGCAGAGTTGACTTGGGTTGACTCATCTACTGATTGGAGGGTTGTTGTGACACATGCTGGGCTGGCTGACCAAAGGAGACTTTGTTGGTTGAAGCATCCTGTTGACCGCCGAAACGAACACACACATTTTTCCTGTTTCTGATTTGTCTTCTGTCAGATCTACTTATATGTTCTATCTGCATTTTGCTTAACTACTTGTATGATTGCTGTGAGAAAAGTGAAATTGCTCCTAGCATAGAACATCTACAAAACTTTACATGGTATCGGAGCTGAGGTGAAGACAAACTCTATCTATAGCAATCATCATCGAAGGAAATGGGTTCCACTAGTCTTGAATTCGGGGAGAATGACAAGCTGACTGGAAGTGATGACTTCCATGCCTGGAAGATGATATTAGATCTCAAATTGGAAGATCATGATCTCCTGGATCATGTGACAGGGAAGATTCAAGAACCTCCATCAAATGCCTCTGCTGCTGTTAGAAACAAGTATAAGAAGGGTGAAATCAAAGCAAAGCTGCTGATCAGGGAATCCATAAATAAGAGTCTGGTTGCCTACATATCTGAACTAGGCACATCCAAGGAGATGTATGACAAACTGATACTTATGTTCCAAGTAAACAATGTGAACCAAGTGCTATTCCTCAAGAACAAGTTGAAGAATATGAAGAAAGGCCGAGACGAGTCTATTCAAACTTTCTTTATGAAGTTGACCGAAACCAGGAACAATCTGCTAGCTATTGGGGAGACAATAGCTGATCATGAGATGGTTCTCACCGCACTTGGAAGACTTCCATATGAATGGCAAGTATTCACAACTACCATTCTCAACAATAATACCATTCCTAACTTTGATGAGCTTCTGTCTAGATGTATGCAAGAAGAAACAAGGATGAAGGAATTTGATAATGAAAGAAATGCTGCCTATGGTGCTCATTTCCGAAAGAAGAACTCTGGTGGTTCTAAGGACAAAAGAAGGACTAAGACTCAAGAGAAGAAAGGTAAATGTTTCACCTGCCATAGGACTGGATACTATGCTAGAGAATGCCCATTCAAGAAGGATTCTCCCGATAGTGACGATAACAACAACAACCGAAGGAATGGGAATCGAAGAAATGACAAATCCAAAGGAAAGAGGAAGGCTCACTTTGGAGGAAACAATCAACCTTCTAAAAGGTCCAGAAATACGAGGTATGAGGAGTCTAATGTTGTTGATAAAAGAAATGAGTATATTCTTGTATCTGCTCTCTCAGCTGCATCTCCGCCCGACACTATGGATGTCTGGCTAATCGATAGTGGTGCCTCAAGACACATCACCGGATTCAAGGAAGCACTTTCTGACATGGTTGAAAGGGATACTAATCTAGAAATTATCCTTGGGGATAATACCACTTATCCCGTGAAAGGGACCGGGACCGTGACCCTCCACTTGTCTCAAGGACAAGTCCTCCGTCTACAAGATGTACTCTATGTACCCAAATTGAAGAAGAACCTTGTGTCTGTATCTGCCATGGAAGACAAAGGATTCAATGTAACTTTCTCTGATGGAAAGGTACTCATGTGGAAGAAGAGCTTCAAGGAAGCTATCTCAATTGGTTTTAGGGTTGGCACACTCTACCAGGTTGGAGGGAGTCCGTTGGGAGCTATGACTTGTGATACAATCCGTCAAACCAAACTATGGCATCGAAGATTTGGACACCTTCATTATAAGGCTCTTCCCGAAGCAAGGAAGGTGGTGACAGGGATGCCTGATTTTGGAAATAACCATGAAGGTGTATGTAAGGGCTGTGCTGAAGGAAAACATACAAGGGGACCTTTCCCCTCAAGTGTCACAAAGACATCTGAGATATTGCAACTGGTCCATTATGATCTTTCCGGTATGTTGCCTGTAACATCCCTGGGGGGATGTTCTTACTATATGACATTTACTGATGACTTCTCTCGCAAAACCTGGATATACTTCTTAAAGAAGAAGGATGAGGCTTTCATGTGGTTCCGTACCTTCAAAGCCTTGGTGGAAAATATGACCGGAAAGAAGATCAAGATTTTGAGGACTGACAATGGCACTGAATATGAGTCAAATGACTTCAAAGACTTTTGCAGAGAAGCTGGCATAAAGAGGGAGACTACCACTGCATATACTCCTGAGCAGAATGGTGTTGCTGAACGCAAGAATAGGACTATTGTGGAAGCTGCCCGTGCCATGCTATGTGACCGGGGTCTACCAAAGTTTCTGTGGGGAGAAGCTGCAAATACTGCTGTGTACATTCAAAACCGATGCCCTCATTCCGCTTTGGACTCCAAAACTCCCGAAGAGGTTTTCTCTGGTAAGAAACCTGATGTCTCACATTTTAGAATTTTTGGATGTCTTGTCTATTTTCATGTGCCGAAAGAAAAGAGAAGTAAGCTAGATGCTACTGGGAAGAAAGGAATGTTTGTGGGCTACAGTGAGACTTCTAAGGCATATAGAGTCTATGTACCTGGTCAAAGGGAAGTAGAGATAAACCATGATGTCACTTTTGACGAAGATGCTTCCCTGAAGAAAGTAGTAGATCTTCCTAGATCTGAAGAAAATCATGAAGAAAGACCTGAAAATCTGGAAGAACCCCAGGATGAGACTATGCCCGATGTTGAAGGGCCAATGGACCCTATTGATCCTTCCCCTTCTCTAGGAAAGAGACCATCATGGCTCAGGGACACCCTCGAAGATGCTGAGGGTCATGCTGCCCCAAGGGGGACATTCCAAGAAAGCAAGAAGCCGTGTAGATACCAAGGGTATCTAGCTGCCATGAGTACTATTGTACAATCTGAACCTGGATCTTTTGAGGAAGCCATCAAGCATCAAGTATGGAAGGATGCTATGCATGAAGAATATGAGTCTATTATGAAGAATGATGTCTGGGATGTGGTCCCGAGACCGAAGGACAAATCTGTTGTCACCGCTAAATGGCTCTACAAGATTAAACATGGATCTGATGGGAGTGCTGAAAAGTTTAAGGCAAGATTTGTTGCCCGTGGTTTCTCTCAAAAGGAAGGAATTGACTATGACGATATATTTGCACCTGTGGCACGATATACCACCATCCGATCCATCATAGCCCTTGCTACTACGCAAGGATGGAGTCTTCATCAGATGGATGTCAAGACCGCTTTTCTGCATGGTGCAATAAAGGAAGAGGTGTATGTAGAACAACCTCTGGGATTTGAAGTTCAAGATCGAGACACTTATGTCTGCAGGTTGAAGAAAACCCTCTATGGGTTAAAGCAAGCACCCAGAGCTTGGTATGAGAGGATGGATAGTTACTTGATGAAGCTGGGCTTCACTCGAAGCAATGCTGATCCAAACCTTTACTTCAAGGTTGTGGAAGGAAAGCCTCTCATTCTAGTGCTGTATGTGGACGACCTCTTCCTGACAGGTGATGACCCTCTCATTCATCAATGTAAGAGGGAGCTCGCTGCTGAGTTCGAGATGAAGGACCTAGGACTGATGCACTATTTCCTAGGCCTAGAGGTCTGGCAGAGACCTGGAGAGATTTTCCTTTCTCAAGGAAAATATATTGTGAAGCTTCTAGAAAGATTTGGGATGGTGGACTGTAAGTCCGTGTCGACACCAATGGAACTCAACTTTAAGAAGTTGAGTGGCAGCGCTGCTGGGCCTATCTTGGCCAATCCTATTGAGTATCGTCAACTCATAGGAGCTTTGATGTTCTTAGTGAACACCCGACCGGATATATGTTTTGCAGTGAACACTTTGAGTCAACGGATGGTTGAGCCTCATCATTTTCACTAGGTTGGTGCCAAGAATCTTCTGAGATATCTTCGGGGCACGATAAACCATGGGCTGAGATACACTGCTGGGAGTGTGACACTCCGTGGATATACTGATGCCGATTGGGCTGGCAGTGTGGTGGATCGTAAGAGCACATCGGGATGTTGCTTCAATCTTGGTTCTGCTTCGATTTCATGGATGAGCAGGAAGCAGAAGTCGATGGCTTTGAGCACCGCAGAGGCCGAATACATTGCAGCAAGTATGGCCTGTTGTGAAGCAGTTTGGTTGCGAAAGCTCTTTAGTGAGTTGTTTGGACATGTGCTAGATACCACTGTGATACTCTGTGATAACCAGAGTGGGATTCGTATGACTGAGAATCCTGTGTTCCACGACAGATCCAAGCATATTGATATCAGGTACCACTTTATCCGGGATATGGTACAGCGAGGCGCCGTAAGGCTCGATCATATAGGAACTGATGAGCAGGTCGCGGATATTCTCACTAAGCCCCTGGGGAAGGTCAAGTTCCTAACCTTCCGTGAGTCTTGGTGTTGTGGAAAGACCCTATGATGTGGGTCCTGTTGGACGATGAGCTCTGGGAGCTCTGGGGGGCTTTGGGGATAGCTTCTCGGAGCTATAAGCACTCATAATGCTTCTGCCCCACCCTTGTGATTATTGAGCTGGTTCGCCACTCATTTATCTGTGCCCCATATGCATCGTACCCATTGAGTTCAGGGCTCATGGGAAGTACCTCTCATTTGGCCAATGAGGTGTGGAAAAGCTAGAGACTATTAGCAAAGACTGATGGACGCATCAGAGATTGCCGTACTCTCTATCTAGGATGGCACTGTCCAACCACTTGATCTGGGATCAAGATTTGTGAGGTCTGGGACCTCTGGACTGATTATGTCAGTCGGGGGATGATGTCTTTGTGACTGACCCACTTCTGTTCTGAAATAAAGAAGCCAGCAAAGCAAGTTTCGGCGGGATGACGCACGATGTTGATTGCACTAATAAATGGAGTTCTCCCTAGTTGAGAGGGAGTGTTAAATTTGGACAACTAGGTCCAAACTCCATATGAAGATGCTCAGATTAAGAGGCTAATATTTTTGTTGGATTCCTCTTTGTGAGAGGTGTAAAATCCATATAAAATATGTCTTAATCCGATGAGCAGAACTTATATTTTGAATTTATTATTCTTAATAAATTATATGTGCAAGGTCGGTCAGTTTTGTAATGTAGGCTCACATGCGCAACAGATGTGTCACACACCCTCATTGATGGATATATATACAGGAAAAGTTGGAGAGATTTTCATCATCATCACAACTCACATCTTCCTCTCTCATCAAAGAGTACGAGCTACCAAGAAGGACGAGTTTCAGCCACACGTGTGAAGGACGAAGAGGACAGACCGTACAGCTGAGCTGCAGTACGATTTTCTGTTGCTAGGGTTTCGCTGTAAGTTTGACCAGCGTTGACTTTGGTCAACGCATGGTCCAAATGGTCCGTTTGCGCTGAATTTTGGAGGAGACTTCGATCTAAGGAGGTCGTACTCTTTGGCACAGAAATCGAGGTCAAAGGTTGACCAGAAATTGAGCTGTGTTGACTTTTAGTGCTGCTGCCCTGCGTTGACTTTTTTGGGCAGCGTTGACTTCTAAGTTGACCGTGTGACTGTTGCGACACATGCTGGGTTGGCTGATCCGGAAGTCTTTGTTGGTTGAAGCATCCTGTTGGCCGCTGTAACGCACCATCACCTTTATCTGTTTCTGACTTGTCTTCTAAAGGATCACTGATATGTTCTATCTGCATTTTACTTGTAAATTCATGTGATTGCTATTGATAAAATTAAAGTTGCATCAAGCATAGAACATCTACATAATTTTACACTATGTTTACTTTTAGTTTAGTATTCTAAGGCTATTTTAGACTTCAACATAATGTCATTGTCATATGATGAATTTATTTTTGATGTGCATTGTGTAATTTCAATTGTCAAATGATTAATTTAATTTAAATGTACCTTGCACAATATTAATTCCCATTGCCAAATGATGAATTTAGATGTCCAACATTGCATAATGTCAAATGATGGATTCAATTTAGTAATTTACTTTTAGATTTACAATTTTACATTGATGATCGCTGAAATGGCAAATGATAATTATGTTTCATAATAGTCTAATATGAAATGATGATCATATTTAGATGAGCATTTCATGATTATTAAGATTTACTATTTACTAACTTAGTTATTTACATTTTTTGGGATTTTATTTTTTATTTTTATATATTAAATTTTTAATAATTTTATAATTTTTATGAATCTGACGTCCCCCCGTTTCCCTGAAATTTCCCTAAATTTTGTGGTTGCTTATATACATCCCCCTTGTGTGTATCCTCGCTCCTGCATTTCCCTATCCTAGAAACTCGGTGGAACTTTGCCTTTTTACCTTGGTCTCGTTTTTATAGAAGTCTTGGCGAGCAAAATAAAATAACATACACCTGGTATGAATTTTCCGGACAATCCGAAAGTATTCCCGACACAAGGGATGTACTCCTACACCCTCTGCGTCATTCTGCGTAGCCTCTCCATGCAGTCCCTCCCTGGACTGCGTAATTCTGCGTGGAGGGCTTGATGCTGCTGCTGCTCAACACTGCCTTCCCTTCACCCTTCCGTCTTCTGCTTTTCTGTCTGCTGACTTCTCCCTCCTCCTTCTGCCTCTGCAAACTCGCCTCTACAAACTCACTCACTGAAATTGAATTCTCTTACTTCAGGATCAATTTCCTTTGGGTACTAAAAATGTGCCCGACTTTATTTCTAGATGACCCTCAAGCCTCTTCTTATAGTCTTCTCTGTTGAAATTTGGTTACCGGAGGACAGGTGGTTCCCTAAGGCTTTGATGTTTGGCCTAGGGAAAAGTGTCCAAAATAATTTAATTTTTCTTCTAAAGTGACTTTATAAAGTTATAAAGTCAAATCTAATTTAAAAGTGACTTTAAGTGATAAAGTTACTAAAGTCTAATTTTAAAGTGACTTTAATAAAGTCAATGTAAAATTAGAAAGGAAAAGTGACTTTGGAAATAAATGACTAAGTGTGTCTTTATTAAAGTGGGGTGAATTAAAAAATAGAAAGTGAGATTTAAATGAGCATTTAATCTCAGCACTAGATCTAAAGCTATTTCAGCCATTGGATTTAGGGATTCCCCAAAAGTCACTTAGGGTTAGGTTAAAGGACGAAAAGGAGGAAAAGGTCATTCATTCTTTCATGAGCAGATTGGGAGAAGGAGAGAGAGAGAGCAAGGGAAATTTCTGGGCAATGAGGAGAAAGAGGCAGCACTTTGGCACGCATTCCAAGGTATGATTTCAGCAAGTCCGTATAGCTAGGAGAGGCACACATTCCAAGGCAGTTTTTGGCACGTTTCCCAAGAAGATGTACAACAAGTTTGGCTCAGTTTTCAAGGAGAAGGCGGCTGTTTTTCTGGCACGAATTTCGAGGTAGGTCATACAACAAGTGGCTGTCCTCTTGCGCCGATTTCAAGGCAGATTCTTTACATCAGTTTTTGCTGTTTTTTCGGCACAGAAATCGAGATTCCGTACAACAACATTTATTGCTGCTTGCACAGAAATCGAGGAGGCTGTACAATGACATTTACTGCAGAAAATCTGGGCACGAAAATCAAGGAGGCCGTACAACATTTATCGCTGTTCTGTTTCGCTGTTTGCACGTTTTTTGAGGTGGTTGTAAATCACGGAAAACGAGATAAGTTGTAATTTGTAATTGCTGATTTTTATGAGTATTTCTCTCACTATAAAAAGCATTTTTTCCAGAAATAAGGAGGTTTCGAACTGGTTTTCCCCAAGAATTGTAGGGGGTTTTTCCAGGGTCACCTTGACCAAAAATCACTGTGTTAAAATGTGTTGAATAGCTGTTTGAGTTTGCTGATTTTTATTTCTGTATTTTCCAACATTGTGAAAAATTTCCAGAATGTGTTTTTAGCAAATATTTATTTTCCAGTTTGTTGAATGTAAGGTTATGGGAAAGGGCATTTAACTAATTGAAGAAATAAGGTGAAACTCAAAACCGGGGTGGGAAAACATAAATTTCTACATGGTATCAGAGCTTGGATGCTGAAAGTGCAGTTTGGGACAGCAAAGGAGAAAAATACAGTCTGCTGATTTTTCACTCAGAAAATTCCACCAAGCTGATTTTTCACACAGAAATTTTATCTTTACTACAATAGTGCTATTTTCAGTTTTTAGGACAAGGAGGATGTCATTGGGATTGAGGGTGGAGGATAGGTTGGATGGGCATAGCGACTACAGTGTTTGGAAGGAGAGAATGCAGAGTATCTTTGAGGAGGCAGAAGTCTGGGATGTCATGGTGCATACTGCACAACACCCTGTTAATGTGCCTACTGATGCTGTTCAGTTGGTAGCGTATAATAAAAAGAATAACAAGGGTAAGAGACTGATTCTAGACGGAATCAAAGACCATTGCATTCCTCATGTGAGAGGAAAGAGAAATGCTCATGAGATGTGGACAACATTGACCAATCTCTACCAGAGTACTAATAAGAACAGAAAAATGGTCCTAAGGGAGAAGCTGAAGACCATTAAGAGCAAAGACTGATAGTGTGAATCGGATATTATCTTACGAAGACACACAGAGATGAGTTTCCAAATGTTGGAGAGGCTGACTCTCTCCACCGAGCAGTGATTGCACGAATGGCTCCTCCTGCCGTGCGGTCAACTACGATGGGGTTTGTGCACGTGAGACCCTTCCCACTTGGGAGAGGTTTTGGAATGATTACATTCAGACAGAAATCAGGAAGAGGCAACTTGGGGCAGCCAAGCCAGTTGAGTAGGATGAGGATGTAGCACTGTTGGCAGGAGGCAAGAAAGGCAAGGGAAAGAAGCAAGCTTCCACAAGTAGTAGTGGGGGCAAAGGAAAAGGTAAAGGTAAACAGGGGAACACACAGAAAGACTATTCCAAGGTGAAGTGTTGGAATTGTTAGAAGATGGGACACTATGCAGTTGTGTGTCCGAAGAAGAAGAATAAGGGGAAGAACCAGAACATGGCAACATCAACAGAGGTAGAGGACTTTACGGATCGCTTTGATCGGGAGTTTGGGTTTATTGCTTGAGTCCACTAGTGCAGGATCACTTGCCATGGAGGTTCAGAGGGAGCATGCATTTCCTTCGACTAGCGGAGCATCTTCGGGTATCTGGTATGTGGATAGTGGGGCTTCATGTCGTATGACAGGAGTCCGTGAGTACTTCTTAGAGCTTTTAGAGAGTGGCATTGATATAGAGGTAGTAATCAGTGATGACAGAGTTGTTAGAGCAGTCGGTGTGGGGACATTGACATTGGATAGGGAACCCAAACCTCCCTTGAAGGTGTCAGATGTTCTTTATGTGCCAGGGATGAGGAAGAATCTCATATCCGTCTCAGCTTTGGAGGACAGAGGATATGAGATATTGTTCAGGAGAGGACAGGTGCTGATATATCCGAGGGGCGCTCCAGCCAGTGTTTTAAAAAATGGAATCGGGTTTCGACCAGGCCGAGGGTCAGCTCGGACTCTGACTGCAAATCGGTAATGACTCAGTCGGCTCGGTTTCAATGACTCGATTTTTGTAAAAAAATACATTAAATATTATTTTTTTTGTACAAAAACATAATTTTAAAGATTTTTATTCATGTTTCCAAACACAAAGCATTACAATATAGACAAAAGACAACATATGATCAAATTAGGCTCATGAATATATCCATTATATCAAAATTTCACCCAGTGCACTGTCCAATACAGGATGATGATATAGAGATCAAAACAAAAAACATAACCAATGTCACTAACATCAAGGTACATAGAGGGATTGGTGCTCTTGATTAAATACGAGTTCCATACCCTAATACATGACAAAATTCGATGGAAACATTGCAATAACCCAATCCCGAAATCCTGAAAAACTGATAAGTCTGCTGGATTTTGAATGAGATCTAAAATTCTACTTTCTCCATATGAAATCCAATGAGGTCGGAACCACTCTCAAACATCCTGAGTCATTTAATGGTAATGTTAAAAATTTAAGTAAAAGAATGAAAATGAAGATTAAGGAGAATGTCACTTTTACTTAACATTACCATGAAGCTGCTCCAAAAACCAACTCCACAACTCTTCAGAAAATCCTCACAAATGCTCAAGCAAATTCAATGAGATAGATGTGAGGTATTGAGAGGGGTTGGGTAAGTTAAATAGGATGGGGAGGGGTTAGATAGCCTAAACAAAACTTAATAGCAAAAAAAATTTCATTTTCAAGTTCGATTTTTTATTCTTTTTGGGCCCCCCGGCCGGCTGGAACAAACCGACCGGTTTAACTTGGACCAGGCCGAGCCGGTCGGTTTGTTACCGAGCCGGCCGAGTTGGTATACTGCTCGGCCGACTCGGTAACAAATCGGCCCCCTGACCAGTTTAACCACCGAGTCGGACCGGCCTACCCTTTGGCTTGGTCGACTCGGCCGGTTCCGAGCCAGACCGGCCTGGTTTTAAAACTATGGCTCCAGCTAATTTAGCTAGAGTGATAGGAGTATGCCATGCAAAGATTTACAAGTTTGCATTTCAGCCCCTTTTGGCATTGAGCAGCAGTATCGACAACAGAGCTAGCAGTTCTGAGCTGTGTGAGATTTGGCACCGTAGGATGGGGCACATGTATCATGGGGCATTGAGGACATTGCGGGAGATCACTACAGGTGTGCCAGATTTCACTTTGATACTTGCAGAGGATGTGCGATGGGCAAGTTTGCCAAATCCCCTTTTCCCAGTAGTGATAGCAGAGCCACTGGGATACTTGATTTGATTCATTTCGATGTTAGCGGTCGAATGTCTCATGTTTCCTTGAGTGGATATGAGTATTATGTTCTATTCATTGATGATCACTCTCGGAGGACCTGGATTTATTTCTTGAAGACCAAGAGTGAGGTCTTCAAGTGGTTTTAGGAGTTCAAAGCTCTTGTGGAGACTCGGATAGGTCGGAAGATCAAGTCCCTGAGGTCGGACAATGGAGGAGAGTACACCCTTGGAGAGTTTGTTGACTATTGTGCAAAGGCAAGCATTAGGAGGGAGTTCACAGTTCCTTACAACCCCCAACAGAACGGGGTTGCAGAGAGGAAGAACAGATCCATCGGGGGGGCTGCCAAAGCCATGTTACATGATCAGGGGTTGCCATTGTTTTTGTGGGAAGAGGCCTGCAACACTGCTGTATATTTGCAGAACATGAGTTCGCATCGTGCCTTGGGGCATGTGACTCCGGAGGAGGCTTTTTCTGGGAAGAACCCTGATATTGGTCATCTTCGTATCTTTGGGTGTATTGCATACTCCTACATACCCAAGGAGAAGAGAACCAAACTAGAGCCCACCGTAGAGAAGGGTGTCTTTGTGGGCTATAGTGAGACCTCGAAGGCCTTTCGGATTTATATTCCCACATAGAGGAGAGTTGTTGTCAGGTGGGATGTGAAGTTCGAGGAGGACAGGGCCTTCAGGAGGTCACAGGAGTTAGAGTATCTGGATCAACGAGACCCTCAGGAACAGCTGAGTCAGTTGCAGGGATCCAGTGGGCAGGGATCAGGAGGATCCAGAGGTACATCGATTACAGTGTCAAGTCCGTCAGTGAGCAGTGGCTCGCAAAGTCAGAGGGGTGGTGCTTCGGGCAACATGCAGAGCAGTCTGCATACCAGTTCACTAGGGAGTCCACTGATGGATAGTTCACATGGTACTTCAGCATCTACGGGTTCAGGTGTAGGCAGGAGGACAACAGATAGACAGTCAGGAGTTCAGGCTCCTGATGATGAGGAGGAGGAGTTTCATTCTCCAGTGGGAGAAGTGTGCTCAGGGAAGAGGAAGCCCAAGTGGCTTCAGGACACCTTGAGAGAGGCCACATCTGTTGCTGGGCCTGAGAGGCCGGTCAGAGAGAGCAGACCACCTGAGAGGTTTTGTAGCTATATGGCAATGGCTGCCAACATCCTTGACTCTGAGCCTTCTAGCTATGAGGAGGCAGCTAGCCAGCAGGTCTGGAGAGAGGCCATGCAGGAGGAGTATTCTTCTATCATGAAGAATGATGTTTGGGAGGTGGTGCATCTAGGCTTGCGCAAATCCATGATATTTCCGCATGGCTTTACAGCAGAAGCATGCCGCAGATGCAGCATCGAGAAATTCAAAGCAAGGTTTGTGGCTGGGGAGGGTTCCCCCCGTGTAGAGTGAGCGATTATGAGAGACCTTCGCTCCTGGCTCGATACACTTCGATCCGCTCCATTATATCGATACCGTAGAGATGGTCGAAGATACACTGTATGGATGTGAAGACCGCATTTCTCAATGGCTTCTTACACAGAGGTACATTGAGCTGCTCATTAGGAGCTGAGGCATGGGAAGGAGTCCCATGTGTGCGCATTGAAGAAGACCCTTTATGGCTCCCAAGTAAGTCTTAGCTTGGCAATTTCAGGATAGATACATACTTGTAGGAGATGGGTTTCACAAAGAGTGAGGAAGATCAAAACCTTTACTATATTGTGATAGGTGAGGAGCCTCTCATTCTGGTGCTGTATGTGGATGACTTGGTCATTACGGGTGCATAGAGACTCATAGAGCACTACAAGAGAGATGATTTTGAGATGAAGGACATCGGCTTGATGCATTACTTTTTGGGTTTGGAGGTGTGGCAGGAGGAGGGGCATTTCTTTTCAAGTAAAAGGGCAGGGGACATCCCTGCGTATCTCCATGGAGGATTGTAGACCCATGTCTACACCTATGATCACTAACTGGAAGAAGCTTCACGCTTCAAATTTCGAGTTGGTGGATCCTACTTTGTACAGACAACTGGTTGGTTCATTGATGTATTTGGTCAGCACTCGATCAGATATATGTTTTGCAGTTAACACGATGAGTCAGTTCATGTGTGAGCCCAAGAGAGTGCACTGGGTGGTTGCAAAACACATTCTTCATTACTTGCAGGGGACATCAGATTTTGGTTTGGATTATAGACAGGGAGATGGAGTGAGACTGGCAGGGTACACTGATTCAGATTGGGCAGTTTGTGCTTCTGATAAGAAGAGCACTTCAGGGTGTTGTTTTGGGTTGGGTTCGGCAGTGGTTTCATGGTTCAGCCGAAAGCAGCAGTCAGTAGCATTGAGTTCAGAGGAAGCAGAGTATATGGCAGCCATTCTAGCTAGTTGTGAGGACATTTGGCTTCGCAAGATGTTGCTTGGCTTATTTGGTCAGTCGTTGAGACCTTCAGTGATATACTATGATAATCAGAGTTGCATTAAACTCATGGAGAATCCAGTATTTCATGACAGGTCAAAGCATATTGGCATTAGATATCACTTCATCGCACTGTTCGTAAGGGAGCCGTATTGAGAGGAGCATTCCACCGATGAACAAGTGGCAGACATTTACCGAAAGCATTACCACTGGGACAAAGGTTCATCGTAGACAAGATGGAAGAGGAACACCTTCCTAGAGGAGTGTTGAAATTTGGTTACCGGAGGACAGGTGGTTCCCTAAGGCTTTGATTTTGGCCTAGGGAAAAGTGTCCAAAAGAATTTAATTTTTCTCCTAAAGTGACTTTATAAAGTTATAAAGTCAAATATAATTTAAAAGTGACTTTAAGTGATAAAGTTATTAAAGTCTAATTTTAAAGTGACTTTAATAAAGTCAATGTAAAATTAGAAAGGAAAAGTGACTTTGGAAATAAATGACTAAGTGGGTCTTTATTAAAGTGGGGTGAATAAAAAATAGAAAGCGAGATTTAAATGAGCATTTAATCTCAACCCTAGATCTAAAGCTATTTCAACCATTGGATTTAAGGATTCCCCAAAAGTCACTTAGGGTTAGGTTAAAGGAGGAAAATGAGGAAATGGTCATTCATTATTTCATGAGCAGATTAGGAGAAGGAGAGAAAGAGAGCAAAGGAGATTTCTGGGCAGTAAGGAGAAAGAGGCAACACTTTGGCACACATTCCAAGGTAGGATTTTAGCAAGTTCGTACAGCTAGGAGAGGCACACATTCCAAGGCAGTTTTTGGCACGATTTTCTAGAGATCGTACAACATCTTTTTGGCACGTTTCCCAAGAGGCTGTACAACAAGTTTGGCTTAGTTTTCGAGGAGATTGTTTTTCTGGCACGAATTTCGAGGTAGGCTGTACAAGTGGCTATCCTCTTGCACAGATTTCGAGGCAGATTCCATATAGTAGTTTCTACTATTTTTTTGGCACAAAAATCGAGATTCCATACAACAGCATTTATTGCTGCTTGCACAGAAATCGAGGAGGCTGTACAGCGGCATTTAGTGTAGAAAATTTGGGCACAAAAATCAAGGAGGCTGTACAACATTTATTGCTGTTTTGTTGTGCTGTTTGCACATTTTTCGAGGTGGTTGTAAAGCACGAAAAACGAGATAAGTTGTAATTTGTAATTGCTGATTTTTCTAAGTATTTATCTCAATGTAAAAAGCATTTTTTCTAGAAATAAGGAGCTTTCGAACTGGTTTTCCCCAAGAGTTGTAGGGGGTTTTTCCAGGGTCACCTTGACAAAAAATCACTGTGTTAAAATGTGTTGAATGGCTGTTTGGGTCTGCTGATTTCTATTTCTGCATTTTCCAGCATTGTGAAAAATTTCCAGAATTTGTGTTTTCAGCAAATATTTATTTTCCAGCTTTTTGAATGTAAAGTTATGGGAAAGGGCATTTAACTAATTGAAGAAATAAGGTGAAACTGAAAACCGGGGTGGGAAAACAGAAATTTCTACATTCTCGCTGATGAATCAACGACCAAGATTATATCTTTAATCAATGGCTCAGATTTAAAAGATGACTTGATTTTCGCTTTCTAGAAGATTCACACTCTGATTTATTAATACCCTTTAATTATTTAATTTCCCTAAGTTTAGACTTAGGGTCCACATTAAAATAATTAATTATTTTAATAAAGCAAGATCCGAATGGAATTTCCACAAACGATTTCTGGGTTCTCTGGATAACTGCTATCCAAGCCTCTCCACCAAATTTGAGACTTGGAACACTTCCCGATGCTATAAAATCAACACTCCCTCTTAGCAAGGAAAGTGTTCAAGTAAGGTACCCACTGTACTGCTTTGATTCTAGAACATTTGCTGTGTTGTTGATGCCCTGGCTGTTGCTCCTCATCTCTGCACCGCTGCCCTCTGTACTGCTGCTTGTGACACTACCTCTACCACTGCCTCATCCGTACTGCAGCTCCCTCTGACTCTGTAGACCACCCGTTCCTCTAATGGAAAGGGTTCTCGACCATCGACATCTTCTCTCTGAAGTAAGTGAAATTAACCTTACTCAGAGCCTTGGTGAGGATATCTACCACCTGTTCCCCTGTAGGAGTGTACCTCAACTACACGGCTCCCCATTGGACATAGTCCCTGATGAAGTGGTACTGAATGTCAATGTGTTTCGATCGGTCATGAAACCCAGGATTCTTAGAGAGCTTGATGCAACTTTGATTATCACACATTATCTCGGTTGGTTCCATCCTCTTCTTGAGTAGGTTCAAGAATAATTTACGAAGCCATATGGCCTTGCACGAAGCTGTGCTTGTTGCCATATACTCTGGCTCGGCTGAACTTAGTGCGATGGATTTCTATTTCCTACTGCACCAGGAGGTCATTCCTGATCCGAGACTAAAACACTACCCACTAGTACTTTTTCGATCCACTGTGCTTCCAGCCTAATCTACATCTGTAAACCCACTCAACTGGATCTCATTTCCCTTGGTGTACTTCAATCCATACTCGACTGTCCCCTTCAGGTATCTGAGAACATGCTTGGCTGCTGCCCAGTGAGTCCTCCTTGGTTCCACCATGAACAGACTGAGGGTATTCACTGCATAACAAATGTCTGGTCTAGTATTGACCATATCCATCAATGATCCGATGAGCTACCTATACAAGGTGGGATCAACCTTATCATCCTCCATTGTGTCTATCTTCTTTCAGTTTGTATTCATTGGCGTGGCCATGGATCTACAGTCTTCCATCTAAAACCTCTTCAGGATCTCTGTAGTGTATCTTCCTTGCCCAAGGAAGATTTCTCCCTTCTGCTGCCAGACCTCCAAACTGAGAAAATAGTGCATTTGCCCCAGATCCTTCATGTCAAATTCAGTCGCTAGATTTTCCTTGCAATCCTTGATGAGCTTAGATGATCTAGTAAGAAACAGATCATCTACATATAATACCAGGAATAACGGCTCATCCCCTACTCTCAAGTAGTAGAGATTGGGATCTGCGTCACTCTTGATGGAACCCATCTTCTGCAAATAGCTATCAATTCACCCATACAATGCTCTGGGGGCTTGTTTTAGACCGTACAAGGCTTTCTTAAGCCTGCAAACATGAGTCTTCTGCTCATGTGTTTTGAAGCCCTCCGACTGTTCTATTTACACTTCCTCCTCGAGCTGCTAGAGAGATGACGGATCTGATAGAAGTGTAGCGTGCCATAGGGGCGAAGGTTTCTTCATAATTGATCCCTTCCTTTTGTGCATACCCCTTAGCCACAAATCTGGCCTTGAACTTCTCTATGTTGTCGTTTGCAACATACTTGATCTTGTAGATCCACCTTGATCCTACAACTGATCTGCCCTGTGGTCTAGGGACTACTTCCCAAACATCGTTTGTCATGATGGAGCTATACTCCTCTACCATGGCATCCACCCACACCTGATTTTGAGCTGCCTCCCGAAAGCTAGAGGGTTCTCCAACCTGAGCTACCAGGGCCCGGTATGTGTCAGGTTGCCTCCGTACCCTCTTCCTGTCTCTAGGGGCTCCAACAAATTCTTCTGCATCCTTCAAAATTTGTTGGAGTTCTCTGCTCGGTCTTCCATTGGTGGTGGGTGGTCTTACCTGCTCTCCTGCCTGCGCTTCTTCGGAGGAACTCTCCTTAGAATCCTTTTGTCTTGGATAGGCACTCGACCCATCCTCTGTAGGCCGTTGAGGCTGTACTAGTGGATCCTCCTCAACCTACGTATCTGTAACCATTTCCCGGGATTTTCTGAAGGCTCTCTCCTCCATGAATTTCACATCCCGCCTTACTACGATCTCCCTGTTTTTTGGAATCTAAATGCGATATGCCTTCGCATTTTCACTATAGCCCACTAGATACCCCTTCTCTGCAGTCTGATCCAACTTCTTCCTCTTCTCATCTGGAACGTGGCAATACACCATGCTGCCAAATATCCTAATATGGCTCACCTCCGGCTTGCTGCTTGTGAACACACTCTCAGGAGTTACCTTCCCCAATGCTCTATGGGGTACTATGTTCTGCACATGCACAGCTGTATTTCAGGCTTCTGCCCACAAAAAATTGGACATATCTTGGTCATATAGCATTGCCCTTGTAGCTTCTACAATGGTTTGGTTCTTCCTCTCTCCAACCCCATTCTGCTCTAGATTGTATGGAGCTGTCCATTCTCTCTTGATGCCTTCCTTTATGCAAAAATTGGTGAAGTCTTTATTGATATACTCTTCGCCATTATCTAACTGCAACTTCTCGATCTTCTTTCCTGTTGAATTTTCTACCAGCACCTTGAATTCTTTGAAACGTTCGAAGACTTCATCTTTGGTTTTGAGAAATTAGATCCAAGTCTTCCTGGAATGATCATCAATAAAGGTAGCAAAATACTTTGCACCACTGAGAGTGGTTGTGGACATTGGACCGCAAATATCTGAGTGTATGAACTCCAATACGCTCTTGGCCCTGCTGCTGTTTAGCATACTTCCTAGTACGCATCCCCTGTAGACTTCATCTCGCCTTGTGCTGAGTTCTGGAGCTCGTATGATAGTCTTCTTGAGAATATTCAAGGCTCCATGATGTAAATGCCCCATTCTTCTGTGCCATAATTCATTTAGATCTCTTTCGTCCGTACTGCCAATCAGAGCCATTGGGGATTCAAGCTGGAGCTTATATAGTTTATGACTCCTTACTCTGATTTGTGCTTTCTTGTTCCAGCTAGGATGTTTGACATAAACTTTGTTTCCAATAAAGTATACGTCATAACCCTTATTCTGGAGCTAAGACACTGAGAGAAAATTCATCCCCAACCCTGGTACATGCAGAACGTTTGTGGCCTGAATCTTGTTGCCAACTTCTGTCTGAAATATTATGGTACCTCTTCCAACGAGGGTACACTTGGCCTTGTTTCCCATTGTAATATGGAAATTCATTTGTTCTTCTTGGTAGCTCGAAAAACATTCTCGAACTCTCGTCATATGAGCAGATGCTCCACTGCCAATATACCAAACATCTGGAGGAGCCGTGCTTGACACACAAGCGAGATACTCCTCTAGTCTAGATGCAAGCACGGTCATGTCATGTTCCCTCTGTGTTTCCAAGTGCTCTAGAGGACTGCGTAAGCCCTTTTGACTGTGTGAACCCTTCCGAATGTTAGATCTTTGGTCCATAGCAGATCCTCCCTTTTTGTCTTTAACCTTTTGCTCTGATACCATGTGAAATTTTCAGATTTGAAAATTATTTTTACTGCAGTGATTGATTTATTTCGCCTACTTATTAGATAAGTTATTTACAGATGCTTCAGTAAATTTTGAAATAAACATAGCAACAGTACTTCACTCTAATCAAAAGCAAAAGAACATAAATAACACATATAGCACAATAGAAACAACCATATGAACACAATTATTTTTGGACAATTGTCCCCGAAAAAACCCAATGTGGGAAAACCGGTGCAACAGATGAGGTTTGTATTTATCTTTGGCAATGAAAAGATCTTTTACAGAAGTCTTGGCGAGAAAATAAAATAGCATACACCTGGTATGAATTTTCCGGACAATCCGGAAGTATTCCCGACACAAGGGATGTACTCCTACACCCTCTACGTCATTCTGCGTAGCCTCTCTGCGCATTCCCTCCTTGGACTATGTAATTCTGCATGGAGGGCTTGATGCTGCTGCTCAACACTACCTTCCCTTCACCCTTATGCCTTCTGCTTTTCTGTCTACTGACTTCTCCCTCCTCCTTTTGTCTCTGCAAACTCGCCTCTACAAACTCACCCACTGAAATCGAATTCTCTTACTTCAGAATCGATTTCCTTCGGGTACTGAGAATATGCCTGACTTAATTTCCAAATGACACTCAAGCCTCTTCTTATAGTCTTCTCCCTGATGAATCAACGACCAAGATTATATCTTTAATCAATGGCTCAGATTTAAAAGATGACTTGATCTTCGTTTTCTAGAAGATCCACACTTTGCTTTATTAATACCCACATTAAAATAATTAATTATTTTAATGAAGCAAGATCCGAGGGGAATTTCCACAAACGATTTCTGGGTTCTTTGGATAATTGCTGTCCAAGTCTCTCCACCAAATTTGAGACTTGGAACACTTCCCGATGCTATAAAATAAACAATATTAAGCCGACTTCAAGAGGCTAGTTGACAAGGTCTTGGAGCATATTATTTACATCACTAATTGTCCTTCACAAGTGTAACACTTCTTCATATACGTGACTCTTTAATTATATATATACATGAAAAGATGACAAACCCCTAAAGACATCAAGAAGAAGTCTTTGACCTATGACAAAAAAGCAGTGTTCCACGGGGACGTGCCCCCTAGGGTGGGTGACGCGCTTCCCCGCTCCCCCATGCTCCCGGGACGGGGAAACTCCCGGGGAAACGTTTCCCCACGCCCCCTTTTTTGGGGAAACTCAGGGAAACTCTAGGGGGACATTCACCTAGTGATGAATAGCGTCCTCGCATCCCCCCAATTTTTTTTGCTAATAACAATTAAAAACATAAAATATTACAAATATTAATATAATTAAAAAAATGAAAATAAAAATTATAGGATAAATTAAAGCATTAAAACATAATCATTCACATTTCTCATTCACTTCTCATTAACCCTACGATTTTACCTTACCGCTCGACATTTTGCTTCTATTGTCGCTCAACATTTTACCTTGCCGCTTGACATTTTCCTATTGCCGCTGCTCGACATTTTCCATCTGCAATTTGCTGTGATTCAGATTTACCATCGATTGGGGGCCTGAGACATTTGGAGTTGCGATTTTCATTTTATGACTTGGAGTTGTCAGATTGGAGTTGCAAATTTCATTTTGTGACTTGGAGCCACCGGATTGGAGCTGCGATTTATTATTTAGTACTTTTTGAGAAATTTACTAGTATTTCACTGCTTTCTATGTTTACTTTAAGTTTAGTATTCTAAGGCTATTTTAGACTTTAGCATAATGTCATTGTCATATGATGAATTTATTTTTCATGTGCATTGTGTAATTTCAATTGTCAAATGATTAATTTAATTTTTATGTACCTTGCATAATATTAATTCCCATTTCCAAATGATGAATTTAGATGTCCAACATTGCATAATGTCAAATGATGGATTCAATTTAGTAATTTACTTTTAGATTTACAATTTTACATTGATGATTGCTGAAATGGAAAATGATAATTATGTTTCATAATAGTCTAATATGAAATGATGATCATTTTAGATGAGCATTTCATGATTATTAAGATTTACCATTTACTAGGTTAGTTATTTACATTTTTTGGGATTTTATTTTT